>OY783225.1:89360582-90610582 GCA_963678685.1 Patella ulyssiponensis | reverse complement strand
AGAAAGGGTTTGTTATACATATATATATGTTAATAAATAATATTGGTAGTATTTTTTATGAATGGTAAATAAATCTATTTCTACAATCACTAGTTGAACATGTTACGGATTTGTTTTTTTGTTAATATACGACGAATGATCATAATGAAGGGTGGGGTCGCTGTCGTGACGAAAGACACACCTATATAGGTAATGCACTGGCCACAAAAGCCTTAATATATCGCCCAATTGAACGACGATAAAAATGAATATATTTGAGGGCATATTTACTATCTTTTAATAGGTTGAAATAATACCAGCTCATTATTATGCAAATGATTCTACGTCACGTATGAACGCATGCGCATTATCGTTAATCGCTCCTGTGAATGGATTAAGTTATATGTATATGGTTGGGATCTATATCACATCAAGTCTTAGTGTTAACTATGGGATTATAGCGGTTGTAGATTTCTCCGTTGATCGTAGAAAATAGGCAATGCAGGCACTGCCTATGTGTGGGATTAATAATATACGTTATGACAATCTATTTAAATACTGTTATACGGAATTTACAACATAATTGGATAATTTATATTTTCACTTTTCATAGAAATTTCGATGAATTTACGGATTATACTTATAGTGAGTTTCTTCGTAAACATTTTCGGTAAGTCAAATATAATATCTTATTCCATAGAGACTTTTTCTACGTTTTTTTTTTTATTATTTTTTTATTTTCTATTTTTGTTTAATCTTATTTAATTTGTAAAAATAACGCACGTTGTTCTTCACTTGTTTTTATAAGTTATCTGGGGTTTTTTTTTCTAAATCTTGATTAATTTGTTCTTAACTTTTTTACACATTTAAAAAAGAAATTATACGAAACTATTGTTCCTTAATTTTAATCGTTTAGTTTTTAAATTATTTTTTACGTCCAGATTTATGAATACTATCTTGTTTGGGTTTTTTCTGTCATTCGGCTAAGGTTGTAATAGATTTTATTATATATGCTTAAATTCATTTGCATATTGTTATTGTCTGAAACATATTTAAAAAATGTTTTCTTTTACAATTTAATTCTACCATTTTTTTTGGCGTTTTAGCTGACCAATCGAAGTGGTTTATACACGATGACGCCAAGGAATGGAATGACGACGATGGCGTCGATTTTATGTCGCAAGAATTACTCATACCGGTTAAAACAAAACATGTACAGAAACCGAAACCGGTTAAAGTAACCGGGCCCGCCAAGCCCAAAATTAACCAATTAAAAACAGGTACGTATGGGAAAGGGATGCCGAAAAATAGGGATCTTGTAAATGTTACAGATTTTAAATGATCTAAATAGGTTTGTTGAACTCTCGCCACCAAATTTTAAAACTGAATTGTTACAAGAAATGGATGACTATCAAGAGAGGGGGGGGGGGGGGTAACGTCCACTCGACATAAACTAGGTCATTTTGGGACTAACGCATGGTTTAAATTTTATTTCAATAGTTCGCTTGCGCATATGGATCTTTTAGTAGTGGGCGGAAACCGGGGACCCGACAAAACCCCAAGGGGTTGGACAGGTCACCCTACTCCTTGTCACGTACAACCTCCGAATCGAAACCTCTCCACAGACCTTACGATACAGCGCACACGTGCCAACCATTCAGCCATTCATCCCACTCCCTCGTGTCTTGGACGTATTCCCCAAATTAGAATTTTATAAAGTCATTTGGGCATGAATCCTCCCCCTTAAGTATCATGTTTTAGATCCTATGGGCCGCCAATTATCCAAGTGGATTCGCTATACCTAGAACAATTCCGACGGGCCTTTGCTTTTAATACCAACCTATTTTCCCTTTTATTCCTGCCATTTCAGAAGGTTAGCTCAGGTTAACTCATGTAAGGTAGCGGAAGTCAATCTTTGATCAAGTCTCAGTTTTGAGTCTGTTACCCAGATGGTTCGTCAGTTGAAATAGTTTGAGGTGTAGAATCAGGGTTTACCTTTAAAGCCCACATAGATAAATTCTGATCTGCATAAACTTCTTCTAGATAAACTTGTGTCATTGGGTGTTGACGCGTAGCCAGACCTTGTGATACAACGCGTTTGCATTAACCATTCGACTGAGACTCGTCGGAATTTGCCACGTCATATTGAATATACTCTCATTGAAAGAATGTTATAATAAACTTTAGTTTTATCTATTTGTTTTCAGAAACTGTGCAATCAAAGCCCGCAACTGATAGTAAAAAGACAATTAAAAAGGCTTCCAATGTTCCAAGTGTAGGAAAGCTTAACTTAGTTATAGACGATGACGAACTTTCGTCACACGAGTTTATTATTGTGGACCATAGTAAAACAAAGCCAAAAGTAGTACCCTCTGCCAAAAAAATACCAGTCAAATCTCAGTCTGTCTCATCTCATAATGGTAAGAATTAATAAACTCTTGTAGAAGACTCTAGCAGAATATATTGCCGGGTTATACTATCCGCCATGTGTCAATTACCGTAACCATATTTTAGCGTTAGACTTTTCGTCACAAATCAGATTATTTAAGACGGGCATACACCATACCGAGTGATATCGGGACAATTTTGCCAGGGGCGCGTCGGCGCTTATTACGATTTACAACTGCCAAGGATTCTTTTACGTGCCGCTAACGTGCAAACTTTGGCTTTCTGTGCCTTCGGAACGGCTAAACGCCGTTCCTCGTCCGGTTTCCTTTCTGCAACGCTAGCAATTTGAAACAACGCAAGATAATCCCGATGTACGTTCTCGGTCAACACCAGGATCGAATCTAGGAGCTCCATGTTACCGATCCACCACGAACTTAATCATTTTGGAAACAACTATAAATAAGTTTTAACCGTGTGCACATTGTTGTCCTCGGCACTGTAGCATATAATATCCGCGTGTTCATCTCAAATTGACACTCAATCCGATGCAACTCCCATTTCCCATTGCAATATTTCTCGGGTAATTCTCCTGGGGATCGTGTAGCGCGCCTGTTTTCTGTCGGAGTGAAATATAACGCAATGGGGTTCGTAGTCTTCTCGACGTCTTAATACGCCATTTTGAGAATTGTCGGAATTTTGCCACGTCATGTTGAAGCTAACTTGTGATTGTGTCTATGTTTACGTGCGCAATTCGTGTGTGTGTGTTTGGGGGGGGGGGCACCGTGGAATGGTAACCAGGATTCTCCAGGTTCGATCCCGGTATTGGTCAAAAAAGTTTCTCGGTGGTGCAGGACGTCAACTTGTTTAGTCTTTCATGTCGGTCGAAAAAATTAAGGAACGGTTGATTGAACTTGACGAAGTAAAGGCCGGGCACAATGACCCTCGTAGACAGCACGCTGCATGGAGCATGTCGTCTTCCTCTTTAGGTAGATTGGTACAGGTTAAACACCGTCTCCTTTTTTTCGATATTTTCTATATCGGGGGTGATTCGCCACAGCTTCAGTTTCAATACTATCCGTGACTGCTAGTTTCATGCACAAGCGTGGGATGGGTTGGGCCATAAATGATATTTCTATTTTGGGTGGTATTATATGCTTACAAATGACGATGTCGCTTTCATTATTTGATTCTTTTATGTTCTGCCACTTATCTTTCAATATAAGGGACCAATCCCAGATTTTCGATGGGTGTTTGCCCATACGACAAAGAAATGCACTGACGGTGGTAAATATTAACTTATAAAAGGGCCTTTGATCAGTTGATTTTTAATCACTATGCAACAAGAAATATAATGGGACCTCTGGTCATTTGCAATTATCGCAATAACACGTTATTCAGTAATTCAATTCTGCATTGTGTAATAAAAGGCGCAAGAGATTTTATCACATACCCCCCCCCCCTCCACACACACACACATACAGATTGTGATTTGAACATCCAAGAATACTTCCTGCACGTGGTGAACAACGGTGCCTCGGCGAGTATGCCGCTGGCTCACTAACCGAGAGATCACGTGTTTGATTCCTGTGTTGGCATGGAAAGTTTCACAAGATTTTCTATCCGGTTTCAATGTTGCGTCTAATCTTTCGAATGGGATGAACAATAATCGTAAACACGTATACCTTAGGGTGCAAGCTAAATATCCTCTGACAATTGAAAATCGAAATAAGAGTAGGCCGTAGTTCCCAATCAGAGGTAAAACTCTTAAAGCTAACATAAGCAGGAGACTCCCGGTGTTGACCAAGGAAGTGGTTCATGACGAGTGTCAGTTGGCGTGCACGTAAAAATCCCTTCACTTTTAGCTAACCGGAGCCGCGGTCCTCGATAAACAGGGGGCTTCAGGGTCGCTTCCAGTGTTGGGCGAAAACGTTCCTTAGCTTTAGAGGCTCGGTTTCTCTTTGTAAGTGGTTCATGACGGCGTGCACGTAAAAATATCTTGACAAAATAGTTAACCATGGTAATGGTTTGTCAATTTACTTTAGAAGCCAATAGCACGAGGATTCTGGGTCCTCTTAACCACAGCATATTGTTCGCGAGCTCTCCAAGCTTATCCTTGTATTTCGTCCAAGCACAAGAATGTTTTTTTCCGGACATGGTTCGAGGGCGGATATAAGTGATTGACAAAATTTGACTTCATTGAACCCAACACCCCACCCTCCGTTCCTATCTAGTCCCCAGACCTCTACCAAAACTAACTCTGGAGTTGGAATAGATTCCGTTGTTCGTCCAAAGGGTACTTCATTGTTGTTCTTCCATAACATCCTGTCGAAAATTAATTTTATAATCTCCAATATTGTCCTTTCATTTCAGCAGCAAAAAATAAAACAAAAGCTTCTCCCGTTTCTAAAACTTCCGTATCTCCTGATTCACCGTGCTCAGATAAAGACGTCAATTGTTTATTAGCCAAGGAGGAACTTTTAGCTCATTCTAAGAAAGCTGCAGTGGCACCAAGAGTAGTATTTATACCTAGTGTAAAAACAACAACCCCAGAACCGAAAGCAGCGGTGCAGGCTCACCGTGTAGCTGATAATATAGTTAATGCTGGTGAACACGCCCAAAGACATCTTTTAATCGTAGAACGTAAGTATTTTTAAAGGAGAACTTCACGCTTTGCAATTTAACATTTTGCAATAAGATTAAAACCTTTGTTTCTAAGACATTTGGTCCATAAATAGTACTTGAAGCTCATGAAAACGCTAAACAATCGAGTTCAGATTGTCCGAACTATTAAGCCAATTAGAAGTTAGTTCTCACTATCGCGCCATTTAGTTTTAAGTACAAATTATCGCGCCGATGGTTCCAAAAACTTGATACCCCGTTCGAATTTGGGCACGAACTACACGTACATTGAAGCAGTCCGTGTCAATTACCTTTTTAATTCTATTGGCCATTGAATTGTTTCAGATGAAGTCAATGACGAATCTGATGAAGACATTTTAAATTCTATCAACGATGAACAAGTAAGACGATACCGACGACAAGTTACCGGTGGAGGCGACGGCGGCTCAGGAACAGGTAATTTTCAAAACTTTCATTATCGCATCCAAGTGTCCCGTGTCCTGGATCCAAAATACAGTCCTGATTTTACTGTGATATTCCGATATTTTTTTCAACCCCGAACATCCAAACGGACGAATATTAGGAAATTTCGGGGTGACTCAGTGAGTAAGATTAGGGTTCGATCCTGGTCCTCGCTGAGAAAATAATAGTATGCAGAACGGAGGTTCAGTGTTTAGTGGTTCGGATGGAACAAAATCCATGTCCCCGTGTACACTTTGACGTGCACTAAAAGAACGTTCGATTGTTGGAATTCGTAGTGTCGCTATGCTGGCACAATTCCCATCGTATGTCCGCTTTCATTATCCTGACTGGAGCAGAAATTACGAAGTTAAACCTCGTTTCACTTCATTCCAGAAAGTGTGATCGTTTTGTAGTTCAGCTATTCAATGTATGTCTTTCTAAATCATTTCTACGTGGCCAGGCACCTTGAATACATTTTATTTTCCATCAATTAAGTCTATGTATGCCAGGGACATGCTAATTGTAGGCCGGGTTGGGAGGTTCGGATGTTTCCGGAGACCACCAAAATGGCCGCTTTCTATAAATGAGAATTTGGTGGAATATTAGGCCTAACCCTAACCCTTTTTAGAAGAATGAACTTGGATCCAATTTACACTTTTACCCCTCTTAAAAGGGTTAGAGTTAGGGTTCGGGTTAGTATTCCCCAAAAAGTCATTTATATAAAGCGGCCATTTTGAACTCCGGGAATACTCGAACCTCCCCTAGAATTAGCATCTCACCATTTTCCACACTCGCATTGACATCAAGAGAAGACAACTCTGTTTGGGAGAAAGCTAGTTTGCCTTTACAGCCATTATGATTATGACATGTTGTACTACTTGCCATGAATGGTCGTGTTACCTGTCTGTATTTCATAGAAATTCCCACTCCTTATTCATATATTTTTACTTCCAGGATTCTTCGAAGAAACAACAAGCGCTTTGCGTAAGTATTTACGTTCCTATTAAAAACGCTGGTGCAAAAAATGATTACTGCATGAAACCAATAAAAAGATATTAGAACATTAGAAAGCAATGGCCGTATTTTTGGAGTTGAACAATTTAATATGATTATAATAAGCTATATTGTCTTTTGCAGCGGTGGCGCAATTGGAATTCTCGATATCCCAAACCATTACTTTAGAAAGTACAGTTCAAGGTCCTTTAACAGAGGCAGATAAAGCGCTATATTCAGCAGCATTTAAAAAAGAGGTTAGTTAGGCATAGTGAAGCCCGGGCTCTAGTCTTTAACGTCCGTAAACATCTTCGGATTTATAAGAGGTTCCCACTGTCGGGTTATGCGTTACGATGGATAGAGAGCGAGAGGGGTAGGGTTTAACGTCCGCTCGACACAATATTGCGCGTAGGGCCGGAGGTGTCTTTAGCAGTGGGAGGAAGAACCCAGAGAAAACCCGCGAGGCTTGACAGGCGACCCTACTCCTTGTCACGTACACCCGGGGATTCGAAACCACGCCAGTTTACTCAATGACAGGTTTTAAGATACAGCGCCCATGCTAAACATCCGGTCATCCAACCCACCTGCGTTACGATGGGATTGTCCTCAATGAGTGTACGATCAGCTACGTGCAGATACGCTCGGGTACGTGTTTCGATACGGTCAAAACGATTACTACGAACGAATAAGACCTGATAGGATCACCACATAACTCTACGCTTAAAACCACGATTTAAATCGCAGCACGAATCGTGATAGTGGGAACTTAGTATTACTTAATTGTCTTTAATACCCAACTTCTATCTTCCCTCTAGTCGTAAGGGTAGGGCATTCGGAGGGACCTCATTCATAAGATGAATAGCCTAGTTACCTCTCGTAATGCGATTCCAATTTCAGTTGAATGAATATTTTATTTTTTTTAGATCACATATATACCAAATTAGAAAAGAAATTTAAAGTATGAAATTTAAGTAAAACAAAATAACCCATATTGGAAGAGGTTATGTCACTTTAAATTAATTTCTAACATTAGTTTACATAATAAAGGTGTTTCTGATTATTCATTTTCTTTATTTATTTTAGCTGGAAAGATTGTACGCCATTTTCCCTGGATATAAAAGAATCGATATTAAAGATGTAACATTAAATGCGTATGTATTTTTTCAAGTAAATTTTTTTATTTTATTTTTTTTATTTTATTATTTTATTTTATTTTATTTTATTTTATTTTATTTTATTTTATTTTATTTTATTTTATTTTATTTTATTTTATTTTATTTTATTTTTTTTTTTTTAATATTTATTTTATTTAATTTTATTTAATTTATTTTTATTTTTTTTATTATTTTATTTTATTTTATTTTATTCTGTTTTAAAGGATGGGAATCAAAAGTTAAGTTGAAATAATATTGTATTTTTTCTTTCAGAGAGGGAAAGCCACAGGTCCAATATTCTATTGTTCTAGATGCTTCGAAAATTGGTGCATTTGGAAATACACCCGAAGATAGGTTGGCAGGCATTCTTGGGTCAATCCGCAGCGCGGGAAATGTTTTCGATGATGCAAATCCAATCCTTGGAAACAATATTATCCCACCAGACTTCAACCTGGATGAGTTTAACCAAAGAGGTAGGTCTTTTCTTCGCTTTTTACTTTCATACCGATTACCAGTAAACTACTTAGAAATTATTTAGATGTTTGTTTCACTATATACAGTGCCATTGGGATACAAAGGTTAATGCACCCTTCATGTGTACTAAAAGGGATTATTTAACATTTGATTAAGAATTCTGTAAATACTGAAGTGCAAGCAGAGGCTAGCGGGACACAACGCCGCGTCGCTTATGGCAAAAACAAGGTTTTCAAGAAAGCACGGTTTTCAACATTATAGGGAACACCCCAACACATATAATTTTGGGTGTTTTTTGTTTGGGTTTTTTCTGTGGGAGGTGGGTGGGGTTTTTTTCTGTGGGCGGTGGGGGGTGGCGATGGGATCTTGATCCTCATTCCAAATCCTGGATCACCACGCCCGTGACTGAAAGTTGTTCCCAATCCCACAAATGGCTCCACGCCAATGACTGAAAGGTGTTCCCAATTCCATAAAGGGCTATCAAGGGCTTTAAGCTTATATTCAAAATTACCTTTAATTTCATTTTCAGTCACTCTTTTACTATCGGATGTGTGTAATGCTGACGGTCCTTGTCCAGTTGGTTATATGTGTACGGCTAATAAGACAGATACTGGCGAATATTCAGATGATACTGTCTGTATGCATGCTTGTTACTTTACTAAGTTGAATGTTTTGTGTCAAAATAATGCTATTTGCTCCCTGGATAACAACAACGAACCTTATTGCCAGTAAGTTGACATTTTTTTAATTATTTATTGTACATCCATTCACTTGTTTTGATGCATACACTGCTCTTGATTTCAAAGTCTGTGTAATTTCTTTGTGTTCGGAGGCCACGCTGGCTCAGTGAGTAGGACGTTTGATCCGGCTTTGGCTGAGAAAGTTCATCAGGAATTTCCGGTGTGGTTCGCCCTTGTCAGTGATGTAGGACGGGGTGTCGGGCAAGGAACAACGTATAGACGTTCGGTTTGGACAAAAAACGCAGCACCGTATGCATGTAAAATAACCCTTGAAAGTAGGAATTCGAAATAAGAAGCCATAGCACCGCTATCTGGGCAAAATTTCCCGCACAGCATACTGCATAACGTGTGCCTATCTTCATTATCCCAGTAAGAGCAGAATAGTTAGACGTTAAACCCCATTTAATTTCCGCGGGTTTGACTCCATTGATTTTATTTGCGTGTGGTGCGGTTATATAGTATTATGGAATGAAAAAGAATGGAGAATTAAACTGAATATATTTTTGACCCTTGTGATATTCCCAATCTAATCTGTACAACAAAAATTGTTTCTAATTATTATTAGCGGTTTTTGTGATATGACCAGTAATCTTAAAGTGTTTTAGTGGATTCATGCGGAACATACATGTAGTTACACAGTAGTTAAGTAACATAGTGAACAGATGTGGTGCTAATATATACCCTTGCGATACACCATGGTCATGCTTTAAAATATCATAATCTGATTATTTTCTCAAAATAAGGCGTGGCAATCCACGTCGTTCACATATAATCCGAAATACAAAAATATGTTCTAAATACATAATAGAATAGCAGAATTATTATAACTACGTCTGTCTTAGTTAAAGATGGGGAATGAAATCAATTAGAAATTCATGTTAACTTTAAAGATGATCATAACTCAAGCCAGAATTGGTCAATTTGGAGAACTTTTAGACTAAATTGAGGTTTTGAAATAAAATTATCTTTCATTGTGTATGGCTTAAGTATTATATATCACTTTTATTCAGTCAGTGGGCGTGGGTTTGAATAGATGATATCCTTATTAATTAATTTCAGATGCGGGACATCACATAGTGGCGTTTTCTGTGAAAATGAAGGTGCACAGACAACTGATAGTCTTTCTACTGCTGAAGTCATTGGAATTACCACTGGTACTTTACTAGCTGTTGCAGCATGTGCATCATGTTGTTTCTTCCTTCTTTTCTGTAGAAAGAAGAGTGGCAAGTAAGTAGACTCTACAGCCTTAAAAATGTTGATATGTTTCTGAAAACAATCCTTTTGATACTTAATCAACAAATTTAATAGGTTATTTCGGTATTTGTAGTACTGATGAATACCAGCTTGACTATTGTTAACCAAAACTAATTTCTTTTTCTTTTTTGTGTTGCTAGGGACATGGAATACAGTTACTATGGTGATGATGATAATTTAATGGAAGGCTATATGGACCAAGCTTCCAGTCTTGGTATCTCAAATATGGTAAAGATACTATAGTGCTTTATTTTGTTTTGCATGATGTAGCCCAACTGTACCGTTTTTAATGGATTGATATACACTTCATTGTTCTAGATGGTTGTTATCAGAGTTTGAACTTTTTTATACTATTTGATTTTTTCAAAGAACAATTCGTAATGCTTGTTTTCAAGTCGCTGTCTGTCATTTATAATTATCATTTTAAAATTATAAGTTATTTGTATGTAGTTAAATTATAAGATCACTGGTTTACATCCCCTTTGATGCTTACATTGCTTGTTTAAAAAATATTATCTTTTTTGTTTTTCAGTATATTGATCGTCCACGAATTTCTATACAGCCTCTAGATATATACAACGATCCAAAATTAGGAGCTCACGCTTAATGTAGGTAAGTTAATCTTCGATATACTCCACTTCGGACTAAAGATACACAAAGTAAGCGCTAATTCTAATTACTTTGGGTCTTTTTCTGGCTTCAAATAGTACGTAAAGTATTATTTAGACATTTATATTGTCTATATACTGGGCGTCAAAGTCCCTCATTGTTCTCTCAACCGTTAGCCATTAGACCAAAACAACAGAGGGAATTGAAATGAAATAGAGTTAAACGTCCTACTGTTCTGTTCCTACTGGGCAAATGAAGACGGAAAAGGTTGGTGCGTTTCTTACGTCTACGAGTTAGGGATGCCTTCACATTTCATGTGCGCTTCCCATTGGTTGTGCATCGGGGAATCCGGTATTATTCCAGTTAATTATGGTGTCTCTCCATTCTACGGATACCAAAGCTGCGATACTTTTATTTATTATGTATTTAAATACTTTCGTGGGAATGTACCTTTAATATTTATAAACTTTTTTTCAGGTATGAAAGTTGAATTTCGTTTCGGTATCAACTAAGCCAAAATTCAGCGTTAACCAGAACCTTTTCAAATGTTATTCCCGGTGCTCTTCCAAAGCTTGATTATGCACTGCCGTAGTGATAGCATCATCTAAACATTAGTGAAAAAAAAGACCAAAAGATCGTGTAAAATCTGAACTCGAATCTTCGTATCTGCTTCGCATATCCAGTTCATATTGTGTATGTCATAGTGTTATTCAATATCAATAAGGGGATGCCAAAGCATAAATAAATAGCCTAGTTTGCCAAGTCTTTCTTGCTCAAAAAACGGGTGCCGTGTTGTGCTCAACGATTGGTTAATTGTGTTACTATTTAATTCTTGTGTCATATAATCGGGTATTCGTGAGGGTCTTTTGTGAATAACCTTTTGTATCAATTCATGTATCCTTAAATGTCTTTTAATTGTATCAATTTGTGTATTTTTAAATGTCCTTTTGTTTAAATTTGTGTATCCTTAAATGTCATTTTTGTATTAATGTGTCTATCTTTAAATGCTCTTTTTTGTACAAGCTTATTATATTAACTTAATTATTCACGCCTGCTTTTCTCAGATCGTTATATTCATTATTATCGGGAATTTCATCTAATTACTGAATTTATTAAAGAGACAATAAGCCAGAATTTAAAAAAAAACATTTATTTTACCACTATCACATATAAGTCTAAATATTACTTAAATCGACCACACCTTACTAAATATGATTTTCGTACAAGCCAAACAAGTTCTTGTGAACTTGTGTGCTCTGTGGTATGCTTAATATTTGCCAACACTTTTAAAATATTTGTGGACCACCTGGCTTTCTGTCTCTTTAATTACAGATTATATTTGCATTACAATAAATATACTAATTTCGTTTCGTTTTACAGATTGAACAAAATGTTAAAAAACAATAAAGCGAAACGCAATAACGATATTTATTTTAATCAGATGCCTAACCCGGTATTAAATATTTAGAATTTAACCCAGGGACGAATATTCAATATGATTTCTTTAGAATCATTATTACTCCATTTTTGTTCGACTCGATATTATTTTCGAGGATGAGAGGAAACAAATTATCGAAGATGAAGCAACCGTGATAAATATTTGTAATAGGTTGTTTGAAGGAGGTTGTATATTTTTAACACGCAGCTTTATTTTCTCATATTATTATGAAAGAACTAGGATAAAAACAATAGCCAACGTACTGTGGACGAGGAACTGAGAATGGGGTCATAGTAGTCATCTTTGTATTGTTACGTCAACGATGCGCATGCCAAGTATTGGCAGACCCAAAGATCAACAAAAAAGAACGATTGGGACTCAGTTCAGTTCGGGTCCAATAAAAGTGTTATACTTTGTTTCATTATTATAAATTATCCTCTTGGACACCATGAATTAGATATTGTAATTTTTAAAACATTGTTAAGACAGTTATTTTGAAAATTTGCTATTGTTTCGATATAACCTTCATATATTTGTTTTTCAAAGAGGGAAATTTTTTATTGGTATTGTTTTATTTGTTATGCGGGATAAAATTGGTCAACACCTTATAGTAAAATCCTTTGTATTTTTTTCAAAGTTGAATAATTTTATATGATACAATAAAAAGAAATCATCCCATTTATCCTTGAACGTGGAATCAAAACTCTTCGTGTTTCACACAAAAAATGAAACAAAAAGATGTATTTAGCTATATCCCTTTTTTTTATTATACTTTCTCCTTGGAAACATGGGTCCGAGCGCTGGTCGTTCATAAAGGACAAAAAGACATTCTTATTGTTAAAATAATTTTCACCTATGTATTATAGAAATTATATTGTTAATATTGATATTTATTAAAAGATCGAAATAAGAAACATGTGTATGTGATAACATGGGGTAATTTGCTTTTGCGTTTAATTGAGAAATGGTTTTATGTTACGTTTTACGGCATGGTGTCGACCTCCTGGTGAAACTCTATAATACAGATGCATCAAGTAAACTGTATGATGTCGTCTTCCTGGTAAAACTCAGTGCTATTGATCCAAAGTGTTAGTTGTTACGTACACGTTAGAATCTTGTTGGAACTCCAATAATCCAAACGGATTCGATCCCTGCATTGGCCGAGAAAGTTCATCTAAATTTTCCGGTATGGTTTCCTCTTGTCAGTGGTGCAGAACGGAGGGCCTGACAAGGACAACTGTCTAGTCGTTCGGATGGGACGAAAAACCGAGGTCGCGTGTATAGATTGTCGTGCACGTAAAAGATGTCTTGGCAATTTGAATTCGATGTAAGAGTAGGCCCTGGCAAAATTTCCCTCATAGCACACTGTATGGCGTATGCCCGTCTTCCATTAGCCCAGGTAAGGTGCTGAAGAGTAGGACGTTAAACCCCATTTCATTTCATTTCATTTCAATTCAAACGGAGCGGAGTCAATTGTACGGTAAAATTATGATGAAAGTCTATACGATAGATCCAAAGCTAAGCGAGTATACACGGATTATTGTTGCCATCCTGCTCAAATTGTAATGATTGGATTTCAAGGCATAGTGCCATCCTCTTGCAGCTGAAACTCTAGAAGATATATCTAAAGTGAGCAAGTCACGTCGTCTCCAGTTGCAACTCTATGCGATAGGTCCAAAGTTTGGCGGAAGAAATTCGTCTTGCTAACGAGCCAAGCCGTCTTCATTATCCCATTAAGAGCAGAACAATACGACGTTAAACCCCATTTCATTTCTAATCATGCCCTTTCGCAGAAATCCAGTAAGGCAGACCCAACGTCGTTCCCTTGATGAAACTCTATACGATAGATCCTGAGTTTAACAGTTGGAACGTGTTTTCCGAACGAGTCAAATGATTTCCTCCTACTGAAATTCAGTATGATATATCAACGTGCACTACACGGTTCTGTGTCGGTTACAGGAGGCAGTGCTGTACACTAGATCCAAAGTACAACATCACACCAGCTGTCACCCAATACATAGACACAAAAGTACAGGATGTGTTAAGAGATTCGGAAAGGGTAAGATTCCATCAGTGCCAGTTCCACTGGTCGGAAACACACACACACACCATCAATCGTGATAAACAATTTTGGGATCTTTTACGTGCTCTTTTGCATTTATGGGATCTTTTACGTGCTCTATATTTTGTGCTATGAGGGGAAAGTGTGCGGACCGTCTCTTACATCGACATCCAACTTCCCTGGAATCTTTTATGTGCATACGGGTATATACGCATACAGTTTCCTGACAGCGGCGCTACGACCTACGCTCGCATGTCATTTCCAAATCACATGTATTATAATATAATCAAAAAATCAAAGAAAGTATAAACAAATTACATTGTCCGTGACAGATGTTAGTAAAATGACGTTTAGTAAAAGCACAAAATGTTCTCCGCTGAGGATGCTTAAGGGGGGATAATTCATTTTTCACTCGGTTTGATTTCGACTGCACTTGTACCATGTAAAGAGAGAGAGGGAGAGAGAGACAGACGGAGAGAGAGACAGAGCTAATAGCTCTGATTTTTAAATCAGACATGATGTATACAATTTTCACTATTATCATAAAATAAGGTGATTATATTTATATGTGTGGCGTCAAAACGATTTCTTATACTATATAAAACATGCTATACAAAACATTTACATCAATTTACAGCAATAAAATAAAGCGTTTTACCATATAAGAATATTCTTTTTAAAGTATACTTGTATCCTTCTCTTGAGAAGTAAAAACCTTTTTAAGTTAAGTTACTGCAGTATGATCTTTTCATAAGTTTGATCTTCAAATTCCCCCTGTTTAGTTATGTTGGGGAGTATACATATTTCGAGGGTTACAGAGGGGGAAAAAAAGATAAATAAATAAATACAGGTTGCTATACTCCTTTCTGCGAAAGTCGAAAAAGGAAGGAGATTAAGCTTCCCCTTAGACAATAAAATGCGTGGTTCAGGTAATGTATTATAAGGTTTATGTTCATATCATAGGTATATTATAATATTAATTGAATGATAAGGGTATGCGACCAGTCTAATTCTACAATAATGCGTTGCATTCTACATATTTCCATTTATTTCGGGTGTAGACACTTGATTTAAATACTTCCAAATCTAGTGAAATTTTACTCATTAAAAAAGCATTATATAGCGATAGTGACGGCTTAACGTTTTCTAATTTGGATCTAAATATATAATATTTGGTTAAGAGTATCAAGTGGTTTGTAAAGTCACATTCATATAAATTATTGAACTTTGATTTTCCTGGATAGCCAAAATGAATATTTGTATTTGTTAATGTTATATTAATATTACTTTTAAGGGTGATTTCAAGCATTTCTCTCCAAATTTGTTGGGCATAGCTGCAGAAAATGAATAAGTGATTTACTGTTTCAATATCGGATTGGCAGAAGGTGCAGAGGGTGGTTTCAGTTGAGTTTAATTTACATATATTCTGATCTCTAGCTGTTAAGGTGATCGCGATTGAGCAAGAAAGGTGTGAAATTTTCGTTTACACGATAGCCCACAAGTTAAAGAGGCACGGGCAAGTAAATACTGTAATGTCGGTAATATATTTTAATTTTGACTTTGTCAAGAGCCACAATCTTTTTTCGGAATACAAAAATGTGTACCCTTGTAGATGTCGAGACTTGTTTGTATGAAGACGTCATTTACCAGAAGGTAAACACGATCTATTTACTCCTACGTTGCTTCGTGGGCTGACAACGCATGTTTCCCCTTTTTCCCGAATCCCCTCTCTCTCTCTCTCTCTCTCTCTCTCTCTCTCTCTCAGTTTGAGGTGATATATGGAAATTTAATGCCAAGATTAGTATTCGACTACCGTATAAATCCACCTTTTGTAAACAAATGTGAATATAAATCTGTAATTGAATCCATGGATCTTATCAGTGACCTACATTTAAATTTATTCGTTGTCAATATTTCATATAATGCATCGTTTAGTTGAATTGTTTTGGCCGTTGTTTTCAATATGTACCAAGGTAGGTATTTGTATATTAATATTCACTTTCTATAAGTTATTGGTGAAATTTTAATTTTGCTTAGCAACTGTACCAAGGGAGTCGCAAATTTATATAAATCGTCACAGTCCGGTTTCAAAGTTGGTTTTCAGGCACTTTTCAGATATATTAAATCGCGAAGAAAATTACCAAAATGGCGGTAAAAATCCATTGTAAAACTTGGTTTTCAGACGTTGTCCAGATATCAGGGCTGAATGACAATTCCTCTCCGCTCTATCACTAAAGCCTAACACGTGTCGTAAGGTTTGGTAGTTCGCATACCAGCCGCAAAGTACTTGGTGAATATTTGGTTTGTGCAGGACCAAAAGTCTCTACGGTCAGTCTGCTATCTTCCACGGTGTCGATGACGCAGGCGAAGCGTACGTCTCACGCACGAGATCACCAGATTTTCCGGCGTGGTTCCCCTTTGTCAGTGATGCAGGATGGAGGGCCTGACAAGGAATGTGTCTATTCGTTGGAATGGAACGAAAAACCGAGGTCCCGTGTACACATTGGCGTGCACGTAAAAGATTCCTTGGCAGTTAGATTTCGATGTAAGAATAGGCCGTAGAGCACAATGTATGACGTATGCCCGTCTTCATTAGCCCAGTTTAGGAGCAGAACAATAGGACGTTAAACCCCATTTCATTCCTGTGAGCTAAGCTTTAGATATAAACAATCTGATTTCATCTGTGGCTTTTCTGAGGGGCTACTAATTTGTGTCAGCATACAAAAATGTTCACCCTTGTAAATACGGGCCGATGTAAGCCAATGAAATGTTCTAGTGTTCTTCGGAATCCGAAAGGGCTTTGTAGGTAAAATAAAGGGTCTTGGTAGCTGTTTGAAATATCGGTTTTACAAGACCGGGGATCAAATCGTTCGGTAGACATATACATTTGACATTATATTAGTTACCGCCATTCAAATGATCGGAGCATCTACGGTCATACAGTTTTTACATTTTAAGGCTGACACGTTGTACATTTGTATTTCAATAATTCGTTTGGTGATATGTAGAACATTGGAAAATCCTTGAGATTACGTAGGTGGTCGTTATCCTTGTCATGTGCAACCCTGGGATAGAAAGGACCCGACACCGTAATTTCTGTCTGTGTTTACTCATACAACGAATCTTAAGATTTGAAGATCATGTTAACAACATCTGTAAAGGATGTCGTTACCATCTTTGACGGGTGAGGTCAATTCGTAATCTCACAACAGAAGGTCCTACTGAAACCAAAGCTATACCCTCGGTGTTGTCCAGAACTGTCTATTAAAATTCTTTACTAGCTGGTAAAGTCGGGGCAGAACAGTAGGACGTTAAACATCTTTTGATTTCATTTATTAAAATAATTCATCCGAAAAGCTGCACTGAATTCCAGATCGTGCTAGAACTCAAGTCTATAGGATAACTATCAATCTATTCTAGGGTTATCTTTAACTCTAGCATAATTGGTTCATCCTTTCATTTTTTTTTTGTTGGTACTTTCGATGGCCTACAATAACAAGAAGATATGCCCAAGTGTACTGGGAAGTCGCGTCAGGAGTCATGCGAGCAGTTCTTGGCCCTATGACGTCAGATTACTCAATCAGCATTGACGTTGCTATAGGTCTGCCAAAAGTTCATTGTCGAGCACGCCAAACACTCACCGTAACATGCCTTTTCTTTGACTAATTCCAACATCAACTAGACGCCTATTATATAACAACTCTCTCGATCGTATTTTGGGGAAGACGAAATTTTGAACTATAAAAAACGAAACGAAATAGGATCTGTGTTTTACACAGATTGTCAACAATGTTCGTTATAATCAGATGCCAAAATGTGACTGGGTCCAGACCGCATCTGCTGTGTCGAGTAGACTTACAAGATACACCAAAAAATGAGATTATGTGTCAGTACTGTATCTGAAGTGACAACTTTATTATGTAGTCGGAGTTTCATTAACAATTAAAAATGAAAACCTTTTCTATGGGAGTAAATAGTTAGCCAATTAGTTTCATTTTACTTTTCACAATGATAATTATTATTCAAGTTTTCACAGTTATTATTATTCAACTTTTCACAATAATTTTTATTCAACTTTTCAAAATTATTATTATTCAACTGTTCAATTGGTGAAATGTAAATTAAATTCATAAATTCATTATAATTATGTTTTAAAAACATTTGGAAACCCGCCGAGACAGTTGAGTTGGCATTATATCATATTGTTTTTTCAGGAATGATGACACGAGTTTTCATTACGGTTTTCGTCTATACGTGTAAGTTATTTATATTATTTAAATACCACAGCGGAGTATATATTATCACACGACAGATGCCAACTGCTAAATCAGTGATTCGTAATTGATAATTTTAATCATCTATAAATATAGGCAAAAAAGCATTTCTTTTGTAGGCTGAAATATACATATATATAACATCATCGCTTTGATTCGGTTACAATATGAGACAATTAATCGACTTAAGAGGGGGAGGGGTCAACTTCCAATTATTAATCTCTCGTTAATCTATATAGCATATCAGATCAATCCAATTCAATTCTTAATCTTGACCTCTTTCAAAGAGTCTTAAATCATTTAAGGTGACTTCCAAAGACGAGCGTGTCAAACTCAAATGCACCTTAATGCAAGATTACCCCTTTTTGTTTATAAATTAATGTAATATGTTTGTTTATTAAAGATTGCGTTAGATTGGCGACTGCAAACAGTACATCTATAGAACCTTCTAATACTGTTTCTTTAGTGGACAATAGTGATGACCCGTCAGATTTTTCATCAGCTACCGAAATCGCGGGTATTGGAGAGCCAACATCTGGTTATACAGATAGTACTCTACTGGGTTTATCAATAACAGCCACTGATTCCCCAATAGTCGATACAGTTGCTACTGTTATGGAGAATAGCTCGGAATCTTCGTCCACCACCTCTGAGAGCAGCTTGTCGAGTTCCGAAGAAGCAAATAGTCCACTAGAGTCATCAGCCACTACATCGCCTCTTGACAACCCGTCCATTTTACCAACGATGACACTACAGCCAGTACCCACTTTTACTAATGTGTTGCCATCCTCAGGTAGGTGATACTGAAGCACATCATTCTTAAATTAGATATATTACGTTATGGGGACCACCGTCGGGGGTTGCCATCTACCACTACCAGGGTAGGTATCATTACATTGCTTTTGTAAATTTTTCAAGAATAAATATTTTATAATTACCACAGTCCATATATAAGTCAATTGTCTGGCCTATTATTCCTCCTTCGGTGATATCTTAGGGAATTTTAAACATCAAAACAGTATGTGTACAAACGAGTGGCGAAGTCAGTGTATAAATATGTTAGCACAAAAACAAATGAAATTGCCTGACAACATTCTCAGTGTAATATCCTTACAGAAGACAAAATGACATCACTGCAAACATCTTTTTATTTCATTTCCCCTTTCCCCAGTATTAAATGGACTGTCTTCGGAGTCTTTAACCAACCCGTCCATTTCACCAACGATGACTCCTAGTCCAGCACCAACCTCTAGTAAGATAGTGACATCCACAGCTTTTCCAACAGTTTCTCCCACGACCCCGACACCAGTTTCAAAGTATCCAACAGAGAAACCAAATCTAGGTTTGTGATATTAAATTACTCCTTTCATAACATAGATATCGAAGCTGATGGTGAACATCGCTCAAAGGTTGCCATCTGCTATTTCATCTTATTTCTAAACAAAATTATTGTATGCAGTTCATCGTGTTTTACAGTGTTGTTGTTTGTACTAGATATGACTCGGTAACCAAGTGACATAAAGCGATCTTAAATTTGATATTCTTGCAAGTAAAATGTAAATAACATAAATAAATAGTAAGACATTAAAATAACTCTCTAATAGAGTAATTCATAAAGACAACGAAAAGAAATATGAAGCAACATGCCAAATTATTGACTCTGTGAACACCGATAATCGAGTGGCAAAAACATAACTCCATGTCGTCACGATATGATTATTTTTGAAATCTCAAAAGGTATATCTGTATTTTTTAAATCTTTGAATCAAATTCTAACACCTAATATGTTATATGTTTATTAAATATTCGTGAGTTCTTTTTATTTTTCCTTATTTTGACAGAAAAGGCGTATTTTGATGTAGAATTAGAAATTACCATGAACATGAATATAGAAGTCTTCGATGAAAATAACTTCAACAAATTTGTAAGCTTTTGAATAATAATCTTCTTCGTTTAATTAATTACGGGCAAAGGGGCAATATGGTAACCGCCTCTCGAAGCGCATGTTCCTTAAGCAACGTTCGCGAGTTATACAAGATCTCTCCGTTGCTTGAATACTCAGCAATTCCCCGAACTTTGCGCTAGTTGTTTTTACAAGTGACTAATTAGCATTGTCCAATCAGAGTTCGTGGCACCAAACACACTGTAAACAAACAGGGTTTTTTAAATTGAGAAACTCGTGGGAAAACAGCAACCGTGACGTTGATTGATCTTTGAACTTTGCAACTCGATTGTCACATGTAGGCATTTTAGCTATAAAGCACGAGACTTGGTATTCACGACGACCGATGAATCTGATAGGTTCCTAAGCTGGGCTTTTGACAATCGAACTTCGTGGCGAAATATACAGGGTATTACGTGAAGGGCTTGATAAGATGTATGTAGTTAAGGCGAGATCAAGCCTTCTATTGAAGATGCTCGATGTCTGTCCATTTGTCAAAATATCGGTAATGTAATGTAACGTTCGTTCAGAAAGTCAATATACCAGGCATTAAACTCGAATCTTTGTTTTTTGATACCAAGGTGGGAATACATGGTAAGGAACAAAACTTGTAGTAATTTTGTTAGTAATTGACGAGCACTTACTGGTGGGCGATTTTAGCGACGATTACGGGCGGCAGCTTTCGATTGTATCCCTTTTATATCATCTGCAGTCGATGCCGAATGATGACAAATTTTTATTTTTATTTCATCGTATCTTTGGAAACACTGAGTAAAACTGAAACCATATTTTGACGGATATTTCTTTTAGAGATTCAGCTTGCACAATATTTTAGTTGGCTAATGAATATCGGAGATTATGCAAGGGATAAATATGCCTATTGCAGCTCTTTCTATTAAGGGGGGGGGGCTCAGTTGGTAAGGCGCTGGCTCGCTAGCCTGGAGGGCGGGTGTTCGATCCCTGCATAGGACGTGTAAGTTCATCTCGATTCTCCGGCGTGGTTTCCCCTTGTCAGTGATGCAGAACGGAGGGCCTGACAAGGACAGCTGCCTAGTCGTTCGGATGGGACGAAAAACCAAGGTCCCGTGTACACATTGGCGTGCACGTAAAAGAGCCCTTGGCAGTTGGAATCCGATTAGCCAAGGTTAGGTGCAGGAGAGTAGGACGTTAAACCTCATTTCATTTCATTTCTTTCTAATAAGCTATTTAATAGATATTATCTCTCGATGCCATTATCTCCGATTCTCATTAGATTTCAATCCGATCTACTGTTAATAAGCCGTTGGTGACGAAACGCAAAAAATTCAATCGAAGCTACAAGATTTTTAAAACCAGTATTTATCGACCATGAGTGAAATAATGTGACTGAAATTTTGCGAATGTTCCTGTTGCATTAGCTATTATTTAACTATTATAGTGCCAACCGCCAACCGTCCATAATATCTTTAACTATCCATTCTAGCCACCAGGATATAATACTTCCGACGGATACATTATTTAATTTAGTGGGCTTTACTCCACGCTGAAATAATTTAATGTATTTTCATTTTATTCTATTTGCAGATGATAGATCTGATATTGAAACAGTGTGCAATATGTAGAACTTATATCTTAAAAAATGTTAGGTAATGTATCTTTGTTAATAACCATACTGTCGTAGAATCTACGAATGATAATTTAAAACAAAAACAGCAATTTCCTTCATAGGGAATCCACCTTTCTATAACAATCGGTGGGGTTGGTTGAACAAGTAGCCTAGCGCGTGTACTTTATATCATAAGATCTGTGAATTACGTCAAATGACGTGGTTTCGATGCCAATATTGTAGGCAAGAGAATCGCGGAATTGACTTTCTTACCATGTTTTAGTACCGAAATGAGCTAGTTTGTGGGGGACACGTGTCGGATATAACTGGAGATTTAGCTGTCTGTACACTGAATCTTAAAGCAGAGAGAGAGAGAGAGAGGGAGAGAGAGAGAGAAGCCAGAGAGGGTGATCATTTCCGGACTAAGTTCTGTCGAATCGAGGTGCATCGAAAACCTTTTTCTCCGGGCGTCTAAATGATGGTACAAGAACATGACCGGGATTCCCATCATTTGGGTGTGGCGAAGTTAATGTCCTACCAGATAAATGTTCTGGTTATATTTGTAGAAGTGGGCGTGTTATCGTTGAAGGTATCGTGGAGGTTAACGCTGATGAAGTCGTAAAGAATAAAACACAGAGTGTGAAGACATTAACCGAATTAACAGAATACATCAACACCACAACATATAACAACACATCTATGACTTATACTGGAGACTCTTCACATTGTAAGGCAATTCTGATCATTACTTAACTGATTTAGGAAATAAAGTAATTTTCTCGATTATTTAGTCATTCATATAACTGCTGATAATGGTAGAACGCATTACGTAACGACGTATTAATAGTACCCTGATAATGGAGGGTTTTCTTAGACGAGTTCAAATTTTAACGGAAACAAAAGTAATGTCTTATTTTAATTGGAATTAACAGCATTTACTTCTTTATGGGTGTGGTGGAGGGTTGTGGATGGCTGAATGGTTAGCATGTGTGCGCTATATCATGAGGTCTGTCATTGGGTCAACTGGCGTGGTTTCGAATCCCCAGTTCTACGTGACAAGGAGTAGGATCGCCAGTCCAACCTCGTGGGTTTTCTCCGGGTCCCTCGGTTTTCTCCCACTGCAAAAAATCCCCTTCGCGCAAGCGAATTATTGAAACAACATTAAACCATATGTTAGTCCCGAAATAAACTAGTTTGTGTCGAATGGACACTAAAACTCATCTCTCTCTCTCTCTCTCTCTCTCTCTCTCTCTCTCTCTCTCTCTCTCTCTCTCTCTCTCACTCTCTCTCTCTCTCTCTCTCATTATTTAAGGATATGTTTAATATGATCAGTTATATATTTTAACAGTTGAGAAATTATTTGCTGATGTTTGTAAAGCTGTGGGCACGGTGTGTAGTAACTGGACTTATACCTGTCAAGACAACGTTTGTCGTAGTCGATGTGACGATGTTTCTTGTGGCGCTCATGGTACATGTGAATTCACCGAGGAAATATTAATTTGCAGGTGAGTGATTGAAATGTTTAACATCCCAATGTTCAGCACATACCGCGATAGTGAAGTAGATCATATATGCCATATAGTGGGCTGCGGGGACAATTGTGTCCATACATTAATTGAATTACAACTGTAAAGTGTTATTTTACGAGCACGACAGGGCGTACACCGACTTTTGACCCCATCCGAACGACCAGAAGTGTTTAATGCCAGGCCCTACGTCCTGCACCACTGACAAAAGTAAGCGACACTAAAATGTGCCGGGAAAACTGAACTAGACACGTTACTGACCGTGGCTCGCTTGCAGGTGAGCTAGCTTAAAGATACATTATGGGAGATTAGATAACGTGTTGGCAGTCCTCGCTATATTAGTTAAAAACTAAATAATGTAAAGGCAATTTGCTGAAAATTAGGCAAGTGTAATTTCCGCCTAGCCTCGATCATCTTACCTATAGTTGGTACGGAAAAAGCATAGCATCGATTATCCATTTAATAATTAAATCGAGAAGGAAATTTATGCAGTAAATCAGATCACAATCCACCAAAGATCGCAGACTGGCGATGCAATCGAGAGTTGATTATGGTCTGGATATGTTAATTAATGTCTAATTAATAATGTAGCTAACACTTCAGGCCCAAAGAATGTGTAGCTGCATTATGATGCCCTTATTAAGGATAGCTATGGTGATAGTGTTTATGTATTTTTTATATAAAGTTTTTCCAGTGATAGTAATATAATGTTTAAATGTTTATATTTTTTTTATATAAAGTTTTTCCAGTGATATTTACGTTACTGTGGTGATAAATATGAAAATAGTGATATAATGTTTATATATTTTTTATATAAAGGTGTTCCAGTGACAATTGTAACAGTTACTATGGTGATAATTGTAAAAGTAGTAATATAATGTTTATATATTATATTTTATATAAAAGTGTTCCAGTGATAAATGTGACAATAGTAATAAAGTTTATATATTATTTTTCATATAAAGGTGTTCCAGTGATAATGTTTATAGTTACTATGGTGATAAATGTGAAAATAGTAACATGAAATTTGAAATACTGGTTAGTATCACAGCAGCTGTTGGAGTTTTTCTACTGATTATATTAACAATAGCTTTCATCTGTTACTGTCAGAGAAAAAAGAGAATGTCTCAAAAAGAAAAGTAAGTTAATTATTATAGGAGGTATATTTGTAAGAGCGTCTTCATGAAAATTTTGACAGCTCGGTCTGTTTTGAAGACCGTTTCTTCTCCAAATGGAATCTTTCTGAACTCTATGTGGTATATCTTTAAACCATCTAGATACAATGTTTGCTATCATAAAATAACATATTTGGCATTTTTAGAATCGTAATAAATTGTAGATCAAATAATTAAAAGCAAAACAGATGAACATTTTAGGTTGGGCTGTTATCAAATTCTATTAGACATTTATATGGCACCAATCCCCAGTTAAAAGGCAAACCACACCGGAAAACCCCAAGGACCTAGGAACTGGCTCGATCAATAGCGGGGGGGGGGGGGGGTGTAATGAAACCTGCAGGTTACGGATGGCATTGCTGTCCCATAATCTCTCGCAGTTTTTCGGGATATAAGAAAAGCACCTGCATTTAGCTAAATTTATTTAAATTACTAGAGTGTGATTCGAATCGTGTTGGTATTACATGTCTGACCCTAAAACATACATTATGCAAGAGCTAAATCTGCCTATTACAGGTCTTTCTTTAGGTCTGAAATGTTTTCTAAAGTATTAATTAGACATTAAATAACTGATCCAGGCCTTAATCAACTCTCGATGGCATCAGATTTCTCCGATATTAAATAGATTGGAACGGTTCAGCGATACTTTGATTTAATCAAATATGGAGGACCGAGACTTAGCTTCGATCAACCAGTACGGTGGTTGAAATTATTGCACACGTCTGTCAAACCTTCAAATGCAAATATCTTCGTTTGCAATAGAGTAATTTGAATGAAATTTCAAAATATTCATTTTACATTATCTACTTTCGAACTATTATAGCAAGAATAGCTAGTTCTTTATCTAAATCTTACATAATGTATCTTTAACTGGTTATAGATATCTTCAAGTGAGTAAGGTGGTGACTTGCTAGACTGGAGGTCTGGATTGTCGGACGTGATTGTCCTTGTCATTGGTACACGACGGAGGACCTGACAGTTTTTGGGGTGTTTGGGTGTTCGGGACGACAACTGCGGTCCCATGTACACATTGACGTGCCCGTAAAAGATCTTTTGGCAGTTGGCATTCGATATAAGAAGAGGCAATATTTCCCTCATGGCACACTGTATGGCATATATCCGTCTTCATTAGGCCAATCGGACAGAGCAGTAGGACGTTAAACCCCATTCCATTTATATCTTTAAACACAGCATTAAGTACAGTATATAATCTTATAAACAATTTGTTTTAACCAGGGGCACTGAAAACATGTCGGTTCACTCTGTGAGTTCGGGTCTTCCTGACGACATTCCACTACAAGAGAAGGGGGACCGAGAAGAAAATGAGCTATATGATGGACGGTATTTTGGAAAAAGATAACCTAATCCAGTAGGTATTCTACTTCTGAACATAACTGACATGTCGTGGAGTTTTTTTAAGGATGTTTATTTTAGGGGGGTGGGTGTTAGGTCATTTTTGCATCAGTATCATGGTACCCAGTTCCAGTTTCCACTAGCAATTCTGAATCTATTTCGTGCTTCATATTTACATTTCCTGGACTATCAAGTTATACGGTACTCCAAGATTGTCTGCTCAAACACTGGCATTAAACTCCTGCCCACCGGTTGCAAAACCATTGCTAAAAATGATTTACTCTGAATATTATGACGACAGAGAATGCTAGTGGTTTTAACACTGTTTTTGTAAAATCGCTAGTGGCAGGCTGTAAAATGCTGAAATAAGTCGCCATACAATACCAGAAAATAATTGAATTCTCTCATTCCGAACAATAGTAACAATCGCCGTCAGGATAAGAAAATATATCAACTAAACATGGCAGCTAAAACATACTCGTTGTGTTTGATTACGTCACGATTCTACTTACATCACCTCTGATATAACGAACAAAACTTTGACAGTATGAATACCACGTCACTGGAATGCAATTCTGTCAACTCGGGACGTTCCGGGCTGACCAGAGCGCATCCCTTAAGAATATTCGCTGGATTACCGTGACTTAACATGGCTAATTCGTGTCTTCGTATGGCTAATTCGAGCCTTCGACAAATAAAATGTGGGGAAAGAACTCAGTGCTAAATTTGCCCATAGTTTTGGTTGGCTGATGCTTATAGTATAGTTATGGTGTTTCCGGCATCAATCTCGACTTTGTTCAATTGTGTTTAAAACACATTTTCATCTTCCTCTAATTGTTAGTGAGGTGGATTAAGAGAGAGAAATGGGGTTTAACGTCCACTCGACACAAACTAGGTCATTTTGGGACTAACATATGGTTTCAATTTTATTTCAATAATTCGCTTGCGCTAGGGGCCTTTAGCAGTGGGAGGAAACTGGAGTGCCAGGAGGAAACCCACGAGGTTGAGAAGGCGCCCCTATCTCCATGCCACATACGCTCACACCAGGGGTCGAAACCACAGCCGCAAGCCAGAGGTGGCCGGCCAGCTAGAGGTCGAAGCGCGGCACCCTAGACCACTAGGCCATCCCAACCCCCCGTGGATTAAGAGGGAATAGATAACATCTTCCTCTAATTGTTAGTGTGGTGGATTGACAGGGAATAGATAACATCTTCCTCTAAATCTTGTTGTTTGATTGTTTGAACAGTATTTATTTCGTAAATACTGCACAATTTAAAGGAGCAAAATCGCTAATATGTGGGACCTAGAAATGGACACAAATTGGTCACCATGCACATAATACTGTAATATGGATGTATATAAATCAGTTATGTTCGACGAAATAAGCCAGCAGTCTCAATCGAATGCAAATTTCTAGCGTCTGGTTGTTCCAGTCGACATACGCCGTTCGATTCGGTGCAATGTGTTTAGCCTCGTCCTTCGAGTCTCTTGTTACAACTGGGGCTGAAACGCAATATGGTACACGATTCGTCTACCAAAAGTAAAATGTTTATTTTTTTCTGGTAAGATCACAGCATCAATGTTGATTTAAATTGACTAATAATTCGTGTTTTCAATGTTGAAGATTTCGGATGATATTGATATTGAGTTAGAGACTTAGCTACTTTAAATCGGTTATGTTCCTTTCATTTTCTTGTTTATATTATTTTGTATCTTAAAGTTGAATCAACCACACAACTATGAATATCCTATAAGATTAGGACCATCACGAGGAGATTATGTTGATATTAAGGAAGGGGAGAGTCATCACAGTTCAGTATCTTCTGCCTATCAGTCTAAATTTGGTCATATTAACCCACATGCTGACGTAAGTAGCAAAAGCCTACATTTATTGTTTTAATTTATATCATATTTTAATTAAAAGAAAATTTGACTCTGTTTCGAAATGGATTGAAAGAACAGCAAATTTATGTACGGAAGCCCATAAAAGCAATACATCAAACTCTCTATGTCGATTTCCAAATAAGTGGCCCGGTCACAGATATAACTCTGCCTACAATATTTTTATTGTGTCTGTCATTTTTGATTTCAGTATAGAATTAAACGGCCTCAGTTGGTACTTCGACCCGGTAAGTATTTCTTTTACATGCAGCATTAAAATGTAGCCATGTTATTTTCGGTTTATTCTGGTAATTGCCCAAGATGGGTTTTTTCTGGCATACGTTGTTGTGCGTTCTGCTGCACTGTATATTGTGGTTACCATAAACGATGGCCAGACGTCACATCCCAGGACACTTGGGCCCAGACACAGCAAACACATGTACGTCCCTTTTTTCTCTCATTTTCGATTTCCACGATTTTTCTTTTGTGATTTTTGTGGATTTAATTTACCTTGTCTGTCCGGTGTCGCTGAATATGTACCAAATAGAGGCGGGAGCTTATGATTGCTCTTGCGTTGAAGTGTATGGAGCAGCTAGTTCCATTCAGGTAATGTGCTGCTTCGTGTATATGAACATCCATTGTGAACGTCATACCTGCTTTTAGACAAGACTTTGCCATCTTCCGGAGAACACGCCCAAGCCAACGAAATTTGGGGAAAGCTTAAGGCATCCAATAATACAAGCATTGCCATTAAACTCTCCGAATATAAATTCAAATGGAGAAAGAGAGCGAGAGAGAGAGTGTGTAATGGGGTTTAACGTCCACTTGTGTATGGCTTTGATTTTATTTCAATAATACGCTTGTGCGTAGGGGTCTTAAGCAGTGGGAGGAAAGAGGAGGACCCGTAGAAAACCCACGACTTTGGACAGGCGACCATACTACAACTGGGGATTCGAAACCACACCAGTTGACTCAATGACAGGCCTTATGATACAGCGCGTACGTGCTAACCATTCGGCCATCCACCAACACTGCCGCCACCACCCCCTCCCTCCGCAAATTTAAATGGCGTAATGACCATACTTCCTGAATTTCGCTATCAGAACATTAGGCCTTAGTTCGTTTAACACCGTAGTTTGTAGGCTTATCATTGTTAAATATACACGGGTTTTATAATTTCAGGAAAGGGGCCAGGATTGGGAATGCGATAGAAGAAGCTTGTCTTCTATCCACGATTGAATGAAACATAATTAGAAAAGAAGATTTGGGTGTGTTTTTTAAACAATATCTAAAACGCATGCTTGATAATAACGAAAACAAGAGTGGACTTGATTGTAAAACTACGTCCACTTTAAACGGTGATCTTTGCCCTCGAAATAAAAGATATGAAACCAAATTGAAATAGATTCGAACAATAGGTGTGTACATCAATCTGGTTAAGAAACATTCCTATTTCGTTTCCTTTTTATAGTTCAAAATTTTATCTTACTACTTGACTTTACTACACCAGGATCTGGAAGATTTGTTATCATTGACGTGTTCTGAATGATGTGAGCGATATGCCAATTTCTAGGCCTTTTTGATGCACAGAACTCGCTAGAAATGTCAACACCGATTGGTTAATCAATGTCTAACGTCATAGGGCCAAAAGCCACTCTTTTGGCCCACTATAACTGTTCAGATCTTCATATAGTGTAGGTCACCGAAAGTATGAAAGAGAAACGAAATATAGATGTGTATTTTAATCAGATTGGGTACAATTTATATGATTTTAATTAAATCTTAATTATTTGTATTCAACTTTTTAACATACTTCACAATTTCTTGCGAACTCTATACCCGGGTGGGTTCTTGGTTGATTTGTGTTTAAATTTATATTGATTCTTCATGAAGTCATACAAAAGAACTCTTCTTAGATATTGTTATATGTTTTGTGGGAAAATGCTTTTTTGACGTGTCCACATTTTACATTTCTCTCATTAAATTTCACAGTTGTGCTCTAGTGCCACACCCCATTTGTCCTGCATGCTTTCTGCATAGCATCTTTCTCACAACATCAACTTTCATGTGGGTATTTTGACTTTATCATTACCAGTATTAGGCTTTAAAATTAGAGCGTTTAATATTGACAGCAATACCTTTCCATACCAACCAGGTTAAGCGAGATGGGCATACACTTTGTAGTGTACTTTAATTGCACGAAATTTTTCATGCCATCAATTATATTGGTGAACCCAGCGTTTAGTCACATTCGAAAGATTGGATGTAGGCGTTCAGAACTGGGGTTTCAAAACTTAGTTGGCTTTTTAGAACTTGCTGCTAGTGAGCGTATTGGCGAGCCTGATCGTTGAGCATATGTTTTGATTGACACTGGACTGTGAAGTCGGCCAGTTAATGATGTTATGAAATATTAAATGTATAAATTGTTGTATTTGTGATGTTACTAAAAAAGGTTTGAATTATTTGAATGATCAATATGTATTATTTTATTTAATGTGTATTCAAGTGTTTTGTGTTCCCGGGTGTCGGTTTTGTTGTTGCGCTTTTGTACAATCAAACGATTCTCCCCAAATTGATATATCAACAGGCATGTTGTTTTGCCCACGTCCACTCGACAGAAATTTGGTCATTTCGGGGTCATTCCGGGACTAACCCATGGTTCAGTTTTATTTAATAACGCTCACTTTTAGGGGTCGTTGGTTGTGAAGGGAAACCGGGGGCCCTGGAGAAAACCCGCGAGGTTGGACAGGTGACCCTAGGCCCTTTCACGTAAAAGCAAGGAATCGAAACCACACCCCTTGACTCAATGGCAGACCCTGTGGACCACATAGCTATAGGTAAGCGTAGCCTATATATCGTTATTTCCAATCCTGTTTATCTTATATATTATGCTGTTAAACACCCCCATCCAATCATTGCACACGTGGCCATGGAATAAAATAACCGTATGTCAGTCCCAAAATGACCGACATGATGCTTTGAGGTGACCGAAGTGACATAAAATAAATAAAAGTATGTTTGTTCCAAAATGACTCATATGTTTGGTCGAGGGGACGTTAAACCCCATTCTTGTAGCTATGGTATTTATTACTAGTTGTGTTTTATGATAAGTATATATACCATATTGATTGCTGTTAAAGTTGTTAAGTAATAAATCTGTACATTTCATTACGCCATGTTTGTTGCCCAATATATAAAAATTGTAAATTTTAAAACGCATTAAAATGAAGTAAGGGTGTGTGTATTTAGACTTAAATCTCTATATCTATATTAAAGGTGCAATATGAGAGATTAGATAAAGAGCTGGCAGTTCTCACTATAATAGATAACAACTACATAACGTAAAGGGAGTATGCTGAAAATTTCAGTCAAAATTAATCCACTCTGAGCCGAGATTTTAGCGATTGGATTTTCGGCCTAACCTCGATCGATCGTCATTACTAAAGTCGGCACATAGTCTAGATTATCCATTTCCTAATTAAATCATGAATGAAAGTTAGGCAACAAAACGGTTGCTGATATAGTAAATATCGCATACAGTGTTCTATGGTGGACATTTTGCATGCCAGCAATTGCATTCCCCAATCACCATTGGGTTCTTTTACGTACACGCAATGTTAACACCGAACCTCGGTTTTTCGTTATATTCGAACAATTAGACGCTCTTCCCTGTAAGGTCCACAAACAAGTATCTCTGACAAAGGAAACCATGTTGAAAAATTCTAGAAAAAAAATCGAACCCTGGGTCTGTCGCTTTAAGGCGTCTTGACATACAGATAGATGACAACTAACCTGAAATGATTTCCAGGTAGGGCCGGGCTATCGGGTTTATCATCGACATAATGTGTAATATAACCCTGATAAGGAAATAACTTTACAACATAATAACCTCACTTAGTCAACATAGTTATACCCTAGCAGGTAGCTCGATACGTCATTCATTCATAGCACTTATAGCAATCATACCGTTATCGCGGTCGTAAATCCCTCTTAAATCAAATATTTCGAAACAATCTCTGTATCGACGTTTCTTCAAGTATACTAACTACTGTGAATACTGTTTCATTGTTAACCGCTACCAGAGAGTAACACGTAGTAAGGAGAATCCCTATTTATTTTACCCGTGGACTGCTTTAAAAGGTAAGTAACACGATGTTTATATATATAGATACTAGTATATTAATATCAGATATAATGAATAATAGGACTATAAATTCTATTTGAGAAATTCGAATCTGAATTTTTTGCCCAAAAGAGAGCTTACTAAAGAGAATTTACTTGTTCGGATGTTTTTCATTGATTTAAAGGCCTTGCCAATTATCGATTTTATTTCATCAACTTGTTAGAGGGGGTGGGGTGTAGATGGGACGAAAACCCGCGGCCCTGTGTACACATTGCCGGACACGTAAAAGAACCCTATCTAGTTGGAATTCGAAATAAGAGTAAGCCCTTAAGTCATTGCATGTAGTATGTGTATCTTCATTATAAGCCTGGTCGATGGAGACCGGTAGAATTGTATCTTAAAACCTCATTTCATTTATATTAAAAGGATATGAAATGTGTATATGATGGACAAATACAAAACGTTAAAACCTATTCCTAATACTGGCAAATCATCGAATGTGCAGATAGAGTGAAACCAACAAAGTCAAACCAACTTGTGTCTTTGCATTGAACGAAAAATAGTCTTCTGATCGATTGTCAGTTAATTACCGGTCGTCTGAAAATGAGAAGATTTTGGTTGATAAATCTTTAATTATGAAAATCATGGCCATTTTAAATAGATACCATAATCCAGGCCAATAGCTAGCGAGGTGGGGGGGGGGCAAAAGGGTCGCGTTGTTCGTTAGTTTCGTATTGCGACCAATGGAAAGGGCACACAATGCGCCCATTCGGGTTACCTATTATTTTCAATTTATTCGGGATTCGGGATTCGACAATAAAACTGGTGAGAGCAGGACAGGACTGCCCAGTGCACTCGAAATAACCAATCAGCGCCCTATTCGCTTGACAAATAGTCGTCTCCGTGCTGGTCGGTCACCCAACGAGGAAATGGTCGGATGCAAGATAGATAGTTCTGTTTTGATGTCGAATCGACAATAAAACAGGTGAGAGCAGGACAGGACTGCCCAGTGCACGCCGACAAACCAGTCAACACGCTATTCGCTGGACAAATGGTCGTCTAGTTGTTAGTCGGTCACCCAACTACGGTCCGGGGTAGCGATGAAATGATCGGATGCCCCGTAAGTCGGTCTGTTTAAGTGGCGAATCTCGAATCACGAATAACGTGCTGGCTCGTTATTCGTTATTGGCCAGCACGTTATTCGGGATTCGGGAATAAAACAAGTGAGAGCAGGACAGGACTGCACAGTGCCCGCCGACAAACTAGTCAACACGCTATTCGCTGGACAAATGATCGTCTAGTTGTTAGTCGGTCACCCAACTACGGTCGCGGGTAGCGAGGAACTGATCGGGTGCCCCGTAAGTCGGTCTGTTTTAGTGGCGAATCACGAATAACCTGCTGGCTCGTTATTCGTTATTGACGAATCCCGAATATTGAGCCAGCACGTTATTCGTGATTCGGGATTCGACAATAAAACAGGTGAGAGCAGGACAGGACTGCCCAGTGCACTCGAAATAACCAATCAGCACCCTATTCGCTTGACAAATAGTTGTCTCCGTGCTGGTCGGTCACCCAACGAGGAAATGGTCGGATGCAAGATAGATGGTTCTGTTTTGATGTTGAATCCCGAATCGTTATTGGCGAATCCCGAATAACGAGCCAGTACGTTATTCGTGATTCGGGATTCGACAATAAACAGGTGAGAGCAGGACACGGTCCGGGGTAGCGAGGAAATGATCGGATGCCCCTTAAGTCGGTCTGTTTAAGTGGCGAATCTCGAATCACGAATAACGTGCTGGCTCGTTATTCGTTATTGGCCAGCACGTTATTCGGGATTCGGGAATAAAACAAGTGAGAGCAGGACACGACTGCCCAGTGCACGCCGACAAACCAGTCAACACGCTATTCGCTGGACAAATGGTCGTCTAGTTGTTAGTCGGTCACCCAACTACGGTCGGGGGTAGCGAGGAAATGATCGGATGCCCCGTAAGTCGGTCTGTTTTAGTTGCGAATCCCGAATCACGAATAACGTGCTGGCTCGTTATTCGTTATTGGCGAATCCCGAATATCGAGCCAGCACGTTATTCGTGATTCGACAAAAAAACAGGTGAGAGCAGGACAGGACTGCCCAGTGCACTCGAAATAACCAATCAGCACCCTATTCGCTTGACAAATAGTCGTCTCCGTGCTGGTCGGTCACCCAACGAGGAAATAGTCGGATGCAAGATAGATGGTTCTGTTTTGATGTCGAATCCCGAATCACGAATAACGAGCTGCTCGTTATTCGTTATTGACGAATCCCGAATAACGAGCCAGCACGTTATTCGTGATTCGGGATTCGACAATGAAACAGTTGAGGCAGCACGTTATTCGTGATTCGACAATAAAACAAGTGAGAGCAGGATAGGACTTCCCAGTGCACGCCGACAAAGTAGTCAACGCGCTATTCGCTGGACAAATGGTCGTCTAGTTATTAGTCGGTCACCCAACTAAAACAGGTGAGAGCAGGACACGACTGCCCAGTGCACGCCGACAAACCAGTCAACGCGACAAATAGTCGTCTCCGTGCTGGTCGGTCACCCAACGAGGAAATGGTCGGGTGCAAGATAGATGGTTCTGTTTTAATGTCCAATCCCGAATCACGAATAACGAACTGGCTCGTTATTCGTTATTCGTTATTGGCGAATCCCGAATACCGAGACAGCACGTTATTCGTGATTCGGGATTCGACAATAAAACAAGTGAGAGCAGGACAGGACTGCCCAGTGCACGCCGACAAACTAGTCAACGCGCTAGTCGCTGGACAAATGGTCGTCTGGTTGTTAGTCGGTCACCCAACTAAAACAGGTGAGAGCAGGACACGACTGCCCAGTGCACGTCGACAAACCAGTCAACGCGCTATTAGCTTGACAAATAGTCGTCTCCGTGTTGGTCGGTCACCCAACGAGGAAATGGTCGGGTGCAAGATAGATGGTTCTGTTTTAATGTCCAATCCCGAATCACGAGCTGGCTCGTTATTCGTTATTCGTTATTGGCGAATCCCGAATACCGAGCCAGCACGTTATTCGGGATTCGACAACAAAACAAGTGAGAGCAGGACAGGACTGCCCAGTGCACGCCGACAAACTAGTCAACGCGCTATTCGCTGGACAAATGGTCGTCTAGTTGTTAGTCGGTCACTACGACTACGGTCGGGGGTAGCGAGGAAATGATCGGATGCCCCGCCCCGTAAGTCGGTCTGTTTTAGTGGCGAATCCCGAATCACGAAACGTGCTGGCTTGTTATTCGTTATTGGCGAATCCCGAATAACGAGCCAGCACGTTATTCGTGATTCGGGATTCGACAATAAAACATGTGAGAGCAGGACAGGACTGTCCAGTGCACGCCAACAAACCAGTCAACACGCTATTCGCTGGACAAATGGTCGTATATTTGTTAGTCTGTCACCCAACTACGGTCGGGGTAGCGAGGAAATGATCGGACGCCCCGTAAGTCGGTCTGTTTTAGTGGCGAATCCCGAATAACTTGCTGGCTCTTAAAATAGAACGTTCAGTTATTAGTGGCGAATCCCGAATCCCGAATAAAGTGCCCTGTTCTCATAAAAAACGGTCGTCTCCTTGCTAGTCGGTCACCCAACGTTCATTTACTGCCCCGTGCACTCCAACAAACCAGTCAGCACCGTACTCGCTGCAGATGCTGCTGTCTCCGTGCTAGTCGGCCACCCGACGTTCATTTACCCTTAGTTTCGGAGGTATCGAGGATATGGTCGCATGGAAGGTAGACCGCTCTTTCTAGTGTCGAATCCCGAATCCCGAAAAACGTGCTGGCTCGTTATTCGTTATTCGTTATTGGCGAATCCCGAATAACGAGCCACCACGGTATTCGTGATTCGCGAATCCCGAATAACGAGCTGGCTTGTTATTCGTTATTTGAATCCCGAATCCCGAATCCCGAATAACGTGCCAACTTCACGTTGCCGGCTGTTCGTCCCATTGATAAATTCTCAGTGAGGAAATCCATTGACAATTGTTTAATGGATTCTTGTATGTGGCTACCCCGTTTACTTAAAATATTTGCAAATCGATTCCCATCTGGTGAAATTAACACAATTTTAACAAAATAAACTTTGATTTGACTTAAAATCGGTAGCCTATGAGAGAGAGAGGGAGAACGGGAGAGACAAAGAAAGAGAGAGGTACAGAGAAGAGAGGAGGGGTGGGGGTAACGTCCACTCGACACAAAATAGGTCATGTCAAAAGTATGATAAGGTCTAATTTTTTATTTCAAAACTTCGCTTGCGAGTAGGGATATTTAACAATGGAATCGAAACCACGCTATTTCACTCAATTACTGACCTTGTGGTTTCACGCGCACTCGTTAACCCATTAAATTATCTACCCCCGAAAGAGTCTGGTACGTTTCGAATGATGTCGAAATAAAATAGGGTTTAACGGCACCTTTTATAATTTCGTTTAGTAATGATCTATAAATTAAGTCACGGTCATGCGCGGGTACTGTTAAATCTTCGGAGCAAATCATCAACCAGGATGTTAACCCCATTTCATTTTATTTCATTCCATTTTTTTCATATGGGATTTCATTAATTCACCAGGATGTTTACACATGTCATACCAGCTTATCTTTATCCTTTCAATTTTATCGAACAAGTAAATACTTGTTCTGTTTTTTATTTTGTGTAGACCCATTCACTTGATTTGGTGTGTTGTTTATGGCTTGAAATCAATGCGTATTTAATAGGGTTAGTGACAATAAGGTGTGTGGCGTTTGACCCTTCCTTCTGAACCATCAGCACCTTCCATCCTTTGGACTGCCATCTGGTTTTGCCAGACACATTCAACAACCAATAACTGACTTAGTCAACAAAATATGGTTCCCTGTTGAGTGAGGGGCGAGGGTGACTACAATGACTACATATACCAATTTTTGTTGGGATTTTTTTTTTTGAAACTTCTACATGCACCATTGCGTATTCCAGACCGGTGTAACATCATGCATACATCACTGAGCATTCCAGAAAGGTGAACATCCTGCGTACACAATCGGAAATTCCAGAGTGGTTTGTCAGTGGTGCAAGACGATAGACCTTGCAAGGAACATAGTCTTGATGTTCAGAAATGACAGGAATCTGAGGTTCCGTGTACACATTGGCGTGCACGTACAAGAACCCATGAGAGTCGGCCATAGTGCTGTTATCCGGGCAGAAGTCTCCTTATAGCACACTTTATTATGGTGTATGCTCACCTTCATTAGCCCAGCTGGAACAAAACAGTAGGGTTAATCACGCAATTTCACTATATGTCCGTGATCTCGACATTAATTAGAACCAAGGTAAAAAGATACCCAACGCTCCACCCTTGACCAAACGTCCCTTTAAGTTGTGTGTTCAGAATATGCATATCCTGTATATTGGCTATGGGTGTTACACCCTGATTTATTGACTATTGAGATTAAAGTGACAGTATATATACGTGTAGATATCATATGTCAACAATATAGATAAAGAAATAACATTGTGATGACAAGTGCTACGTCAATATTTGTTAATATGCACACATTTTTAAAAATAGACCTCCTGCGTGATCCTTAAACACGGAACGAACCAAATACCTCAACAGTTTTAAAATTAAGATTAACAACGCAAACATTGAAATCAAATCGTCCATTGTGTGTAGGAATCAGCACCTCCAGTGATCGACATACACCTCTGGTATAACGTTACTACACGATTTGATCGAATTGTGATAGACACTTTATAATTAACTCGTATGACATAACGACACGCCCTACCGTATGGAGAAAGATCACCTTTATGTTTTCCTTGTTCCGGTTTGCGTCTTTCCTTTTACAAACAAAGAAACATAGGGGAATAACCGGCAATGGAAATAATCATATGTAACAAAATCCTTGGCTTCCGTGTTTTCCCTTTGCTTAAAAAATTGACTACGTCGGACATGAATATCCGATGTTTAAGCCACACTACACGACGTCTTATGCTCTATTGTTTCGGGCGCCATTTGTAATGAACAAGACAACAACCCACAAGACACTGTGGACGTAATTAAAAATGGCTAAGTTAATCCATGAACTAAGACGTGAAAATAAAGAACATACTCTCTTCGAACCAGAAATAAAACCATACTCAGTTTACATCAAACAGAAAAAGGCAAAATGTTATAACAATAACGCATCTGAGACCCAGTGCCACACAGTTGTCAAACAGAAAGCGGGTGATGATATCGCATTTCAGCGGACAAAATATTATAAATAGGCCTACCAAAATCGCGAACCCGAACACGAATACCTTTTCCTAATGGAATGTAACCTCTATGTCTAAAATAATATCTGCGCTATGTTTCAATATTACCCGTCCCGTGGTGGCTCCGCGAGTAAGACTGAGAGAATTAAGGGTTTTGGGGTTTAACGTTCACTCGACACAAACTTAGTCATTTCGGGACTAACATATGGATCAGTTTTGTTTCAATAATTCGTTAGCGCGTAAGGGCACGTCTTTAGCAGTGGGTGTAGTCAGAGGACCTGGAGAAAACCCACGAGATTGGACAGGCGACCCTACTTCTTGTCACGCCATGTGATTCCATGGCAGACCGAAAATATACACGCACGCGTTAACCATTCGGCCACACATCTCTCTGGCTTGCACATAACAGAGCCCTTAAACAGTTGGAATTCGAACTAAGAGTATGCTATAGTGCCGCTATCCGTGCAAAATGTCCCTCATAGCACAATGGCCATCTTCATTAGCACAGTTCGTGTAGAAAAGTAGAACGTTAAAGCCACATTCAGGGCAACCTTCGGGTGCGCTTGTATGGTCACGACTAAACGACAGAGTATAGTTCACTACACCCCAACGAAAGCTAGTTCGACCATACTCGTCAAAATGGGCGCCGTTACCTTCAATGAACTGCTACAGAATCTTTTACTTAACGAAAACGCAAGTTTGCTTAATGAATTCTTAGATATGACCACGTCATTTTTCGGATGCGAATTCCCGGAACGTTTGCCAAAAGTTCCTGACTATGCTGAAAAAGCTGTACTAGAGGTTGAATATGATAACGACGATTTCAAGTAATCTACTCACAGTTGAGTCAGACAATAAAATAAACAAATCAACCAAATATCCGGAGTTTATTTACTGTTGCATAATTTATATTTACAATGTATATCAAACGGATGTATTCAATGAACAAAATTGTTTGTTTATGTTACTGTTTTTCCAAATAAAATTCACATATAGATGATTTTTTTTACTATAATACCGGCGGGACGATTTACCCAATACTACCCAATTCTACCCAATACTACCCAATACCACCCCAGTACCACCTCAATATCACCACATACTACCCAATACTACAACATAATACTGCAAAATGTGTATATCAATTAAATTTTTTCAAAAATTATTAGTTATACCGTGGGAATTGTACTTTAAATGCATTTAGCGATGTCTGGCTGTTCCATTTGCCTCCCTATATCACATAAAACAAGCAAAAACTGACCCATTACTATCAAATACTTGTCACATACTACCCACTATCATCAAATAACAACCTTATATTGTCAAATAGCAAAACATTAATTTAATTACTGCGACGAATATTCGATAATTCGCAGAAAATGGAAATGAATATGCAGTTATCTCCCTTTACAACCGATAAATAGATTTTAGATTGCACTGCAGATTATTCATCTTCTTTTGTGTTGCAGATGATTTAGAAGTTGACGAAAATTCAATTGATATACACATTTTGCAGAATTATGTTGTAGTATTGGGTAGTATGTGGTGATATTGAGGTGGTACTGGGGTGGTATTGGGTAGAATTGGGTAGTATTGGGTAGAATTGGGTAGTATTGGGTAAATCGTCCCACCCCTATAATACCGTCACTTTCAATACTGTCACAATTTCAGTCTGACATCAGCCTTATGGTAGAATTGATTGCCAAAAAATGATTATCCACCTTATATAATATAGAAAATACTTAAATAATGTTATATGAATTTAAATCACTTTCAGGTTCCGGAGCAACATTGGTAGTATACGTTCTTTCTTCAAAAAAAATTCCAACACAACACATCTTTTGTGGCGAGCCACCATTTTTAATCTGACTTGACAAGCCTCAACCGACCTCAAAAGGTTGGTTAAGCATGGTCGCGACTATAGCCTAACCATTTCAAGTTCGGGTGTACATGGTCGAGACCTAGTTGAACTACTGGTAGAACATTTGGACGAGTCGAAGGCGGCCCAGGCATCCAGTCGAAATGTCCAATGCTGCATGCACTGTTATACTGTATATCACGCTTTCGCGTAGTCCAGTCATACACCCAGGGGTTTCACGACCAAATAGATATACTGCATGATGATTGACATCTTTCTTTATGTGGCATTGTTATTATTTTTCAATTATTTACTGCTTTCACATTTATATTTCATATGGCTCTTGTATGTGTAGGTGCTTTGGTATAATAAAATCTAATCTTATCTTATGTTTGGTTTTTCAGATATTTTCAAAAATGGTAGTCTTTAGTTTCCATAAGATTCTACTTTGTTTTTGTAAGTAATTTTCTTGTGCTTCTGGCCCCATACTTATTACAAAGGACTTTTAAGTCTCTTTGATTTAGGTCAATAAAATTACCGATGTGGCTACAGATTATGTATTATTAAGTTTAAGGAGATGACAAACTGCTGTATTTGTTCAAATTTTAGATCTTCAGATAAAACCTATATTGAGTTTTATTTTTGTAGCTAAAATTAACCAACAAACAAGCACAGTACAATAGTTCAATTATTCGAAATGAAAGCATAAACATCACTCATCGCAATAACACACCACCAGAGCGATCAAATGTAACACTTTTATATTGACTTAAATAGAAGCCATTGCCGTGTGGTATTTCCAGCCCACTGATTCACATGTATTAGTCATTTGCTCAAGAATTCAGTTATAAAATTGTCATATCGTCTGGGATATACATACTATTTTAGTTTATTGTTATCCATGTCTATCATTTTAGTATTGATAATGAACTCCTCAAACTTAGTCAACGCTTCAACATCAGAAACCACATCATCACCAGGTGGGTCTACAGATGGAAACACGGCAACAGGTTCCACAGCAGTCACCACGACTGGTGTAACCCCTTCATCGCCACCCGATGGTTCTACAAAAGGTGAGTCGCAAACGACTTCTACCAATGGAAACTCGGTCACAAGTTCTACAGCAGTCACACAAGAGTCCAGTTCCACAGCTGCAATATCCTCTCCAGCGGAATCCACAGCAACATCTGTCGCAACTGAAGTTAGTTCTGAAACAACTGCACCAACACAAGTACCGTTAACAAGTCTACAAACATCATCATCAATATCTTCACCAGCCGCATCAGAACCCACATCATCACCAGGTGGGTCTACAGATGGAAACACGGCAACAGGTTCCACAGCAGTCACCACGACTGGTGTTACCCCTTCATCACCAAACGATGGCTCTACAGATGGTGAGTCGCAAACGACTTCTACCGATGGAAACTCGTTCACAAGTTCTACAGCAGTCACACCAGACTTCAGTTCCACAGCTACAACATCGTTTCCAGCGGGTTCCACAGCAACATCTGTTGCACCTGAATTTAGTTCTGAAACAACTGCATCAACACAAGTACCGTTAACAAGTCCACAAATATCAACATCAATATCTTCACCAGCCGCATCAGAACCCACATCATCACCAGGTGGGTCTACAGATGGAAACACGGCAACAGGTTCCACAGCAGTCACCACGACTGGTGTTACCCCTTCATCACCAAACGATGGCTCTACAGATGGTGAGTCGCAAACGACTTCTACCGATGGAAACTCGTTCACAAGTTCTACAGCAGTCACACCAGACTTCAGTTCCACAGCTACAACATCGTTTCCAGCGGGTTCCACAGCAACATCTGTTGCACCTGAATTTAGTTCTGAAACAACTGCATCAACACAAGTACCGTTAACAAGTCCACAAATATCAACATCAATATCTTCACCAGCCGCATCAGAACCCACATCATCACCAGGTGGGTCTACAGATGGAAACACGGCAACAGGTTCCACAGCAATCACTGCAACCGGAGTAACCCCTACGTCATCACCCGATGGTTCTACAGATGGCAACCCGGCCACAAATTCCACAGAAGCGGTATCATCTCCAACGGCTTCTACAGCAACATCAGTCGCACCCCAATCTAGTTCTACGCCAGTTGCATCAACACAAGTACCGTTAACAAGTCCACAAACACCATCTGAAACTTCCACATCTACACCGCAAACAACTTTGTTTCCTACTTTAAAGCCAGATACAGGTAGACTGCGTTATATTATATTTTTGCATCCTATGTTACTCCCCCTTTTGATTAAACAATTCCATGTCATATTATCAAAATATACTATGTTCTATAAATGAAATGAAATGGGGTTTAACGTCCTACTCGTCTAAGCCTAACCTGTGCTAATGGGAGACGGGCTTACGCCATGCAGTGTGCTATGAGGGAAATTTTGCCCGGGCAGCGGTGCTACGGCCTACTCATATCCAATTTCAACTGTCAAGGGATCTTTTAAGCGCACGCCTATGTGTACACGGGACCTCGGTTTTTCGTCCCACTCGAACTACCAGAAAGCTGTCCTTGTCAGGTCGTCCGTTCTGCATCACTGACAAGGGGGAAACCACGCCGGAAAATCAATATGAACTTTCTCGGACAATGCAGGGATCGAACACCACACCTCCAGGATAGCGAGAGCCAGCGCCTCACCCACTTAGCCTCGTGATCCCTACTATGTCCTATTATAGTATATTAGCGTTGCCTTAGGTGCCATAACACGGGCTGTTCTTTTTCTGCTTCAGAAAATTCATATTTTGAATTCAAGTTGGAAGTAACCATTCAGATGAATCTCAGCGAGTTTGATAAGCAAAACTTTACTGGATTTGTAAGTATACGTACAGTCCATTTTAGTACCTTCGATACTAAATTCAATAAATATACACAAACACAAAAGTAGTATACCCCCTGGTTATTTTTACAATGACTTATCTTACGAAGCTTGACGTTGAAATCCCAATGAATAACCACGGACAACAGATGTGGTTTCCAAGAAAGAAGACATATTTGACAATACGATAACTTAAAATAAGACTGTAATTGTGATTTTCCAAGGAATTCTAAAATACCATGCTTGGGACAAAAAATGTCATTTTGAGTCCACAGATGGCGTCCCATGTATACTTTGGAATTCGATTATTGTTCTAACAAAATTGCCCTCATAGTATATTTACGTTTAAATTCTTATAATATAAGTAACAAACAATGTTTATATTGCTGTTGAAAATGGTTAACATTTTGATTGTAGATGAATAGAATCTTGATGGAGAAATGTGTAATAGATATCTGCAGATCATATCACATCTATGATATAAGGTAACCTTGAGTAATGTATTGATTATAAGGTCCTTCTAACTACCGAGCCTAAGAGCGTTTTATATAAAATGCACCGTTACATGCACCGTCTATCTTGAATACATTTGTACTACCTCACGAATATGATGGCTTGTTAGTCCAGTAGGTCTTTCGGTGGCTCCTGTAGAGCTCTTAGGCTCGTGTGAAGCATCCTAATAAAAATAACTTTATTTGGTGGTCAGCTGATCCATTGACAAAAAACTCAATTTTAACAGACGCTAACCTCTGCTGAAGAATTATTTATTTGCGATATACCCAGTAAAAAGATAAATCTGCTTGATGTTTCGGCGCTCCCACTCGTCTCTGATATACATTCAAGAAATTTGTTATATTCATTCTGTTTTTCTGTGCTAAATTTGATTAATTTGTGGATGTTTTTTTTTAATTCTGTTGCGCTTTTTTATATCATATTATACTAACTAGTGTGACAACCTCCTGTGTCGCGGGACCAAATCGACGTCTGCGACACTATCCTGTGTCGCGGTACCAAAAAGAGGACTGTGACACTACGGTATCTGTCGTCTAGGCCTTTCTTGGACTCCACGTTGTGATAAATAAGACTTCAAACTCTTTTCTGTACTCTGGATATATCTTTATAGGTTACAATAATATATTCTACAACATCGACAAAACAATTATTGTTCTTTAGGTAGTTAATCGTTAACCACGGTTAAAACATATGTTGTCTACCCTGGCTTTTTCGCCCAACCGTCTCGAACCGTCTCCCCCGGGCTCTCTATAATGTCTTGTCTACGGTCTCATCATGACGTTTTACGTCAACATTATTCTAGTTAATTGTACTAATTTGTGCACGTGAGGACGGGACTATAGTACCCTACTTTCCAGAAATGGATACTGACATAACTGTCTGTGAGTTAGTCTACGATAGTAGTAGAATAATGCAAGTTACTTCATTACTCTTGTTTTCGTCATACATCATGTAGGTAAAGAATTTCTATATTAAACAGGACGCCTCCCTTAGTACTGAAATACCCTTATAGTGTTACACTAGTTTGGTTATATTTTTCAGAGAAGGTAGTACTAGAGTTAAAGGCAATGTGGGAATACCCGTGTCGGCGGTGAGAAATGACAGTATTAAAGTCATCAACACACTAGAAAACATAACAAACTATATCTCCAGCACAGAGTACCAAGGCTATCTTATGAATTATACAGACAGTTTTGATGACTGTAAGGTTATAGAAAAATATATAAATCGCCTTTGAGGCAGTTAATTTGTAACACTACGTTTTTGACATACCTATTTGATACGACATCGTTTTCGGAGTAGGGGAGGTGTTTGCTCCCGGTGTTGACTGTGAAAGTTCTTTGAGATTTTCCTTTGTCAGTGGTGCAAACCGGGAGGTCTGCTGAGGACAGTGTATAGACGTTGGGGTTGTACGACAACCATCGTCCCGTGTTGGCGAGCATGTAAAAGAACCCATGGCAGTTGGGGTAGACCGTAGCCACACTGTCTCAACAATGCCCCTACCCCTTTAGGAGACTGCATGACGTATGCCCATCTGCATTAGCCTATTCGATGCAGAAAAGTGGGACATCCATACCCGTTTCATTACATGTAGTTTTCGGAGTTATTTTCGGCCAACCAGATACAGCGATATTTTCGTCCAACCAGACTGAAGATATTGTGATATTTTAGACCAATCAGACCAATAACGCGATAAAACGGCAGAGAACTTAACATCTCGTTCACTCCTCTTTAACGAGACAAGCCCCACCCCATGCCCACAAGATACAGTTTTGGGATTCACACAGGATGTATCGTTGTGGATCCTGCATTGCTATTTCAAGTTCTTGGGCCTTTTCGCACAAAAATACTAAAGTTTCATGATCCATATGCTTTTGATCAATGACCTTACTTAACCATGTTATGTTTTAGTTAAAGATTCAATAAAAGATGATTGTAAAGCTGTTGGTACAGATTGTGGTAATTGGTTATATGAATGTACAAATAGCGTCTGTATGCACAGATGTGAAGGTAAAGACTGTGGACAACATGGACAGTGTACTGCACCAGATGAAAATCTTCTAATCTGCAGGTATAACTTTGCACAGTAACTGTGGTGTCTTATTGTTATGATGCTCTTAACTATAAATAGGCCGAGTGATGCAGTAGTCTAACGTGTAGTAGTAGTAATAGCAGCCGCTGATGCAGCAGCACTAATAGTGGTAGTAGTAGTAGTAGTAGTAGTAGTAGTAGTAGTAGTAGCAGTAGCAGCAGTCGTCATAGTAGCAGTAGCTGCAGTAGGTGCCCCAGTTATAATTGTTTCTAGTTACTATGGCAATGAATGTGAAAATAGTAATAATGTTTATATATCATATTCCGTATAAAGGTGTTCCGATGATGATTTATATAGTTACTATGGTGATAAATGTGAGAATAGTACTATGAAGTGGGAAATACTGGTTGGTATCACAGCAGCTGTTGGGGTTGTTCTGCTGATTATATTAACAATAGCTTTCATCTGTTACTGTCAGAGATCTGGAAAGAGTACAGAAAGGTAAGTTGTCTTTTCCGTCTTCATTATCATTTAATATTATTTCAAGTTCTCTTTTACATTGAAATGATATTTAGCCTTTTTGATTTAGGGTAAAATACATATTAAATCAAATGGCGTTTATCGTTCTACTGATCTGTAGCGACTCGGCTTACAACGATAGGCGTACGCCTTGCAGTGTGATACAATGGAAATTTTGTCACTGACAGCGGTACCATGCGGCCTACTCTTAGTTCGAATTGCAACTGCCAAGGCTTCCAGTCCTTGTCAGCCCCATTATTCTGAAGCACTGGCAAGGGAAAATTGAGCTGGAAAATTGCGTGCAACATTTTTGATCAACAGCAAATCCTTCTGAAACAGGGTTGTCTATTCAGAAGATTGATCACCCATAAAAGCTTGCAGATGACAGTTTTCAAGTCGGAACAAGCCAATAACTAGCATTAGTAGCTATTTTTTAAAAAGAATTTCATCGTGTACAAAAATCATTATTGATGTGGATAATTTTATTTGATACAACATTAGTACTGTCTACCATAATTAACATAAAATTCGTTTAACTCTAATTTAAATGTCGGTCAATGAGTGTGTGTTCGGACTGGTATTCATGCATACTGTTTATTATGCCATGTGCACTGTATTTTCAGGGGATACCAGAGGGATTTTGATGATGCTTCATGTAATCCTGGTGACATTTCACTGCAGGAATATTCACAAAGACAAGAAGATAAATTAAACCTCTATGGAGAACTTAAAGATAGCGGTGTCACCAATACTGTGAGTGGCAATATTCTCAAATTTAATTAAATCGCTACGCTTAGCTAGGCCTTGTGACAAACAAGCATTGGGTGAAAACCACGACATATACGACAGGAAACAACCATAAAACGTTTTCTTGCAATTTCTTTTGAGGTTGGGCCATTTTTTTTTTCATTACTTTGACCCTACTAACATCAGAATACGTTACAAAACTTTCAATCAGGAAAAAGCATTGTTAAATGTACTAACGTACGTCCAGGGACAAGTTGTTTATATATAATTTTGAGTTGAAGCCGAGTGACTATTTCCCTCGTGATTCTGGAATTGATATGTGAACAGTAAGTGGGGGGGGGGGGTGATTGCACTGCTCCCTTGTTGCATTTCCACGATGACAGTATATTTGGTAACATGCTTGAACTTCAAAATGTTGACGAGAATGTTGGCAAAGATATAAACACGTTTCATAATATTAATAATATTTCAGGTTTATCAACCGTCTGGATATGATCATCAACATGAATCTGACGCAAGATATCGCGGTTATCCAGATAATGATGATGGACTTAATAGCAGCAGGACAAATTCCGAGGTTACTACATTCTCATCATCCTATGATTATATAGATCCCAAAATGGACGTAAGTATCTTATTTTGATAATTCATTATTACTCTGACATTTTCCGGGGTTTCGAATTGTTTTCTTGAGAATAAACGAAAATAAAATGGGGTTTAACGCGCTACATGTCTGAACCAACTGGAATAATGAGTACCGGCATACATCATACAGTGTGCTATATGGTGGGGTGGGGATTGGGGAATTCTGCCAGAACAGTATATTCTTATTTCGAATTCTGTCAGGGTTTCTTTTACGAACACGCCAACAGGGGACCTCGGATTTACGTTCAATCCGAGCCACTATACGGAGGAACCACACATGAAAATTCCGATGAACTTTCTCGGCCAACGCTGAGATAGAAGACGGTGAACCTACGCGGCTCCCTCTTCGAAAATAAAATAACTTTGTAGTTAGAATACAGCATGTAATTCAGACTACAATATATTTTGGTGATCATTTTCAGATACGGTAACAAAGCTATTTTGGGGTGGTGCGCAGCCAAATGGTATGATGCTTGTACTGTAGATTTTAAGATCTATTATCTATGCAAGTCGTGTATTCGATCCCAGATTTGTACACGACGCAGGATCACTTATCTTACCGAGTAGACTTATACAAAATGGTGTAAAAAAATAACAATTATAGTTCTTACTTAAACATAGATTATGTATGAGCTAAATCTACACACTGCAGGTCTTTCACTAGGCCTAGGCTAGCCCCAATATTCAGTCTCGGTTCAAAGTGGATCAATTTGACTTAAACTTACAGCAAATAGCCATTACATTATCTAGACGTTTACTATTATAGTGAGAATTGTCAACTCTTTATCTAATCTCCCATAATGTATCTTTAAAATATTTTATATTTTTCTCTTTCAGTATAGAATAAAAAGACCTCAAGTCTCCATTGAGCCAGGTAGAATTTGTTTGTTTTTACATTATTTTGCAACTAACAACTTCATTTAACTTTATTTTATGGGCAAATTATGTGGTAGCCATTTAACACAGTATGGCAGCACAATATAAACAGCGGGTGCCTGATTTGAACATATCTGTTTCACATTATGTTTAAAGATAAAAGTATGGCAATTTTGGACAAGTGGAAATATCCAATCTTACTAGAAAAATACTCGATTCCCTGAAAAACGCTCATGGAGCGTGTACAGGACAAAAAAGTAAGGGTTTCCATAATCGGCAGCCTGACGAATAGGAATGTCTGCTCGCGTGACGTCAAAGGTTGCACGCGGAGATAGAGCGGTTGATGTACATGTTGATAAACTTTATGAAGAGTTACACGTGCAACACTTTCTGAGATGAAAATCACGGAAAAGCCGTGGGCAGTGGTTAATCCGAGAATTTAATCAGGCTTCGATATTTATGATAAATGGATAGCGATTAAAGACAACATCGTCTTGTGTATGCAATGAAGTCTCCTCCGACTTCGCACCCGCTGCTAGGTAGATCGTCAGCACTCAGCTGAGTCACATGGCACAAATATGAACTCTTTAATTGATTTATTATAGCAGGGGCATTCCCTCGCGTAAACAATGTGTTGACAATGATTTGAAGCATAATTTTGATAGATTAATTAGTTTGAATATGTTTTTAGTCCAAATACATCATCACATTACCCAGTTTGTACACGGGAACGTATCTTGAAACAAAAACCGGTCAAGTAAAAGCAATTTTGCCGCCGATAATTGATCGGACGTGCTGTAATTATGCAAATCTGCCTATCACGTTATTTACTTCTTGTAGGAAACATGAATCCACGTTGGGCTAAACAGGTGACACGTTTATCCACCGACATCATTCATGTCATTGACCTTTAACATCGAATATTTGCCACATACGTGTCAAGAGATAATCGTTACGAGACTTTGTCCCAAGACAAAGTATGTTGCCTAGATTCACTTTGTTTTCCTTACCTGGCCGTTAGTAACGCAACACTGAAAAAGGGACCCCTGGCTGAGTCGAACCTATATGAGAGGGACAGAGAAAGAGGGAGAGAGAGAGAGAGAGACATGGGGTTTAACGTCCACTCGACACAAACTAGGTCATTTCGGGACTAACATATGGTTCAATTTTATTAGAATAATTCGATTGCGCGTAGGGGTCTTTAGCAGTGGGAGGAAACCGGAGTACCCAGAGAAAACCCACGAGGATAGACAGGCGACCCTACTCCTTGTCACATACAACCGGGGATTTGAAACCACGCCAGTTGACTCAATGGTAGGCGGATACAGTGCGCGCACGCAAACCATTCAGCCATCCAACCCCCCACCGACCGTAAGACCTCTTGGTTAGTGAGCTAACACCGTACTCACTGAACCAGCGTGGCTCACGTAATATGCAGAACACGTGACAAATACTTGATATTACTTTAAAACATTTGTATAGTGTGATATAAAATACTAATAAATACAAATAATCAAATTTCAGATTCATCAATGACAAATACAAGATTCTAAGTGAAAGTGTATGGGAGCAGAACAACTAAGGAAAAGAAATTTTAGATCTGTTTGTTGGCCGTATCGATGTTAATATCTTACTGGAATCTCAATGACAGACTTCCATCATATGTTTCGGAACTCTTTGTATATTTTTGTTTCACAGTGAGACGTTATTTCAAGCGTGTCGGCGGCGACTTTTGTTTATTTCGGGCCCGTTGTTGTCTTTTCTAATTTTACATTAACATTTTTTAATTGTTTATTTTATATACGATAAGCATTATTTGTCTTAAAAACTTTGGGTTTCAAAATAAATTTTCCTTTCACACATTTTAAATATGATGAATTATATTTATTTTTATATGAAAATACTATTAATGGGTGTGTTAGAATATCCAGCAAGTGAAGATGCTCGTATATCGTATTTTATGACTTTCCTAACAACTGGAATGTCCTGTTTAAACATACATTATGCAAGAGTAAAATCTACCTATTGTAGGTCTTTCTTTGGTCCTAAAATGTTATATAAACTATTAATTAGACATTAATTAAGTTATCCAGACAATAATCAACACTCGGTGTCAAAGCTAGCCTGCGATATTTGTTGAATTGTGATCCGATTTGCTGCATAACTTTCCTACACGATTTAATGATTAAATGGATAATCGAGACTATGACTTTTGTCGTATCGACATTAGTAATGATGATCGAGGCTAGGCGGAACTGTCATTCGGTTCATAGTGGATCAATTTGACTGAAAGTTTCAGCAAATCACCTTTACATTATCTAGTTTTTAACTATTATAGTGAGAGAACTGCCAACTCGTTATCTAATCTCCCATAATATATCTTTAAAGAGGGTGGTGTGCCAGAGCTAAATCTACCTATTACAAATTTTAGGACAAAACTACTGGTCGCTCATAGCTACTTGCCTTGTTCTTGCTGTTGTTCTTGGGGTGACACTCTTCCAAAAACAAACCTAAGGCCCCGTCCCATCGACGTGATAATTGAAATGCTTGTTATTTGAACAATTCTGCATCGATTTGGTCAGTTCCTGGTCAAATATGTACGATCGAACTTGTTTATTCTAGCTTGAATGTTATATGAACTATTATTGAACATTTATTCACTTGGTAAGCAAATAATTAACTCTCTAGAATTTTGCGTAACAAAATGAAGGGATTAAACAATGACCTTCATATTTTTAGGTATTGAAAACTTATATTGTATTTATCTATTTTGATTAAAATGGAATTAAAGTTCCATTTGCTTTATTATTCATTTGAAATATTAATAACCCTTGTTACTTATGGAACTTATGTTATTATCTGATTGGCTTCAGATTAGAATACATTTCGTTATTTTAATTATAATATGTCTCTACGTATTTTGATTTGTTTTGCCATTTTAATTATTAAATGCCTCATTAAGTATTTCAATTTATATTGTTATTTTCATTATCATGCCTCATTACATATTTTGATTGGTTTTGTCATTTTAATCACTATATGCCTCATTACGTATTTTGGTTGGTTTTGTTATTTTAATCATAATATGCCTCATTACGTATTTTGATTGGTTTTGTTATTTTAATCATAATGTACCTCATTACGTATTTTAATTTGTTTTGTTATTTTAATCATAATGTGCTTCATTTACGTATTTTGATTGCTTTTGTTATTTTAATCAAAATGTGCCTCATTGGTTTTGTTATTTAAATCATAATATGCTTCATAAGTATTTTGATTTGTTTTGTTATTTTAATTATTATATGCCTCATTACATATTTATTATAGTATGCCATTACATTTTTATTTTTTATGTAAAGTTTTTACATATTTATATACCCTTACATTTTTATCTTTTATACAAAGTTTGTATATGTAATTTTAATTACGTGTTGATATTTATTGTACATGCAGTCTTATCATTTGTCATCAGTATTTTTCACTGTACAGGAGCAAATAAAATACTTTTTATATTCACAGTTTTCTTCTGCTGATTTTTGGCGAGTAAATAAAATGAATAAAATAGGGTTTAATTTCCTACTATTCTGCTTTATGTCGAATTCCAACTGTCAAGGGATATTTACGCGCATACACGGTACCTCGGTTATTCGTACCATCCGAACGACTTGACATCTGTCCTTGCCAGACCCCCGCCTTGCAGCACTGACAAGAGGAAGCAAAGCCGAAAAATCTCGATTAACTTTCGGCGAGTAGGGCGCTGGCTCGATAACCATGGGATCCTGGGTTCACCCACACTGTTGGCCGAGGCCGTCTTTGGGCTTTGTTTCCCCCATGTCAGTAGTGCAGGTTGGAGGCCCCGACGGAGGGCCTGGGAAGGAACAATGGGACTTGTCATGCACGGAAACAACACTTGAAATTATAGTAAGCCGTAGCGCCGCTGTCCGGACAAAACTTCCCTGATTGAACATCGCATGGGTGCTTAAATGAAGGGCGGCAAACTTACTCGGTTTCATATCATTCCTTTTTTATTTATTCTAAAAATCTTATACAATATACGTTACTAAAGTAACTAGTAGCTGACTTAGGAATTTGCTTTATTACTTAGTAAATATTTTATTTCAATTTCATTATGTTGAATAACCATCTTTTTTATTGCTCTGTATCGTCTCAGGCACATGTAGATACGAACATACCGGCATTAAAGTTACTGTAAATGCCTTTTGAGACCCTCGGTCTCCATTTCAGGTGTTGGGAAAAATGGCGTCACTCATATTCCTGAAGCAATGGCCCGAGAAATCTCTCTCTAGCCATTGCTGGAATAGCGTCTGTTTCTTGAACTTTTGCGGGAGTGTGTCTATTCTCCCCGTTCAATGAAAGCTATCACTTAAGTACAGCAACATGACAGTCCTTCGTTTAACCTGAGTCTTCCCTAAAACTTTGGACAGTGATTTAAGGTTTTAAAAAGGGTGAAAGTATGTCCGTTTCCAAACAGTATTGTTTACATTTCATTCGACTTGATAGCCTCGTTTGTCACACAATTAGTTTTACTGCAGTATTCTCCTATGCACGGGTTAATTAGGCATAATAAAAGCGTGAGCAATGACGTAACGTTATGTAAACATATTTGGTCCAATACTGGCACTCGTTTTAAATGTAAAGCATTTGTATGGTAGGTAGTGATTGGTTGGTAGTCGGACTACTGACCAATCAAAATTTAACACAACAATATCCACTCATAATAGCAGTGTGTAGTGATATTACCTGTAATCAAACGAAACGCTGCGCGGAGTATGGGCGTCACTTTACCTTGCCCTTAATGGACTAGCAACACACATTTTTAACTACCAGGAAGTGTTTGCACCAAAACATTAATCGCAAGTATTTTACTATGAACAATCTGTGAGCCTTACATACATGCGTCATCCCCGTTTTATTAAAATATAAACCAGCTGTCTATTCTGTGTGGTTTAATAATGGTCGAGATGGGGTCATAAAGTAATGTATTGATACAATATTGATACTTATTTCAATATATTACGCGATGTCTTAAAGGAGCTATATCGCTAATATTTGGGACCTAGAAATTGACACAAAATGGGTCGCAATGCATATAATAATATAATGTTATATGACTGTATGTAAACTGTGATTCGTGGAAAATGTCTCGACTCGTTCTTCGAGTCCCTTGTTACAAATGGAACCGAAAGGCAATATGGTACAGGATTCACGTACGAATAGTAGAATGTTTATTTTGTCATAGATATTGAATATCAGAAGCCCACCTCACCTTTTTCCCCGGTAAGATCACAACATCAATGTTGCAAATAATGTCGAAAACTCTTGATGATATCCAGTTAGGAACACACGGATGTGCTTTGCAATGAAATACGTGACGCGGGTCCAATATACCATCTAGTATAAATAATGTACGATTGGCAAGTTGCCCGTACATTATTAGAACTAATGGTATGCTAAATCTGTGTTTTAAATACATAAGCGTCTGAACGATATATTTCTCTAAACATCTTTTTGCCGTTAAATTTTAATGTTCCATTCTGTTTTTCTGGAAACTTAATCCACCATTCTGATATGCAACATGGTACCCATGCCAATAAAGCAATGAATTAAACATATTACAAACTTAAATTTATTCTATTTTCCCATTCTGTTTCCTGGTGAGGTAATCCACCATATTTCATTACCACCCATGGCAGCCATGCAAATAAATCAAATAAAAAAATAAAATGAAATGGGGTTGAACGTCCTACTGTTCTGCTTCTAAACTGGCCTAATGAAGATGGGAATACGTCATACAGTGTGCTATGGGGTAAATTTTGCCCGGGCAGCGGCATTGCGGCCTACTCTTACATCGAATTCCAACTACAAGGGATTTTTACGTGCACGCCAATGTGTACACGGGGCCTGGGATTTTCGTACCATCGACTTGAGAGCGACACCAATCTGTGAAAAAATTACATCGATCATGTGACTTGTACAAAATGGCAAATCGGCAGTGGAGGCAGTCCACTCAGTATTTGACAAGACTCTCAATATGTTGATGGCTTTCTGACATTTCTTTTGTTGGGCTTTTAATGTGAGGGATAAATGATAACTTCTTATTAAATATTAACCCAAGAAATTTGGTTTTATCCACAACTGGAATGCAGTTGACATTCAAGTAGAGTTTAGGATCAGGATGCAAACCTCGTTTCTGACAGAAATGCATGCAGACAGTCTTGGGTTTCGAAAAACGAAATCTATTTTCGGTTGACCATTGTTGAGGTGAATTCAAACAAAGCTGCAACTTACGTCCGATTATCCGCATGTCTGTAGAGCCATAAGACATCTGAAAGTCATCAACATAAAAAGAGCCGTTTGTACCTGGTTTAAGGCACGCTGGGATAATCTTGTTAATTTTCATATCAAGAAGAGTAGAAGATAATATGCTTCTCTGAGGAACTTCCAGAGAATATTGATTCCAGTCGTACCTTCCAGGAAATTTTTAATGAAGATAGGTAATCGACCTCGTAGGTCGAGGTTATGGAGGTCCCGCATGATACCATGTTTCCACGTGGTATCATATGCTTTCTCCAAGTCGAAAAATATTAAAACTACATGTTGCTTCTTGATCAAAGCATCCTTGACGAACGTTTCAAATCGAACGAGATGATCAAGAGTTCTCCTTTGAGACCCAAGGTACTAAACAAGCCTTCTATTGATCAATCTCTCCAGTGGTTTTGCAAATACGGCTAGTTAAAGCGATCGGACGACGGTTGGTATATGTATGATCTTTACCCGGTTTAGAGAACAACATAATGAAAATCAGTTCAATGTGGGCACAGAACAAGATAACTTACAGTCTTTCCTTTCTAGATGCCATTGCCAGAAGAAATAACAAATCGTCCCACGATCAGTATCTCCATTACAAACCCAGCATCCGTATCAGACCAAAAAAGCCACCACCACGACACTCACCAGCCGCCCCTCAATACAATTCCTTGACAGTTCAGCCTACCAAATCAGACTAGAATGGTGGATATTAATAGGTGTGCTAATAATATATACTATTCAAAAAAAGTAGGGGATATTTGATTTTGAGGGCATAATACTAAAATATGCAAATGACTACGAAAAAAGTCACTATAGAACCTAACAGCAGAAACATTTCCAGTTACATGTGACGCCCAAATGCACCAATAGCTACCGCATGGAATGCAGGTGATGCTTGGGATCATCATGGGGGTCCAACCCAAGATTTGCACGACTCTGACTTTGAATGTTACAGTCATTGTGGCATTGAATTCCAGGGTGGAAACATCAGTTTAATTGTTTTAGTGACCAGAAAACAAATTTTGATATGCGTCGGCTTACCCAAAATGAAAGGTTACGTGCCCTTGGCATGCTACAGATCGGCACAACACAGGCGGTTGTGGCGCGGACGATGAATGTTTCTCAGTCTGTCATAAGCAGGCTATGGTCCAGATACCGTGATACACAATCTGTACAGGACAGACCACGCTCATGTCGACCAAGGGCGACAGCTCAAGCCCAGGATCGATTTATCCGTACCTTGGCCTTGAGAAATCGTGTCATCACAGCAAATCAGATCAGCGCTCGTCTTCAAACAGACACTGGTGTGAGAGTGAGTGGCCAGACGATTCGGAATCGACTGCATAGGGGTCACCTTCGCGCCCGACGTCCTCGCGTGATCCCTTGTTTGAGAGATCATCACATTCAGGCAAGACGTCGTTGGTGTAGGGATCGTCAACGCTGGGATAATCGACGCTGGAGCAATGTGATGTTTTCAGATGAGTCAAGCTTCACTGTTGATTTTTTGGACAGACGTAGGAGGGTGTGGCTTCGTCGAAACGAGCGCTTCCAAGACGTTAACGTCATCAGACATGATCGATTTGGGGGTGGTTCTGTTATGGTGTGGGGAGGCATCACTGTTGCTGGAAGAACGGCTTTACGTGTTGTTGCAGGGCGTGTTACAGGCCAGTACTACCGGGACAACATCTTGGCAGTCCATGTTGTGCCGTTCGCACGACGTCATGGCCGCCGTTTCATCTTCCAGGATGACAACGCAAGATGTCACAGGGCCAGGATCGTTACAGGTTACCTCCAACAACAGAACATCACCACATTACCTTGGCCAGCACTGAGTCACGACCTCTCCCCTATCGAGCATGTCTGGGACATGTTTGGACAGAGGTTACGTCAACGTCAACAACGTCCTGCCAATGTCCAAGAACTTGCTGCTGCGTTGCAACAGGAATGGGACAATCTGGACCAAAATGACCTTAGACGTCTCATTAGGAGTATGCCACGTCGGATCAATGCTTGTTTGGCAAACAGAGGAGGATTTACCCGTTACTGACTTTGTTGTGATGCTGTGGTAACTTTGCTGTTTGACCCTGGGTATCATTTTACCCTTATAATGGTCAGTCTGTGCCTTACTTAGTCTAACGATCATTTGGAATAAATCGATGAATGTGAACTTTATTTCATTTTGTCATTTGTTTCTTCGTCAGTTTCATTAGGTGACTTTAATAACACTTAAAAATCAAATATCCCCTACTTTTTTTGAATAGTATATATATTTTATTTTAAAAAAAGAGATGATAATAACACATGGAGAGAGAGAGAGAGAGAGAGAGAGAGACAGAGATGGGGTTTAACGTCCACTCGACACAAACTAGGTCATTTTGGGACTAACATGGTTTCATTTTATTTCAATAATTCGCTTGCGCATAGGGGTCTTTAGCAGTGGGGGGAAACCGGAGTACCCGGAGGAAACCCACGAGGTTGAGAAGGCGCCCCTATTTCCATGCCACATACGCTTACACCAGGGATCGAAACCACAGCCACAGCCAGAGGTGACCGGCCAGCTAGGGGTCGACGCGCGGCACTCTAGACCACTAGGCCATCCCAACCCCCCAATAACACATAGCGTTGGGGATAACTTAATTAAGTCAGTTTTACAATGACCATTCATTCATTTTGAAGTCGAATGCAAAAATGAAATCGCCCCCCAAACAATTGCCCAAGGTAGTTGCGTGGATTCTTTTTCTTGGGGTACTTTGTACATACCTCCTCATAACAAAAAGGATACAAAAATTATTTGTTTCGGATTTTTATCTCCTGGTTGGAGTGTCTTCTACAAGCCTATTGATCTATAAAAGTTTTATACAGTCTTGTTGTAAGCAATTAATCAAATCTGAACACAAGCCCAATGTCGTGCTATATTATATATCAAAAATGAAAACAGTCGTTGTATGTTGTCTATGATTATCGTACCGTGGTCTGTACAGTGAATGTTAACATGTCCAAAAATCCGTTCATCACATTCTGCAGTCTACAGTCGCTGTATGTTGTCTATATTTACAGTGGTCTGTACAATGAATGTCATCTGGTTGTCCAAAAATCCGTTCACCCTATTTTGTAGTCTATCCGAGCTTATAATGACACTATGCTTATTTTCACCGGGGGTAAATGTATATGTATCTTGTTTATTAACCGATTTATTCTCATCGTTAATATTTAACAGTTTTAATGTATAAGTAATTGTAACGGTTTTAATAGTTTTATCTTCTACTTCCTTCAATGCCAAGTAAATAGATAATACAGGTGGATTATATATAATCTTTACGCACCATGGTAATCCATCGATTGTTACATAATCACCATCTTGCATCTCACCTGGCTTCAACTGTTTCAAACTAAAACTACTAGTAAATGTCGAATCATCCATGGTAACATTGGTTTGTACTTTACCCAGTAGTTGTTTTATACAGTCTACATCAACTTTCTCCATAGAATAACAGGGATGTCTGACAATAGGTTTATGCAGACGTGTTGATATGTTGAAATCTGTTCTTATTGCAGCTAATCCATGTGTATCCACAGCTGTAATAATACACCTGTGTTGTAATATACGATCAGCATATTCACATGATTCTTTCATTTTAAATATCAGTCTTTCAACATCGTCTAGTATTTTGGTGAGTTTGCTATTTTCCTTTGCACCGATTTCATTGATGTTATCTTTAATTGTTCCTCCAATCGTCCTGGCATTTTTACAAATATTGTCTATTTGTTTATCAACTCGATTACAAGCTGTCTTACACGAGTTGTCCATATCAGATATGCTGGTCTTCAAAAAGATAGAATGTTCTTGTAATTGTTTTAACTTCTTCTCTGATTCGATTTTCAATTTTGTGACCATTTGTCTCATTTCCTTATCTACGTCATCTAAATCTGCCAATGTGTGGTCTTTATGATCCACCGTAACACAAGTAAAACAACATGGTTTAGAACAATCTCGACAATAGCCCGCTGTTTCTTTCTTCTTGTGTTTGGCACAATAATGTGTAGGCCTATCGTCATCATTGTCTTCTATATAGAAGTTGGTAACAAACTTATGGACTCCGCCTTTTGGTACTGTTACTTCTTGTCGACAAATGGGACAGTTGAACTTGTTGGAATGAGTCTGAGCCTTGATGTAGTCACCTATACAATGTTCGCAGAATGTGTGATGACATGGTAGTAACTTGGGCTTAGTAAAATTATTTAAACAAATAGAACATTTAGATTTGGATGCCATCTCAGTTATGTTGCATTCCCTCTTTTAAATCAGAATTATTTTACGATGTAGGCCTATATCTTTATATAATATTATACAGATAAACAGCCACAATAGAATGCTAATTAAAAATCTAAACAGAAACAGTACATTCGTTCTGTATCAGTTGAATTTACTTCAAATGCACTGAGATGAGTTGTGTTGCGATGGGTGTATTAAGATGGACTAAAAATATTTTAGGCTACAACGGATACCACGGGCCTACGTCGTCACGTCACAATAAACAATCACAATAACAAAGTCAAATGGCATTCTCCACACAAGTCTCGCTCTGTCAAGGGAAGACAACTCTGTTGGGGAGATTGTGTCAACTTGTTCAACGATAGGCCATATCTTTCTATAATCCAGACAGCTAAATAGGCCCACAGTAGAATCTTAAATTATTACCTAAACACTGTTTATTCTGTCTGCATCTATATTACTATAGGTAGTGGAATTTATTTCAATTGCCCTGAACAAGATGTGTTGTGTTGCGTTGGGTGTATTGAGATTAACTGAAAATATAAATATCATGTCCTGTAGCTATCTACTCAATCACAAGTAGGTAGGCGTACTGACCTTTGACCCTTGCAGTTACACCACGTGACACTACTTTCTGTGGTATGCTAATGACAATACGCAAAGACAACAAATGATATTAGGATAATTTCTTATGCATAAGATCGTATCTACTATATATATACCAAGTAGTACTATAACTAATTACTCTAAAATAACGAAAAATAAGCTGGTAAATAATATTATGATTGCACTGATCAGGGCTTAGCTCGTGCACGTCCCCGGATTTTGCGAAGACTTTCAAATCATAATCATATCTCTTAACATACCAGTTACATGTTAAAACAATTCTAGAAATGATAAACTATTTTACCGTATTATAGGCATACCATGTCCGTAAAGATCAAACTGATACCATACTGTTCAAGTTCAACACTATTTTAAGCGCAAAGTTTCCGACATAAATGAAGGCTAAATTAACCAGTTTTGTTATTGATTAAAACAAAATGGAGTATACCATAGCCTAAATATATTATATCATATCCGTTGGCAAGTGATATGCATAGCTGCACCTATACAAGTGTCATGTGGCTATCGGTTTACTCGTTGTTGTCATAAATAGATAGACCGCTCACGCCTTAACTTCAAACTTATAGCCTAACTTGTTTTTATTTGCATATTACGTCTATTGAGAGCAGTAGGTCTATACAAAACAGAGAGAAATGGGGTTTAACGTCCACTCAACACAACCTGGTCATTTCGGGACTAACATATGGTTTCAACTTTATTTCAATAATTCGCTTGCGCGTAGGGAGCCGTGGGAGGAAACCGGAGTGCCCGGAGGAAACCCACGAGGTTGAGATAGCGCCCCTATCTCCAAGCCACATACGCTCACACCAGGGCTCGAAACCACAGCCGCAAGCCAGAGGTGACCGGCCAACTAGAGGTCGGAGCGCGGCACTCTAGACCACTAGCCCCCCCCCCCCCTATACAAAACCTACACATACATTTATATACTGCATGCATACACAAGATACACATACATCAATATACATGCAAGTAAAAATATATTTTTTACATGGAATGATATATTGGGATAACTCGATAAAATGAAATGAAAATATAAAGAGATATATATATATGCATACATGTACCAATGGCATGATATGTTATGTTTACATTGCTACTGCTTTAGCAAGGAAATCTGGTGAATTAAAAAGAAGTTCAAAAGTTAATTGGCAAATTTGTATTAAAGGAGGGTATATATATATATATTTAAAGTTCAGGTTTTCGTATCTGGGACACTGTGACAGAAAATGGATTCCTTTTCTACGGTAGAAAGTGAACAATAGGTGCATAACGTTTGGTCAGGTAGAACATTCTGGTATCGTCCTCTCTCTATTTCCAGTGTGTGAGCGGAGTTAAAGGCTAATTTAAAGTTTTTATTTTTAACCTGCAGAAGGTAACAAGCGGGGTGGTTTATTAAGTTTTTATACAAACCATAAGTTCTCGGTTTGGTTCCTGATTTAGTTAGTTCTCCAAAATGATGGTTAAATTTAGTTTGAAGTTTAGTTTAGTTGCTGAAGGCGGGTGGGGTGATGAGGGAGATCATATAGTTTTGCTATGGATGCTGTCCAAGAATATCTAATGTTATTGTTTGCAATGGGGTTGCTATCAGTAATGAAGGCGGAACGTAAAAGATCACTTTTAGGAAAACTGTCCATGATAGAAGTATAAGACGTTCATAATAGGAAATCATTCATTGAAATATGTAAATGTTAGCTGGGAAAATAAACAATTCTGCTAGGCAGCTAATGTTGGATGCTTTTGATGGTTAGTTTATTATGATAAATTTAGTCCCATTTACTAATTTCAAATGTTTTGCTGTGTACCAAACTAGATCCCAAGATATCGGATGCATATATTATAGCTATCTGCTTGATAACTGATTATGATTGATCGGGCCGCCATGACCCGCAGCTCGGGATTTTACTTCAGGACAGAAGGCGCGAAAACAAATGTCAACAAATGTCAACAATTGGCAAACTATGAACGTGTATCAATTTTGGGAGGTATTAAGGGGCCTATAAACCAAAATAAATGAGAGAGAAATGGGGTTTAATGTCCACTCGACACGAACAAGGCCATTTCGGGACTAACATATATTTGCGTGCGCGTAGGGGTCTTTAGCAGTGGGAGGAAACCCACGAGGTTGGACAGACGACCCTACTCCTTGCCACGTACAAACCGGGGATTCGAAACCACGGCACTTGACTCAATGGCAGGCCGTGTGATACAGCGCGCGAACGCTAACCATTCGGCCATCCACCACACACCCACATCCCCACCCCCACTGATAAGGATGGCATCAATACGACTTAATGAGTTCCATATATTAACTTTTTTCCTGTGACAAATTGAATTCTAAAACATTTTTTTATGTATTAGTAAAATAAATAAGGACGTTTGAAGTATTTGTTGGTAAAATCTATTTCCTATTTATGGCTATTAAAATTAGTAAAAAGCTTCATTCTGAACGAACCATTTACCTTTTATGTAAACAATGCACGCGCCATTGAGCCAATGATTGACGCCTCGTGATGTGACGCCACGTGTTAAAGACAGTCATTTTTTACGGAGATATTAGAAGACTTTCGTAATCCTCTGTGAAACAGATTGACAGTGATATGAGGGAGATTTTGCCCGGGCAGTGGAACTACGGCCTACTCTTATATCGAATTCCAACGGCCAAGGGATCTTTTAAGCGCCTGCCTATGTGTACACGGGACCTAGGTTTTGTGTTCCATCCGAAAGACTAGACAGCTGTCCTTGCCAGCCCCACCCATCCTGTATCACTGACATGTGGGAACCACATCAGAAAATCTAATGTAGACGCTGCTTTCTCGGTCAATGCCGGGGTCGAACATCCGACCTCTATTCTAGCGAGCCAGCGTCTTACTCACTTAGCCACCCTGACCCCTGGAAATCAATGGAAATTGGCAATATAAATTTAACAATTGAATACACTCTTATAAATATGTTTCATGTTTTTAAATTGATTTCTGTTATTAAAAAAAAACACAAAAAACATTTAAGTCAAGATAGAGAGAGAGACAAAGAGAGAGAGATGGTTTTAACGTCCACTCGACACAAACTAGGTCATTTCGGGACTAACATGTGTTTTTTAAATTTCATTTCAATAATTCACTTGCGCGTAGGGGTCTTTAGCCGTGGGAGGAAACCGGGGGACCCGGAGAGATTTCCCCACTATTCTCTGACCTCATTCATACCTCACCTGACCACAAGCGAAATTAAATGTGGGAGATACCAAAGAACACTAGATTTACAACAATTTTGTACGAAGGAAGACAAGTTGTTGCCGAGCGGAGCAGGACGAAAAATAATGGTTTCTTTGCAGCCATAATAAACCTAACCAGTATTCCGACTGAAATGTCATGTTTCTTTCCTTTTTATATCCCCCTTTTTTCTTTTTCTTATTCTTTTTTACGTACAAAAGAAATTGATGAATTTAAATTTTTAACAAATTACTATGGTGTTCTATTTCGGCCACTTCGCGCGTCGCGCGTCGCCTTATAAAAAAAGCGACGCGCGACGCGAAGTTTTAAAGAAAACTATTTTTCATTTCCATTGAAGGGGAATAACTCCACGAAATCTGTTAGCTGTTTGTTTCTACTCCCTCGTTAGTATATAACTCAATTGCCTCGGCTAATCGCGGGAGGTCGACAGGTGGAAATGACAGCTAATACTGTTTACAATTGCTAAGTAACAGTAAAGTGTGTATTCGGTATGTTTATAACACGATACTTGTTAGAAAAACAAGTTTTTAATTTATCGATGAATTGAGTGTTATTCACGGTGAATAATCTGTAGGTATCATTATTTCTTTATACCGTATGACTATTGTGAGGCAAAGTGTAAAAATTATTGTTTTGTACTTTTACCGCTGAGCAGGGCACCAACGAGAAGTCTGATTAAAGTGGCGATTTATCAAATAATTAATAATTATGAAAATTATAGAAATAATATAATTTTATGCATGAATTAGGTATTCTATGCCTTCTACAGTCTATATTACATCTGACAAATTATTAATAAGGATATTCCATTTTTATATAGTTTTATAAATGTATTTTATATATTAGTGTTATGAAGTCACTTTAAATTATTTAATTAACAGCAGCGTCATCATACCCTTTTGATTTATCACCACCTTATAACTTTGAATATAAAAATATTAGGCAATGAAATGAAATGGGGTTTAACGTCCTACTGTTCTGCACCTAACCTGGGCTAATGGAAGACGGGCATATACGCCGTACAGTGTGCTATGAGGGAAATTTTGCCCGGGCAGCGGCGCTACGGCTTACTCTTATATCGAATTCCAACTGCCAAGGGATCTTTTACGTGCACTTCAATGTGTACACGGGACCTCAGTTTTTCATCCCATCCAAATGACTAGGCAGCTATCCTTGTCAGGCCCCCCCGTTCTGTATCACTGACAAGGGGAAACCACGCTGGAAAATTGAGATGAACTTTCTTGGCCAATGCAGGGATCGAACACACAACCTCCAGACTAGCGAGCTAGCGCCTTACCCACTTGGCCACGTGATCCCCATAAAAATATGAGGGTGTCACACACTGTCTACATGGGTTTTGAAGATTAACTATAATAGACTCGGAGAATTTGAAATAAATTGTTCTACAAAGTTTGTGGGATCAGGGATGTGTGCCGAAAAATGAGTTGGGGGGAGCTGTTCTGGAGTGACTGACTGCAGAGCTCCAAGGGGAGGGGTGGGGGTATAATGGGGTTCATCATCCAGAAAATTTGAAGTCAATTTTCTTGCATGTGAGGACATTTATGATGGCAATTTACTCTTTATAAATACACTCTCTGGTGTCTGGGCCTATCGTGTATATGCTCCACATGAGCATGGAGGTCCTAACTCCCTGCCCCAACCCCCACCTGAACACCTGCCTGAGAGTGCGATTTTAAAACCAGGGAAGTAGAATAAATACCTCTGGTTCAAATTGGGATGCTCAAGATAAGAAATATACTTATTAAATTTTTAATTGCTTTTGTCTTTTTTTTAGCCATCACATAGCTTTAGAATGATGGCATCCAGGAATTCCTTTCAAGTTCCATCTCTTGATCTGGGTTCCTTGAGACAGGGCTCTCCAAACATTAAACCTGATGGTCAACATGAACAAAATGTCACAGGCACAACACCAGACAGTGCATCAGGTTATAATATACAATACGGAACAGAAGTTTTTAAAGGAATAGAAATGTTTCGCACAGGTAATCTCTGCTTTTTTATACACCGACACAGGTAATCTGTGCTTTTTTATATACCCACATTTAATTTTCCTTATGTTGTCTTTCACCTTTATTTGCCATAATTCCTTTTGACCAATCTACATATTTCTCACAGGGATTGATCAATAGGCATAATAAAAAGCTCTATCTCAATTCAGAATCAACCATAACTCCATGTAATTGGTCAGAATTCTCAATAGACCTATTTTTAAAATCCCTGTTTTCATAAATAGTGTAGGCTACAAATCGGGCTTAAATGTTTTCCAGTTGTTTGAATATTGTAAAAATTAATGAACACTTATCTTGGAAATATGCCTACTACCATTTCCTAAGATTAAGTGAACATTTCTCAAACAACCTGTGCTGTCTCTGCATGGACCAATTAAGGTCATGTTAGAAGCTACATGTATGTCATCTTTTGCTAGTGGTTAGGATCTTTAGCAGTCGGGGAGGGAGGAGGACACAGAGAAAACCCATGTGGTTAGACAAGCGGCCCTACTCCTTGTCACATACAACCGGGGATTCGTAACCACGCCAGTTGACTCAATGACAGGCTTTATGATACAGCACACATGCTAACCATTCGGCCATCAACCCCCCATGTCATCTGCAAATAGGGCTTCACATTAATAAAAGGGAGAGAGAGAAATGGGGTTTAACGTCCCCTTGACACAAACCAGGTCATTTCGGGACTAACATATGGTTTAATTTTATTTCCATAAATTGCTTGCACGTTGGGAGAGAACCAGAGCTGACAAACACCCACAAGGTTGGACAGGCAACCCTACTAGTCGTGTACAAATATTGGGTCCAGACCGTACCAGTACCAGACCTTATGATCTAAAGTATAAATCTTTTAGAAAATCAAATACTAGAATCTCTAAAATGGCTTGGCCTAAACTTGTGCATTTCAATTTGAATTGGCTAGACTTATAGATCCATGCTGTAGACTAGGCAACCATATATATGTTGTACTCAAGTAGGCTACACAATAGCATATTGTATATCAGTATATAGTCAAGTATAAGATGGCCTTCTGATATTACACAGTTTTCAACCCGTGTGAATATAGGCCCATAGAGGATATTATAATAGTAACTTGTGATTTCAACAGAATTTTTGAATTTTGTGATTTTAGCAATGAATGAAAGTAAGTAAGAAAACTTTACTATAAAATGTACAGGGAATCTGATACGTGGAAATATATTATAGATCTATCCGAAGGACTATACTCTGTTCTTTGCTCTCCAAACTCCATCATAACAGTGTAGTATCTTTACTGATTTTAAAGATATTCTCAAGCACCTTTTGAAATAACTAGAAGGCATGTTGAACAAATCAAAGCAAGTCCCACAAGTCAATGTGGAAGTAATTGAAAATGGCGGATCCACTCAGAGAATAACATGTAGACTGGACTATAAGACTGTACCTCAATTTGGACTTCTCATGTACTTCAACAAACATAACTAATCAGAAATGACAATTAAAAAAATTAAAAATTGAATGTATATAAACCCTTTTCTATTAATGTGTACTTTTCATCCCATTTCCAAAGATATGCTTTTTAATATATGTTGGGTATTTTTTTTTCAGATACACCCAACACATTACTGGCAGATTTTCCCAACAAACCAGATATCACTCTAAAATGTGAAAAATGTGGATATTTTGTTAACATTGTTGATCTGAAAGAACATCGGAAATATCACGGCTGTTTATTACTCATGAAATATAAAGGAGATTCACTGCCACAGAATGTTGATGAACTATTCAAAAGACGAGGTCAGTTGATTAAAAAACTAAAACAAATGGCCGTGGGCAAATCTCCTCCAGATCCTCAGCATATACAACAGATAAATGAGGCGTATGAATACCTGAAAGCCAATTTGGAAGACACTTATGAAGAATTCCGTCAAATACAAAGTGATGTTGATACGCAAGTAAACGGAGTAGCTTTGAATTGTAGTCCATCTTGTGCGTATGCCGTAGGTATTGCTTCTAGTAGCAATCAGCGTTGGAAAAAAAATATGGAGGATACGCGAGTGTACCAAGATTATTTTGGCGAAGATCCAAGCAAATGCTATCTTGGGATTTTTGATGGTCATAACGGGCACTTCGCTGCTGAAGCAGCTGCTACAGAACTTCATGGAATTTTATTGAATGAGATGCAGAAGTTTGATCCAAAAACAAAATCTACAGTAGCGCTAAATATGGTTGACGAAAACACCATAGCAACACATCGCCCTATGACACAAGAGAGTGAGCGTGCCAATTTACATGAAGACAGTGTGAAACTAGTGCAACAAATAATTGCCATGTGCGAAGAAAAATATGCACAGTTAATGGGAGACAATGTAGAAAATTCACAAAAAGCTAAATCTAAATTCAAAAATCCTTTTTCAGAAAAAATATCTGATGCATTTAAAAAAGCAAATCAGTTATTTGACATTTTTTTATCTTATGGAAAAGATGAACATTCGAAAGTTCGGTGGAGTGGATGTTCATCTTTAAATGTTATTATACAAGATACGGCCAAAGCGGACACTGTTTGTGACAATGAAGATGGGGTGTCTCCAGAAATTCCTAAGGAATTAGGCCTTTTACATTTAGCTAATGCAGGTAACTTTATATGGTAGTTTTTGTCTACTGCCTTTCAGAGAAAGTCATGAAAGGTTAAAATGGGTCTCCCTTTCTGACTGTCTATCCATTACACAAAAATTCTGCTTCAAACCTGGCGAAAATGAGAGACAGAGAGAGAGAGAGAGAGCGACTCAGTGAGAGAAATGAGTTTTAAAGTCCACTCAGCAAAAAATAAGTCATTTCAGAACTAATATCTGGTGCAATTTTATTTCATAAAATCGCTTGCTTGTTGGGGTCTTAATTGATGTTATGTTTTGATTGTTAAATTGTTCTTACTCATGGATGTACTATAAATGAAGAGTTTTTATACATTATTGATCATTGCTTGATAAAGATACCTGTAAGAGTATTGAAACATTGCATGTAATAAACCAAGAAGTAGTAAATCCATAAAGTTGTGTTTTTATGAATGATTCTATATTGTGTATTAAAGGAAATGTTCGTGGGGTATTAGTACGAGGTAACAGATCATATCAACTGACCAAAGATCACACACCTAAAAATAGAAAAGAGAGAGAACGAGTTATTAAAGCTGGTAAGTTTATTGAATCTCTCGCAAACACAATATTCTGAAAGTTAAATCTCTGAAAGGTTCCATGTTCAGTCCCTGTGTTGGTGGAGAAAGTTCATCAGGATTTTCCAGCATGACTCTTTGTCAGTGGGGCAGGACCAAGGGCCTGGTAAGGGACATGTATAGTCATTCGGATGGGATGAAAAACCAAGGTTCTGTGTACACATCGGCGTGCAGCCATGCACATAAAAAGATTCCTTGCCAGTTGGAATTTGCCCTCTTCTGCAGCTGATATCCACAGGATGTGGTCAAAAGCTAGTGCCACCTGTTTGATGGTCTTCATTTTAATCCAAATGAATCGAGGCATGGAGATCATCTATCATTGATATTTTGGTTTTGTTATCATATTGAATTTAGCTGTGAAGAATGTGATCTTTTCCCTTAAATTGTGATCTTTTCTGTTGGTTTTAATAGATCTATTATTTATTTCTGTGTTTTAGGTTGTTCAGTAAATGTTGGTTCCAAGGATTGCAGGGTTAATGGAATATTGTCAACAACAAGAGGTCTTGGTAACCATGGTGATTTAAAGTTAAAGAAAAGTGTTTTGGTAGAACCTTATACAACCTGTGTTACCATTGATCAATATGCTCAGTTCCTTGTTATGGCTTCAAATGGTGTATGGGAGGTATTTTCTGACCAAGAAGTGGCCTCACTACTTTTAAAGGTATGTATGTAATAATATGTAATAATATGTAATAATATGTAATAATATGTAAAATGTGAAGGGCACTGAACTCAAAGATGGTGTACAGTGCAGATCGAAGCAGGATGGGGTCTACAAAACATTTTACCACTTCCCATGACTGTGATGATTGCAGTTTATGACAAGTGAAAGTGTGTCAAAGAATCCTTAACAGTTGGAATTCGAAGAAGATGTAACAAAACTGTTCTCATCTTTGCATTGCACATTTAACCACAATAAATAGAAACAAATACATGTTTGTCTCAAAATGACCTAGATAAAGTCTTGATGAGACAATAAGCTTTATTCCAATTTATTTATCAAGATATAATTTGATTGACTGTCATGGACCATTCTTTTATGTAGTATAACATTGAAAAGGATGGTAGAGCTGCATACCAAACGGGAGCCCTGCCTTGTGGTACTTCAGGTGCTTAATTTAGATACATGTAGGGAGCATAGTTTGGAAAGGTGGGGGTGGGGGAAGAGGCTCTCCATAAGTGTTTAGGAGATTTGTAAACTGTCAATATGTACAAAGTATCTGGTCATATGAATGGAGCATATTATGGAGCACACTCTCCACCTCCCTAAAAAGTATATTTTCTCAGATCTGGAATCACTCATTATTATTTTTACCGCCTCAGTTAAAATAAAATGACTTACCCATGTGTTGTTGGGCAAGGATGGGGTGGGGTAGCTGTCACCTTATGGTATCTAGAAGTTAAACCTGCCATTGACTCTTATACTTAGTTTAAATAACTTTTCTGTATGATATTGAAGCATTTCATCGAAATCTACAATTCTGTTTTTTAAGCATATCAGAAAAACTATAAAGAATAAGGTATTTACGAATATAGTTTTAGGTTGAATTTTAATGTAGATAGTTTATAATTAATGAATAATTAGTTTAGTTTTTTACCAAAATAATTTTTTAATAGAAAATTACAGAAAATTTTAACAACCCTGTTTCTTATTTATGTAGATTTTGCTTATAGTTTTATTGAATTATTTTAACAATTATTAAGGAAAAATATACGAAACACACACAACAAAATAATTTGTTTTTAGATTCCCTGGTTGTACGTGACTAGGAGTAGTATCGTCTGTCCAACCGTGTTGGTTTTCCCAAGGTCCTCTAGTTTACTCTCACTGCTAAAGACCCCTACTTGCAAACGGTAAATTGAAATAAAATTGAACTATAGGCCTATGATAGTCCGAAAGGACCTGGTTAAAGCCCATTTCTCTTTATGTCTCTGTTTTCAATATAAAATGCTAGCAGTAGTCTGGAGTTTGAAGATTGGACAATCTTTAATTTCCATATTATTGTAAATGTATTAATGCTTCATTTTTCATGTCGGGGGGGGTTGGATGGCCGAATGGTTAGCATGTGCGTGCTGTATCATAAAGTCTGTCATTGAGTCAACTGGCATGTTTTTGAATCCCCAGTTGTAAGTGACAAGGAGTAGGGTCGTCTGTCCAACTTCGTGGGTTTTCTCCAGGTCCTCCGGTTTCCTCCCACTGCTAAAGTCCCCTACGTGCAAGTGAATTATTGAAATAAAAACTTCAACCATATGTAAGTCCGGAAGTTACCTAGTTTGTGTTGAGTGGACATTTCTCTCTCTCTCTCCATTTTATTTTTCATGTACTAAGGTAGCCACGCTGGCTCAGTGAGTAAGGAACTGACTTAGAAAACAGAGAGATATGGAGTTCAATCCATTGAACTTTCCATCATGGTTTCTCTGTGTTAGTGGTGTAGGACGGAGGGTCTGGCTAGAAACAATGTCTAGTCGTTTGTATGTGATGGGGTCCTGTGTACACATGGTGCAGTTAAAATAAGCCTTAACAGTTGGAATTTGCCGAAGATGCTGTCCAGACGAAATTCCCTTATAGCTATAGCACACTGCAAGGCATGACCGATCAGTAGCCCAGTTGTTGCAGAAAAGTAGGATGTTAAAACCAAATTTCTAACTATAAAGGAAGCGGTGATGGCTCAGTGGGTAGGACGTCGGCTCGTTAACCTGAAGGTCCTGTGTTCGATCCTGGCGTGGACGAGAAAGTATATCTGGGTTTTCAGGAGTAGTTTCCGCCTTTCCTGTGGTGCAGGATACAGAGGACCTTACAAGGGACAACATATACTCATTCAGATAGGAAGGAAAAAAAATAAAGTTGGAATTCGTTATAAGAATGGGCTGTAGTGGCTCTGTCCAGGCAAATTTTTTTTCAATGCGCACTGTATGGCATAAGTCGGTCTGCATTAGCCCAACTTGAGCAGAACAATTGGGCGTTAGACTTCACTTCATTTCGAACTATAAGGCTTATTTTTACATTCTAATTACTTGTAGTTATCTCCCTTTAACTTATTATTGATGTGGCGTTCAGTCAATATTTATAAACAGCCCTGGAAATGAAATAAAATGGGATTTAGCGTCCTACTGTTCTGCTCCTAATCTGGTCTAATGGAGACCGGCATACGCCATACAGTGTGTTATGAGACAAATTTTGCCTGGATCTTTTGCGTGCGGTACCAATGTGTAAACGGGACCTTGATTTTTTGTCCAACCCGAACGACTAAACAGCTGTCCTTGTCAGGCCCTCCGTCCTACATCACTGACAAGGGGAAACTTTGCAGGAAAATCTGGATGAATTTTCTTGGCCAATGCAGGGATCGAACACCAGCATCTTACCCACTTAGCCAAAACAGCCACGAATTAACCTTTAAAAAAAGCACATGTTTATAGCACCAAATAATTCATATATGATTTCTACTTTTAGCTCTTACCATGTAACCAAGTTCCACCTCCAAGCCAAATGTCGGAATCAGTGGAACTCCTGATATCTAAAGAGAGTTCTGATATTCCAGACATTATTTTAGAGAAAGGAACAGCAGAGGAGAACACCAGTACAGGAAGAAAAGAAAAACATGTGGATGGTGTGACAATTTATGCTGATTTAAAAACAGAAGTCGGCAGCCATTGTGGTGAAGACTTAGATACCAGTCTCCATGACAACGAAATGATCTCCATGCCAGTTAACTGTCATATACCTGATCACAAACCAGAGACCCAATCAGATTTCAGGAGAGAATTAGCTAAATCAATGGCAGAGCATTTAGTCCAGGCAGCTCTATTAGCTGGATCAAGAGATAATGTGACAGTTATGATAACTTTATTACCCGGATGCGGTGTTTGAGGTGTGATGTGACAAATTTTATAAAGTATACAATCTGTGATATTATGGAATTTAAATTGACAACTTTAGTCAAAATTAAAAGATAATAAAACTTATAGTATGTCTATTTTTTGATAACAACTGTTAGTGTTCATTTTATTAAAGGGTCCATCCTGAGTCTCAGAAATAAAGTCTGTGTATGTATGAAATGAGTATTTGGGGAATACTAATTCTAACCGGTTTTAGAAGATTAATCTTGAATCCAATTTACCCGATAAAAGGGTTAGGGTTAGTATTCCCCAAAATACTTGTAACATAAAGCGACAATTAAGTGGAAATCTCCAATTTACCTTTTACTCCTCATAAAGAAATGAGTGATATGATTAGTATTCCCCCAAAATACTCATAAATTATATAAAGTGGCCATTATGGACTTGGGACATTTGTGAACCTCCCCAACCTGCCTACAATTAGCATTCACCATAGAAGTTAATTAATCGTCTCACATGGTTTGGGGGACCTTTAGTCATAAGTATAACAAAGGAGAAAATCAGGCCTGCCGGTAACAGGGGGTGGGGGTCAAGACCGGCATGATGGTCGTTGGTTTCATATTGCATCCAACGGAAAGGGCACCAAAGGCGCCCATTGGGGTAACCATTCCTTTACCCATTGGGTGTCCGATTTGTTCCAGGGGTGGCAGCTGCTTCTCTCCCTCCCCCCCTCCCCCAAGCTTACTATGGACCTGAAATTGGAATTATTTCTTGATATTTGATCTGCTGGACGATTTGCAGTCTCTATAGGTAAGGTATTCAGGATATATACTATATAACTCCTGAGTTCGAACCTGGGTAAAATCAACTAACAGTGGTATGAAGTTATCTCCCTTAAGTTCCTTTTGGAACTGTCTTTGAGCGAATGATATCCGCGGGACATTGTCCGCTCCAAGACAGTTCCTAAAGGAACTATCTCCCTTGCATCATAATCAACAACACATTTAAAGGAGCTAAATCGCTAACACAAGTGGTTCGCAAGGCATATAATACTCCAATATGAATGTATATAAACTGATTTACATTCAATGGTTTCCGTTTTTACTCTATTTTCAAATCAGTTCGGCGAAATAAGCCAGCAGTGTCAATCGAATGCAAATTTCTAGCGTCTAGTTATTCCAGTCTACATGCGCCATTTGATTTCGTGCAATGTTTCTAGCCTCGTTCCTCGAGTCTCTTGCTAGAATTGGGGCTGAAATGCATTATGGTACACGATTCGTGTACCAATGGTTAAATATTAATTTTGTCTTAAATATTGGATATCAGAAGCCCATCTTTTTCCGGTAAGATCACATCATCAATTTTGAGTTAAATTGACAAATAATTTGTGTTTTCAATGTTGAAGATTTTGGATGATATTGAGTTAGAGACTTAGCTACCTTAAAAATCATTTAGCCGTATAAGTTCAATTGTCAGGGTTGAATGTACGGTAATACATGTGACATTTGTCCGATGGATTAAGTCTTTTAATGTCAGTTTATTAATTGTTGTTTGAATTGTAATGTTTCTATCACCATCAATAAATTCACTGGTCACAGGACTAATGAGTTCCTCCCAGTTAATTAGTGTATTCCAGTCTAACGAACCACCAGCAACAACAATCCCATCTTGGTGTATTTCCACATATTGTCTATCATCTCTTTTGTTGATAAGTTTATATGTGACTTCAACTTTAAACGACGTAATACTTCTATCTTCTGCATCATTCAGTTTTAATCAAATATTGAAATGTGATAATCCTCCCCATACACCAACACTCCATGTAAAACAGTATTCACAGTAAAAGTATCTTTATCAAATGGTATCCATTATTCACAGTAAAAGTATCTTCAGCAAACATTATTCACAGTAAAAGTATCATCATCAAACATTATTCACAGTAAAAGTATCCTCATCAAACAGTATTCATAGTAAAAGTATCTTCATCAAACATTATTATCTTCATCAAACATTATTCACAGTAAAAATATCTTCATCAAACATTATTCACGTTAAAGGTGTCTTCATTAAACATTATTCACAGTAAAAGAATCTTCATAAAACAGTATTCACAGCAAAAACGTATCTTCATCAAACATTATGATCTTCATAAAACATTATTCACAGTAAAAGTATCTTCATCAAACATTATTCATAGTAAAAGTATCTTCATCAAACATTATTCACGTTAAAGGTGTCTTCATTAAACATTAGTCACAGTAAAAGAATCTTCATAAAACAGTATTCACAGCAAAAACGTATCTTCATCAAACATTATGATCTTCATAAAACATTATTCACAGTAAAAGTATCTTCATCAAACATTATTCGCAGTAAAGGTGTCTTCATTAAACATTAGTCACAGTAAAAGAATCTTCATAAAACAGTATTCACAGTAAAAACGTATCTTCAAACATTACACATATTCTGATGAAAAGTTACAATTTTACCCAGTTGATTAGTTAACAAATTTTTATCTATATCTGCTGCTTGAAATGGTGAATATATGCAACAACTCTCATACTGTTCCCGTCGATATTAGGGATAAACCCTATCTTTTCATTGCACAGTGCTGTTATCTGACCTTGACTGGTATTATGATAGATCACAAGGGTTGTGGATATATTTATAATACAAATAGATATAAGATATCATACTTTTAAACATAGGCTATCAAAGGTAGATAAATCACCCTGGAATTATCCGTGGTAGTTCAACACAGAAAGCTCCCTAAGATTTTCCAGCATGGTTTCTTCTTGTCAGTGATGCAGGGCAGAGCATGAGGGGCGGATCCAGAAGGTGGGTTTGAGGGGTCAAAGCCCCGGCCACCCTGCTCAGCCACATAAAAAAAATTGAATGCCATGCATCGATGAAATTAAATCACAAAATGATCCTACATTTGATTTCTCTCTTTAAAAAGCTCAATTTGTATGTATGTTTATGTAATTTAGAGATGATAATGACAAATTTCCTTAACAGGAAACTGGCAAACCCCCTCCTGCAAAAATTCTTGGATCTGCGCATGCAGGGGATTTAACAAGGAACAGTATCTTGTCCTTGGGATGATATGTAAAGCACACTGCATGAAGTACGTATGCCCACCTACATTTGCCAAGTTGGATCAGAGTTTATTTCATCGTATCATTTATAAAAGGGGGATTACTCTTTATATATAAACAATCTTTATTTGGAGAGTATATTTTATTTCACAGCAGATGAACCAGATGTAAATCACAGGCAAATAATATTAATTAAATAATTATAAATTATCACAAAATTTTGATTAATGCAAGCCATATAATATTGTAATAGATATCAAATATTCCATTACATTAAAATGCATAGTTCTGAGACAGGTAAATAAATATATAATAAAAAAATGGCAATATATAGAGTATAATTGGGATATACTGTACCATACAATATACATACATATAATATATAATACTTCAAAAGTATCAATAGTTTCGTTGCATTGGTTTCATATTTCTCAGACAGAGAAGTAAATATTTATTAAAAATAATGACATAGTAAATCTTTCCTAATACAATTTACATACAATATTTGTATAAAAGCTATATAATTAATATTCTTAATAACTTTTTAAGTAATTAATACTTAACAGTTGACTATAATATCCATAAACATTTATAAGTGTTCTTTTGATTATAAATTAATACTGATAATAACCCTTTTAATTAATTAACTTATCAATTGACTATAATATTCATAAAAATTTATAAGTGCCCTTTTCATTATAAATTAATACTGATAATATGACTATAATACGATATACCCTTTTGATTAATACTTATCAATTGACTATAATATTCATAAAAATTTGTAAGTGCCCTTTTCATTACAAATTAATTGACTATAATATTCATAAAAATTTGTAAGTACCCTTTTCATTATAAATTAATACTGATAATATGACTATAATACCCTTTTAATTAATACTTATCAATTGACTATAATATTCATAAAAATTTGTAAGTGCCCTTTTGATTATGAATTAATTGACTATAATATTCATAAGAAAAATATTTCCCTCATATGCTTGTATTATTTATTAAATACATTGACTGAAATTAGACTTAATATTTTAAAAATTAAAAGCATGATAATATATAAAATACCCTTTGATTAAAAAAATTAATACTGTTAATAAGCTGCTAAACATGATCATACATATAATATTCAAATAAATACTCATAAATTGACTAATGTAGAATTAATACTGACTATGTGACTACTATAACATTTGCTTAAATGCTGATATAGTGACCAGCGTAATAATTGCATAAATACTGAATTAAATACTGAATAAGTACACTGTATTTTATCCATCCAATAATTTTCAAAATATACTGACTTTAAATTTTTGTAAATAATACAAGAATAAATATATATAATTCATTAAAATCTAATACTATCGATGAATATAGTTTATTCATAAATATACCCTGCATGAATAAATACATTTCATTCAAATCTAATATATATATATAATTCATTAAAATCTCATACTGTCGATGTATATATATGTGCTGCAATTTACCCTGCATATGAATAAATACATGTCATTAAAATTTAATACTATTGATATATACATTGTATATAGTTTATTCATAAATGCGCTGTAATTCATCCGTTTACTTTAAAAATTAATACTGACAATGCGACTTAAAAATATGTAAATAATGAATGAATAAATACATTTCATTAAAATTTAATACTGTTGATTACATTGTTTATGTATTGGAAGCACTTTCGGAATGATTTGTACTTGATTGGAAGTGTTCTTTGCTACCCTCACTCTTTACGATTTCATTCAAAATATGCATGATTATAAACTGCCTTTGGTAAATGGACCCCACAACTTCAAGTGTTGAAAACATGACAGAACAGATCAATTTTTTGATTTTAAACAAGCAATAGCCTACATCTATTATGGAAACAGGAAAAAAAAGCAAGCAATGAGGTTCCACAGAAGTCCCATGTGCAAGGAATCGAGCCATACTGGACACTTAGAAACATCATGATATCAAATTTGAGATCTACATTTTGATAAATCAAATCCAACTGACTAGCAGTAAATGTAATCTACAATTAAGTCCTGTATATAAAACTAACTTTAGACAAGGGCTAAAGTCCACAAAATATTCTCAGTATTATGTTATGAATTTACTCAAAAATTGTTCTGCTTATTTTAACTTAAATATAAAACCCTTTGTAAAACCTGTGTGGTTTTAAAAGATTAAATACATGAATAAGAAACTGTGCAAATTTTTGTCAAAGATATTTCTCATAGAAAGTCTAAGAATGCTTTGTGAACTCGGGGGGTACCATCCCTTATTAATAGCTTTGTATTGTAACATTTTCATTATGAATTTATTTCATTGAATAATTTTTGTATTATTAATTTTAAAACCAACTGATCATCACTAAATGTCTAGACTATTGTGCTGTAATTTTACCTTTTCAGAAGGACTTTAAAAACTAATTTACTAAACATTTTACATATTAGACCATAAACAAAAAAATATTCAGGTACTCAGATACTCCCATTTGACAGGGAGGGATGCTTAACCCATTTTTATTTCAAGAAATTAAAACAAAAAAACAGTCTCATTATTTCCACTGCTTACAGGAACTAACTCTATAAAAAGAAATAAAATAAAACCAGAAGTATATACCGTAGACTCTATTATCAAGGACACAACCCTGATAAATGTTAATGACAGTCATGATACTGGATAATCAATCATACAACTTGATGAAATAAATGTAGTGATTATCTGCGATATCACTTTGGTGGAAGTGAACGTAAAATAAATCTATCACACAAACGTATTTCTCCAAAATGCAATGTTTGTGATCAGTCAATTATAGTAACATGATCCTTTTGAAAAAATCAACATCTCCCTCCCCACATCAGATTTTTGGAGGGACTGTCGGACAGCCTGAATAATTTTTTCACATTGGCCTTAATTAAAACTAAAATAACTTTTGACTAGGAAGATTATGTTGTAAAATTTTGATTATAATGCTGAGACAGTTGAAAGCATTTCACATTTATATCCTTTGAGACATTTTACCTATCTATAATATATTTTTAATGAGCATCGTTTTGATTTATGATAAAAAAAAATATATATCTCCTGACTTTTCCATATAAGTTACGGCCTAATATGGCCATAATCCAACACACAATATTGTACTCAATTTTCAATCATTTTACCAGAGAGAATAATGTCTAATGGCTACTTAACACAAACCTGCTTATATCAGGACAAACAATTTTAGGGCCGGAGATCAGAGAACCCACAAGGTGAGGCAGACGAAACTAGCCACTAGATTTACTACCTGACCTTATCATCTAAAGTGCATGCTTTCGACCATCTAGCCAAAACTCAAAAACAAGAAAAATGGTCTGTTGTACCTTAGTCTGATTTCTAATTCTCAATTTGAAAAATATTTTTATTTTTACGAATAAAGTCTTTGATTATTGTTAAGTAAGCTTTCTGCAATGAAGTAATGATTTTGTTCAAGATACATTTCTTAGATAGCCAATGGATGATTTCCACTTTGAAGTTGGCTTTCTTGTAACTCATCCAAGATATTCCTGAAGGATTCCACGCTGACATGACCTCTTGGATGACGACTTGCTGCCATATTATAAACATCTTCGTAAGTTTGACCTGTCATTCTCACTCCAATATTCTCATAAATTGTCTTAATCTGAAATAATAGAATAATGCATTAGGTTTCAGAATTTTCAGATTTATTTCAGTGAATAAAAAAATTAAGTAAAAGACTCTAGTTTCGAACTGTTATCCCAGTCCTGTGCTACTTTCTGCAATATTCTTTCAAAGCAATACAAACTTTCAATTTTGCTTGTGTTGTAAATCCCCGTAAATTCCAGAAATGAAATGATGTTTTCTTTTCTGCAGCAACTGGGTTAATGAAGATAGGTAAAGAGAGAGAAATGGGGTTTAATGTCCACTCGACACCAACCAGGTCATTTTGGGACTAACATATGGTTTAATTTTATTTCAATAATTCGCTTGCGCATAGGGGTCTTTAGCACTATTAGCAGTTGGGGGAACAGGTGACCCTAGTCCTTGCCATGTACAACTGGGGATTCAAAACCACGCCAGTTGACTTAATGACAGGCTTTATGATACAGCACGCATGTGGCCATCCATCCACCACCACTCCCACCCCCCCGAAGATAGGTAAAGGTGATCAGATGAATCAATGGACACAGGTGAGGACAATATACATCTATATTAAAATCTGTGGGAGCTTGCTATGGAGGTCCCATGTTGATCCAGATGTTGGCCATGATTTTCATTGTCAGTGGCGTAGGATAGAAGACTATGCAAGGGACAAAGAGTGGTTATATTTTTCTGAGAATAACATCTTGTGAATAAAAAAGGGGCATAGTCTTTCAGATGGAACTCAAAAAATAGAGGTTTTGCGTGCACATTGACAGACAGAATTAGATGAATGAGTATGCCGTATCGCTGCTGCCTCGGCAAAGTTTGTCTCATAACAACTGCATAATGTATGTCTGTCTTTATTAGCCCAATTGAAACAGAAAAGTAGGAAGTCAAACCTCCTTTCAAAAAAAGGGCATTCATATATCTTAATTCCACATTAAAATAATTTTACATATGTTTTTTGCTTACCTCTTCAAAAGATCTTGGTATCAGGAAATCTTTTTCATAAACACCCTTTTGACTGTAAATTGAAGGATTTAGCAGACCGTACGAATCTGATTCATCACCATAATTTTTGCTGTCACCAATTCGTTTGATTCTGGGTGCGGCTAAATCAAGTCGGATGGTGGGTACACCATATGTCCTGAAATCTAAAAACAGCTTTCAATTTAATAACGAACAAAAGAAATAAAATATCGTTAAACGTCCTACATTTCTGCCCCCGCTGGGATAATGAAAATAGACGCCATACAATGTGTTCTACGTGGAAAATTCTGCACAATCCATGGTGCTACATCCTACTCTTACAGTATTACAAATCATAAATGTCAAGAGTAATTTCTACATGCACACCAATATCTACACAATACTTTGGTTTTTTTTGTCTCATCTGAACAACTTGACACTGTGGCTGTTCCTTGCCTAGCTCGTTGTCCTGCACCACTGACAAGGGGGAAACAAGCCAGAAAATCCCTGATTAACTTTCTTGTCCAATACCAGGCTGAAACCTGGGACCTCAAGGTTAGAGAACCAGCGCCTTACTCACTGAGCCACTTGGCTCCAAGGCAACAATGATTATTCCCAATGAGAAAGAGAGATAGAGAGAAATGGGGTTTAACGTCCACTCGACACAAACTAGGTCATTTCGGGACTAACATATGGTTCAATTCATTTCAATAATAGGGGGTCTTTAGCAGTGGGAGGAAACTGGAGTACTCGGAGGAAACCCACGACGTTGGACAGACGACCCTACTCCTTGCCACATACAACCAGGGATTCGAAATTACGCCAGTTGACTCAATGGCATGCCGTATGATACAGCGCGCGTACGCTAACCATTATGACATCCAACCCCCCTATTCCCAATGAACAAAAGGAAATATTTTTTTAAGTTTTATTCATAATATATCACTTAAGATTTCTAATTAGCAAATCCGCTATTATCACCTCTTATCCCTTAAGAATGCCATATTCCATCTATGGCCATCCTGGGTCTTGCCTTCAAAAAAGCTATTGTGCTATGATAAATTATTAGGGTAGACATTTTACTGGAGTACTCGGAGGAAACCCACGACGTTGGACAGACGACCCTACCCCTTGCCACATACAACCGGGGATTCGAAATTACGCCAGTTGACTCAATGGCATGCCGTATGATACAGCGCGCGTACGGTAACCATTATGCCATCCAACCCCCCTATTCCCAATGAACAAAAGGAAATATTTTTTTAAGTTTTATTCATAATATATCACTTAAGATTTCTAATTAGCAAATCCGCTATTATCACCTCTTATCCCTTAAGAATGCAATATTCCATCTATGGCCATCCTGGGTCTTGCCTTCAAAAAAGCTATTGTGCTATGATAAATTATTTGGGTAGACATTTTACATATTTATTTTGTCTATATATTAAAGTTTTACAAAAACAGAGTTATATGCTCATTAAATTATTTTTGGTCTCACCTTTTGAAGATACTCCACCTACTACAGCATTAATCATGCCAGCACTGGTTTTATGGTTGCCAACAGCTTTATCTATTTGTTTCTTTAATCGTCTGGCTGTACTATCAGAACTCTGAGGTGACTTCTGTACAAAATCACTACTTTGTGAGGGTAAATCTGTAATATATAAGCATTTTAAAGTATTATAGACTACAATATCAATTCGTTTATATTTTACCCATTTTACTCGACTATACCGTGGGTTCATAGCATTCAGATATTCAAATTATCTGCCCTTGATCGTAGTTTGATTCTATGAACCAATCAAAACAGTTTACAAACTAGTCTTGGCCTCATTGTTTACGTTCACAACAATATGTTGGCTTGTTTGTTGCTACAAGGAGTTACTTCACTTCACCAACTTCCTTTGTATTAATGATTCTTTTGATTGGTCGATAAAAATTGCATAGTCATTACCCTATTGATGGGTACCATGTGTCATGTAATATGGGGCCATGATGGGGAGCCCATGTCGGACCCCGACATTTTTGCACCCAACATCCATATGGGCTCAACCATATGGGTCCAGTAGGGGGACCTTACAGTATGATCTGGGCCCACAGCCCCTTTTTTCCCCATATGGTCCCCATGTTGCAATGTTTATGGGGTAAGGGTAGATAATTTGAATATGTGTCTCTCGTATGGATGAACCCAGGGGATAGAGGAGTGGAACGGAATCAGACCACATGTGATAACGAGGATGCATACAGCGTCTTAATCACTGTTTGCGTTGGCTTCTACTTTCTTGTCTTCTTGGGGACAGTTCATTTGTTACCATGTTACCGGAATCAGTTGTTCATGATCACATCTTGACAAAGTTGGCTAGAAACAACAGGGTTTTTCTTGAAAATGAAATGAAATGAAGTGGAGTTTAACGTCCTGCTCCGACCTGGGTTAATGAAGACGGGTATACGCCGCAAAGTGTGCTATGATGAGGGAAATTTTGCCCGGACAGCAGCACTTTGGCCTACTCTAATAACGAATTCCAACTTCAAGGGATCTTTTACTTGCCCTCCATCCTGCATCACTGACAAGGGGGAACCACACCCGAAAATGTGGATGAACTTTGTCGGCCAATTCAGGGATTGAAAACCCTACCTCAAGGCTTTTTCTTGAAGGAGTTGAACTTATTCTGATTTTACACTACATTGTAAATGTGGGCGTATAATTACCTTCACTATATGGAATCCCAAGATCCATTTTATCTTTCCAATTTAAGAAATTAGCAAATTCTATGTAGTCAATAAGGCCATCCCTGTTCACATCACAATAATCAAATACTTGTTCTAATATTTCTGGCGCAAGTGGCAGATTAAATTCAACACAAACTTCTCTTAATCCGGAAATACTTATTTTACCACAGTTATCCTACAAAAACAAATAAAATAACAATGTAGTACAAAGGTAATAATTTAGTACAAAAGTAACAATTTAGAACAAAATCATACATTATTTATACCAGTGAAATATTGGACTAGTGTGACATATTTGACTGTAAAGCCAGGCGCAGACGGGCAACTTTTTCGAGCAACTTTCAGGCAACAGTGAAATCGCTGGTCGTTGAAAGAAAAAATCGCTCGTCTGCGCCAACTGGCAACAATAGTTGCCTGCTGTTGCTCCGAGTTGCTTCTCGTTGCCAAATATCAAACTTGTTTGATATTCGACAACAGAAAATCGCTCGTCGCCGAGAAATTGTTCATCTGTTGCTTAAAAATTGCTCGTCTGCGGCGGTAGGCGACAACAGGCAACAAGCAACTGGTTAACTGTCCAATCAGCGAGTGCTCTACTGTACTGTCATGTGATACTTCAAGATGGCGGCGTCGGAACAGCTAACAACATTAACATGGTCCATGGAGATTGAAGACATGTTGGTGGAAATGTGGGCTGAGCGGCCAGTCAGCGCACACGGGAGACCTCGAGTTGCCAAGTGCTCAGAGTTGCCAGTAGTTGCCTATTACAGCAACAAGCGACGAAAAGTTGACTGTCTGCGCCAAGCTTTAAAGCACGTGCAAAGTGTCTGTATTTTAAGTTGTTTAATTCTCTCAAGCTTAAGACATTGCATAATATACTGAAAAAAAATTCAGGCCTACAGCCCTCAGGTTGTTACAATATATCACTTAATGTCTCGCTCTCGACCATTAAACAATACTTAATGGATATTTAATTATAATAATTATACAAAATATAATAAAAGGAAGCTGGTTATCTTGGAATAGAATGGGGTTTAATGTCTTGTCAACATAAAACATATTCTCCATTACTATGGTTACATGCGCAATGTGTAGGTTAACTTTGCCTGGACTACAGCATTTGCACTTTTTACTCTTCATCAAATTCCTCATGGGATCCTTTGCATGGTGTAGGCCTACGCACAATTGAGTTTTTCCATCCCATCCATATGACTCAACACACTTTCTTTGCCCCTGCCCCCTTATAATAAAATACATCTCACTGTATCATAAAATACATATTTACCTTATCATAAAATCTAAAAGCAGCCAGTAAATCAGGGAAATGATGATAATTAGCTTTCTTTAAATGTTGACGAGCAGCAGCTAATATACCTCTTTGCTGATCTTTCCCACGTAAATACGATCCTGGGAAACGATCATGCAATAAATCACCAGCACCGTATTCATCTGCCTTCAATAAAACACCAAATGTATGATCATGTGGCACTTTTAATGTGTCTTTAATTCTGAAATGTAAAGATATTTTTAAATTGAAACAATGTTACTTGATAGTCATACAGGCCAGGCTTCTCATTTCAGTTCTATTTGACTGTCTGGACTGTCTGGCAATGAAATGATATTAATCCTGTCAGTCAATTTACATGTCATAAGAAGAAAATTTCCATGAATTTAACAATCGAGATAATGTTAAAAAATGGGATAATGTTAAAAATTGGAATAATGCTAAAAATTAAGATAATGTTAAAAATTGGAATAATGCTAAAAAATTAAGATAATGTTAAAAATTGGGATAATGCTCAAAACTAAGATAATGTTAAAAATTGGGATAAGGCTGAAAAAAAAATCAAGATAATGCTTAAAAGAATCAAAATAATGTTTAAAAAATTAGGATATTGCTTTTAAAAAATCAAGATAATGCTTTTAAAAAATCAAGATAATGCTTTTAAAAAATCAAGATAATGTTAAAAAATTGGAATAATGCTAAAAATTGAGATAATGCTTAAAGTTTGGAAAGTGTTAATATGAAACCCTGATTTAAACTATGATCAAAGGCAATAAACAGACAATTGTATTCTGACTCAGGTTTAGAGAATAAAAGTTTAATTCCACTTACGGATCATGAACCCTTCCAAGCTGTGGTTGAGTCCTCTCGCGAAAATTGTCAACTCTTTCCGAAACGATCTTAGACATTTTATCATCTTGTTGCAGCCATTTTAATGTTTGACGAACTTCTCTTCCATTTTCACAATGAGGCGTTGGAATACCATATATTTTATTGGGGTTAAAGTTTGGACATGTGTAGCTTCTATTGATGCGTTCCCCAACGTCGTAATCCATGTGTGTCTTGACGTAAAGTTTATGACCAATGGCTGATTCATCTTCCACTTGTTGATAATTTTTATCAGGATTAATTAGACCACTAGCACCAATATCTAAAATAAATGAAATGAAATGGGGTTTGACGTCCTACTGTTCTGCTCCGAACTGGGCTGATGAAGATGGCCATACGCCATACAGTGTGCTATATAATTGGGGATTTTTGCCCAGACAGCAGCACTACAGTCCACCCTTATATCGAATTCCACCTGTCAATGGATCTTTTACATGCACACTAATGTGTACATGAGACCTCATTTTTTGTCCCATCCTAACGACTAGACAGCTTCCCATCTTTACCGGGGTTAGTATTTGCTGGGGTTGCCGGGTTATTGTACTGGGGTTTGGGCAGGGTTGTTTAACGGGGTTTGGTATTATGGTGGAGTTCATGAGTTTGCCAGATATCGGGGTTCTGTATTATAAATTATAGCTAGATTCAGGAATATCCTAAAACTGGGGTTAGGTATGGTACAGGGACGACGTGCCTGTCTTTTACCGGGGTTTCGGACAAAGGCGGAGGACTAGTTTTGTTCATATTGAACTCTTCAGACTGGGTGGATTCGGTGGAGAAAACAGGCCCGGGTTGGGTCTTTGGCCCGGAGGCTACAATAAGAAAATCCACAAATTTGGGCTAAACCACAGAATTTTATAGATACATACCTATTTCAGTTGCAATTCCAAAAGTGAAAAAATCGGGATGCAAGGTGTGTTGTACTGGTAACCCTGGCGACTGATCATGTGACTTCCCTAATGGAGCACGGATATGACTGGCATAAAGATCCTCTTTCTGTTCTTCCCGCCTTTGTCTGTAGAGTGTTTTAGGTTTCGGATTTAATAAAATTCCAGAGTTCTCAGAGGACTGAGTGCTGACACCATGAGCCATGTTGTCTGCCCACTGTAAGTGGGGGTCACCAGCCTTTCCATAAAATATTCTTTTACGTCCAGCTTCAGGTTGAAGAGATGCTCTAAATCGACGAACAACATCAGGACTCTCGGGCTGTAAAATTATATAAAAGTTATATTTCAAATATAATTAATCTGTGTGTACACAGGACCGCAGAAAAGTAGGATGTTAAACCCTCATTTCATTTCACTTCAAAGTATAAGTAACAAGGTAAAACAAAAAAATTCCTCACCCTTTTATTGGTTGGTTTCATATATACTTCATTTTAATTCAAAGTATAATTAATTAGGTAAAACAAAAAAAATCCTCACCCTTTTATTGGTTGGTTTCATACATAATTCAGTTGTGTCACCAGTGCCAGTTAATTTACCAGCCTTGATAAAAATACAAAAAAAAAAACAATTAATGATATTTTCTGATAGATTCTACTTTAAATAAATATGACTATCAATCAATAATCATCAATAATCAATTACATGTATTGACTTCCAATTATAAATATACTAATTAACTAATCCTATTATGTACTAAGTATCAATTATTAATTATTGTTTATTAATAAACAACGAATAGCATGTATTATTGACTATCAATTATTAATTATCAACAAATCAGATGTATTATTCATTAAATCAGTGGACTGTAGATTAATCAATAAGCACACCATACAGGATTTATTTTTTATATTTATACAGTATAAATTTTAGGAGTGAATTCCAATCTGGTTTTTCATATTGATATTTAACAATATCTGCTTGATCAGCGTGGTCAAGACTCAATCGTTGAATTATTAAAGGGGAGGGACAGAAACTATAAAATAAATTTCATATCCATTTTGATAAACTCCATATTTATTCAACATAGCAGTAATCTACAGGTGATGCTATTCTTTAACAAAGCCAACGTTAAAGTAACGTTTTAAATCAATTTGGGGTACTTAAATTTGATGCTGAAAGTGAGGGTAAACTGTTACATTGTATATGGTCACATGGATACTTCTGAAATAATGAGCATATTTCATTCAATTAAAGGGAGGTAACATGAATTTAAACTTACAGCTCTAAGTTGTGGACTCCAGTCTTTGATTTTACTAGCATAGACACTTTGTGTGTTGATCTGAGGAAAACGAACTACAGATGTCATCTTTTAGATCCAATTGTATTTCACCTTAATTACCACACTTTTGCATATAGCGTACTGGGTAACACTTAGTTTACGAAAGATTCTTGCTAGAATTGAAGAAAAAACACATCTGAGTGAATCGGCAGAGGTTAAATTGCCTGACATTACAAAATGTTGAAAAAAAATTAGCCTAAGCGAGAGCAGGTAATATCGAGGCTTCAACAGGCATTGCATTCCTGCAGTTTAATTAACAAATACAAATAACAGAATCCAGTCACATCAACAATTTATTTTAAACTTGTATCAAAAAGGCAGCAATTTTACAATAAACTGTGAGTACACTATATCTGAAATCTGATTAACAGTCAACATATATTTGGTGGGGAGTGGGACTTGTTATAGTTATTATAATCTTAATCAGTTTTTCGGCATTAGATAAAGTTTCAGTCTTTAGTTTAATTAGATATTTTCAATATGCAAATAACCATTTGCAACAGAAAGCCTTACCATACCCGTACTTCATACTCGGTACTTGCTTTTAACTTTTATTTTAAGTAATTTAAGAAGAGTAGAGTCAGACTCAGAGGTCTATTAATAATTAAGCATTTGCCTTGTAACTTTGAAGTTAGATCTATTAATAATTGAGAACAGCATTTGACTTAGAAATCAAATTTATTATTAGGGCCTAGGCCTAGGGGGTGCGGCTGGACGAAAAAAACGACCGTGTCCGTACCGTGTATATCTTCTTGAACTTTTTCTTTCAAATAAAGAGTAGATTAGGGTTTTTCGGAAGTTTTTCTATGAAAAAAATACACACCTCTATACGCCAATTAAGTCCTTGAATGCAGTCCACATCGAAATAATTTAACATAAAGTACTGGATACTCTGCCTGTCTCTGACATTTCGACTTAGGCCACCTTGCAAATTATGGTTTGGCACTGCTTCTATTGTTTAGGTTAGCAACAGATAAGGGTGAAGGTCGTTGTTCATTTCCGGTTTTACGTTCCCAAATTGCATCTTCACCAAAATGACACCTTCTTTTGCGCATGCCCATTACCTGTAGCAAAAATAGAGCGTATGATATCGAGATTACGCCTATGCGCGTTTGCCTTCCCCCAAGACAAAAATTACTGACAATTAAAACTAGGGCCCAACATTTGATATTCCTTTACAACAAAAACCAAAGTAAATTCTAATAAAAACAAAGATACATAATATAATTGATTTTAAAATGTTAAATAGCTGAAATGGTTTTAGTTGTAATAATTGCAGTGTATAGACTTACATATTAACAGCTATTGAAAATTAAAATTAATTAATGCGGATTAAAATTGAATATGTTTTCGACTTTTTAGTTTCTTAATTTAACGAAGGCAAACTGTTTCTGAATTCTGTCTATTAACGCTTGAACTACTATGCATAGGCCAGAAAAGAAGGGGCTGCGTTCACGTGAAATAGAGGCGTACGAGCAGTGACATATTGTATTTGTGCTTCTTTTTTATCCAAATTTATAACCGTATGTACCAGGCAATATGAGGTCGCTTTCGGTGGATACTTTTGTAAATATGGTTTAATTATAAGGTCAAGGCGACTTTTCTGCACCAAACTGGTCAATATATTTTTTTTGTACCATCCAAACAACTATAGCGCTGTTAGAATTTGTAGTGTACGATGCCGATGTCCGGTCAAAATATCCCTAATAGCACAATTAATGCATGTGCCCGTATCAATGGCTGTAGTTGGTGCAGAAAAGTGGGACATATTAAACCCTATTTCATTTTCATTACGAATACATTACTTGAGATCGTGTACTTATTCAACTCGCTGACATAATGTATTAATTATTAATCCTATTTTGAATCATAATAGCAAAAGAATTCCATCAAATGAGAAATGGAATGAAATGGCCGGGTTTAACGCCCTACTAAAATTCTAGGCTACTTCACCCGGGCTAATGACGACGACTGTCGAATGAGAAAAACGTCTTTTGCATATCGTAACAAGAAAATATTGAACACACGTACATCTTGAAACTAAAGGTAGGAATTTTATCTGGTAATCCGAAATGTCCGAACTTCGACCATTTTGATGGTTGGTGGAAAGGGAATTAATTCCAACCTCTCGATGTCAATATTTCTAAAATATTTCTAATTATAATTTTTCTAATATTTTTCTATTACTTCCAATAAGTCATAGAAATCCAGTCATTTATTATAAGAACACATATCAATTTTCCTTTTAAAAAATGTTTTTTTCTTTAAAAAATGTGTTTTCATTCCTTTTTGTTATAATTAGATTTGCACTTTCTTTCTTCTTTTTTCCTGGCATTATTTTCTCCCCCAACTTTGTAACAGATCTGTACATAAAGAGGGTAAAAATAAGAAAAGCTAAATAAATTCGTTGAAACTTTTTATTATATAATTATAATACCAGATTGTCCTATTAACTGAACCCGCAGTGGATGGTGACATGCAGTTTTAATTTTTTGTAAATAAATAAATAAATTTATTTACCCAGCAGGTATGAGTATTAGAGCATACTAGCTTATAAAAAGGGATTTTTATGTATAATTATGACTTATCAGAGTAATTCATCATTATGTCTGGCCCATGACCCAGTACGTAGACTTAATGCATGTATTAATAAATCTACGATGACGTCACCTTGAGCGCACGCACTATCATAACTGTCGGACGATTTGGTATCCATACGCATACACAAATAATACATTCTAAGACAAATCCATGTTTTATGCACATGCTAGATATAGTGGTTATGTGTACAGACCAAAGCCGCAACTAATGTAGTGCACGATTCTTCGGAAATATTTACAGAAATAAGGAACTATTTTTGACGAGTAACTACATCCTCTTAGTGCATAAATTAGCTACCAGAAGAAAGAGGGTGGTTCTGCGAATTTTTCTGTTGTTTTACTGATAACAATATCGTTTTGTCTTTTGATATCGCCGTTAATCCAACGCTTAGGGTCTATTCTTTCGTTGGTAAGTAAAAATAATGTGGTTTCGTGGATATTTTATCCAAATTAGAATAAATTTTATGATTTTTCTTGCGGAATTGATGGACAAAATGGCTGACGGTTTTGTCACCTTTCCTTGTTTACATCGTAAAAAAATCTAAAATAACATTCTTTTCACCTTGTGATTTGCTTTACGAAGTAGTATAATCACATCTTTTCGGTAATTGGTGTTACATACATTCGTTGACAGTCTCTGCGAATTGGTAACGGGCCAAGGGCGCATTTTTTTAAGCGACATACTTGACTGACTTGAGGAGACGTACTAGTAGGACTAGTGAAATTTGACAGTCAGGATGACACTTCCATTTTTAATACATTGTATAATTTGGTGAATCGGTTATATTGCGTAAGAGATTGAGGGCATATTGTGAGAATTGTTATCAAGATCACCTCTTTTCAGAATGTCTTGAGTTGAATTGTAATTTATGGTAGGTCTGGTGTACCATTAATCATTTTATTTTCAACCAGGATGATTATAATTATGGATCTTTATTCATTAGTAGTATATTTGATCAGAGTGACCCCAGTAAAAGAAAAGATTTATAAGATTTCTCTGTGTGTTGAGATTTGTGCTTCAGTTATTACTTTTTATTTTCTTCTTATTAAAAAATGCATAATTTGATTTTTGAAATAAACTAACATACGATACAGTACATGTGTATGCAGCCAGTGTAATTACAAAAGTTAAAGACTACCAGAGCTATTGAATTTCATGCTTTGGGACAAGATAATCTTGATTCTATCTGATAGAGAGTGATGAAACTTAGTGTACATTGTTGATACGGTAATCAGTTTGGTTTGCTTGATACTTTTGAAAAAGATAAATGTGCGATTAATTATTATGTCATATATTTATTTTGGGTATTGCGCCAGAGTAGGCTTGTTCGTCTAGGGATGGCAGTCGATATTGCTTTTATGTAGGCTCAATTGATAATCGCCAACCATCCGCTGAACAATAATCGATCATATTAATATCGGCGAATTATTTTTAGTTTCAATTTGTTTTTAAAACATTGATAATTCATATATGAATAAAGTATTATATGAGAGTTTATGTTGTAATAACATAATATGTATACATGTAGAATTCATTACATTGATTGGCAACAAAATAGCATTCCATACGAAAATAGCATTCCAAACGAAAATCAAGGTGTCGAAACTCAATCAACTTCATCTGGAAGACATAACCGTCACCTCTCAACATATCTTTGTCACTTATGACCAGAACAATAATTATTAGTAATGAGTAAAATGGTAGCTATTTCATTCTGCATTTGTCGTAATGATTTCTCATGCACATACATGTAGTGGTTATTCATGTTTAGCCAGTAGTCACAATGAGTCCTATATACAGTGGACTCTGTCACATCCAAACTCTGATCACTCTAGCACACTGTGGCATCCGACATGACTTTCACGCCCCGATTTATTTCCTTACTTCAGCCAAAACATCTCTGGTTAATCCGGACTCTGAATGTTCCGGATTACGACATCAATCAGCTGTCCTATCACATGATTTCCATTGAATCGGCAACGGATAATCCGGCCTTCAATCGATAGGTGTGAAGCAAGCAATTACATGTATTACCAATCAATTATCGGTGAGATTAAAACTCGATGAGTGTGAAGCCGCACAGATTAACAAGCAAACACCAATCAATTATCGGTGAGATTAAAACTCGCCACCGTAGGTCTTTGTTGATTACTTTGATGATTTTATAATCTCCTGTAAGAAAGTAATTATGACAAATACTCAAGCATCCATGAATTTTCCCATAATTGTAAGAAAGTAATTGTGACAAATACTCAAGCATATCCATGAATTTTCCCATAATTCACAGTCGTAAAAATATTTTCGTAGCACCTGTAAGAAACATTCGTTGCGCATGCCGATTGAACCCGAATAACGTAAGTTTGCACTCGACAAACCTCGGCAGATTTTGGAACAATCTAAGTGACGACGACCTTGACATAGAACAGCAGATAATCAATGATTCACATGCAATAGCAAACATAAGTGTTGTGCAATCAACTGAAGACAGCGAAGAAGATAAATTAACGACAGACTTGACCTATTCAAAATGCCTACGCATGTTAAATGAAATAAAAATTAATCTAAGAAAATTTTGAATGTTTATCATTCTTAAAGGAATAACACGCTGGTGATTCGAAGCTATACAGTATAATAATACTTCCTGTTTTCGAAGTTACGGTATTTCCGGTTTGACAAAACTGGGGATTCCAACACTCTGCTTGATCTGACATATTGTAACGATCCTGTGCGATGTCTGATTTGACAGAGGCCACTGTATATATAATTTCAATATTCTACTATACGTTATATCATGAGAAACAAATTGCTCTCATCATAAGCGACAGAGAGTTCTTAGGGCTGGCACGTTTACCCTGTGGCAGTACTGCGTGTCGTGTAAAAAACAAAACGTGTCTTAATGAATTTGCTGTGTAATTAGTTAAAGAGCTAGGCCCAAGCAAGCATGGCAAAGAATACTGTTTTACCAATTATCTTTTATGGATTTCTATTCACAAATGAATGAAATATTCTGCTCCGACTGGGCTAATGAAGACACAGGTATACGCCATACAGTGTGCTATAATGGAAATTTTTGCCTGGGCAGCGGCACTGTGGCCTACTCTTATATCAAATTCCAACTGCCAGGGGAACTTTTTATGTGCATGAAGATGTGTACACGTATCCTCTGGTTTTTCGCTCTATTCAAACTACTAGACAGCTGTCCTTGTCAGTCACTCTGTCCTGCCACAAATGACTACTATAATTACGCGATTATCAATATTTTGAATCTGTATTGATTTTCAAAACTGTATTGATTATTAGCACTATCAGAAATTTTCTGCCCGCCCAAAGTTTGTCTTGTTAGTCGTGGACCTCTGCCCTTCGGGGCGTAAAATATTTGTCTTTTGAATAATGAATGTAAACAAGCTTTAATCTGATTTGATTGTCTGAACTCTTTACTTCTAAGCCCAGGGCAGTATCATTTAATTTGGTTAAGAAAAAAAAATCTTTCTGTTATTTCCGTTATTTGTCCCATAACTGTATATCAAAATACATCTTTAACCCTTACTTATATTTTGATACAAGAAAATAACTTAAATTTGGTACAGGTTATCATTTCTATATTTCAGTAAATAAAATGAAATTTGGAATGAAATGATAACGATCGGTTTCTTTCTTTTATTCAGGTATTGGTTGTTGTCTAATTGACATTTTATAACACACACAAAAGCCATACCAGCCATGGCTAACAGAGGGGCCGGAGCTCAACGACCAAATGGGGCAACACAAGGAAAAATATGCCAGTTCAAATTAGTTTTATTGGGTGAATCAGCTGTAGGAAAGTCAAGTTTGGTTTTACGATTTGTAAAAGGGCAATTTCATGAATATCAAGAATCTACTATAGGAGGTAAGCAAAGTTGATACCTGTCCAAGGGTTGGGTGTGTTTTTGTATGCGCTTTAGATCATAAGGTCAGTCACTGAATCAAGTGGTGTATTTTTGATCCTACACTTTGTACAACCTCACGCGTTTTCTCCAGTTTCCCCTAGCTGGTAAAGACCCCTATGAGCGAATATATGAAATATCGATGTAGCATAGATTAGTTCCAAAATTACTTAGTTTGTTTTAAGTGATCGTTAAACCCAATTTCTCTCTCTCAGATAATGCAGGAGAAGAGCACACAATATTGCCAAGACTTGAAATTGACATTTGTAAATGTTATTGACACTCCTTTGACCTTTCTCTCCAAGTGTTCAAAGCATCTTTTTTTGTAAGACTTGGTACAAATGTATCTAGTTGAACATGCCTGAAATAGACAATAATGTCAAGAGTTTTAGAGCGACACATGATCAACCTTATGTACATTACGACACTTAGTATTACATACTGTGTGTATGACCTGTCTTGCATTAAATAATGTGTGTATGACACCATGTAATACATGTACTGTACCTATCTTGTGTATAGCGAAATGAAATGAAATGGGGTTTAACGTCCTACTCTTCAGCACCTAACCTGGCCTAATGTGCTATGAGGGAAATTTTGCCCCAGAAGCGGCGCTACGGCCCACTCTTATAACGAATTCCAACTGTCAAGAGATCTTTTACACCTTGCATTACATGTACCTGCATCCAGATAAAGTGATACTTTAAACATTGTTGAGTTTTACTCAAAGTCATCCTTCTTTTTTTTACCCCATATTGAACGGTAATTGTGATTTTTGCAATTTGAATATTCATGCATATTTAATTTTATTCCAGCTGCATTTTTGACACAGACAGTTTGTCTTGATGACACGACAGTGAAATTTGAAATCTGGGACACTGCAGGTCAGGAGAGATACCACAGTCTAGCACCTATGTATTATAGAGGAGCTCAGGCTGCTATAGTTGTATACGATATTACTAATCAGGTAATAATATTTATTAACTGAAAGCTCATATTCATATATGTGATATATTGAGGTTACCATTTAACTGGCGTGGTTTCGAATCCCGGGTTGTACGTGACAGGGAGTAGGGTCGCCTGTCCAACCCTCCAGTTTCCGCCCACTGCTAAAGACCCCTACAAACAAGCGAATTATTGAAATAAAATTAAACCATTTGTTAGTCCCAAAATAACCTAGTTTGTGTTGAGCGGACCCTTAATCCCCTCTCTCTCTCTTTCTCTCTCTCTCTCTGATGTGCCTATCAGGGTTGGATACAATGTAGTTGAGTGGTTTGTCATTGCGCCAGATGGGTGATTTCCATTCCAAGTTTGCACAACCATGTGGGTTTTCACAGTCATCCAGTTTCCTTCCACAGCTCAAAACCCCTGTATGCAAGCGAAGTAAGAAAATAAACGTTACCTGTGTTAGTTTGTGTGGAGTGGATTATATGCCCACATTAATTTTTCATTGAATCATACAGAAAACATTGTTAAGATCCTGGGGGTTTTTTTTTGTGTTAGTCTTAGATTTTTACTACCAAATAACATCTTACTCAACAAATGACACACTCACGGTTTCCAACTCAGGTCATATATTCCGGAAGAGATTGCTTGTCTTAAATATTTGACTAAATTTGCTCAGATTAAATTATACACATTAACGTTAGTATGTTTTTTTCCTGCGCTTTTCAGAAATCATCTTTCCTTTTACATATTGTCTGCTTTAATAATACATCTACATGAAAATATGGTTATAAACTTCTATTGCCATCACCCCTTGGAGACTTTTACTAATTGAAGGCTTATTAAAGGAGTGTGGTAATCCTCCATCCATGGTTGTAATTCGCATGATAAATTTATCTTGACTTGATTTCATCTTTCAGGACACATTTGGTCGTGCCAAAACCTGGGTAAAAGAATTACAGCGACAGGCTAGTCCCAATATAGTTATAGCACTAGCTGGGAATAAAGCTGATCTGGCTAATAAACGAATGGTAGAATATGAAGTAAGTACTCCACCCTAAAATTAATGATTTTCTTTAGTACAAATCTTATGTAACACAGCCATTTAATCTTGTGTATTTGGCACTAATTGTTTTCACATTCATTTAATATTATTAAATCTTTGTTTGAAAATTAGTAACACTCATTTAAAATCACCAAAAATCATCTAATTTGTACTTGCGTCCAATTTAAAGCTGATCATTTAATTTTTATACGCCCACATAGAAATGTGGACGTATATTGCCCACGCCCCCGTCCGTCTGTCCATCGTCCACAATTTCTTGTGAACGCACTAGAGTCCAGGGTTAATATCCGATTGACTTTAAATTTATACACATTGTTTAAGGTCATAAGACGAAGAAGCCTATTGATTTTCAGTGATATCTGATAATTTCTGCCAGATTTATGGTACTTGATCATTTTGAAATACATGTATCTTGTGGACGAAGGCCTTGTGACAAACAATCAAAACAATTCTAATCATTTCTGACAATTACTTAATGGGCTATTACTCGTAATAAGATTTTCATGTGTTGTAAATGTTCTCCTTATTGACAAAAGAAACAATATGCGACAACCCTTGCTGACTGCCCGGACGACTTAGCTGTTGTGGGCGTATGTTTCGTTGCTTGGCAACCTATCTTAATATTGAGTGTCCAATTGACCAGCGTTTAATTTCTCGATCACTGTTAGAAAATTAAATACTTATGAATTGGACACTCATTATCAAAATTAATCAGGCAGCTTTAAACAGGGCACAAGTACACATTAGATGATTTTGGGTGATTTTAAATGATGTACAGTGTATACGAAATTTGATATCAAAGATTTGATATTAAACTAATGTTAAAGAAATTACTGCAGTATTACCTGTAAATGATACCTGGGTTACCTGAGAGAGACTGATGGATAGAGACACAGTGGATCAGTTGCTATGGTGATTGCTTACTAACCATCAAATCTTGGGTTTGATCCTAGTGTTAGCTGAGAAATGAAATGGTGTTTAACGTCCTACTATTCCGCACGTAACCTGGGCTAATGGTAGACGGGCATATGCCATACAGTGTGCTATTAGGGAAATTTTGCCCGGGCAGGGGTGCTACAGCCTACTCTTATATCGAATTCCAACTGCCAAGGGATCTTTTACGTGCACGTCAATGTTATGTGGGACCTCGGTTTTTCGTCCCATCCAAATGACTAGACAGCTGTCCTTGCCAGACCCTCCATTCTGCATCACTGACAAGGGGAAACCAAGTCGGAAAATCGAGATGAACTTTCTCGGCCGATACAGGGATCGAACACCCAATCGCCAGGCAAGCAAGCCAGCGTCTTACCCACTTAGCCACGTGATCCCCATTCCGCTCATAACACACTGCATGGCGTATGTCCCTGTTGGTGTAGGACGTTCAGCCCCATTTAGTTATAGACGAATGCTTTTACAGAAATTTAGATTGCCTTACTATGTCACATAAAAATTTTTGGTGTTTTTAATAAATTAAATGATATATTATTTTTACAGGAAGCTCAAGCATATGCAGAAGAAAATAGTTTGCTTTTTATGGAAACGTCGGCAAAAACAGCGATGAATGTCAATGATATATTTTTGGCTATAGGTATGTTGATTTTAGTTTCAAAAATGTTTACCACTGCCCTGCTCCACTGTCAAAGAGAAATATTGATGAATTTTCTCAGCCAATGCAGGGATCGAACACACAACCTCAAGACTTGCAAGCCAGCGTCTTACCCACGTAGTCACTGTGGCTCCCAAGTTGCCAATATATGTACCACTGTCTTTATAGTTGTTTATATCAGTATATCAATGTGGTTAGAATGCTGGAATGTTTTTAAAAAAACGTTTGTGTCTTGAAGATGACAAGGAGTGGGGTCGTCCGTCCAACAGTATGTGTTTTCACGCAATTGAATTATGGAAATAGAATTGAACCATATGTTACATGTAGATCCGAAATGACCTAGTTTGTGTTGAATGGGCATTAAATCCCATTTCTCTCTCTCTCTCTCTCTCATACCATGAAGTGGTGACTTTAATAGAGTCCACATGTTATGAATGTACATGTTTACCAGTAAACTGCCTGTGTAATAATATCCCTGATCAGTTCTCAAAAGTAATTAATTTGTTGCTTTTGGAAAAATGGTTTTGGCATTGTATTGAATGGATGGACTGGTCAGTTGAATGTATGAAATGTAATCTCATTTCAAAAAGTTTTCAATGAGAGCTAACTAGTCTTTCGGAAGGGATGGAAAACCAAAACCTGTGTATACATTGGCGTGCACGTAAAAGATCCATTGCCAGTTGGAATTTGATGTAAGAGTAGACCATAGTGCTGCTGTCTGGGCAAAATTTCCCTCATAACACACTGTATGGCGTATGCCCATCTTTATTAGTCAAGTAGGAGCAGAAAAATAGGAAGTTAAACACCTTTTCATTTTTAAAAAAGCATGGTTTAGGTTTTGATGGAAATGAAAAGTTGAGTCATGTTATTAAAGGGAGATAATGATTAGTCATTTAATATTTTACCTCCTTTTTGATTGAACTTCTATAAAATAATGACTCAAGCAGGAAGGTATGCTTTTCTTAAAATACAAATGAAAAGACAGGGTAATTTATGTCAGATGTCTTATTATAAAATTTTCTCACTTCTCCTTCAGCCAAGAAATTACCTAAAAATGAAAGTGGAGGAGCTGCCCAACAAAGACAAGCGGGTGTACGATTGAACAGTGAACAAAATCAACAATCTGAAGGAGGAAGCTGTTGTAGCAAGTAACAAGGCCTGTTTTAAGTGGCTCATTTTGTCATGTGAACAGACATTAGTCCAATCAGAGACCTTTTCACAAAAAAAAAATCTATTGTGATGAACTACTACTACTACTACTGTTCTTGGGAGTTTAATTAATCACAGCATATATTTCAATAACAGAAGATAATGAAACTCGACAGTTGGAAAGACCTGAGAGAATAGATATATTTACAGATCTATATTAAAAAGCTATATTCTAGGTATATTTTGGTGGACAATACTTTCGTTCTTAGTTGTTATTACAATGTATATGGTTCTAATCGGAACATTAGCCCTGTAGACTTTGAAAAAATACTCTTAACAGAACCACACACGGACAGAACCTAGTTGTGGACAAAATACAGCAGTGGTGGACAGTCAAAAATGTTAAAAGCACAACCATCCTCATGCACCATACCACTGCGGCTTCCAATTGAATCCATTTCAATATAACTTATTTATAAACTTATAAGTGCAGATTTTTTTCTCTAGGTGAGTGAAATGCTATGCTACATGTAAATGCACGCATTCGATAGTGGTCACCTAAAATTTGGTTGATCCTGCCTTGTACATGAAAACTCTCAATACAAGATGGCAGTCTGTGAATTTGCAACATGATAAATTTAAGAGTATTTTTTCTTGGTCTTTTACTTATATTATTAGCAAAAAAAACAACAACCAAAATGTTCTTTAATACCATTTTTATGGCCATGGGGCGGGGAATTTATATTTTTTTTTTGTTTATCTGATGCTTGTTATGTAAATGATGTTAAGAGGTATGCAAATCTAGTATGTGTTTTATCATTGTTTGTTTCTGTATGTGGTTTGTCTAGATGTATATCTAGATATATGTTTTATTTATATTATAGGCCCTATAACTACCCACCTTCTTCACATTCATTCAATCTTTTCACAATTTCAAAAAGCAGACATCAAATACTTATATAATTGTTAAAAAATAGATGAAATAGGGGTTTAATTTTAATGTCGTACTTTTTGGCATTGCCTGGGCTATCGAAGACTGTTTGAAAAAGTATCAATGTGAATTGAATTGTGAGGAATCGTGTTGTAAGTTGTTTTAGTAGAACCCAGACAAAAGCTATTGCAAGAACCAGGGCTTTGATTTTCAATCATATTAGTTGTTGGATTAAATCCAGACCCACCGACAATAAACAATGAAATACATTTTAAAGGTAAAAGAGAGAAGTTGTTTTCTCAAATGAAAAATGTTATCACAAGTTCCATAAAACCGTGCCTGAAAATAGAATTTACGATTTAACATATCTCTGCAAATGATAAGTGTTGTGAGATGTTCCATAACATAGGCTCGAATAACATTTCTCGTCTGTTGGTTCATCTGTGTTAAACGAATCAAGGGTCATATTGTCTGAATGATGAAAACTAAACAGAGTCCTGGTTATGGCTATGATGTTCATATCTAATGTCAAATGCATTGGATATTTGCTTTTGCCGCGATGCTGCTTGTGGTTCATGGTTTTCTTGTTGATAATAATGTTTGTGATTAGTGATCAGATTTCGTGCAGATAAACTGGAAACTTGATAGGAATTTGTTCCATGAGCACTGTTGATTGTACATAGATGTAATAAATTTTGTGAATAGTTGTTATGGCAAATAAGAAAATACTTTAACTTAGAAATGAAATGAAAATCTTTTTGTCCGTATTATCAATTAAGTGTTGTATTGGAGGACGGGAGTTTAAAAATGTATGTAGAACTGAATCCTGCAATTTCACAAAATAATAGTTTGTTTTTTTGTCTTAGTTTCAATTTGTCATTCCAAATCAGAATTTCTTCAAGAGTATGGCTTAAAGCAATCGGATTAACTCATCCTATTTTTCGTTTCTTTTTTTATACTTCAAAAATTCATTGTTATATAGGAATTAGCCAATGAAACGATCTGTTGCAGTAGTTCTTGGTGTGCGATGTACAAAACTATTGGTATCCTACAAGAATCATCAACGCTGATTAGTTATGGTTTATCAAATGTCTGACTAATAGGGTCAAAAGCTGATCATACGACCACTGATGTGACCTTCCAGTACAACCAGTCAGACCTTCATGTAGTAGAGGCCATTAAAAGTATAAAACCCGAAACGAAATGTAGTTGTGTATTTTAATCACATTCGGCTTGAAGAATGAAAAAGATATGATTGATATCCAATATAGATTTGGAATATTTAAAAAAAATATACAGGTTAAAATTCTATGGAATACAATTACTGCTTATTACTGAGCGACGTTTCGACTAGGCTTCTCTAGTCATTATCCGTAATAAGCAGTAACTGTATTCCCTAGAATTGTGACCTGTATACTCTAGTTCAATTACTAAATGCCATTGAAACAGTTTTAAAAAAAAATAATCTCTAAAAAAATCTGTATTAGGAAGCATATAATATTACACCCCTTACGATGCAAAATATTTGAAAATATCTCAAATTAGATATAGAACGCTTGCTTTATCATGGTTCATAAGCAATGTTTGATATTTTTAATTACTTGCATTATTCATTCAGTTTTTGGATGTTAAGACTATTTCTTTGCCATTTCATGATTTGTAAATAAGCTCGGCCCTCTTTATAAATATCCTACAACTTTAAGCTCTAAACTGGTATGAAGACAATCGTGTGTCTGTGTGCATGAGGACTTAGTATGATGAATTTTTATAGTGAAAGTATCTGTATTTGTTCATTTGGTGATTTTTGTTATTGATTTCAAAACTATTTCGTCTTTGAGTGCTCACAATTTAAGATTCCTTCTCCTCACCTTGCTTATATCGAATTTTACTATATATATTATGTAATTTCATCCAAAATTGCTTTATTGCTTTCAATAATATCAAACTTTTCAAATTAAGATTTATTTTTTTAAACATTTTTTTCTAACAGAATTGCTGAAGAGATTTTGTCCATATGCTGTCTTTGTAAACTATTCTAGAACTTAGCATGATTGCTTGTTAGAAATTGAAGGTTGATCTGGGGATAGAACTGATTGTACAGTTCTGTTAGAAATAATTACATTTTTCACCAGGTTTTTTAATCTGCTTTGAATTATAGCCATTTTGACTTAATTATGTTGTGGGGTTTTTTTTTCTAAAAGTTGAACATGTACATCTAATGTCTAGAACAAAACAGTTGTAGAAAAAAGCTAGGATGATTTAACTGTAATAATTGTATGTGACTGTACATGCTATGTTTAGAGTATGATCTGCAATACAAGTTTTTAATTGTTGCAAACATGTCGACAAGACAGATCATTGTGAAGAATGAAATTTTATGTGATGACATTTGTTTTCTCTCCTTATAAACTTCATTTTTAGGAGCTTTTTTTGTTGTTTTTTTATTGTTATGTTGATGTAAGTAACATATTTCATTGTGCTGCCCCCTGGCAGTCATTGTGACTCATTATGGGCAGATAACTTATTAATATGTAAATTTCCTAACAGTTGTAATTTCAAAATTTTGTATATAATTATATATATAAAAATATATGTAGCTGTATTGGCACTCATGGTGTAGTATTCGTAATTTCAAAATTGTGAAGTTGAATTGAGAAAAAAAACTATCTTTGAATTCAGGAGGTCAGGCAGAAACGATATTTAAACAAATTCCACTTTAAACGAAATATGGGAGTTTGGCTGTAAGGTAGCCTTATCTTTTGTAATACAGTACCCCAGTTTGCGTTGTAATAACCTGTATCCCATATTTTCCCAACGTAGTACTAATCTCTATATTTATACATATATACCTTAGCTTAGTTAATTTTAAATCATTTAATTAAATTAATATCATGATAACCGTTTTAAACCTCCCAGATAAATAATTAATACCTTTGATTGTTACGGTAATAAGCTCAGTCAGACTATTGATCTAACCATGGACCTCTGGATGTTATTGATGCGGTTCAATCTAACGGAAGGGAGTATAGGAAATCTTTTTATGTTTGTATTTATGATGTATATAATAATATATAATACATGTATTGTTTCTGCCATGGAAGACATCAGTAATTATTTGATATCACCAGATATTATCCAGATTTTAGGAAAATAAAGAATATATTAAAAACATCATATTGTTGAATTACGAATTAGTTTTATGTACCGTACAGTCTTGAAAATCAACCACATGCCTGACCTCATGGGATGTCTCTGGTTCCTACAGTGCCATCCCACTGCTAAAAGCATCTATGCCCAAGCCAATTATTAAAATGAAATGTACCAGATGTTAGTCCCAAAATAAACTAATTTGTGGTAAGTGGATGTTAATGCTATGTACTAAAGAAATGTGAAACCTTGACCAGGTCCAGACTGTAATAGGTTAATCTGATTAAAACACAGATACTATTTCGTTTCGTTTTTTATAGTTCTAAATTTCGTTTTACTTGTCTTCACAACACTAGGATCCTGGAACAAGACGTTCTGGTTGGGGATGCTCGATTCACAGTCCAGAACGTCCCGAATTGACAGAATTGCAATCGAGTGACACGGAATTGAGTCCTGTCACAGTTCTGCCAGTCCCGACAGCTGAGGTGGTGCGAGTGGAATCGTGACGTATTTTAAGTAACAAATATGTTTCAGCTGCCATGATTGGTTGAAATATTTTTTATGCAGTCGGCACATGCGTTGCACTCCGAAATTCTACTTTTCACTCGATTGACACTATTTTCGGAATTGAGAGAATTTAATTCCGGAACGTTCAATCGAGTACGCCCGTTGATTTGAGGAATTAGTCAATGAAGTGGTCTGTTACGGAGAGACCTTGGCGAGCTCTGCACAGAACTGTGGGTAAACCCCAAGAAACGTTGTCGCTGATTGATTAATCAATTTCTGACGCCATAGGGTCAAAAGCCGTTCCTATGACCCCTGACGGGACCTCCAAGTACAACTGGTCAGATCTACGTACATGTATGTGTAGGCCATTGAAAGTATAAAAAAACGAAACGAAATATAGATCTGCATTTTAATCCGATTGGTAATAGCTTAGTTCTCTGAACAACAACTACAACTTTACCAAAGTCAGAAAAACGTCCCCAATACAATTTTGCCCCAAATTGGTGGCATTTACATAGGATTTAATGGTGGTGACTTGAAGTTATCCGGCCCGTGTTTGCCAAGCTAATTGGAAATTGTGTGCTGTCAAGAGTCGAATGGAAATTAAGAAATGGACGTTAAATCCCATTTTTCTCTACCTGATCTCTCTGTACAAAAGGGAACTAGAATTATTCACGCGCGTGTATTCCATTTGTTATGCAATTATTGTTCGATATAGCAGACGACAATTTTACTACGTCAATAGATGGCGCGTCGTTCGTGACTAATTGCTCGTCGATTAAACTTGACTCATGCCATTTAGCATCTTCGTGAAAAGACGTTGAAAAATTTATCTGAATTCGATCGATTTTAACGGATATTTAAAATGAACAGATATATTTATACGTCGTGTGTCATTTGTGAGGATTGAAAGTTTCGTTTAAAACATTTAAAGACTACATCAAGGGGGCGTATCCTGTATACGTAATTTACTGTGTCCGCTTCAAAGTATACTAAGCTACATAGTGTAAAGATAAGTAAGGCAATGGTATAATTGTTCATATGTTCAGTGCGTGTTCAGAGAATTTAGCTGTTTAAGTGTTATTTTAAAATGTTAACTTTGATGTTTAAAATGGAAATTTTAAATATTTAAATTTAAGGTGAGTTTGAGCTTAAGTCTATCTATATTTATTTTAAAGTTATGCATAATATGTTTAAAATGCGAATTTAATTGCGACCTAATTCTGAAGCTAATTGCTGACACCATTAATAATGCCTTTAGAAATTGATACAGTCGAAGAATGAAAACCTCGAGACTGCACGTTTTGGTGGATGATATATAGACTCTTTTACTGGGGGATGGGGCCAATAGCCACACGGGCATTTGGGCAGTGCCCAGTCTGCTGGGAACACCAGGTAAAAAAAATGGGCCGTTGGATGAATACAATTAGTATTTACTGACAAAAAACATGGAATGAATAGTGGACCGACCAAGAAGGTGAATGTCCTGGACGGTTTTAAGACTTAATGAGTGATTATCGGAGAGGAGTTTTAGTAAAGATAATCTTAAAAGCGTCAAGTCATTTGGATGGGACGATAAATCGACGCCCCCTTTACACGTTGGCATGCACGTATAAGAACCTTTGACAGTTGAAAGACGATCTGAAGAGTAGGAGAACATGCCACTGTCCGGATAACATTCTCTCATACTTACTTAATATGACATTAATCCACCTTTATATAATCCGAGTTAGCGCATAAAAATAGGACTTAAACCCCATTTTATTCCAGATATAATTCTTATGTAACATGTCTCTAAAATCCCCCTACTATATATTCTGTACAGAGAGTTTTAATGTAGCGGTAGTGCCACAACACTGTAGATAGATATAGGAAATTCTACAACTTCATTCCACAGGATATCCGTTGATACAAATGGGTTTAAGTAAGCAAATCAAAGGCCAAATGAGAAGAAATGACCCATTTACCCAGAAAATTACAACTAAAAATATTCAGACAGAATTGGATTATATAGGCCTACATGGTCTCTGTGGGCTTTCACATAAAATTAACCAGTAAAATGTATCAGTTTATGAGATTTTAATACTTTAAAGATACATTATGTAAGCGTCAACTAGCGTGGTTTCGATTCCCGGTTGTACATGACAAGGAGTAGGGTCGCCTGCCCCGCCCCCCCCCCCCCACACACACACTTCTTAAGACCCCACGCGCAAGCAAATTATTGAAATAAAATATCTCTCTCTCTCTCTCTCTCTCTCTCTCTCTCTCTCTCTCTCTCTCTCTTTTAAAATGAAACGAAATATTAATGTATGTAGAACTACACTGAGCGTGACCTTAAAAGTCAGTCATTTTGTAGAGAGTTAAAAGAAAACCTTTGCAGTACAAATCCAATATCTTCCGCTACGAAACAGATCAATAGTACAGATCCAACATTTTTGTATCCATTGATATTAAGTTGAATTGGATCAGTTCATACAGGGAGTTAAATGTTACAGGTTGTAGTTTATCACTAGTAATTAATCTGGTAAGTGCAGTGACAATAGACCATGATTACAACAGATAACCGATAGTTAGATACATACATATATCTCTCCTACAGCAAAATATTAAAGAGGAGGTTTGTTTACATGGTATATTTGCACCAACTCTATTAAAAAAACGATCATACGCTACACTATAAGGGAATGTTTTCCCTTTCAGTGGCATCATGGACTATTATTACATAGAATTGCTTCTGTCTGGGTTTTTCTTCCTATCCTTGTCAGGTCCTCCTTTCTACACAACTGACCAGAAACCATACTGGAAAATCTCGAGGGAACTTACATAGTGAACACCAGGATCGAACCAAGTACCTTGTAATCTGATTAAAACACAGATCCTATTTCGTTTCGTTTTTTATGGTTCAAAATTTCGTTTTACTTGTCTTTACTCAAACTGATCCCGCAGTGAATATTCGCTTGGCCGCTACAATCACTGATAAGCATGACATCGACGAGGCTTAATAAGTACGGCATATTAACTTTTTTACTCCGACAAATTAAATTCTCAAACATTTTTTTGAGGTAAAAGAAAAATAAATAAAGACGTTTGAAGTATTTGAAGTTAAAAAATATTTCCTATTTAGTGTAAATGGGTATTAAAATGAGTAAAATGCATCATTTTGCCCGAAGCAGTTAGGTGTTAAGTAAACATTGCACGAGCTTTTGAGCCAATGACTGGCGCCGTCTGCAGTCAACGCACGTGTTATGGACATTCATCTGTTACAGAGATAATTCGTAAGTAATTCTCTGTGAAACAGATTGGTCTTTACTACACTAGGATCTTGAAGAGTTGTCATATAACCCTCGTCCTAATTGATGTGAGGGATTAGCCAATAGAACCGCCTGTTGCAGCGAGTTCTTGGCGTTTGGTTAATCACATATCTGGCGTCATAGGGCCAAAAGTCGCTCATATGGCCCCTGATGCGATCTGCCACAACAACTGGCCAGTTCTTCGGAGAACGCTAGATCGGAGACGGCCCTGCACATGTGACGTCATAGTGGATTGTGCTTTAGCATTAGACATGGAACTGGGTTAGGGTTACAGGTAGTGCTAGCCCTAAAACTATTTATATCTTGAGAGTGACGAAATCTGCATGTCCCAACCCTAACCCTAACCGTCGCCGATTTAACGTTCTCATAGATCTTCATGTAGTAGACTGTAGAGGCCTCGAAAGTATAAAAAAAAACGAAATGAAATATAGATTTGTATTTTAAACAGATTGGTGAGCTAACATCACGGGGAATTTGATTTTTTTTCATATTACATAAAACTAAGCACATAAATCTTCGTACCCAAAGTAGTAATGGCTCTTTAAAACAAAAATGGTGACATGCATTGAGGAAGAATCTTGTACAGGAAAGAAAATGAATACGAATGTTAGATATGTTTCCTGTCTTGTGTTTCACACAATGATTCATAGCTCAGTGTGTATTTTGTTTCTCGTTGTCATCAATAGTTTTACAACAATATGTTTCATTGAAATATTTCTATTGCATCGATTTTTACTCTTAAAAGACACAACTGCCGACTGTTCAAAACATTTATCCTACTCAAAGTTGTTTTATCAATATTTAAACATATATTATGCAAAAGTTAAATCTATTGCATGTCTTTCTTTGGGCCTGATATGTTATCTAAATTATTAATGGGACATTAATTAACTTATCCATATTCAACTCTCGATGTCATCGCTAGCCTGTGATATTTAATGGATTAGGATCCCATTTGCTGCTAAACTTCATTCATGATTAAATCATAGGATGGATAACTGAGACTGGTGGGTTTTTTTTGTTGTTTTTGTTTTGTTTTTTTTTGGGGGGGGGGGGGGTTGTCATACCGACTATAGTAATGATGATCGAGGCTAGGCCGAAAATACACTCCCCAAATTCTCAGTTCAGAGTGGATCAATTTGACTGAAATGTTTTGCAAATTCCCTTTACATTATCTAGTTTATAACTTTCAGCGTTTTCTCTGATCTCTCATATTGCACCTTTAATTCTATATTTAATGTCAGACACTACGAATCATCGAAAGTAGGTTGCCAGACGAAAAAAACATCTAGGCACAGACCGATAGCTAAGGACGGCGGGTAGTCACGAAGAGTAACATATTGAATATGTTGAAGTTTTGGGAGGCGAGGTTCTCGGAAATTTGCAAAATGTCCCAAGGAGTCCTCGTATGGCGAAAAGTTGGGAATGCTGTGTTCACCCCCCCCCCTCCCCCGATCCTTTACAATAGCATTTTACAATCTGGAATTAAACAGACGGGCGGGTCTACCAACTTATGTAATATGCGACCATTTTGACGCATAAAAATAAAATGCTGTCACAAATCTCCTTTAATGGCATTGCAGATAAATAAAATACTCTACATTTAGTAAAACAGCCCCTTTAATATCACGTGATTATGGTTGAAATATGGTGTGTTTCATTGTCGAAGATTTTATAATAAATACGGTGATATATTTAAAATGGGCATTCATGTACATATAACTATAACACAAAAATGGTAGATTAAAATCTTATTTATATATACCTGACCCTAACTCTGATAGAAAGTACACGTAGGAAGTTCCATGTGGGCACAGTATGGACGGCTACCGCTGGTTTTTCGGTGTAAAAGTGATGGAAATATAAAAGGGGAGTCGGATCAAACATGATCGCCTTAAAGTGTCGTTAATAACCCACCCACTCAGCCTCAAACCGAATATGTCTTCTTAAAGCTGCAATTTCATATTTTTAAGTTAATTTTTTAAAATATATGAAAATAAAGCCTTAAAATAGATGGTATCTATAAATAGTCCTACATCGTAAAAGAATAATCCTATTAATCCTATAAATTCACCATTGCCAGTTGAGAAATTGGCAAAAATATCATTTTGAACTTTAAATTCAAACGTTTGAAGATAGCTATTGTATGGGGGGAATGGAAAAACAAAGCAGGTAATTGTGTTATTATTTCCGATGTGAAGGATTTGTAAGTGTGAAAATATAATGCCTATGATTAATAATAGTGAGTTGACAAAGCAAAAGACATAGAAATAAATATGTTTTTACTTTCTTGAAAAATATGAAATTCCCGCTTTAACAGATTGTTTTTTGGGCTTTCACCAACAAGAATAATTCTACACCACCAACATGATATTCACTTTATTTAATGGTGGGGTTACAACGGCAATTTCATATTTTTTAGTTATATTTTTAAAATATATTAAAATAAAGCCCTAAAATAGATTGTATCTATAAACAGTCCTAGCTTGTTAAAGAATAATCCTATTAATCCTATAATTCACTATTGCCAGTTGAGAAATTGGCAAAAATATCATTTTCAACTTCAAATTCAAACGTTTGAAGATCGCCATTACATGGATGGGGATGGGAAACAAGGGAGGTAATTCAAGTAATTATGTTATTATTTTCTGTGTAAGGGATTTCTATGCCTGTGAAATATTGCCCATGATCGTATAATAGTGAGTGGACAACCTTTTGAACAAAAGACATAGAAATAATTATGTTTTGACTTTCTTAGAAAATATGAAATTTCCTCTTTAACAATCTGTATTTATAGATAAGAAGATTTTCCCTGAAATTATTCTCCACGTTTCAAATCTACTCGACGAGTTTCATTATCATTAATTGTATTTATAACAATTCGTCATTACGTTTGCGAATGACGTGGCTGTGTAAATAAAACTGCAGACAACTTAAGAAGTTAGAGGACATATTTATGTTTAAAGCGAATTTCTACCGGCTTATTCTATCAGTAGCTATATATTATACCATTGCTTTAGAATTACGATCTCTGTAAAATATAGATAACTATGTAAAGCTACCAACTAATATTTTAGGCACCCCCGTACAAACGCCACACGATCGAAATTACGTCCGTGTCGTCATTGGTGGAACCAAAACTAGAAAATGACAAATGAAAAGTTTATACATAACAATAACAGTTAATTTCGAAAGACACAGTAAACAAATTTGACCGATATAAACTTTAAGCATCGCCACTTAAAAAAAAATCAGAGTAGAGCAATAGCTAATTAAGGATATATTTTGAACTATAGAGTGTCTAGAATTTTTCGTAAAATCCCCAGGAGTTGGCAGCATCAGTGTTTTGAGCGCGTCCCCGTTTGGTAAAATAATAATTATTGATTTGCAGTGATTTGATTAAGAGTCGGCTTCACAGGTTAACTTAGATTGTATGACTTAGACTCCCACCCCCACCCTCAGGCCCAGTTTTGGGGGGTCTCACCCCTGTGCTGAAAATTCGGTATCCGCCCATTAAATTTGCCGCAAATTTGACTGTTTAGTTTCCGGAAAATATCTTAGCGACTGCATACTAGAGGTGCCTCAAATATTTGCAGCAATCCACTCTGAACATCCCCGATGCAATTTATTCACGTAGCCAGGGTCGAATTCATCTACCTCTGAGCCCTGGACCAAACTAATCAATGATCCCCTCTCAAACCGTAGGCATGTTTCAGTATCTACCGTGGGCCTGTACTCCGAAACCTATGCGTATTGTACAGAGGCCCTCGTGGTTTTGTATATATTATATAATGAAGTACCCATGGACCGTAAGTCAATGGCCTACTATGTGTATTTGTAAACTATATATCTCCTGACCTAGGAGATATCTCTACTGATAGATATCATTTGATATCAAAGAGGCGATATCATCAGTGTACTGCCTCAATGTGTAATTAATGATATAAATTACATCTATTAGATATGATAATGAATAAAATATAAACTATTTATTAGTCGAAGTGTAACTTCCGCTATAAATAATGCAATTAGTCACACTTGCTTTGAAATCGATTGAAAGAAAACTGAAGAGGACATTATATTTAGAAAGGTCAACTCTCTTAACTTTTATCGCTTCGGAAAATAATATTATATACGTTCGTTCATTCCTGGAGTAATATCGTAGACAAATGTATATGTAAAAAGTTAAACATACATTATGCAAAAGCTACATTTGCCAATTGCACGTCTTTCTTTAGGCCTGCAATGTTATCTAAATTATTAATTCGACATTAATTAACTTATCCAGACCATAATCAACTGACGATGGCTTCGCTAGCCTCCGATATTTATTGAATTACAATCCTATCCGCTGCTTAATATCCATTAATAATTAAATCGAAAAATGGATAATCGAGACTATGTTTTTTATCCTACAGACTTTAGTAATGATGATCGAGGCTTGACTCAAAATTCATTCACTAAAATCTCGGTTCAAAATGGATCAATTTTGACTGAAATTTTCAGTGAATTCCCTTTATGTTTACATTATGTAGTTTTTAACTATTATAGAGAGAGATGTTAGCTCGTTATCTAATCTACCATAATGTATCTTTAAGCACCCTTCGGGGGGGTGGGATGGCCTAGTGGTCTAGAGTGCCGCGCCTCGACCTCTACCTGGCCGGTCGCCTCTGGCTTGCGGCTGTGGTTTCGATCCCTGGTGTGAGCGTATGGGGCATGGAGATAGGGGCGCCTTCTCAACCTCGTGGGTTTCCTCTGGGCACTCCGGTTTTCTCCCACTGCTACAGACCCCTACGCGCAAGCGAATTATTGAAATAAAAATTGAAACCACATGTTCGTCCCAAAATGACCTAGTTTGTGTCGAGTGGACGTTAAACCCCATTTCTCTCTCTCTCTCTCTTTAAGCACCCTCCACTTCCACACTCTCGGAGAATCACACGTAGTGCCCCATCACTATTCCTACTTCGGAAAATTATATGTAAAAAGTCAAGTCCCCGTCACTTTACCCAGGCGCGGATCCAGAGGGGGGGTTTGGGGGGTCCACCCCCCCCCCCTGCTCAGCTACATAAAAAAAAATAATGCCTTGCATCAATGAAATTACATCACAAAGTGATCCTACATCTGTATAAAAATGATTTCTCTGTTTAAAAAGCTCAATTTGTATGTATGCCTATGTAATTTAGAGACGATGATGGCAGATTTCCGTAACAGAAACCTGGCAAACCCCCTCCTGCAAAAATTCCTGGATCCGCCCCTGTTACCAATGGACTTATTATATAACACTAGAAAAATGCAGAAGATTAGGTCAAGAGCTGACAGGTAAAAACTAAAAGTAATGGGGTATGCTGAAAATTTAGCTTCGCTTGTCATTGTTACCGTTGTCACGAAAATTAAAAAAATCTTCATTGTCCATTTTTATAGTTAATCATCAACTGCCGTTGAAACGCAGATTGAATTCAAATCTATTTAAAATTGGACACATCAGATGGCATCAACAGTAGATTATGGTCTTGTCGTGCTAATTAATGTTAATAAGATCTAAAGAAAGACCAGCTATAGGCAGATTTAGCTCTTGCATAATACATGTTTAGTGGATAGGCATATACAATCGCTATGTTAATTACTCTGTATCGTTTCAACAAGATTTCCCATTAAGTCGTTTTCAAGCAAATACCAATGTGCAATTGAAAAAGACTTAAAATCCGGTGGAAATGCTGCACTGTAATAAACACAAGGTTGTATCTATTTCAAACATTATGTTATTTGTCTATTACAGAGTACATGTATTTATTAATAACATAAGTCGCATATTACGGATTTTTGTCTGGACTGATTCCTTTGTTCCCAACATAGCACACTCACACACATGTGCTAGCGTGTCATATGTTTATTATAAGGATGATTCAATGTGACCTATATATATATATATATATATATTTATTAGTTGACCTCATAGTGTGACTTACATACGAATTATACTTACCACAGTTATCTAAGTTAAACTGAAATCAATGGGTTGTTGGCAGCCGTGATATCATTAGCAACGGTTTAAAACTTTGCATCAATATCTTGGTATATGCCAATTTAAACCAATCGATCACTACATGCTTAGAGTCTACTACATGCTGATGTCAATAACAAAGGTATGGATATATTCATCAACAATAGTATAGGCTGAATATAGACTATTGCAGTGGGGTACCACAGGGTTGTGTTATAGTACCCCAAATGTTACCAAATTATAGTGTTATTCAATATGTACTACGTATAAAACGTGGAATTGTGTTCAATCCAAGTATAGCCTATAGAAAAAATGCGAGGCTGTAAGGAAATATATTAAATACTTATAGTGAAGATAGGTATCCTCTTGTGGCATATAGTTGACAGTAGTGGTGCACAGCAAGGTTCAATAATAGAACCCCTAATTTTTCGTAAGTGTATTATTGAATTTGTACTGCAGAAAAAGAAGGAGGAGACCGTTTCAATTAAGAATGTGAGGCTGTATGCAAATATAGTATAGACTGAATATAGGAATACTTCTCCCCAACAAATTACGTAACATCAGTTATAACGACAGGGGCTTGCTACAAGGTTCTATTATAATGCCGTTATCATTGGAATTGTACTACGCAAATGGGGTGTAGAAGAATTCAATACCAAACTATAAAAAAAAATCCGAGGTTATCAACTGGATTTTATCTGTTGATTTTTTTTTTTGTTTATTTTCAGCGTAATGAGCAACAGACAGTCAGGAACGCCAAATGGCGGTAAAATACAACATGTGAAACTTGTTTTATTGGGAGACCAAGGAGTGGGAAAGTCTAGTATAGCCCTTAGATTTGTTCGTGGAGAGTTTAATGAAAATAATGAAGCCACTGTTGGAGGTAAGACCTTTTATTCTCACTGAAAGGAGGGTGGGGTGAGGTCTGTTTGGCCAGGATGGGGCGCCATGAGCGGCGGTTAGTATGTCAGTGTCAAATAAGCAGTAATCTACTGCACTAACTACCCGAGAAATCAGAGAACAACGGCGAAAGATTTGAAATGAAAGGTAAATAGGGAAGGGTCCTTTCTGATTCACAGTTACGAAAGCTATGGATTACGTGTTAGACGTGCATATTTTAAGATGAGATATTGATCTGGACAATGAGAATGCGTCTGATTCCCTCTGAAAAGACAGAAGGACAGAAGAGGAAGTTTTAATGTCGGGGATTTTTGTTATGTGTCGAGTTTCATTGACCCCTTCAAGACTCCTGGGATTTTGTTCAAATGTCTATATAATAATATTAAGATTTGCATAAACTTTTTTTTGTTTTAGCGGCATTTTTAACCCAAACTGTAAATATTAAAGAGCATTCTATGAAATTTGATATCTGGGACACTGCTGGCCAGGAGAGATATCACAGTCTAGCACCAATGTATTATAGAGGAGCCCAGGCTGCTGTCGTAGTTTATGATGTTACTGATACCGTAAGTATTACGTATGAAATTGATGTACGCTTTTGTTTTCTCAGATTATTCTAAGGCTATACCGAATTGATGCATTTTCGGGTGACTTACGTATATAAGTCTATTCCGGATTGGGATTACAGGTGGCTTATCTACGGTATCACCCCCGGTGGAAGTGGAGGTTAAACTCCAGAGACGAATGAACGAAATGGGACTTTGGACAAACTCGTTATTTGATTGGTCCCATACTGGACGTTTTACGGTGGATAATTGAACTCCTGTTTGGTCATCCAGTCATAGACTTGTTGCTGAATGCCAAGAGCGTTCAATCTTTTGCCTAATTATAGATATTTTTTTTCTTCGTTCACAGAATAGTTACGAACGAGCAATAGCGTGGGTGAAAGAATTACGTCAACACGCCAGTGCACATATAACAATAGTTTTGGCGGGGAATAAAGCCGATATGGCACCAGAAGCGCGATCAGTGCAATCTGAGGTGAGTACCAGTTACAATCGTTCTACTTCTTGCACGTGCAGTGAAGGGGGTTTAAGGTTTAAGTTTGGGTCCAGGGATTAGTCATTTCCTTCTATGACAAGCCGATCAAACTGTTCTGGCTTGATAAAAAACATAGTTTTTCACAAGGCTTTGGTGACAAGGGCAGTAACTCCGGATAAAATTAATGTGCGATAATCACAAGAAGTTTTTAAAAAAACAGCTCTCAAAACACTGAACTGTGGGGCGTTTAAAAGGTCTACAATTCGTGTGCTTGAATATCTCGATTCAAGGGAGATAACAAATGTTTTATAATGATACAAACCGTATTTTTCTCCGCATCATTTGTGCACCAATAGAATGTTGATTACTAAAAAGCATGGCATACAATTGTTCCAAATTAAAATTTGTACGTGAAAAATGGCTTTAATGGAATTGTTCCAAAATTGTCTTTGGTAGAATTAGTTTACATGTCGGAGATGAGGGATTTGCAAGTTCCCGGCCACATCGTTAAGAGATTTGATTCAGAAGATTTGTGAGATTTCACTAATACTAGTATCACATCTTTAAAGACCACATCAAATGATTCAAAAGTTTTACATACGGGTACTCAATAGTTACAAAATCCATTTTATGACAAGTTCAAACTAATCTGATTAAAATTAATTCAGATATTTACGTTTTAGTATCCGACTGCCAAAAACGGTTTTCAAATTTTCAATTACAACCTTAATCTGGTTGATTGGCTGGTGACGTCACAGGCACTACACATAGTATACACATCATCTGTGCAATATATCACACAGCCAGTTGACACGTGTGTATTTGTCGGTCCAATAAACATTTGACTGGCGTAATCATTAACGCATAATTATTTACATGTAAGTTACATATCACTATATCAGTCAAAGCATTTTCAAAAGCCGACAGTGAACGATTGCTTAATTACCTATACACACCCGGCGTGTGTATTTATTAACGCCTGACTGATTCCTTAATCCCCCTAATTAAATAAAACAATTGACTACGGAATAATTTGTTTTGTAATACATTTTAATTCAAGATCCATTTTAAAATTTGTTTCATTATGTACGGCCGTTCTGTTTTCTCACGGCAGCGATTTTAATACAATCTACGATCGTGTGCAGTCCAAACGATTCGAGATACATTTTAGTCAGTATTGTGGTTCTAATTTAGAAGGGTAATTATCATTTTTTGTTACGCCGGCCAGATCAATTTGTAATAATGAATATCAAATACACTTGATCAAATGTGGAGTTCCTGGTGCCGTTTGGTGAGTGATTAAACTGTCAATTTAATTGTAAAATACTTGTATTCTTTATAAAAAAGTTAAATGAAGGATTTATATTTAGATGTTGTTTAAACACCAATCAACAAATAATACGAGGCGACTTTATTACAAAAACATCGGTGAGCAAAGAAAAAGATAATTACCTAATCAACAATTTTTAATTACTTTATGACCCAATCACTGTTCAAATTTAGTCTGATTGATTAATGACAGGTATTAACGACACTACACTTGCGATACACATAGATTGTTAGGTGATCCTTCTCAATCTGTTAATTCTAACGTATATTCGCAAGCAGAAATAAAGGCGCCGTACGTCGATAACGGATCGTCATTTACAAATCGCGTTTCAATCATGTTTGAATTTTATGATATATTTTGCGTGACCACATCTTTTACTCCTATACTCTTTTACTCGGGGAAATTCGAACCACAATACTCTTCTGACGAAAATGTATCTCGAATAGATGGGACTGCACACATAGGAGAGTGTATGACATCGCTGCCGTGTGAAAATGAACGACCGTACATTATGAAACAAATTCTAAATTAGAACGACGATACTCTTCTGACGAAAATATATCTCGAAGCGTTTGGACTGCACACGATGGTAGATTGTATTAAAATCGCTGCCGTGAGTAAACAGAACGACCGTACATAATGAAACAGATTCTAAATTCGAACAATAAACTTCTGACGAAAATGTATCCCGAATTGTTTAGACTGTACACGATGGTAGAGTGTATTAAAATCGCTGCCGTGAGAAAACAGAACGACCGACATTATGAAACAAATTCTAAATTGGATCTTGAATTAAATTGAATTATAAAACAAATTATTCCGTAGTCAATTGTTTTATTTAATTAGGGGGATTAAGGAATCAGTCAGGCGTTAATGAATACACACACCGGCTGTATATAGGTAATTAAGGAATAAACATTCCGAATATGCATTCAGTCACTGTGACGTCACTGGCGTCTGAGGGGATTAAGAGTGTTTTCAATAATTGGCAAAGTCGTTTTTACGGGAGGTCTATTTTTACGACTTTGAATGAAGATAGCTTATTTAATTTTAGTCGGATTGATGTGAATTTGCCGTAAAGTGGATAAAATAACCATGGACTGCTCACATAGAGAAGTTTTCTGGGACATTTTATGTGCACTTTAAGATCTCTCATGTGATAATCTGTATTAATAGTACCAAACTTGAAAGACTTACAACGGATTTTTGCTGTAATGGAACTAAACCTTTGAAAGACACAATGGCTCTCCCTTACTAAAACTAATGTGAACTAACAATACTTGTGACACATACGATGGTTTTCAAGAATGCTGTTATTCTATAATAACGCTGATACCTTGCGTGATACCTTGGGTATCGGGTAATGATGCCATATCTTAAGGTGTGTCGTGTTTAAAAGAATGTTGCTAACGTTTTGGGGGGATGGGTTGAGCTTCCAGGAATATGCCTCGCCTGTAGGTTGATACAGTTGGTGTCCAATAAAACAACTAGAGTTGAAAGTTTACTGGGAATGGTGCTTAATTGGGCGGTACATTGAGCGTTAGCTAATGATGCTTGATCGTTAGGGGTATAAACTGAGAGATTCTGAGAATACCTTAAACCTTTAGAAGGCAAATGAAATGAAATTGGATTTAACATCCTACCTTTCTGCACCAGTCAGGCTGAGGAATACCTTTAGAAGAGGTTTCTGGGTATCAAACATGGGATATAATGGGGATTGAGTACTGATATCAAACCTGTAGCAGAATATGGTATTTTCCATAAAATCAAGCTGCACATTCAGCTGGATAGGAGATGGGATTCATAGAATGTCGCCAAACCTTTGAGGAATACGGTTGGTTTCCAAGCATGACACTATATAAAGTGGTTGGCCTCAACAATGATGATACAAAACCTTTAGGAAGATACAATTGGTGTTCAATAATGTCTCCAACATGTTTCCGATAATGATGGTTTTCTAAGCATGATATTATACCTTTAGGGAGATACACAATATGTTTCTAAATATAATTTTAAATTTTCTAAACTTATATAGTAAACGATAGGTTCCTGATAATGATACTAAATGTTTCAAGGGATGATAATATTCTAGAGAAATGAACGGTTTGGAGCATGATTTAATGTCGAAACCTCTGGTTTTTTATTCAGGATGCTCGACATTTTGCTGAGAATAATGATCTACAATTTTTAGAAGCTTCTGCTAAAACTGGTATGGCTGTTAGCGAGATCTTTATGGCAGTTGGTATGTATTATATTTTACAATCATTTAATTCAGTGTCATTGTCATATTATACTGTTGTCCTCTTCATTAGTCCAGACGTTAAACCCCATTCCATTGCCTCTATAAAGTGCGTCCTCTCCTACACTGTAGAATATTTGCGTGGTTTCACCCTGCTAGAGGTGTAGGACTGAGCGCCTGGCAGGGAACAGCTTCTAGTGGTTCGGATATGGCGAGGAAAACACCAGTGGCCACGTAGACATTGGCGTGCACGTAAATGAATCATTTACAGTTTGAATTCGAAATAAGACAGCAGCCCACTGTATGGAATATGTCGTCTCCATTAGCCTGTTGCAACATAAATGTAGGGCGTTAAACCCCATTGTATTTTGTTTTTATTGTATTTTCGTTTTTCAGCCACTAAAATAACAACAAATATAGAACATGGAGGACACATCGACAATAGAAAGGGCATACAACTTAAAGGTCGCACTAACAGTGATGAAAAGAAGAAAAAATGTTGCTAAAAAGGGGTCTGTGTGTTGTAAGCTTTAGAGGACTATTAACGTATAGACAACATTTTTCTGTGATGTATATATACAGGCTTTGATTTGTATATAGTTAGTTTTTATCTTTGTAAACCAGCAGTGTGGCTTTTTGTATAAAAAAGACAGACACAAACTTTTTGAGAAACAACATTTTCCTTTTGTAGTGTGTGTGCATTATATTTTATATATCGGTTAATGAAAGATTTTAATTTGTGAACGATAATTGTTTATGATGAATTGGATTAATGATAAATATATTTTATCAAATATCTAATACATCACATGAGTAATTGAGGATGGGGTGGGAATATTTTATGTGATTTCTATTTGTTATATTTTTAAAAGTGTGCCACAGGGTAAACATAGATTGTATAAACTTTGGCATTTATGTATAACTCGTTTTTTTCGAATAAAAATGCAGAGCCTTGAACATCGACATAACGGTTTGTAACTGTATTGTAATGATTATCCTCCAAAGAGTTTTGTACGAAACATTTTTTTAAATTGTTATCATATTTTTATATAGTGAGGTGTAATAATAAATCGATTATGGTATTGATATTAAATTATGTATTTTATGCACTAAATCACTCTTTTGTATATTGTGTACATATTATAGAAACAAAGGACGTTTATTAGCAATGTGTCATCTTGCACAAGATCTAATGACGTTTTATGTGTGAATCGAAGCTGATGGATCAAACTAAAAAATAAAACGTTAAAAAGTAGATATTATAGTGTCAGATGTATTATTTTGAGTTTTGCTTTATTTTGGAACAACAAAACTATAAATAGGCCTTGGTATAAAATAAGAAGGGGGCGCCCTTATGAGGGGTTGGTCTATATCCCGTATACGAATTTTGTGTGATGCCCTAATAGTAAACCGCTTTCCGGGCAAAATGTCCCTCATAGCACACTATGTATGGTATTTACCGGCATTCATTATACATGTATATATATATATATATATAGAGAGAGAGAGAGAGAGAGAGAGAAATGGGGTTTAACGTCCAGTCGGTACAAACTACATGTAGTTCATTTCGGGACTAACATATGGTTCAATTTTATTCCAATATTCGCTTGCGCATAGAGGTCTTTAGCAGTAGGAGGAAACTGGAGAACCCGGACAAAACCCCACGAGGTTGGCGTCTTCATTATAGCCCAGTTGGAACAGAACAATAACATATTAAACCCTATTTCATTTCCTAAGGTCTAGACTGCACGAGTTTCAGATCATAGATCAAAATATATAACTTTAATAATACTGTTATGTAATAATTGTGGAATTGAAATTGGATGATATTGTGACTGTATATATGTATTATTTTACGGCATTGCATTGATATAAAAAAAAAGTCATGAGCTAATACGGAGTCTGTTTTACTTTACTGGCCCATGGTGCCACAACGAGTCAGTCGTTGGGCGTTTTAAAGTACGCCACGTATCCCTATAATTCAGTTGTCCATTCTCGTAGTTATAGTTTAAAACACGTAGCCGGTTTTCCTTTATTTGAGCAGTTCGCCTGGCTTTAATCGGAAATGTACATCTGCTATGGAGTCCCATTTGTCTGTTTTAGTTATTTAGAAAATTAATGTTATGTAAATGTCTCAGCAATGATGTTTTCTGTCAATTCCAAACTAAAACATTTACATAATACAACAAATTATTCGGGGAGTAAGGCCTCTGATGGGATTGCTAACAAAACTTGGTATGAAATGGGAAAATTGAAAATCTATAGCATTCTTCATTTTAATTGGAAAGACAAACACCTTAATTCAGAAAAAATCGGTTGATAACTGTAGCGTCTGAAGGGCTAACGGGTTGACATAACTCTGGAGTTGATACCATGTGTTAGACTAGATTTATAAACTAGCCCCCGTTGAAATAGTTGATTTTCATTTTCGTTTGCTTTGTTACTGTTGTAGTTCACATATCTGGTTCGCTGACTTGGAGGTCCTGTGTTCGATTTTCTGGCGCCCCCACCACCACCCCCTTGTAAGTAGTGCAGGACAGAGGGCTGAATAAGCGACAATGTATAGTCATTCGGATGGTACGACAACCTGGGGTCCATTGCAGCACATTGTCGAGCACATAAAGATCCACTGCCGGCCATAGCAAAGCTTTCCTCATAGCACACATTCGTGTACCCATCTTCATTCGCACAGTCGCAGCAGAACAGTAGGACGTTAAACCCAATTTCATTTCATAAATCAAAGTATGTTTCCTTGTATAGATAAGTTAGTTGACATATTAATTAATCAAAACATTATTCATTCTGTGATAAATCCTACATGTAAACAAAATGAAAATTAAAAAGTTAAAATATATTCGGTGCCAGGATTTTATCATTTTAAAGGCACACTTGCAACAAAAGTTTATTTTAAAACAGGATCTTGACTAGAATGTACCAGGCTCGCATCCCGATATTGGCCGACAAGACACATTACAATTTTTACCGCCCGATTCTCACTTTGTAGAGGTGGTGGTGGCTGTCGTGCAGGGGGGGGTTGGGATGGCCTAGTGGTCTAGAGTGCCGCGCTTCGACCTCTAGCTGGCCGGTCACCTCTGGCTTGCGGCTGTGGTTTCGAGCCCTGGTGTGAGCGTATGTGGCATGGAGATAGGGGCGCCTTCTCAACCTCGTGGGTTTCCTCCGGGCACTCCGGTTTCCTCCCACGGCTAAAGACCCCTACGCGCAAGCGAATTATTGAAATAAAATTGAAACCATATGTTAGTCCCGAAATGACCTGGTTGTGTTGAGTGGACGTTAAACCCCATTTCTCTCTCTCTCTCTGTCGTCCAGACACGAACAGGGTTTCTAGTAGTTCTGATGGAACGGAAAACCTAATCTGATTAAAATTCTGATCTATTTTTCGTTTCGATGGCTTACACTCAATGGAAATCTGACAAGTTATACTGGGAATTCACGTCAGGGGTCAAACGAGCGGCTTTTAACCTATGACGTCAGGCATTGATAAATCAACCAGCGTTGCCGTTTCTAGTGGTCTACCCACACAGTTCCTTGCATCAAAAGACCAAGAACACGTCAATAACAACTCTTCCAGATCCTAGTGTAGTAAAGACTAATAAAACGAAATTTCCAACCATAAAAACAAAACGAAATAGGATCTGTGTTTTAATCTGATTGCGAAAAAACGTGCTTTGAAATCAAAAAAGTACAATGAAACACGGTTGCCTAGTAACAGTTCTCCTCGCAGAATATATATATAGAGAGAGAGAGAGAAAGAGAGAGAGAGAGAGAGAGAGAGAGAGAGAGAGAGAGGTGGGGTTTAACGTCCACTCGACACAAACCAGGTCATTTCGGGACTAACATATGGTTTAGTTTTATTTCAATAATTCGCTTGCGCGTAGGGGTCTTTAGCAGTGGGAGGAAACCCGGAGTGCCCAGTGGAAACCCACGAGGTTGAGAAGGCGCCCCTATCTCCATGCCACATACGCTCACACCAGCGATCGAAACCGCAGCCGCAAGCCAGAGGTGACCAACCAGCTAGAGGTCGAAGCGTGGCACTCTAAACCACCTGGCCATCCCAACCCCCCTCGCAGAATATAGGTCAAAACAATAAAATTAGACCAGTAAGATGAATGTCGTGAATTACTTAGTTAAAAAAAACTACACATTACGAGTTTCAAAATTACGAGACTCCCCCTTTATGATTTGATAAAGAACTGTAAGATTTATGATATTAGCAGACGTTACAGTTCTATATAAATAGCCAAGAACGTTGATAAATTCAAAACTTCAGAAAAGGTCTTATTTGAAGGTATAAGTTCATTTTAGTTATTATTTATTTTGGGTTTTTTGTTTCAGTATTTCTAATTAACTAAACAGTTCAAAACACCAATATAAATTTTTGTAAAATATAAATATGAAATTAATATCAGTAGGTTTTTAAAAGCATAATAGTACATAGATAAACATTATGTCCATTTATAAATTTGAACTAAATTCATACAAAATAAGTATAGCTTACTTTAACGTTCTGTACGAATAACTTTGTAACGATATGAAAATAGTCTATCTGTGTTCCAGTAAATTTAAGATGATGATGTTCAAAGTTTGGCAATTGTTGGTGTTGTGTTTGGTGTCAGCTGTATCCAGCACTAACAGAACTACGTTAGTTGACTTTGTCAGTACCTGTTTAGATGGAAGATATCAAAAAAATAAACCAGGGCCAGAAACGGATCTCTTCAGTCAGGTTTACATTTTCCTTCATCATTATGATATTCAGTGAATAGGGGAAAGGGCAATAATAATAAAACCACGCCAGTTGACTCAACAGGTTTTGTGATACATCATGTACGTGCTAACCATTCGCCCCCCCCCCCCGATTGTGATCGAAGGCTTTAATTCTGCAAGGTTTATTGGCGTTGAGAAGGTCTCTATCGTCATTTACAGCAAAATACGTAATAGACGGTGTTTTAAAATTGATACGTTGATGGACTGGAAGCCAATGGAGATCTTTCAGAATTGGTGTCATATGTTTATTTGGTTAAGTCTTAGTTATGACCCGGGCTGCTTTATTTTGAAGTTACTGAAATCGTTTAATTTTATTTTTAGGTAGATTGTACAATAGTGAATTACAGTAGTCGAGTCTTGATGTAACCATATTGTTTACCAGCATTTTATCCATGTGACTTCAATGAAATATCTAATTTTTCCAATTTCATAAATCTCAAAATTAATGCTTTTACATATGGCCAAAATTTGTCTATTCATGTCCAGATTAGAGTCAAAATAAACACCAAGATTTTTTGCAGAATTTGTTGGTGTAATAGAGATATTGCGAATTTGATAGTTTTCTGTTTTAGATTTTACTATATATATACATGTAGTTGCTGTTTGCTGCCGGCATTTCATTATTTCTGTTTTGTCATCGTTGAGTTTTAATAAATTTGAGTCCATCCATTTATGAATATCTGATAAAAAGGCCCCCCGGTTGCATATCTCAGGTACAATTGGTTCAGAAGATGCTCAAAAGTTTTGTAAGTTTCAATACAGATGGTAGTTAAGACCGTGCTTATTAATAAAATCTTGTAGCAGCTGTTTGTGAACTTTCGGTCAACTACAGTTAAAGTTATACGAAATTCTTTGACGACCAGGGACTCAGAAGCCATCAAGCAACATGTGATTGCTAATTATGTTAATGTTATTTTATTATAGTGTAAACCATGGAAGGACAGATCATGCTGTACGCAGGAAACATCTGAAGGTCTTCACACATCTGAAGCTTGGCTAAATTTCAACTGGAACCACTGTCAACAACTATCACCCGAGTGTTTAAAACATTTCACCCAAGATTTATGTTTTTATGAATGTTCGCCAAATGTCGGACCATGGCTTGTTCCGGTAAGAGATATACTAAACATTATTTATAACAAATGTAAGTAAGAAAATGAAATGATTAAATGGGGTTTAACATCCTACCGTTCTAGGCTACTCTCTAAGCGGGGGGGGGGATGGCCTAGTGGTCTAGAGTACCGCGCTTCGACCTCTGGATGGCCGGTCACCTCTGGCTTGCGGCTGTGGTTTCGATCCCTGGTGTTAGCGTATGTGGCATGGAGATAGGGGCGCCTTCTTAACCTTGTGGGTTTCCTCTGGGCACTCCGGTTTCCTCCCACTGCTAAAGACACCTGCGCGCATGCGAATTATTGAAATAAAATTGAAACAATATGTTAGTCCCAAAATGACCTGGTTTGTGTCGAGTGGATGTTAAATCCCATTTCTCTCTCTCTCTACTCTCTAAGCAACTGCGGCGTCCAGTATATTCAAAGTGCAAACTCCCGACTTATTTTTAGGTGCTCATATAGTTCAACAATCGTGGTACAAAGATTTATATTATTTACTAATTAAACAGGTGAACATGAAGATAAGAAATGAAAAGTTCATGCATGTACCCTTATGTGAATCAGAATGTACAAATTGGTGGAATGCATGTAAATATGATTTCACCTGCTTACCAAACTGGGGAGGTGGTAAAGGATTTAATTGGACAACAGGTAAACTTTTAGCCCTTCCATATACTGTTCATGTAAAAGACAATATATAAAATGAAATCGGGTTTAACCTCCAACTGTTTGCTCCTACTGGGCATACGCCATACAGTGTGCTATGAGGGAAATTTTGCCCGGGCCGCGGCACTATGACCTACTCTTATATCGAATTCCAACTGTACACGGGTCTTCGGCTTTTCATACAATCCGAACGACTAGACAACTGCGCCACTCACAAGAGGAAACCACGACGGAAAATCCCGATAAACTTTCTCGACCAACGCTAGCGAGCCAGCGTCTTGCCCACTTTGCCAGTGTGGCTCCCATATAAATAGAAAAAAAATGAAAACTCTGCAATAATTACTGCTAAAACTAATCGGAAAGCCAAAACAAGTAAGGACATCAATCTAAAAACAGCAATTTTAACGTTAAGACCAATTCGAAAGACCTCTAAATTTATTGTGGTTTTTTTTTTATGCAATTTGATTCTATATTCTTATTTTTCCTAGTCATCAGAATCATCATACAGATCCTTTGAAATTCAAGTAAATGTGAATAAAACACAGATCCTATTTCGATTCGTTATTTATAGTTCAAAATTTCGTTTTACATGTCTTTAGTGTAGGCCATCGAAAATATAAAAAAACAAAACGAAATATAGACCTGTATTTCAATCCGATTGGATAAAAGTAAAATTAGTGAGTTGAACAGATGACCTTTAAACACCATTCTCTGTGAATTTCAACTTCCATTTCCTTCGTTTTTTTTATCAAGGTCAAAATACCTGTCCCAGTGGAAGTACATGCAAAACATTCTCAGAAATCTACACAAGTTCATCAAACTTCTGCGAAACTGTTTGGAATTATTCCTGGAAAGTTGTTCCAGAAACAGAGCCATGCATGCACATTTGGTTTGATGGAAGCACTGGCAACCCAAATGATAAAATTGCATTAGAAAAGGCAAAAGAAGTTGCCAACTCTCTTATTGGATAAAGACGATAAATTTGTTTTGAGAAATTGTGTAAATAACATTATAATCTGTTTCTAAAATACGAGGGCTGACTGAAAAGTTGTAATCCAGAAAAGGGTAGATCTATTCGGTTGAAACAAACGTTTGCTACCATGTACATTCATTGAATGAATCATGGACATAGACTACAGAACTGCAACTATAGTGTTATTATTGTCTTCGTACTGGACCATCTACCCATTAAAATCACCAGAAATTGACAACTTGGCTATAGAGCAATCATCAAACACATACAACTGAAAGGACTAACCCCAACACAGGTACATACCGACATGGTCTCCACTTTAGGAGATGATGCCGATTTCTTTTCCACCGTAAAGAAGTGGGCTGCGGAATTTAAGCGTGGCAGAGAGAGCCATTACGATAACCCGAGCCCTGCAAGACTATCAACAGCAACCATTCAAGAAAACACTACCCGGGTGCATGCCATGGTGATGACCAGTGTTGTGGACATCTCTTATGAGAATGTTGAGCACATTATCACCAACGAGTTTGGAATGACAAAAGCTTCTGCAAGATGGGTGCCAAAGCTCTTGACTGTGGATCAGAAACATGTCGGATTCCTGTCGTCCCGTGACAATCTCCGTCGCTTTGAAGCAGATGCTGATAATTTTTTGGCCAGATTTGCAACCCAACATAGAAAAACAGTCATTTTCCTTGTAATGTGAACGACTTTTTTATGGTGACAAAGGAAAATTTCTTCCTGACCCGCATCCAGGCCTTGAAACATCATGGGCGAAAGTGTGTACTCCTAGAAGGGGACTATGTAGTAAAATAAATGAAAACCATTGACTTTGTACAGGTTTTTCACAGATCGACTTACAACTTTTCAGCAAGTCCTCGTATATCTATATTGCATCAAATTAGAATAAAATTGTTTATCGAATTATGTTGGATTATTTGCATGATTTGGTTTGCGGAAAGGATCTCTATCTACATTAAACATTCAAGGCCCAGAGATACAACCAGGGTTGATATAATTTCTGGTGCACATGCCCCATACAATGTTTACTTTAATAAATTAGGATTTCTTTCAATAAATCGTATATTTGAACAAATTATTGGGTGTATTTCAATAATTTGTTGGGGGTTTTTTCAATAAATTGTTGGCTTTTTTTCATTAAGTTGTTTTTTTGGACTTTTTTCAATAAACTGTTTATTTCAATAAATTTACGATGTAAAATCAGTGAAAATAGGATGTCGTTTTATCTTATATTTTCACTCCCTGCCAATACAATGAATGGCAAATGGGATGAGTCGGTAGGTAGGAAAACCTGTTGCTAATATCATTGCTGAATTTAAAGCGACTATATATGGCGTTGTACAACATATATAATCCAGGCGTGGATCCAGCCCCAGTGACATAGTTGATTTTCATTTTCGTTTGCTTTGTTACTGTTGTAGTTCACATACATGTATCTGCTCTTTAATAGATGATATAAACATGGTTTTCGCATTGTCTCCGCCCAAGCAATTCCTAAGAATGCAACGTATTACCCTTTGCTCCAATGTATGCCCCCCCCCCTTCGACAAAATCCTGGATCCGGGCCTGTCATCCATCAAGAAATCACCGAATTATCTGTATTCAACAGTATTTCTTGATCGGAGCGACTAATGGTATGTATTTCTGATATTACAGTAAGACATGTTGGTCTCTTCCCCATTACTGGCAATTTTGGAGTGCAGGACGTCAGCCAGAATAGCCAGAAGGGTCGCACGTTTAACTGACAGTTTTCTCAAATACGTGGTAGGGATAAGGTATATTGTTTTATACACAACTTGGATAGATAAATCGGGGATGCATTTTCAGAATTAAATGAGTGGCCAAGGCTGGGAATCCTAGTGAAAATTATAAAAAAGCTTTGAAGACTCCAAGAAAAAAAAAAGAAAAAAAAAACAAGTGGTTAACTCTTTCACTGACACCATACTCCTCGCAGTGTTCCGTTTGATTACAGCTAATCCTACTGCAAGAGAGGGATTTCTCACGCCATTGCTTCAGGAATATGCACTGACACAGACTGTCAACAATAGCCAACAAAATTGCTTTGGTGGCCATGGTAAATCAGTGAGTATGGTCCTAGCTCACTAACCTAACGGCCTTGGGTTCAATCCCAGTTTTGAAAGAACAATTTCCCTGGGATTTATAAGTGTGGTTTCCCTTCCTCAGTTGTGTGCAGGTCTGAGGAACTGGCAATGAATATCGTCTAGTTGCTCAAATGGGACAAAAAGGAATGGTCTAGGTACACGTTGGCATGCACGTAAAAGAATCCTTGCCAGTTGGAATACAATTGATGCCCCCTCATAGCCAGGGGCGGTTTAAGGCTTATCATGGCAGAGGCTATACTATTTTGAGGGCCATCTTTCGCTTGGTGGTTTGTGGTGGGTTCTTGATTGATGATTTTCATGCCATTGCAATGACAGCATTCTCATTCAGTAGTGGATTCGACAGTAACAGTGTTTAAAAAACGATTGACTGAGACTCGGAAGCCCTTTCCCTTGGATGCCTTAAGGGGCCTCCCTAACTAGGGTACATTTTTATTTTTCTCAATGGTTTTAGCATTTTTCTCACATTTTATTTTTTCAACTTCTTTGAATTATTTCGCGTGGAGGCTGGCACCTCCAGCGCCTCAGCTATAAAACGCCTTTGCTCATAGCACACTGCATTGTGTATGCCATTCTTCATTAACCAGATTGGTGGAGAAAAGTGAGTTAAACTCCATTTCATTTCATGAATTCATTCAAAATAAGCATGGAAAGAAGTTCTATAAAATATCTGCATGTGCAAAATATATTGAAATATTTTATAAAGTTAAATAATAAATGAACAATTACATTTTCATTTATATCTAAAAAAACGAAACATTTCTTCAAGAATTATTTCTTTAACGAATTACATATGGTATTACACAGAATATGGAGATGGAAATATATAGATATATGCCACACACAGGCATGTGTTACACCAATTTTGTATTAGAGACAAATTATGGTAAAACTGATTTCAAAATGCATCTGTTACTAAAATACATTGGCATTTTTAGAGAGTGGAAGACAATCAAGCATTAAGACCACAATTAGGCATTTAGACCACATTACGACATTTAGCATGTAGTACAGGCAGCGCTAGCATCTTATCTTAAAGTGGTACAATCACTTACTCTGAGCGGTAATAAGACCACATAACACCAATTTTAAAGTGGTACCACCACTTACTGAGCTGTAATATAAAACCATGTAACACCAATTTTAAAGTAGTACAACCACTTACTACGCTGTAATAAGACGACACTATGTCCCCAATCTTCAAGTGGTACCAGTATTGCAATTATATACAAGAATTGTTTTTATTTCGATAATAAATGGTGTCATTCAATCATTTACAATAACAAATGGTTAGATATTTTCTGCTGCCTTCATAATAAGATGTACGGTACTCTAATCTACTGAAGTTTACCAATCATACTGTCACCAACCCGATAAACTAGATGTAGGTTATTAGTGGTAAATTTTATTTCAATAATATGAATGCCTGTAGATATCTTAAGTAGTGGGAGAAAAACGAGGTTGGGCAGGCAACCTTTCTCCTGGTCATGTACAAGACTGGGATTGTAAACTTGACTCAATGACAGCGTTATGGTCAAAAGGGCACTATGTTCCTTAAGCAACATTCGCGAGTTATACAACATCTCTCCGTTGTTTGAATACTCATCAATTCCCCGAACTTTGCGCTAGTTGTTTTTACAAGTGACTAATTAGCATTGTCCAATCAGAGTTCGTGGCACAAAACACACTATAAACAAACAGGGTTTTTTAAATTGAGAAACTCGTGGGAAAACAGCAACCGTGACATTGATCGATCTTTGAACTTTGCAGCTCGATTGTCACATGTAGGAATTTTAGCTATAAAGCACGACACTTGGTATTCACAACGACCGATGAATCTCATAGGTTCCCAAGGTGGGCTTGTGACAATCGAACTTAGTGGCGAAATATACAGGGTATTACGTGAAGGGCTTGATAAGATGTATGTAGTTAAGGCGAGATCAAGCCTTCTATTGAAGATGAAAGCGCACCTGTAATACCACTCAACCCCTCCATCCTAAAGACCCTATACACCATTCTTTAAATCTTATTCAGACATTTAAATCTGTTATCTTATTCCACAAAAATTCTGGGAAATTTATATATATGATGGTTCGCATTAAAAATTACTAAAAACAGATAAGTAAGACCCCATAGCAGCCAAAAACAGCAATTTTGTGCATTTCTGATTAAGTTTTGCCTTTGAGCATTGGGGAAATAAAAATACATGTAATGTCGTTTTTTTAAAAAAAATAAATTGGTTGTAAACTGGATTTTAAAATTTTGTCTACATGTTTCATGTTGCATTTAAAATAACAGGCCTACATTGTGTCTTCTTTGCTGTTGTCTTACATTTACTTCTATGGTAGTGATATTGCAGCATATCTCATAGAGCCAGAATTTATTAAAAATGTACGTTTCCTAAAATATGTATCATATAGTATTTAAAATAATAATAAAATTACATGGTAGTCATATCTACTTACAATAAATATTTCAACTTAAAAAACCTCTAACTTAAAACTATGGATTTCATTTGAACATTCCTAATAAAACATTATAACAACATCAAAAATACCTTCTGATTAAAATACGGTGGTTTCCCCTTGTCAGTAATGCAGAAAGGAGGGCCTGACAAGGACAGCTGTCTTGTCGTTCGGGTAGGACGAAAAACCAAGGTCCCGTGTACACATTGGCGTGCAAGTAAAAAATCCCTTGGCAGTTGGAATTCGATATATAAAAGTAGGCAGTAGCACCGCTGCCCAGGCAAAATTTCCCTTATAGCACACTGTATGGCCTATGCCCGTCTTCCATTAGCCCAGGTTAGGTGCAGAAGAGTAGGACGTTAAACCCATTTCAATTCCTTTCATTTCCTTTCAATGGTCTACACTACATGAAGATCCAACCAGTTGTACTGGAAGGGGTTTACCCATTATTCGTTTCTTTGTCACCCAAATTTTCAGAATCAATAAATCATTAACAAAATCGAGTTTTCCGCAAATGTTATTCTGTGAGGTCTTAAGTATTCTAGTATTCAAATCATGCACAGTTACTATAAAGAAATTATTGGATTTACTGTGAAAAGTTTCTGTGGAATATTTGTTTAGTTCTGTTGAGGATTTAGGAATTTCATATTCACTCAACAGTGAATGATACCCATCAGTGTAAAACTAATAGGACCAGTGAAACTAAGGATACCAATCTATTTATTGCTGTAATTTTATGAACGGATACGTTTCTGTTAATTTTGAACAAAATGGCCTCATTTTTATCCCACATTTCCTCCATACTTCACCTTTCATATCTTTTTGGTCGGGAGAAGAATACAAGCGACAGTAAAGACAACCAGGAATATGAAACTGTGGATACTGATGAGTATTTTTACATTGAAGACCATACTGATAAATGCTGCAGTATAACCATTCATTTCTTAGATGAATATGCTTATGGTATCATGAAAAACATTTTATTTGAATACTATGATAAGAGCCAATTTCAAGATAAAGGAAAATGTGGACTACTTTATAGAGAATTATATAATGGTAGAAATTTATTAATACATGTATATGACTCAACAAATAGAATGCATATACAAGGCGGAGCATGTTCTGAGTGGTACTATGAACTATTTCCGTTATTTAAGGAAGATTTTTGTGAAGCTATAAAAAGTAATAGATTTATACATGTTATATCAAACCCCAGAGGGAATGAAGAAACCCGAAATGATGAACAGACATGTGTAAAAGACATTAACTCATTAACTAAATCAAGTAGTCACGCCTCACTGCAACTTCCATTGCCCTTACATTGTTCTACCCCAATTAAACAAACAGTGCTAAATCAGTCGGACGTGGAATGCCTGTTTACGCAATTAAGGGTCATGGAAGAGCGGATAAATTCTCTTCAAGTTTCCAGTACAAATGCCAAACCTACATGTGACACTAGATCTATCCACACTCAAACGGATAGACCTAGCTTGACTATATCTACTGGAGTACATGTGCACAATATACAGCCAACTCATCAAGGTCAAGATAAGACAAAACAAACCCATTCCCCTGTCCACAAAGTGCCAATTAACCCGAAGGAACTGAAAATAGAAAAGGAAAAACCCATAAATCAAGATAACCACCAAACGCAGCATGATACTTCTATACTCAAAAATCAACTCAAAGGTACATTAATAATTGGTAGCTCCATTCTTCAAAGAATTACTCCAAGGGGTTTAAAAGAAAACGTAACTGTGAAATGTATAAAGGGTGGAATTATACCCACTATATACAAACAACTGTCTTATTATCACCTACCTGACTTTAAAGACATTATTATATTGGTTGGCGGTAATGACATGAGCCAAGGAAGAAATCTACACAGAATCGAACAAGATATTATCAAGGTTATTGATTATATCAAAGGTGCTTCTCCATCTACCAATATACTCCTGTCGCGAGTTCTACCCAGGTGTGATGTGGACGTTGCTCCCATAAATGCGATATATGAAAAGGTGTGTAAGAACTCGCGTATTTCCTTTATTAAATATCGTCAAATATTTTCGTATGATTGGAACATGTACTGGGAAGATGGAAAACATCTGAGTGATTTAGGAACAGCTGAGTTAGTCAAAACATTTAACAATTATGTGGACATCCTGAAACCATCAAAGCGTGTAAAAACTCCCATCTGCTTCAACTGTGGAGAAACTGGACATGTTTCAAAATCCTGTAAGCTTCCACCAGATGTGCATTGCTACTCTTGTGGAGTAAGGGCCCACAAAGCGAAGAATTGTTATCACAATTCTAGTTACGGGTCTATGTATGATCAATAGAACATAGGCAATGTTGTTAATGCCGAAAAAATACTTCTGAAACATCTTCCAGCACAGGAGCGTTATCTGTATGACAAAATTCAATATAGAACTTTTCTTTTACATTTATTTGATAACTTTAATGTCCCTCCTCGTGATACTGTAATCACTCCTAAAAGCAGTGTAGAAGTCGAGAAAAAAATTAACGTAACCTATACTTGTTCAAATCATTCATTTAATAACAATCATATTAATATTGATAAATCGTATAAAATGGATACTCATATTTGTCAAAATCCAACAAACAAAGTTGATCATTCACATTCTAGTGTTAATAGTGATGATATAATTGATTCATTGTCTGATAACTCACTCCAGACTACCGCACTGTCATCGGCAATTAGTGATGAGGGTAATAAAACAGGTGTTGATACTTATAACATGACAGATTCCTTTTCCAATCCATTTATTACTAAACGTCTTGGATTCAAACTCTGTCATCTAAATATCAACAGATTTTACAGTAAATTCGATGAAGTAAAAGATTTTATTCTTGATGAATCTAATAAGATTGATATTTTAGGTCTAACTGAAACATTTTTACACTCAAAGATTAATGTCGCATATATAAATATTTCTAATTTTGAAATAATTCGAAAAGATAGATGCAATAAAATTGGTGGAGGATTAATTATGTATGTAAAGTCTAACATCATATTTAAGAGACGGCCAGATCTAGAGATTGGGGATATTGAAACAATATGGATCGAAATTACACCCAAATATAGAAAATCATTTTTATTATGTTTGGTTTACCGACCTCCTGCCTCAAATCTAAACTGGTATAACATTTTTGAAAGCCAGCTAAATATTATTAATAGTTCAAATATACCATTATATATTATGGGTGACATTAATATAGATTTTAACGTGAACGTTCCTAAACAATGGTCTGAAATTTTAACGATAAACAATTTACACCAACTTGTTGATTCTCCAACAAGGTGTACCCAGAATACCGAGACAACAATAGATCATCTATATACGAACGCTCCCGATACGGCTATAGAATTAAATGTTCCAGTTTATGGCCTTAGTGACCATTATCCAGTCATTTTTATCATAGGAAATGATAAAAACGTCAGGCGGCATTGTCATCTTGAAATCGAATACAGAAATTTCAAACATTTCAATGAATATGCTTTTTTAAATGACCTTTCTCTTCAAAGTTTTTCAGATATTGAAACTATAGATAATCCAAATATGGCATTGGAGATATGGTATAAATTATTTCATGCTATTCTTCATCTGCATGCACCAAAAAAACGAAAACGAATAAAAAATTATAAACAACCAGAATGGTTTAATTCAGAAATTAATAAAGCTCGAAAAACAAGAGATTTTTACAAGAGAAAAAATGATCATATCAACTACAGACTTTGGCGAAACAAAACGAAAAATTTAATAACAAGTTCTAAGTCTAAATATATCAAAACTGCCATTCAAGAGAACAAAGACTCAAAACATATTTGGAAATTTTTTAACAATGCTATGGGAAATAAAAAGAATTGTCCCTATCCGGTGACTATCAAATCAGATAATAAAGAATATGATGATCTATCTGATATTGCTAATATTATGAATAATTATTTTACCAATGTTACCGATGATATTAAACCTGTATATAACCCCCTTTCCAATAAATATTGTGAAAAAATTGATAAATTTGTTAAAAAAACAATTCCTCCCGACAACGAATTTACTATAAATTATATCTCCTGTGCAGATGTACACAAATATCTAAATATGCTCGATCCAAGTAAGGCTACTGGTATTGACTCAATAGGACCAAAAATTCTAAGGATGTCGACAGACTATATTTTTGAATCATTAACTTATATAATAAATTTATGCATCTCAAAAGATATTTTCCCTGAACAATTAAAATTTGCTAAACTTATTCCAATCCACAAGAAGGAAGACAAGGATCTACCAAATAATTATAGGCCGATTTCTGTCTTACCCACAATATCAAAAATATTTGAAAAACATATTAGTTCTCAAATTACAGAATATTTTGAAAAGAACAAACTATTTTATGAATTCCAATCTGGTTTTAGAAAAAATCATTCATGTTCAACAGCCTTATTGCGAATTACAGATATCTGGCTGAGAGAAATAGACTCAAATAATATGACCGGAGTCGTTTATCTTGATCTTAGTAAAGCTTTTGATCTTATAGACCACAGATTAATCCTCCAAAAATTAAAATTATACAAATTTGACTTGAAATCTCTTAAACTAATCTCATCTTATCTCGAATTTCGAAAGCAACAAGTAGTCTTAGGGGCATGCCATTCAAATATTACTGATGTGAAATGTGGGGTCCCACAGGGATCAAATATTGGTCCGTTACTTTTCTTGATTTTTATAAACGATCTCCCACTTCATGTCAGTAAATGCCATACTGATCTATTTGCTGATGACAGTACCCTTCATTTCTCTAGCAACAATATAGCCAATATAGAGATTGCTCTTCAAGAGGATTTACTAAATGTATTTAATTGGTGTAATGATAATGGTATGGTAATTAATGCTAAAAAGACAAAAGCCATGCTAATAGCTTCAAAACACCAAACAAACACAAACAGCTTATCACTAAAAATTAATGGAGAATCATTAGAAAATGTATCTGAAGCAGTGTTATTAGGACTTACTGTTGACCAAAATTTAGATTGGAATCTCCAAATTAACAAAGTTTCCAAGATTATATCCTCCAAAATCTACCTCCTGACAAAGTTAAAACCTTTTTTACCACACCATCTTAGAATTTTATTTTTCAACGGCTATATTTTACCATATTTAGATTACTGTTCCACAGTTTGGGGCAGTGCCAATAAAGGTAAACTAGAGGTCCTGTATAAACTCCAAAAGCGTGCGGCAAGGAGCATTTTGGATGAAAAACCTGATTCACATTCGGCACCTTTGTTTAAAACTCTAAATTGGCTTACAATCTACCAACGCATTCAATACAATCAAGGAATGCTCACCTTCAAAATTCTAAGAGACAAATTACCATCATATTTATATAACACATTCTGTGAAAATTCGAAATTGACCGAAACTAACATGACATTGAGATCAGAAAGTCAAAATAAATTAGCAATTCCAAAAAGTAAGAAAAAGGCAATGACAAGAACATTCCAATATACCGCCTCTGTATTCTGGAATTCACTACCTCAAACTGTGAAACACGCGTCTTCAAGTTTTATCTTTAAAAAAGAGTTAGTAAAACACGTTAAATCTTTGAACTCTTGTTAATTACTTTTGCCCTCTGAATGTATGTTTATTTGCTTTTCTTTTCTCTCCTTATTGTTTGTTTGATTTTTTTCTTTTTTTTCTTTAATTATTATAAGCTTATATAATATGTACTTTGTAAATATCATTACCATGTAGATTCTAGTTTTAGAGTAGGAGGGACATGTTGAAAATTAGAACTCATGTACTAAATATGTTCCCTCAGAAAATAAAGTCATTATTATTATTATTATATCATACCTTTCACTAATCTAAATAATTTATATCTGTCCCTAATTGGAAAAAATATATTTTGAAATATAAACATCTTTAATAAATCTCCAATAGAACACATTTCTAACAAAATTGCAAACAAAACGTCTAATAAAATCATATTTCTAAAAGTATCTCAAGTAAATAACATCTCTAAAACAAAAGAAGCAACAAATATCTCAACAAACAAATCTCTAACCAAATAAAACAGAAACGTGCATAAATCATTAAAGATATTTCTAATTATTACTTCCTTGCTTTTATCATAGAACATTATTGAATGGAATAATGTGGACATCACTTCTGGAGACTTTCGATTCAAGGACAGAAAACGGAGATTTTGTTTATTATTGTGACAATGACACTCGACAATTTAGAATATTTCTTGTCAAAACTTCAAATTTTGCTTAAAGTAATTCAACCAAAATTTTCAGTATATTCATTTTTTACTATCTTTTTGAAATGATTATAGCAATAACGGACAGCTCTTTCATCTAAATCTTACATAATGTATCTTTAAAAAATACCTACATGCAACGATGTGTGTACATGTATATATAAATATATATATATACCATTCTATTTTATTTCCAAGGGACACACATAATCATACATACAACCAATGTTTTAGTTTAATAACAAAGTACAATTTTAATATTGTCCAAGGTAAATAGAAATTAATATTGAGTATTATGATGACAAAGCTACTAATTATAACCATTTACTGAGACTACCCAACAATATCTTTAATACGAAATATCAACAATTGGTTATTGGTTACCCTGAAAGATGTATATTCTAATAATACACAGGATTCTACTGTTTCTTCAGTAGTGATCCTTTATAAGCATTTAGTATCTGGCTTGAGCAATAAACTATACACATACTTAGAGAAAAACAATTATCATATAATTTTGGAATCGACCCGAAGAGTATTCTCTCAATGTTTTCAAGCAAGTTGAGAGAGTCAAAATAAATTGGTTACCGTTCTTTGATAAGTAGGTGTTATAGTTCATTATTCTTTAATACTTCATCTAAGCCATGAAATTCTGACTCCTGCAAGATAATCAGTAGATTGGTACCATACCAGATAATCAGCAGATTGGATCCATGCCAGATCATCAGAAGATTGGATCCATGCCAGATCATCAGAGATCCATGTATACTAGGTGATCAATAGATAAGATTTATAAGAAGATCTGATCCATGGCAGACCATTCAGAAGATCTGATCCCTGGCAAATCATTCAGCAGATCTGAGCCATGGCTGACTTTTGAGACCATCTGATCCATGGCAGATCAATCAAATGATCCGATCCATGGCAGACCATTCAGAAGATCTGATCCATGGCAGATCATTCATAAGATCTGATCCGTATCAGACCATTCAGAAGATCTGATCCATGGCAGACCATCAGCTGATGAATCTTATGTCATGAGACCAGATCAGATCATTCACAGATGTGATCCACAAATAAGATAGTTCACAGATGTGATCCACAAATAAGATAGTTCACAGATCTGATTTAGGTTCGAGGAATACTAGTCAGTCAGCAGTAACTTAAATTATATACAATATTGAAGTACTTGTTACATATAAATTATATATAATATTGAAGTACTGGTTATAAATATACAATATTGGGTTATAAATAAATTATGATAATATTGCTATGAAATTAAATAACTTAAAATACAGATGTGACTTCATCCTTTGATGTTGGCGTACCATTATTTCAATATTATTTTAATTTTTTTAATGGTCTCGTACAAGACATTGCGTAATATATAGATATTGCCCTCGTCCTATCGCACTTGTACAATACCAATATATTACTTAATGTCTCACACTCGACCATTAAACTACACATAAAATACAATATAAATAAATTCAATATGCCAGATCAATATGGAACCATTTTGATAGAGTATATTTGAAGGGTTTTTCTTTTATCAGCGAAGGGCCATATTTCAAATTAATGGCTTATCATTTTTTTAATTTTACCCTCTCCTTCAGAAAGATAAAACTGTGATTAAATGAGGTTTAATGGTCACAAGTAAGGCATTAAGTAATATATTGATACTGCTCGAGGGCATCATTCTTAGTGTTGATTCAATATATTACGCAATGTCGTGCTGGAACCATTAAACAACATAAAATATAGGACACTAACCCACACATGCATTTCCATGAAATTGTCTTGTCACTCAAGAGAGAGAGAGAGAAATGGGGTTTATGGTTCACTTGACAAAACTAGGTCATTTCGGAACTAACACATGGTTGAATTTTATTTCAATAATTCAAATGCGAGTAGGGGTCTTTAGCATTGGGAAGAAATTGGAGGACACGGAGAAAACCAAGGTTGGACAGGCAACCCCACTCATTGTCATGAACAACTTGGGAATCTTAACCACAACAGTTGACTCAATGACAGGCCGTATGATAAAGCGCGCACATCCTAACCTTTCGATCTTGTCACATGAATGCAATATACTAGATGGGCACATTGCCGATACATTATTTGAAATAATGGTATGCTAAGATCAAACGATGACGTTATATCTGTATTTAAAGCTCTAATAATCTAATCATGTATAGAGTATATAAATGTTTGGTTTGTTGAGGAGTCTTTCCTGAAAATAAACTTGAAAACAATAAACTTACATTTCCTTTCCAATCAATATTGTTGACTCTCAAAAGTTAACACTGCATATTGTTGACTCTCAAAAGTTAACACTGCACCTGAAATTCTTCTCGATAGTTTTATAATTTGGTTTGAACTGGAGAACGATTTTTGTTCTTTCTGTATCAGAATTCACAGTGTATAACCATATAATATTTTTGATGTATACAATACATCTACTTATACCACACGTTGCTGATTTCATTAAATTCTGTTAAAAGTCACCCATCTCTTGTAGGGTGTACATAAACCGGCAGAATAAGTCGTATTCACATATTGAACACAGTTTTATAAACATATTTGGCATTATACAACAGAAACTCTGAACAATTTACTTTTACTTCAAGATATCGTCTTCTGTTCTTCAATTAATTCAGAAAAAATCTGAAATAAAAGATAAAAGATTTCAAAATCAAACTAAACGAATATAAATCCAAGCCACTACAATGAATATCCTTAAAAGTCATGCATCTGTATCACTAAATGTCTGTATACCATAAGAAATCAAATGTGTTGGAACATTACAAATCATTATTCTGCCAAGTTCAACCACATAATTCCACTGTACTTCTAACTCTAAACCCTAAATAGTGTACTCACAATATAAGTATAAAAATGTTTTTTTGTGAGAAAGGGGGGCAGTTCTCTGGTTCACCATGGATTAAAATGTATTGAATCTAAAAAACATGTGTTAGATAGGCCATGTTTTATTCAATCTCACTAAGTACAAAAAAAATCCACACAAGGGTTTTAACTCCCAAGTACTCCAATAAAGAACAAAAGGGAGGGAACTCTTCCATGAAAGGGGACATTAACATAATATGACAATAGGGCTAGGGTGTAGCATGCACCATAACAACCTATCATCAAGTGCAGACCCATTAAATTCCTATGTCTGAAAATATATATTGCTCCGCCCACTTGACATGTATGTTATGCAAGTTAGCCCCTTTATAACACACTATATACTTTGATTAAAAACGAAATATGCATTGTATATCAAAATGCCAATGTTATATTCCCAAAAACATTTCAACTTACTTTTATTAAGTTATCTAAACCACATAAAAAGCCATCTTCCCTATTACCGAGTTGCCATGGTAAATTATGATGTAATATCATGCCATTTTCTACAGGTATTGTTTTAGCAAAATCTATCATCCATACTCCGGAATGACCCATTTCATCGTACATAATAAGAAGAGAACTACCAATAATCTGAAAATATTTATACATGTACAGTCAATTTATTTTTTTTATAAAGTATCGAACAATTAAATTGCTTATCTCTCAGCTTAACCAGAGCAGAAAATATTCTTTATCGTACTTCAGTCTTGGTATTGTTGTAACGAAATTATACATCAACATTCATTACTCTCACCAAATTAAAATTCAAGTTGTCGTGATTCAAAGTCTGAACTAATCATTCTTTTCTTCTGCTTATCCTTTTTGATCAAATTCCTCAGCTTGTCCCAACAGAGGAAACTATTTTAGCAGCAATTATTGACTTCTGCAAGTTGAAGAGAACTCTTTTCAGCTAATACAGAAAACAATGACTTGAATACTATTATTACCTCATGATTTTTAAAGAAGTTTGATTCAGCAAACTTGACTCTAATTGCTTTTAATCTTTGTAAAATATGATGTACAGATTGAGGATGTCCTTCTAGGAATTTAGATATAACATTCATGACCTGAAAATAGAATTCTTTACCTGATAAAATTTACAGCAAAAACAATTGAACCAAATTAAAAAAGGAGCATATTTGATTGAGATAATACAATCTAGATTCTTAGAAATGTAGATAACAGTATGTTTGGTTCAGTCTTGTTGAATGTTCAGTGCGAACAATGCTGTCTTGTAGTCACACCTCTTCTCATGGCTGAAGATATTTCCCTTCATATCTAAAAGAGAGTAACTATTCACATCCATAGGATTACTTCCACAGACAAGAGAGAGAGAAATGGGGTTTAACGTCCACTCGACACAAACCAGGTCATTTCGGGACTAACATATGGTTTAATTTTATTTCAATAATTTGCTTGCGTGTAGGGATCTTTAGCAGTGGGTGGAAACCGGGGGACCCGGATAAAACCCACGAGGTTGGACAGGCGACCCTACTCTTTGTCACGTACAACCGGGAATTCGAAACCACACCAGTTGACTCAATGACAGGCTTTATGATACAGCATGCACCAGCTAACCATTCAGCCATCCACCCCCATTGAAACGAGAGACAAACAAGGACAAGTTTATATGGTGTCAGCATTTATCTGCGAAACTCACAAAACAATTTTCATATCAATACAAGGGAAATCGGGCAAATACATGTAATAGACAAAGTCCACATAAATCTAAAGAGCCGCAGTAAGATGTTGGCTCACTAACCAGAAGGTCAGGTGTTCGATTCTAGTGTTTGCTGAGAAAGTTTCCCCAGGATTTTCCATCATGATTTTCCATCAAGGCGGGCATGTAATCATTCGGATGGTATGACAACCCATGGTCATGCATTTAAAAATGAGAGAGAGAGAGAATTAGGGTTTAACATCCACTCAACACAAACTAGGTCATTTCGGGACTAACATATGGTTTGCTTTTATTTCAATAATCCTATTGCGCATAGGGGTCTTTAGCAGTTGGAGAACCCTGGTAAAACCCATAAGGCTGGACAGGCTACCCTACTCCTTGCCACATACAACTAGGGATTCGAAACCACACCAGTTGACTCAATGGCAGGCCATATAATACAGCGCGCGGACGCTAACCATTCGGTCATCCAACCCACCATGCATTTAAAAGTACCCTTGACAGTTATCATGCAGTATAATAGTATGTCGTAGCGCCGTTGTCCGGGCAAAATATCTCGCATCATAACACACTGTATGATGGTGTACACCCACCCTCATTAGCATCGTCAGTGCAGAAAAATAGGACGTTAAACACTATTTTATTTCAAATCTTTTTTTTTCTGATCTGATCTGCTGATACTTTTCAAAGTACGCAAATGAAATGAGAAAATAGACAATTCGATAGATGTTTTTACAGTTTCTCAGTTATTCTCACTTTACCTGTTGGTGCTAAGAAATAATAGTAAACATGTGCTTACCTGATTTCTAGTTTTCACCTTTTTAAGACTAGTTGTTGGAGATTCACCAGAATTCTGAAATATTTTAAAAATTGGCTTTATGTATTCGTAACAAAAAAGGGAAAGAAATCCGATGTAACATCTCATCAACACATGACTTCAGCCACTTTCAGGCAGAAACATGGTATTATATATTGTCTAATAATGGCAAGGAGTTATATTTGGAAACTAAAACATACTTTATTAGACATGGCAAGGTTTGGGGGCGTTTATTAGACATGGCAAATACTTTATTACACATGGTAAGGTTTGGGGGCGTTTGGAAAAGTTGGACCATGAAAAATTTCTATTTATTTTTTCTGGAACATTAATAATTTAACATGTCATCTTGTAAGTATATCTTCCAGGGCCCTGTTTTGATTGGCTAAGCACTAAAATCAATCTAATATTATCCAATCAAATTACTAAAATTTTGATTTAATCTTAGTTAAAATTTCGTGAAACAGCCCCCAGATTATATTCTCTTGTCATAAATGTGCTTTATTAATACATGGTACATGAAATATTGACTACCTTGGTTCAATAGAAAAATGGTGTTTTTAAAGGGACAATAACACTCTTGCTGGCTTGGCAGCTCCACAAAATAAATAACAGCCATATTCTAAGCACTAGATGTGTCCTACTTATTGTGTAAGTTATCCATTACATTCTATTTTATTTGTCCAGAGGGTACGTAAATATTTTAATATCCAAGTCACATTTGAAAAGGTTTATGTTAGGCTTTTCAAATCATTTAGTTGAATTTTTCCAATTTTTTTAAATTTGGTGTGTTACTGTTAAGATGAAATTTGTATCATCAATTAATTGGAATATTGTAAAATAATACAATTTGATGACCAGTGATGCAGGATGGAGGGCCCGACAAGGACAGCTGTCTACTCGTTCGGATGAGACAAAAATGGAGAGAAATGGAGTTTAATGTCCACTCGACACAAACTAGCTCATTTCGGGACTAACATATGGTTTAATTCTATTTCAATAATTCGCTTGTGCGTAGGGGTCTTTAGCTGTGGGAGGAACCCTGAGAAAAAAAACAAGGTTGGACAGACGACCTTACAACCTTGTCACCTACAACCGGGGATTCGACAGGCTTTATCCAACTCCCCTACGATCTAGTGCACAGCCATCTAATAATTTACAGTTGTGGAGAGTGGTTTGGGGCATTGCATTGGCTAAAGGATAAAGGTATGAACGGAGACAAAAAGCAGTACAGCGTTGCAGAATTGTATTAATCATTTATTCTGGAATTGCATCTTATTAAATTAAATCTACCTACTCTGACAGCTTCAATTCTAAACCCTAATGATGATGTTGAACTTTCTTCCTCTCGAAACTGAAAAATAAAAAAAATAACATACAATAATGTTTAATCTGAATAAGAGAACATCAGTTTTAAGGAGTCTTTAGCAGTGGGAGGAATCTGGAGGACCCAGAGAAAACCCACGAGGTTGAACAGGCGACCTACTCCTTGTCACGTACAACTGGGGAATCGAGACCACGCCAGTTGACTCAATGACAGACACTATGATACAACACGCACGCGCTAACCATTCGACCATCAATCACCCCTGATAGAACGAAGTGAAGGACATTATATGCATATAAAATGGATAATATACCATCTACATTGTCTTTTTCGGAAAATAACTCTAGCAAAGTTTTGAAGGAGTAGGTTTTTCCCAATTTACACATATTTTATGTCTCACCCTTATCTAATCGTTCTGTGTCACAAGTTCTCTGACCAGAAACAGGTCACCAACCACTACTCATCTTGTTGCTAAAAAGCTTAAGGCTCTACTAATTCACATACGATCAACATGAAACTTGGAGTGTTTGTTCCTTGGACAATTGTGCATTTGTTGCTGTTCAAAAAAGCTTAAGGCTCCACTAATTCTCATACCATCAACATGAAACTTGGAATGCTTGTTCCTTGGACAATTCTGCATCGCCTGACAGACTTTGATTTTTCAGATGACGTCACAATTTCAACATGGGCTGTTATGACGCCGCCATATTTAGATTTTGTTCCACAGTATTGTGGTTCTTGTGATCTGATATTTATCTACATAAATACAGTGTCAAATAGTTTTCCTAGTTAAATTTTACTGCATCGCTGAAACATCTTGGCATTCAAACCCTTTTCAAGTGAGGAACAATCAAGCTTAGGACTCACCATCAACTTCCAGGGCAGTAATCTAGTAAATGGGACAGACAAAACCTTTTACTAAACGTACCTATATTTTGTGTAACAGGCCCCTAAATATAAAATATATCAAACACTTTGCTAAACAATTTTCATGAACATAACATTCTCTATATTTTGTGAAACGGACCCCTGAAAATGAAATGAAATGGGGTTTAATGTCCTACTCTTCTGTACCTGACCTGGGCTAATGGAAGACGGGCATACGCCATACAGTGTGCTATGAGGGAAATTTTGTCCGGGCCGCAGCGCTACGGCCTACTCTTATATCGAATTCCAACTGCCAAGGGATCTTTTACGTGCATGCCAATGTGTACACAGGACCTCGTTTTTTTTGTCCCATCCGAATGACTAGACAGCTGTCCTTCTCAGGCCCTCCGTTCTGCATCACTGACAAGGGGAAACCATGCCGGAAAATCAGGATGAACAGACAATGCAGGGATCGAACAGACCCCTGAACATAACATATAAAAGCATAGAAAGACAAACCTGCATGTATCTTAATTTAGTGATGGCTTTCTGTTTTCTTTCTTCTTCTGTTGGGGCCATACAATCCACACTCACCATTTTCTCATACAGATCTCGACGTAAAGCTGGATTTCTAACTTCAGATTCAAGGAATGTTCTGTCAAAAAGAAAGATTACATTATAAGGACAATTCCACAGAGACACACCTATCTCCTTTAACGACTTAAAGGAAATATGTCGTTAATTCAACATCCTCCACATTCTTCGACAATTCAAATAAACATTGATGTTTTTATCTTACCGTGGAAAACGTGGCCTTCTTATATCCAATATTTAAGACAAAATGAAAATTCTAACAGAACACAATTTTTATGGGATACCATCACTGATTTTATTCTAAAAGCACCATGTTTCGATAAGTATCCTCTTATCCTTATTGTGCTTGATAATGTCATGCTTTTAGAATAAAACCAGTGAATGTTTCCCATAAAAATTGTGTTCTGTTAAGGAGTTTCCCAATCACTAAATGCCACTTAAAGATTATGAAAATTATAAAATTGGTACATAAATCGCATGCCAGAATGCTTTGTAATGAAGCCACTTGATGAACCAGGCTAAACATACCCCATAGTTGAATACTACCAGTGTAGACTGGAATAACCAGATGCCAAAGACCGACATTCAATTTGAACTATTTGCGTATTTTGTCGAACATAACTGATATGAATTTAGAGTAAAAGCAGAAACGACTGAATGTAAATCAGTTTAAATACATTCATAATACATTATTATATGTGTTGTGACTCATTTGTGTCCATTTTTATTAAACACAAATTACAAAGAGAAAGACATGGATTAGAAGTTTTGTTATAAACAATTTGGTTTTTGAGGAAGTGAGAAATTAGTCACAACATTCCAAACATGGGTTAAAGATACATTATGGGAGATTAGATAACGCGTTGGCAGTTCTGCCTATAATAGTTAAAAACTACATAATGTAAAGGCAATTTGCTGAAAATTTCAGTCAAAATGATCCACTATGAACTGAGAACTAAGCGGATGAAAGTTCCGCTTAGCCTCGATCATCATTACTGAAGTCGGTAAGTCAAAACTAATAGTCTCAATTATCCATTTAATCGTTTATCACGAAGGAAAATTTTGAGTGTTAATCGGACTACAATCCAACAAATATCACAGACTAGCCTTGACATCGAGAGTTGATTATGGTCTGGATAAGTTAATTAATGTCTAATTAATCGTTTTTATAACATTTCAGGCCTAAAGAAAAACCTGCAATAGGCAGATTTTGCTCTTGCATAATGTATATTTAATGACTGTAATCAACTGATTAATATGTACGTAGTTGAGTTCGTTTATCATATCTTTAACATTATGTTATCACAGATGGGCTTACTTTTACGAATATGTTGATCTAAAATCCTGCACAAAATTTTCAATCAGTTTCTTGGGGCTTGTGCGTGTCAAAACATGTAGAGCTGGTTGTGAGCTAGCAATATTTACTGTAGAATGGGTTTTTATTGGATGATAAACATTACACTGACATTGTGAAGAATTTTAGCAATGATAACTACAATATTTCATTTACCTTTTACCCATTTTAATATCCATTATGTTAGGATCTTTAAAATGATGTAGTAAATCTTCCATCTCAATAAAATCTGGAGCTCAGTTAAAGACAATATACATGTGTTTCAAAACTTTCAAAAAAATGCAAGTATACATGTAAGAAACAAATTGAGAAAAATAAACAAAGTATTTTGGTATTTGTATCTCTTTAAGATTTTCAAGGAAAGTAGCAGCTATAACAGAACAGACAGGTGGTTGACCCTATACACCTGGGGCCTTTTTCACGAAATTTTAAATAAGATAAAATCCAAATTTTTGTTATTTGATTGGATAACATTAGATTGATTTTAATGCTTAGCCAATCAAAACTGAAGTATCTACTTAGGGCCCAGAATTCTAAGCTGGGAATATAAATGAAAGGATTGGATGCCCTCAGTACAGCAGGGTTGGGATGGCCAACTGGTATGTGCAAATGTATCTTGGAGATAATGGTGTATTTTCAATCTCTGTTTAATCTGCATACACCAGTTTCCTATACTCTCAACCTCTTGGTTTAACCTATGTTCACCAGTTTCCTGCCATGCAGTGAACATACTAAAATAGGACAACTTATCTTTGATATCATCAATGGTATTGCTTATTTCCCTTTGAGTTTGTAATTTAGTGAACACAATGACTTCGGACGACACTATATGGGTCTGTATTATAAATAATAATAACAACTAAAATTTGGTTGACAAAAATGGAGTTTAACATCCACTAGACAAAAACTAGGCTATTTGGAACTAACATATAATTTTATTTGAATAATTCACTTGCACATAGGAGACGCAACCCTTCATATTTTTAACACCAGGCCTTATTATCTAAAGTGTATGTGTCAGACAATTCAGTCACTCAACCCTCCAATATTGGTTAGGAACTCAACTCTTTCAAGTGAAGGGGTCATGGTGGTTAAGTGGGTAAGACGTTGCATGGGGCGAGAAAGTTCATTCAAATTTTCTGGCGTGGTTCTCCCCTTGTCAGTGATGCAGGAAAGAGGGCCTGACAAGGACAGCTGTCTAGTCGTTTGGATGGGAAGAAAAACTGAGGTCCTGTTTACACATTGGCGTGCACTTAAAAGATACCTTGACAGTTGGAATTCGATATAAGACTAGGCCATAGTGCCGCTGTCTGGGCATAATTTCCCTCATATCACACTGTGTATGAAGCATGCCCGTTTTTATTACCCGTGTTCAAATCAGAACAGTGGGATGTTAAACCCCATTTCATTTCACTTCTTTCAAGTGAGTATATATAATTGAGTTAAAAGTAAGGATACATTCTCCATTATGTTCTACTTCACAAAAGAACTCTGGTATAATATCTCTGGTAGCAGGAGATTCCATTAAAGCTTGGTAAGCTTTCATTTCATAATTCTCTTTCGATATCCTTTTCTTCCAGATGGTGTGTGGACCAGCTGGTGAAAATGATCCTAAAATTAGAAAAACATTATCTATAGTTTAAAATAACCATGCATGATTTGCATTTTGGGGAAAATATCAAATTTCCCACAGCCGAATCCACATTTTTTTTTAAACAACATTTTCATTCAGGATGTCTGAATGCGATTTGGGAACAGGCTTAGCCTGAATATGATTGGGAAACATGTAAAATTTCATCCAGGTATATCTTACAATCCAGCTACTAGTAAAGTAAGCATAACCTGCCTTGTGTACAGTACTTAGAGAAAATTGTAGCTATGAGATCTATACTTTCTAAATTAAAGATCCCTTCATTCACAGTATGGTAGTATGAAACATTGCATGCTAATCTATTATTCTAAAATTTAAAAAAATGCAAGATGCCGATTATTTCGGGCTGTAATGTTACATGTACCTTTCACAAGTGTGATTTCTACAAGTGTGAAAAGTAACGTAACTAAATAACCACAAATGTCAAATATGTTTAAATTCGCCAGCCCCTGTTTATTTGTGGTCGACGGACAAACATACGTATGTACGGGGCGATGGAAATATACGGCCAAATTTCCAATGTGGGCGTTTTAAAAATTATTCACCGTCAAAATGACCAAGTTTTGTTTGACAAGAAATTTAATGGTGTTAGGTGGAGTACTTATGGAAGCTATAAAATGGAGATCAACTTCACATGTGCAAAAGATGGTTAACACAGAACAGCTAGTTCTTAAATAAATATTAGTTTATATATACCCATATGACCAGCAAGCTGTATCCATGCATTTTTCCTGTTTTGAAGAACAGCCTCTGATGTACATGAAGGGACACCTTTGTCTAATGGTGTCTGAAATGAGAGAAAGGAATTAATAGAATGTCTTGTCACTTACATCATTTCTCAATTATTATCCCCTCATCTAACAGTCTAATTTCAATTTTTCATAATCATATATACGAATCACATATCATAACTTATATCAATAATTATATTTAAAGGAAAATATTGGTGTCGGTCATTATCACATATGTGATAGAACTGGTTTAACACATTCCAAATATAATTCTAACAACTTTCGGTCTGCGTAGGAATTATTAGTGAGCAGAAATTCGTCTGTGTATCTGTTATCACTTGTCACTTCAGCTAGTTATATAGAAGGATAACTTGTGTCATTTCCTTTTGTTGATTTCTATGTTATGTGATAATGACTGACACCAATATTGTCCTTTAACATCTTGAATTTTACAAAATGGAAAAACTTTTAACACTTATACTTTTAAGAAGCAAAATTTTTCTTCAACAGCCATCATACAAAATGCCCACAGGCTTTGTTTAGTTTAAATTTTCTGGTTAGATTTTGACACTGCCAAGATAAAACATCTTTTGTACACAGTTTATATTTGCAAATATAAACTAATCCAAACACATATTAGGCACCTTTCCAAAATAATTACATCTTAAACTCATCTGGGTCCAGTTCAATCAGATATTCGACTTATTGGCTCTATGTGACTTACGTTTACGTAACATTTCATGGCTATAACGAGCTGGTTTGTTCAATAAACAGTGAGTAGATTATTATGATTATCTCTAGTTCATAAAAGAGAAATAAGTATATCATAAAGCAAGTCTTAAAAGTCCTGTCAAATTAAGTGGGTCACTTTGAGAGATATAATTTTAAATCTGAGAAACAAGACTACAATGGACTAAAAATTTTGGCCTGAACACACTTCGGTTAATTTATTGTTAATTTTACAACCCACTGAAAAATTATCATTGGTATACAGCAAACTATACAGTCTGACAGATTGTTCCGAACAAAATGAATACAGATCTCCCCTCACTCTCCCAAATGAATAATTTTTGGTTTACAGCATATTATGAATATAGGAAAACAAGTAACAGGGAAAAAAGTAACAGAAAAAAAGTAACAGAAAAAAAGAAACAGGAATAAAATTAACAGAAAAAAAATTAACAGGAAAAAAATTAACAGCTTTTTATGTAATGAAAAAATAGAATGGTGAGAATGACATGAATGATCTTAGGATCAATGTCGATAAATCTTGTAATTTCAGAATTGTTGTTATTGCTTGTTTATATATAATTGTCCTACACTGTTACTGTACCTGAGAGAATATTCTTCGAAACATCGCCTAAATAAATCAGTAATTGTTCTTCCATAAGTATGTGTTACAGTTTAATGCTCTTTCCAGTTACCAAATGCCTCTAAAAGATTAGGAACTTCCTTGAACAACATTAAATTCAAAATAGTTTTTATTTCGTTTTATAATAGAGTAGACATTTTATCTTACCTGTGAATAACCATACTGAGGTGGGAACAACAGATGTGCCATCTGTATATCATCTTTTCTCAACATCTTTACAAGTTTCTATATCATCTCTAACAACAACTATTCAACTCTGAAATAAAAACATCAAATTTTGGATATCAATCTTTATTTTTATACCTTACTACAGTTATTGTATCAGTATCCTCTCTAACAACAACTCTGAAATAAAAACACCAGCGCACTGTACTCCACCTTTGTTTAGACTACTAGTACTAATTCCACAATCATCTATCAGTATGTACTCTTAGTCTTACAAGGAGTATTAAACTCTAAAATAAAAACACCAAGTTTTGTCCTTCACCTTTTTAGCTTACTACAGTAAGTATATCAGTATAAGCTTTCTTCTTCCAAGTTTTAAACTCTGAAATAAAAACACCATAAGCACTTGATCTCTTTTTTAATATAAATTTTCAAGTTTGCCCTCAACCTTTAAGATTTCTATAGCAGCTGCATATCATGAGTACCATCTCTTACAACAAGTATTTTAAAACTCAAACATAAAAAAAAAACCCAACATACTTGAATCCATATATTAGTTTGTCCTCGATTTTGGCTTAAAACTAATTTGAAACAGGATTTTAAACGCTACATGTATGTATTTTTAGACATACATTTCAAATGCGATATAATCATTTGTACTAACCGCTAACATTCTGATCTCTACGATCTCTATGATCAATCGATCATCCTATGACACCAAGAAAATATTTGAAATCAAATCAATCAATCTACACAGCATGAATACGATTACAGGTGGCACATGTACAACACCCCCTTTAATTGAATTTCTCTATATGTTACAGATGAGTGAGTTATCCAGGTAATTGTTTGGCTTGAAGGCTAGTACTTCTATTTATAATTTAGAATATTCTACAAATAGTTTAACTTATGATTAATCTAAACTGATATAAAACGACATGAATATTAGAATACTTTATGGCTTGAAGCAAAAAAATGTTGAGAAAAAATATACTAAAGATCAATTTTCAGTGTAAATTTATATAGGTGTCTTGTCCGTATTTGCCATAAATAGGTACGGTATTTTAATTTCTATTATCACTACTTCCGTAATAAGGACCTACTTGTTGAATTGATTTTAAAGATAGCTTTTCCCAAAATTTAAAAGATAGGTTGCCAGGCAACGAAACATACGCCCACAGCAGCTAAATCGTCCGGGCAGTCAACAAGGGTTGTCGCATATTTTTACTTTTTTCGGTAATGAAACATTCGTAATATTCTAAAATCTGATTAGAATTTGTTTGCTTTTTATAAAGTTTTGCCCCAGGCTAACAATTGGTATACGAAACATTTAATATCATGGATTTAGCTGTTCAGTTATCAAAATTCATTGAAAATCAAAATACTTGTTCGTTTCAACACCTTAAACTTTGTGTATCAATCTGAAGTCAATCGGATGATAAGTTTGGCCTCTATAGTGTCACAAGATTTTTTGAAGTGATCAAGGGAGATAACTCTGGCAGTCATTATTCAAAATCGCTAAAAATTAACCAGGCTTCTTCGTCTCATGACCGTATACACTGTGTATAAATTTAAAGTCAATCGGATATTAACTTTGGACTCTAGAGCGTCCACAGGATTTTTTGAAGTGATCAAGGGCCATAACTCTGGCAGTAATTATTGGAAATCGCTGAAAATAAATAGACGTCTTTGTCTCAGGACTGTCAACACTGCGTATAAATATAAAGTCAATCAGATATTAACTTTGGCCTCTAGAGCATCCACAAGATTTTTTGAAGTGATCAAGGGCCATAACTCTGGTAGTAATTATCAGAAATAGCTGAAAATCAATATGCTTCTTCGTCTCATGGCCTTAAACACTGTGTATAAATTTAAAGTCAATCGGATATTAACTTCGGCCACTAAAGCACCCACAAGATTTTTTGAAGTGATCAAGGGCCATAACTCTGGCACAAATTATCGGAATTCGCTGAAAATCAATAGGCTTCTTAGTCTCATGACCTTAAACACTGTGTATAAATTTAAAGTCAATCGGATATTAACTTTGGCCTCTAGAGCATCCACAAGGTTTTTTGAAGTGATCAAGGGCCATAACTCTGGCACTATTTATCAGAAATCGCTGAAAATAAATAGGCTTCTTCGTCTGATGACCTTATACACTGTGTATAAATTTAAAGTCAATCGGATATTAACTTTGGCCACAAGATTTTTTAAAGTGATCAAGGGCCATAACTCTGGCACTAATTATCGGAAATTGCTGAAAATCAATAGGCTTCTTCGTTTTATGACGTTAAACACCGTGTATAAATTTAAAGTCAATCGGATATTAACTTTGGCCTTTAGAGCGTCCACAAGATTTTTTGAAGTGATCAAGGGCCATAACTCTGGTAGTTATTATCGGAAATCGCTGAAAAACAATAGGCTTCTTCGTCTCATGACCTTAAACACTGTGTATAAATTTAAAGTCAATCGGATATTAACTTTGGCCTGTAGAGCGTCCACAAGCAATTGTGGACGCCGGACGGACGGACGGACGGACGGACGGAAGGGGGTGACGACAATATACGACCACATTTCAATGTGGGCGTATAAAAATTAGTTCAGGTAATCTACAATTGATCAATTGGGGGTGGGAAGGAAAATATTTGTTTTATTTTATAAAATTGTAAATTACGAGGAAGTTTTTGTTTGCTGTTTCAATTACAAATGTAGATGAAAGAGTAGAGTTGAAGAGAGAGGAATAGGGTTTAACATCCACTTGTTATAAACTACTTGTAGGTTATTTCATGACTAACATATGGTTCAATTTTATTTCAATAATTAACTTGCTTTGCATGTAGGAGTCTTTATAATTAGGAAGAAATCGGAAGCCCCGGTAAAAACCCACAAGTTTGCATGAGCAGAAAACACTACTCCCTCACATAAAAAGTTGGGGATCGAAACCATGCCACTTGAATCAATGACAGGCCATTTGATTGAAATCATATATCGGTATATCAGACAACTTTTATAACCCAACGGCCTGGTAAAGATGGAAAAAAACACATGTATAATCCAGTATCAAAAGTACAGGTAGCCTACCGCTAATGTATAGAAATGCTTGGTATTATTTTTTACCAATAAATCTCAAAATCAATATCAATAAATCAATTTTTAGATTATTTTTGTTGCATTTCCCATATCTAGAAAATATGGATCTTTTAAAATCAAAATGGTCGTGACTAGCCATAACAGTTAAATCCATGAAAAAACATATTTTCCCATCATCTAGGCAATAACATACGTACTATTAATTGAGCTGTTGACAAGAATTTGAAAAGCATAAAATCACACACCCGATTGACTTTCCATTAAGAGAAAAGGGTTATATGTCAAGATTGAAAGGGATCATTTCTAACGATGAACAATGACTTACTGAACTGGCAATCCATTGACACCATCAGATGAAAGAAGTTTATTTTACAAAATATCTTGAAAACAAAACGAGTAAAAGGGGCCTACAAATACATGAGTCCTTACTAAGCTAAGCTACAAATAGTAGGAAATAAATAATAAACAGTTTATAGTATTTTAAATGATTTGATAATGGATTTTAGATAGCAAGAATAGATATAGGTTAAAAACAAACTGATTTATTAATATTAGTTCAGCTATTTCTATTCAATCTTCTGTCATTGAGTCAACTGGCGTGGTTTCGAATCCCCCGGTTTTACGTGACAAGGAGTAGGGTAGCCTGTCCAACCTCGTGGGTTTTCTTCGGGTCTACCGTTTTTTCCCACTGCTAAAGACCCAACGCACAAGCGAATTATTGAAATAAAATTGAACCATGTGTTAGACCCGAAATGACCTAGTTTGTTGAGTGGACCTTAAACCCCATATCTCTTTCTTCAATCTTAAACCCCACAAAACAATATTTTTGCCTGACCGACCGATGGACAGATTAAAGGCGTATGAGCCACAAAATTTACATTTTTAATGTTTTTAAATCACGATACAATTCTAATTTTGATGACCTAAAATTAACTTACATGTAAATGAAGAAAACGATTTTTCTCCCAACTAATAATCAAAAACAAACAATATTTCTCCCAACTAAAAATTAGAAATAATCTATCACAAAAGTTACATGCATGTAGGTATAACTATGAACTATTACAATGTATGTTACATGTAATGTCAACACAGAGTACTATAGGTCAACACAATGTAATTTGATACCACATGTATACACAGTTAAAACTGCCCGAGTACAATGTCTATTGACCTTCATCATAAAAAGAAGCAGGTCATAAGCATTTGAGAGTGGTTCGGAGATACATGCCAATCTGTTTCACAGAGAAATACAGATGACTGTCCTCGACACGTGCATTGACATCGCCTGGCGACAATCATTTGCTCAAAGGCTCGTGCCTTTGATGCCTTTTACTCATTTTAATGCCTATTTACACTAAATAGGAAATACTTTTTAACTACAAATACTTCAAACGTCTTTACTTATTTTTCTAATACATACAAAAAATGTTTTAGAATTTAATTTGTCGAAAGAAAAAAGTTAATATGGGGGACTAACCAAGTCGCGTCGATGTCATCCTTATCAGTGATTGTAGCGGCCTAGCAAATATTCACTGCTGATCAGTGTGGGTGCCTTCTCAATATTATGGGTTTACTCCGGGTACATGTACTCCTCAATCTGATTAAAACACAGATCCCATTTCGTTTTGTATTTTATAGTTCAAAATTCTGTTCAACTTGTCTTTACTACACTAGGATCTGGAGGAGTTTTGCATTAACATGTTCTGGAAGATGTGAGGGACTAGCCAATGAAATGGTCTGTTACAACAAGTTTGTAGCCTTTTGATGCACGGAACTGTAGGTAAACCACTAGAAACATCAATGTTGATTTATCAATGTCTGATGTCATAGAGTCAAAAGCCGCTCATTTGGCCCCTGACAAGAACTCCCACCATAACTTGTCGAATCTTACTAGGTAATTAGAATCTAAAAGTCTGTAAATGAACCCAAGAGATAAATTAGTAAACTTCCATTTGTTCGCATTAAGAAAGTAATAAAGGATTATTTTATATCAGGAAGAAGACACAATGGATGTTATTTTGGCATTTACATCCATATCATTGATAATTCATGACTGTTTCTATTAGAGGAATTACAATCATGTGATGTTTACCCTTCAACGCAAGTCGTCTTATTTTCAAAAAGTTTTTCATTTACTGATACATGTATCTCAACACCAACATAATTAAAAGTAACTAAATCCTCTTTGATTTATGTGAATATAAAGTACAGGTATTGAAATGGTTTGATCTGATCTAATGTCTTATTTCTATTAGGAATGAAGCAAGCTCGGTACAATTACATTTCTGTTTATATACAGATTAAGCATGTTTAAATTTTGGTCTAATGTTTTCGAAGGTCAAACACAAATGTGAGAGAGAGAGAAATGGGATTAAACATTCATTTGACACAGACTGGGTGATTTGGGGACTACAGTGGGGAACAATAACTTTTTAATAATTAGCTTGCGCGACTCTGTTCTCTATCACGTGCAAGTGGGGGATCGAAATTCGAAACCACACTACTGATAGAAATGAAATGAAATGGGGTTTAACGTCCTACTTTTCTGCACCTAACCTTGGATAATGGAAGACGGGCATAGGCCATACAGTGTGCTATGAGAGAAATTTTGCCCGGGCAGCGGCGCTACAGCCTACTCTTATATCGAATTCCAACTGCCAAGGGATCTTTTACCTGCACGCCAATGTGTACATGGGATCTTGGTTTTTCGTCCTAACCAAAAGACTAGACCGAACGTTGTGCATCACTGACAAGAGGAAATCATGCCGGAAAACACCACTGATAGACCTTTTGAATGCACATGCTAGACAATTGAAGAGCCTGCACATAAGCTTAAGTACACTATCAATGTCATGATCTTTCATTGAAACAAAATCATCCATGTTGATTTTTATTGAAACTTAACACAACATTTGCACCATTGTCTATGAAGACAGATTGTCATCCCCATAAAACGGCCTGCCAAGAGTCAGCTGCCATGGTTTCAAATCCCCGGTTGTACGTGGCAAGGAGTAGGGTCGCCTGTCCAACCTCATAGGTTTTCTCCGGGTCCCCCGGTTTCCCCCCACTGCTAAAGACCCCTACCTGCCAAGCGAATTATTGAAATAAAATTAAAACCATATGTTAGTCCCGAAATGACCTAGTTTGTGTCGAATGGACATTAAACCCCATTAGACATTAAACCCCATCTCTCTCTCTCTCTCACTCTCTCTATCTCCTCTCTCTAATCTCATCCCCCTAAAACAAATCAATCAGCTTACATAAAATCTGACAAAACTGTTATTTTTATTCTTCACCCAAATCAAAACTACCTAACTTTTGTAGTAAACTGCTTAATTTTCACACACTGTTGTTTGAAAAGCAAGGATTGAACTAATTAAAATGTCTAACTTGTAGTCAATCAATATTAAACTAGTAATTTTTTTATGTATCTTGCACACAAATAAGTCTGAATACATCCAATGTTACTACAATGAATAGTAAACAGTCGATCTAAAATTACCAGTATTTTTTTTAAGGATACTTGAACTAGTCACTTCATTAATCAAACTGAATTAAATATACGTCTAAAACAGTAATTCACATTGACAAATGGTACTTTTAATTTTATAAGCTTAAGTTTTAAAGATGCTTTGTGTTAGATTGAGATAAAGAGCTAGTCTTTTTTGCTTTAATTGTTCAAAAAGAGATAATGCAAAATGAATATTGAAAATTTTATTCAGATTACTTCATTCTCAGTGAAGTTTTCACTGTTTGCAGTTTTGACAAGTTTGTGGCACAGATTGTTTATTATCGTAACAATGGTGCTTGTTATTCAAGACTTAGCCTTGATTCGTCATTCATTAAATTAAGTCATTAAATGGTGACTATATTGTAATCTGGTTACGTCTCTGCCATTTGATGATCTGAAGAGTTTATTACAGACTTGTTATATGAATAAATGTCTAAATAAAGACCTGCAATAGGCCGATTATGTATAGTTCTTCCATAATGCATGTTTAAATCAGTATAAAGATATATATGCTGACAGTTTATTTAGTTGTCCTACGCCTACTTTATCAACATATATTATTTTTACCTATTTTTTTGTTATAAAAGATTTGAAATCATAAATCATGTAGATATTATTATTATATCTGATAAATTAAGAATGTATGTTTTTCAATACTTACCTGAGAGAGATAGGTGGAGATTTATTCAATAATTTACAATGAATTGTTGATAAAAACTAAAAGAACACTCCTTCATAAGTTCATGTTGTTAAGCCTATACACTACCAGGAAAAGGTGTTTGTGATTATGTCCATAAATTACAATTTATAACTTAACAACACAGAGGTTGGTCTAGATAAATAAAACTTTTTTTGACGAGATCAACAATGAGAACAAAAAAAGTAAATCGAATACTGCAAGTTTTGTAAGTGAAAAACAAAGTGTTCATACAATAGGCGATCGCGAAGCCAACGAAGTATAACTTGTAACTTTTCACAACACCATTGACTGTGACTCATGTGTTAGCAGTGAATTGAAATAATAAGTCGGTTAATTGGCTCTCAATTAATTATCATAAAACTGGTTTACCCACCCACTGACGATCCGATCTGTGTCTTTCTATTTATCACCAACAAATGGAAGATTAAAGTCTACAATGTTTTCGTCTGCAAAACATCCAATTTCGGCCCGGAAGTGCTCAAAAGATAACAAAGTAGTCTCCAGTTTCCAGTCCGCCGTGGCAGGTAACTTTGAGACTCGGTTAACCGGACCTAATAGCAGGTTTTATGGGGGGGGGGGGGTATTTTTGTTTGTTTTTTTGTCTGTCTGTCTGTTTTTTGGGGCTTTTTTTTGTTATTTTGATTCGGCGTGATACAGATGTTTTAAAAACACAAAATCAATCAATAAAAATGTGAACTTCATGATGGTAGCACGATTTACCAAAATTCGTACAAATATAGCCTACCCAAATGCACGATTATTTCCAGTGATTTTGGATCAGCCCACAAAGAAAAATAATTCAAAAAATGAAATTAATATTAATATAAATCTGAGTGTAACTAAGATAAGAAACCTCATCTCTCAACCTTCTGTATATAGGCTACATCAGTTTGATTAAAACACAGATCCCATTTCGTTTCGTTTTACTCGTCTTTAGAACACTAGGATCTGGAAAAGTTGTTATCATTGACGTGTTCTGAATGATGTGTGGGATTAGCCAATCAAACGGTCTGTTACGCAGATTTCTTGCTCTTTGATGCACCTGTGGGTAAACCACTAGAAACGTCGAGACAGATTGATTTATATTGTTATCTGGGTTGCCTTTAGAACACTACGATCTGGAAGAGTTGTTATCATTGGTGTGTTCTGATTGAAGTGTGGTATTAGACAATGAAACGGTCTGTTACGCAGAATTATTGCCCCTTTCAAGCGCATAACTGTGGTTAAACCACCAGAAACGTCAATGCTGATTGATTTATCTGACACTGGCGTCATAGGGTCAAAAGTCTCTCGTTTGAACCCTGACGTGAACCCCCTCTATAACTTGTCAGATCTTCGCGTAGTGTAGACCATCGAAATATAGATCTGTATTTTAATCAGATGTATATACATCAGTGGGCTATATCTCAACGTTTTTAGCTACGTTTAGCTACCAACCTAAACACACTATTTATTATTTCACTCACATCTATTAGTTAGTCGCGTTAGGCTGAAAATAACTATCATTTATTACTCCTCACAAAAGTTAATCCACATATAAACAACAAGTCGTTGTTTGTGTCAATACACAATCGTGTATCCTAATATACAATCAGTTTTTCTAGGAAACAATTCAATTTGTCATCACGAACCCAATTTCGCAATGGTATCACTATCAGACGCGTTTGGCTAAAATGGGTTCACTCAGAGCATATTTTTTTTTGCTCCCACATTCAAAGAAGTAAAGTTGAACAAACAAACATCCGGAGCATTGTCACTGTTTCGGTTTATCATTCTAATGTTTCGCTAATGAAGACGGGCATAGGTCTACGCCATACAGTGTGCTATAAGGGTAATTTTCCGGCGTGGTTTCCCCTTGTCAGTGATGCAGAATGAGGGCCTGACAAGGACAGCTGCCTAGTCATTCGGATGGGACGAAAAACCGAGGTCCCGTATACACATTGGCGTGCACGTAAAAGATCCCTTGGCAGTTGGAATTCGATATAAGAGTAGGCCGTAGTGCCGCTGCCCGGGCAAAATTTCCCTCATAGCACACTGTATGGCGTATGCCCGTCTTCCATTAGCCCAGGTTAGGTGCAGAAGAGTAGGACGTTAAACCCCATTTCATTTCATTTCATTTCATTTCAATTCTGCCTGGACAGCCTACTCTTACTTCGAATTTCAACTGCTAAGGGATCTTTTACGTTCACGCTAATATGTACACAGGACCTCGTTTTTTTCGTCTTACCCGAACGACTAGACAGTTGTTGACATATTGCCGTTCATGATTTAATAATAACCGATCATTTCCTATCCGCGGTGTAGTTCAACCCACGCACCCACCCAGTTCCGCAGGCTATTCGTTTAGACGCTAGTGTTGAAATTTAGCGACAGTCCCAGGCTCGGATCCAGAGGGGGGGTCCAGGGGTTCCGGACCCCCCCCCCCCCCCTGCTCAGGCTTGAAAATTTGAAACTTAAATCTAAAAGCCTGAATCTGACCCAAAAATTGCGAGTTTGTATACATTGATTTTAAGGATATTTTATGCGATTTTATTGGCGATTTTTAGACCTGTAATTTTGGAATTTACCTTCCGGAAATACGTCAGAATGCACCAAATTGAATCTAATTTACCAAATTTTTCTGGGGGAGGGCCCCCAACCCCCCCCTTTAATTGGTTGAGCAATTATCAAACCTAGACCCCTCCCCCCTGCAAGAAATCCTGGATCCGCGCCTGAGTCCCGTAGGCGAGTTTGAATTGGGCCTTTTTTATTCTTGGGCATTCTACTGTTTGGTGTGCCTGTCTAACATACCCATGTCGTACAGTGGTGTTGTGTTTCGTTTGATAAAGAAATACTGGGTAGGTGGCATTATTATTTCATTGAAAGACTAATCATGAGTTCCTTGTTGTGTGTACCTAAAATACACACACCCCCCAAATACACCCCAAATCCTTAAATGCCACTGGCACGGTTAACAACAAAACCAACACAGGATATATAAACACCTCTTCTCAACATCAAACGTCAATAGATATTGTAGTTATCTCCCTTCCATCATATATTTGCGGGGAGAAATAAAACAATTTCCTTTGCGTGAGCTTTCCGATAACCGTGTTACCCCCTCAGCTTTGATACCAACCAGTCTAACCATAACCTTCTCGAACGCTTACATTGTTCCTAAATTCTACATTGAGTAAGGCACAGATTCAATAATCAGAATGCCGGGGTCATGGGCGTCACACATGGGTGGGTCCGGGGGGGTCGGACCCCCCCCAATTGTTTTCCTGGGAGGGTCTGAATATACTTGGACCCCCCAAAATTTGGCAAAATAAAGTTCCCGAAATCTAATAAAACACTAATTTTAGGACTGGAATAGCAGTAAAACGCGTTTGCGGCCATGAAATATTCCAAAATTTTCTTGGGGGGTCCATACAATGTCAGCTCCGCTTCTTCGCCCTGCGAAGAAAACAAACTGGCCGCAGCCCGTAAACCTGCTTCGGGCATTTCTAGTTTTGCTTCCCTAACTTTCTAATAAAACACTAATTTCACTTTTCTTTTAATTGAATACCACGAATTTATACTGAGTTGACTATTGATTAAAACATTTTGTCTGGGGCCACTCTACTTTGTGCGACATTTTTCGGGCATCGATTATTACTTGTGAATGCAACTGCAACAGTGTGATTGGATGGTTGGAATCAGAGTGGGATTTCGGTTACAAAACCATTGGACACTTTTGGAGTTGCTCACACAGGCTAGAATAGCAGAAAACGCATTTGCGATGGTTAAATTTTCAAAATTTTCGCCGGGAGGGTGAGGCTCCCCTAGCCCGCGACGATTGATTAGTTGTTTGGAATTCTGGGCAGACAGGTAGGCTAAATTGAACCAAATTGAAGTTGCTGTATTCACAGGTTACAGACTGGAATAGCAGGAAAACGCGTTTGTGGCAGATAAATTCTCAAAATTTTCTCCCAACGGTCCCGTCTTCATGGGTGTAATCGATTGATTGGAATTCGATTCAGCAAGCCACCTTAATTAGGTAATATTAGACCACTTTGAAATTGCTATGTTCATGGGCTGAAATAGCAGGAAAAGGTGTTTGCAGCCGTCAAATATTCCAAAATTTTCTTAGGTGGGGTAAGCCACGCTTCTTCGTCTCTCGGGGAAGACCAGTGCCGCTGTCTGGAAACATTATAAACGTTGTATTGGTGTGATGTTTTAGTTTAACCCCGTAAAATATGCCAAACAATGTTTACAGAAGACTGAGACTTTAAACAAAATTTATGGGGGTATCCCCCCCCACCGTTGCGGACCCCCCCCCCCCAATATATATTTCACGGCTACGCCCCTGGCCGGGGTTCGATCAGGTGTATTTGCCGAGAAATTTCCCCGGGATTTTTAAGCATGGATTCCTTTTGTCAGGGGTGCAAGGTGGCGGGCATTGCACGGACATTGTGTAGACGTTCGGATGGTGCGAATAACCGAGCCTTTTTGATGTTGGCATGTACTTAAAAGAACTCTTGACAGTTGAAATTCGAAAAAAAGAGTAGGCTGTAGTGCCACATTCGGGGCAAACTTCCCCCCCCCCCAGAGCACACTGTATTGCAGAAATGTAGTACACTGTATGGTGTACACCTGTTTTCATTATCCCAGTCGATGCGTAGGTCGTTAAAGCCCAATTCATTTCATTTCCTTATATTAATGGCACAGCAGGCGCGGATCCAGGATTTTTTGCAGGGGGGGGGGTGTAGGTTTGATAATTTCTTATATAATTGCGCTCAACCAATTAACGGGGGGTTGGGGGGCCTCCCCCGGAAAAATTTGGTAAATTAGATCCAATTTGGTGCATTCTGACGTATTTCCGGAAGGTAAATTCCAAAATTACAGGTCTAAAAATCGCCAATAAAATCGCATAGATTTAAGTTTCAAATTTTCAAGCCTGAGCAGGGGGGGGGGGGGGGGTCTGGACCCCCCCTCTGGATCCGCGCCTGCACAGTCAATGGTATTGCCTATATGTGTCTTTTGGACCACATATTCCCCCAAAATGATGTGTGAGGATGGCATTGCTTCTTTGTCAATACCAATGATAAGCTATCGAGTCAATAATCTTTTTAGAGGAATTTATAAATTTACACATACTTATGGAAGAACAATTACCAATTTACTTAGGCGACGTTTTGGAGAGTGTTCTCTAAACGCTTTCAAGCGATGCGTGAAATTGCAGGGGCGGATCCAGGAATTTTTGCCGAAGGAGGTTTACCGGACTGCTATTAAGAAAATTTGACAATGCATGATTGCCATTGTCATCTCTAACTTTCGGGTAGATATTCATACACATTGACCTGTATCATTATTTTGCTCTTTGAATGCCAATCCCACCACATCATCTAATAATAAAGGATAAAGCACACAACCGATTCACTTTTCTTAAAGTGTTGTTGTACAAAATTGTTTATGTAGCTGAGCAGGGTGGGGTTTGAGTACTGACTCAAACCGCGACATTGGAAAAGGTAATCCTCACAGGCTGCACATGTCTTAGCTATAAGTTCATAATATGCAATGTGACATATCAGAAAATAACGTGAATAAAAAAGGAAAACGCCATAACATTTCTTAAAGGTAGTTTGTGTAACAATCGATGAATTTATTGGGATACTTTTCTTGGTAAACGATTCTTGGGGTGTACTTTTATTTTGTATCCGCATGAGGGCGTGCAGAGTGGGGGCACGAGTATCTAATGCCTTCCTTTCAGGGGGGTTGGGTAGCCGAACGGTTAGCGTGTGCGTGTTGTATCATACGGCCTGCCATTGAGTCAACTGGCGTGGTTTCGAATCCCCGGTTGTACGTGACAAGGAGTAGGGTCGCCTGTCCCACCTCGTGGGTTTTCTACGGGTACTCCGGTTTCCTCGCCCTGCTAAAGACCCAACGCGCAAGCGAATTATTGAAATAAAATTAAACCAAATGTTAGTCCCGAAATGACCTAGTTTGTGTTGAGTGGACGTTAAACCCTCAGTCTCTCTCTCTGTCTCTCTCTCTATCCATTCTAATTGTTAAACCCGTGCACGCCATTTAGCACCAGAGCAGCCCGGAACAAAAGTCGTGTTTTATGACTATATAATATTGCATTTTAACAATATATAAGTGGGTATAATAGAAATGCGGGGTTGAAGAGAATCACGTGACACCTAAATTAAGAACCGTCTGTTTTTCAGATAAATATTTGATGCTCATACTGTAATTATTACCGCGAGCACGCGAGATTCTTTTATGACGATGATTGTAGTAAGAGAAATGGCGAGCTCCCATGCAATTTAATCACTTTCAGGAAATGACAGGCCTTGTTTAAATGTAAAAAGCATCAACTATTAAAGTGACATATTAATAACATAAGACGCCGTAAATGGTAAAAGTTTCTGTAAAATGCCCATTACATCTATTAAAGACACATAATATATGATGCAGATTATACCCCTGTCGGGCTTCCGTCACTTTTCTCATCTTCCATAGCACGCATCCAATATACAATTATACATAAGTTTATGCATTTCTGTATTAAGTGTAATATCTGATATAATGGCGGATATTAACTCATGTCGTTTTTAAATGGCCAATAAAAGATTTATTATTTTTGTGAAAGATATAATAATACCATCCTTTCTATTTAAAGGACAATATTAATGTCAGTCATTATCACATATGTGACAGAACCGGTTAAACACATTCCCAATATAATTTTAACACAGAAGTCATTGCTACGATAGATGCGTAATAAAGGTTTCGTGAATCGGAAGTGAGGAACGCCAAAGGAAAACAAGAGTTACTCCTCTATAAGTGACGAGTGATAAAAGATGCACGGCCGAATTTCTGCTCACTGATAATTCTTTCTAAGACCAAAGGTTGTTATATGGGACTGCAAGAGGATATCTTACAATTCAATAAAGTAATTGCCTTTAGATAAGAGAACACGAGAAAAATAGAAATAGTCCGTACATTCCCTTGCTATTATTCCTTCTATAGGAGAGACCGGGGCACATTGTTCGCGAAACAAAAACATTCGACAGTTGGAATTCGAAATAAAGAGTAAGCCGTAGAGGCGCTCGCTGTCCGGGCAAAATTTCCACCGTCGAAACCAAACCAAACAACAGACAAAACACGCATTACACCATGCAACAACCTAACTCCCGTCCATTGTTTGATATGACTACTCTTGTATCGAATTCCAACTGTCAAGGGTTCTGTTACGTGCACGCCAATGTGTACACGAGACCTCGCTTTTACGTTCCATGCCACCCGATCGACTACACATTATCCTATGCCAAGGCCCTCTGTTCTGCACCACTGACAAGGGGGAACCACGCCGATAAATTCCAGATGAACTTTCTCGGCCAATACCGGAATCGAACACGAGACTAACCTAACCTCCAGGTTAGCGAGCCAAAGTCTTACTCACTAAGTCACCGCGGCCGCTAGGTAGCACGCAATAAAGTTATATATTATTACATACACATTACAACATAGACAAGATCTAACTATCGACTCATACATAACGAAGATAAATTAAAACTGGATATTGAATGACGATAATTATTCATTGCAGGAACTAAGGGACATGAAAGTGTCGTCATTAAGCTCAAGTCCTGTCGCTTAAATAATTAACGAGTCCCTTTGGATTGCTTTATTCACTATAAAAGTCTATTGTATACAACAACCACGTGCAAGAGGGGGTAGAGGTTTTATCGCGCTATATGGCGATGTTATCCGTCGACATGAAATATACACCCTATTCCCGCGAGATATGAAACTATAATTACGCCATGTTGAATTATGTGTACACATGTCTCGGATGGAGTTGATGGATGTGACAGAATGACTGTTGATAGCAGACGGTGATTTTCTTGTTAATTTCTTGTAAGGGAAGTCTACACCGCAACTCACAATGTTGTTCCCTTAAGACTTGGCTAACCAGAAGAGCATTTTAATGACAGTATAAAAACTGCATCTCCATACAACAGTCGCGGAATGATATACTGTCGCCAGGGAATACATTCCCCTAACTGAACACACCATTTCCGTTCGAACAAGTGTTTCGAGGTAATGTTTTACAGAATATTTCATGTTCTGTTACACACATGCTCCCTTGAGACACGGTCTACCAGAAGAGAACTCAAATGGACAGAACACTACATTTTGCACACGGAGACCTGTCTATTTGAGAAAAGTCCCATTTCCTAAATGGTCGCTAAAATAAGTGTACTATTTTGCTGTGCTGTTCTAATACATTTTTTTAATACCAAATTAACATTTTCAATTTTATTGAATATGGAAAAGTAAGTGGAGTAAATGCTTCTAAAATTCTAGAAGCATATACTTTATGTTTCGATCAAAATCTAGGAATAGGTATGAAAATGTCGGCCCAACAGCTTCGTATCTGTTCGCAAGTGGGGCATATTGTGGACTAACAGTGCAAGTTTCGCATTCAGAAAATTTTGACCGACGATTGCCAAATGGCGTACTTCAACTGGACGTGGAAATTGCGTCAATCTTGCTATCAACTTACTATTATGTTTAATTACACAACAGGGAAGGGTAAATAAATAAGGTAGCCTATATCACAATGATTCGACCATCTGCTCTAGAGACACCATTTTCCTGAAGCAATGGCCAGAGAAATCCCACTCTGCCCATTGCTGGAATAACTTCTGATTCTTAAACTTTTGAGGGAGTGTTTCTATTCTTCCCGTTCAATCAACATGACAGTTGGTTGTTATTCGGACTACTGACCAATCAAAATTTAAAACAACAAAATCCACTCATTACAGCAGTGAGTAGTAGGATTACCTCTAATCAAACGGAACACTGCGAGGAGTATGTAGAGACCCTCACTCCCAACCATACCTCCACCCAATACTTCCGTACCGTACCACAATATTTTTTAATATTATTCATGTTTTGCTCCCATTAAGGTCATTATACAAGTTTTGGGTCTTTGATTGATAATTCTATCGATTTACAAGGTTGCACATGTGGCATCACTGTCATCTAAAGTAACTAAAAATTCGATCATAACCTCCCCGTCTTTTCGGGAGCTATAAGATGCTAAGAATATGGATGCCGGGGGCCTATTTAATATATATAAGGAGTATATTTCCCGCATCAATGGCAGGGAATACCACACTGAAAAAATCCGGAGGAACTTTCTCGGCCAATACCGACCGGCATCGAATCCGGGACCTTCGTGTTAGCGAGCTGGCACCATACTCACTAAGCAATCTTTATATTGAATCATTTAACCAGCAAACTCAATTATCAAATAATTGATAAATGTCCAAGAAAATATCTAGGCTATATACCTACTTCGTCTTAACGAATATTACATGATTATCGAAAAAAGAATCGATTATTTCGATTGCATTCTCATTTATTTTCATTTTCGCCTTCATAGAATTGTATAATATTGTTCTGTTTATGTGGATATTGATAACATATTCTCTATAAATTTATTGGTGGATATTCACATGTACTGTTTGATAGAAATCAGATATTGAAAAACCTTGAAAGACTAGTAGATCAACTTAATAAGATCATGTATTAATGTAATCCCTAGCTTGACATACTATTCATCTTAATAAAGATAATATGTGAATTATTGACTACATTTATATTAAATCTTTATATATTCGATATTAATCATAACAGAATTGACACTTTATTCAATTCTCTGACAGTATTCAGACATTGAAATAATCTCTTCTTTCGTTCCCATGTTCGAAACATAACTCCAGAAGATATCCAGTTTTTCTGTTCTGATATTGCGAATATGAGGCTTTTATTATATATGTGTCTTACTGATCATAGACACGAACCCACAATAAGATCCCCCCCCTCCTCTTTTTTTGTGCTAATATCGTCACAAACATTGCAAATGTCCGACAAGGAAAGATATAGTATATACATGTATACCCACACTCCACACGTCATATCCTAAATTTAAATGATTACATAGTAAAAATTGAAACAGTGGAATTGACCAAAAAGGCCGCTCTTGTCGGTTCTTAAAATTGTCGGTGATTAGTCTATTATATAATGATATTCTAACCCGTTTCACATCTTTCGTACATACAACGACTACAAAGACTAAATGAACTAAATACTTCCGGTCGAATGGTTAGCGTGCGCGCGCTGTATCATAAGGTATGTCATTATGTCAACTGGCGTGTTTTTTCTCCAGGTGGTCCGGTTTCCTCCTACTACTCAAAAGACCCCAACGCGCAAGCGAATTATTAAAATAAAATTCAACCAAATATTAGTCCCGAAATGACCTAGTGTGTGTCGAGTGGACGTTAAACCCCATTTCTCTCTTTCTCTATGTGTCTCAAATTCTCGACTCGAGGTATACTTAGCGTTTTGTACTAAAATGGTGGATTTGTGAATTAAAATGTCGGCCAACTAGCTTCGTGTCTATTCCCAACCGAAGTTAATTGTAGATTTTTTTAGTACTATATGTATGTCTGTCTTTTAATTTGCAAAATCGTCGAAGCTCAAACTTAGGTCGCTTTTTGTCAGATATGCAGCAGGCTGTAATTACTGACAAATTTAATCGGAATTCCGAATTCATTACATGATGGCGCTTCTCAGGCTTCCGCCATGCCCCCACCCCCTTCGCCCATCACACCCCATATTACATAAAATATCACGATAATAGAAATGGTAGAATCGCACGTAACTTATAAAAGGTAAAGATATGACTTACTCCTTAAAATCGACTGCGTTTAAATTACCGAAAACCGCTTGTAACAGCCCACTGGTACTACTACGTCAGCCATTAATGGCCCGGAAGTATCTTATTGTACAGCGTAGCTCATGGTAGACTTGGCCTTAGGTAGTAAGAAATGAACCTATTCATGATTTAAAACACATGTAAAGCTAAATATTCCAATACATCGATTTATATTGTAGTTAATCAGCTAATTTACTTGCCATCAAAGGCTCCATAACATGTAGTCACGGTCGATTCTGTTCCGGTAGTAATGACGCCATTGTTCAATTGCAGGAAGAAAGATGGACGTCGATTATTGCCATGAATCAGAGCCAATATTTCGGTTAATTATAGATGCTAGGGAACTGGCTTTTAGGTCAATGCATGTTATTCCTCATATTATGTTCATATATCTGCATCAAAGAGGCAAATTGCTAAAAGAAAGAGAGCGGTTCGATTCGGGCTTGTAGAATAGGTCTTACTGGCCATTTTCAGGTCATAAATCAATTTGCAGCAACCCGTAATTATGGTTTCAATCCGTGGTCAAATGCGCTCCATTTGCTTTCGATGAACAGCCTTTGATTAACCCATTAATAGCAAAAGAAAAATGGCGGTTGGAAACACATTATGTCGGTTATTTCGTTTTAATTAATATTTTAAATTTAAAGAATCCGGTTGTACCTGCACTCCCAATAATTAATGACAGTAGTGTGAATTATTCAAATGTTTTTCAGGCTTCAGTTTCCGGTTTGTCTAGGACGGTGCATAACAGATATAAACTTCGCTTCTTCCGGCCTAATGGCAAAGTGAAGGCTCCGCCATGGATTAACAGCGCGAAGACGAGATGAAATGAATTGAAATAGGGTTTAACGTCCTACTATTCTGCTCCGAACTTGAAAATGAAAACGGACATACACCATACAGTGTGCCACTCTTATGTCGAATTCCAATGGATCTTTTATCCGAATGCCTATGTTTAGACGGGACCGCGGTTTTTCGTCCCATCCGAAAGCTAGACAGCTGTCCTTGTCAGGCCCTCCGTCCTGCATTACTGACAAGGGGAAACCACACCGAAAGCGCTTGTGACCCCCAAGGCGAAGATAAAAGAGCAAGAAATGAGAGAGAGAGAGCGTGGGAGGGAGATTTAGAGAGAAAGAGAGGGGGAGATAGAGACGGAGAGGGGACGAGAGATTGAGAGAGATAGAGAGGGGTGACGTCAACTCAACACAAACTAGGTCATTCGGGACTAACAAATGGTTCTATTTTATTTCAATAATTCGCTTGTGCGTGGGGGTCTTTCAGCAGTGGGAGCAAACCGGAGAATCTAATATATTCTATTTTTATTAAGTCCTGAGTGGGAGAATTCAAATGAATCCGATTAAGCACAAATCATATATGATATGCACATATATTAAACCACCACACACAGTACTATTCAAATTTATGTGGATAAAAGACGAATTATTTTGATGACTGGTTATGACATTTTAGACATGTCAAGGCATTAAGTCGATGAGTAAACACGAAGTCTCTAGTGTGACAAATGATAGTTTCAATAAAATGTGACACTGTATATATGAATATTTAAAGATTTAGATAAAGAGATGGTCGATCTTTCTACACTAGTTGAAAAATAGATAACGAAAACATTAATATATTGAAAATTCCAGTCTAATTATTTTATTCTGGGCAAAGTTATGAGTGTTTGAAGTTTTGACAAGAGAGTATCAAGTAACGTTAATACGATAATAAACACAATGTCATAGTTTCTATAACGGTGTTGGCCGAAAAGGTGCTCTGGGTGCCTCCTCGTGTATGACAATTGACATGAGAGGTATAGCGGAAAAGGCTCCGTCATAGGATATGACGTATGTTGATCTTCTCTAGTCCGACTGATGCAGCATAGTAGGAACAGTGCCACAACATCAAACTGGGCTGCTATCGAAATCGTTTTGACACCGTCCTAAGTCTTTCTGTCACACACTGGAGTCTTAAATATCCTCGGATTTTCCCAATTGTGTCTAACTAACACACACTTTGATCTTTCTCTAGTCGTGAGGGTGGGGCTTGGGAGCGTGTGACAAGTGAAACAGAGAGAGAGAGAGAGAAATGGGGTTTAACGTCCACTCGACACAACTAGGTCATTTCGGGACTAACATATGGTTTAATTTTATTTCAATAATTTGTTTGCGCGTAGGGGTCTTTAGCAGTGGGAGGAAACCGGAGTGCCCGGAGGAAACCCACGAAGTTGAGAAGGCGCCCCTATCTCCATGCCACATACGCTCACACCAGGGCTCGAAACCAGACAAGTGAAACAGCCCAGGGCCTCTCTCTTTATCTACACCCGGCACTGGGTATAGGACGCGGTGAATGGCTTTGACAAAACCCACCAAATTCTAACCAATTTCATATAGCTTAAGATCGAAGTTGGTGTTGGGGGTTTACCGAAGACGCCAACAGGAAACCAAATGGTTGTCATTTTCATGAATTTCTAGCGTGTCATTATATTTTCCTTCTCAACACAAAATTAAAAACGTATCGTGATCTTAATGTTATTGGGTTCGGGGTATTTCACTTAAGAATTAGTTGTATATACTTTTTCCATGAATCATTTAGTTGGTAATTTCAGGATAGCGTTTCAATTGTTCAGTTGTTGCTTTTGAAATAGAAACTGTAAATCCATTAAAGTAATGAGAAAAACAACGCTACTGTGAGGTTCTTTTGGATATAATAGATACGAATGTTGATCATTAATGTAGTTTCTATTTTAATTATTGAGGAAATACATATAGTTGATACCCATTTCCTCGTCCATTCCAATTTTATTGCTTACCGGTGTGTTTTGTATTACAACAAAAAAGTGGGGAAAATGACCCACTGCTCAAACAAATTGCCCCATAAAAAGAAACAGTGAGGTAATACAAATTATGCTAACAAACAGGCACGAGCTTTTTAGTACTAATTTAAGTTCACTACACTTGTAACACAGAGCACGGGGCGTGTGCATCCCAAAACCCCACTAGAGTTTGTCGAAATAAACCAGCAATTGCCAGACAAGATATTCCCACATTTTGCAGGAGATAGATAAAGAACAAGCCGAAAAAGGGCTATAATCCAGGAGGTTATGGTCTGAAATGCGCGAATATCGAAAGGGGCTGGGATATTTCCGATATAAAGATATATTTTAAGTTTCGTCAAAATCGGATAAGCATGTGACCTCTAGTGGGCCCACAACCTTGGTATTACATACTTTTGCGCCATTTCTGTACAGTGTGCGGCCATTTTGTCAGGCAGTTTGGGTCAGATTTTTACGAAATTCGAACTCGACCTTTATTGATGTTAAACAGTGATATATTTTAACGTTTTTTTTAAAATTAAATACAAATTGTGATCGCATAGAGGGAGAGAAATGGGGTTTAACATCCACTCGACACAAACTAGGTCATTTCGTGACTAACATATGGTTTAATTTTATTTCAATAGTTCGCTTGCGCGTAGGGGTCTTTAGCAGTGGGGGGGAAACCGGAGGACTCGGAGAAACTAACGAGGTTGGACAGGTGACCATATCAACCGGGGATTCGAAACCACGCCAGCTGACTCAATGGCAGGCTTAATGATACAGTGCACACGTGCTAGCCATTCGGCCATTCAACCCCCCGGTCGCCAAAAATGCATACTCCATGAAAAGACGGTCCGGTACATGCCAATATCGACGGGAACCGAGAGCGTTGTGAGGTAGACCTATATATCAAGTTTTGTCAAAATCGGATTAAAAGTGTGATCTCTGTAATGTTCACAAACAAATTGTGGACGGACGGACATGATCAGGGGCGACGACACTATACGTCCACATGGCAATGCCTATCTTATAACTAACTAACCAGTCTTCTCGAGGACAGTTGTCCGGCATTCATGTTTGATAAGACTCCCATGGTTGTGTTATAGGTTTTAATCTTATTTATATATACCTGACCCTAACCCTAACTCTAATATAAAGTACATGTAGGAATGTCCATTTGTAGGCACAGTATGAACGGCTTCCCGCTATTTTTTCGGTGTAAAAGTGATGGAAATAGAAAAAGGGCAGTCGGATCAAACATGATCGCCAGTTGTTCTTTCTTGGTTGCACTGCTACTACACAGAATAATGGTAAATCATTTATTGCCCGAACCGTAATCAGATGCATATACCAATTTATATACAATGCCGACCCTACCTATTCGAATTCCAAGCGTAAAGCACATTCAAAATGTGCAGGTTCTTTAATAAAATGACGTTTGCGTAAAGATTGATTACAAATCTTCTTAGCTGGTTTTAAAAGTAGCAGTCACTGGTGGCACATTAATCGACTAAAGTACATGTATTTGTGGAGCCTTTAAGTGAACCAAAACCTCCCATATTCCTTTTTTTTAATCACAATTACCCTTTAATTAACATTAATTCTTAAATAACCTTCATCGATCTTCTAAGTCAAAAAGAAATCCGCCCAATTTATACCCAAGAACAGAAAGCTTATAATGTCAGATACCCATTAAGCCATACTCAATAACCATATGACGTGATAAATCACGGTTAAATATGGGCTTTCGCTTGAAAATTTCTCAATCTTTCATTCCAAAAAAGCCTTGTTTGTGCTGTTAATGTCATTGAATCGAACACTTCCGCTGATTGATGATCACGACAACCTGAAACAAGTAGCCGTTAATGACCCTAATCAATAGGGGAAGATGATTACCTCCTGGGATCGGTGGGAATAAGGTAAACACGGGAGTTATAATTAACTTTTGATTGGTGTAATCAGTAGCACGTGGTGAGAATATGGACTGATCACGGGAGCGAAAACGCCATTACTATTGCAGGTATTCGATATTGATACGCCTTTTGTTTCATCAATTATGGGTATCGATTCCATAATCTGCTATTGACAACCGCCAAATTCAATCAGTTTTGTTCCAGGATAACGTCCCATGGCAGACAATGATCTACTTTGCCTCATTACGGCATGAAAAGTCTATGGATTTTTTAGAATTGTGAAGCAGAGATATATATTACTGCAGCAATGGAGATCATCAATGGAGAATAGTTCTTTTAAAAGATGGATGTAGTGACGGATACATTACTTCATTTTGTATGGGTTTTGGGTTTCAATTACACCCCCCACCCCCCATTAAAGTCTATGGGTACAGATTATTTTACAGTGCAAAAAGCTGTGCGTGTAGTGGGGGATGCTGCATTTGCTCTATTTTCCGGCGTGGTTGCCCTTTGTCAGTGATACAGGACGGATGGTAAGACAAGGACAGTTGTCTAGTTGTTCGGATGGGAAGGAAAACTGAGGTCCCATGTACATTATAGCGTGTACGTAAAAGATTCCTTGACAGTTAGCCTTAGTGCCGCTGCCCGGGCTAAATGACCCTCATAGCCCACTGTATGGCTTAGCCCAATTCTCTCTATTTGGCGCGGTAATTAAAACTGATCATGGCGTGCAACGTATAATATGTACAACTTTACGTTGGAGTCTAACGTTATACCAATGTCATAATATAAAAACTTGATCCAAACAAGGGTTCGGAAGATGGACATAACAGGTACAGAGATTGGATTCTATGATCTTTCTTCTGTTATTGACTGAACAAGTTACGGTTCAATGTGTCCCAACCGGTTCGAGAGATGGGATATTGCTACACTGTCGGATCAGTGTAGATAAATTGTCCGTGTGGAAACGACCTTCTCAAACTTCCTGTTCTCCCCAGTTGTCTTGATAATTTACAACACTGTACCAAATGAATGGGGTTAACGTCCTACTGTTTTAGATTGATATGGAATGGGGTTTAACATCCTACTGTTCTTGTCTGACTGAACCTATGAAGAAGGGCATACGCCATGCAATGTGTTATGTAAGACATTTTGCCCGAACAGCGGCACTACGGATTATGCCTACACTTATATCGATTTCCAACTGCCAAGGGATCTTTTACGTGCACATAAGTGAATACACGGGATCTGGTTTTTTTTTGTATCATCCGAAAGAGTATACGTTGTCCCTTGTAAGCCCCCCCCCCCACAACTTCAAAAGAGAAAGAATTGCCATTACATTTAGTGTTTTGTAAGGTACATGACAAAACAAGTAAAAAAAAACATATGACGAGTTCAATTCCCCGTACATTAATCGATTCATAAAACACAGAAGCACTTAGAAGATTTTTTCTAAGAATCGTTCTTTGATGAAGAAATGAAAATAAGCGTGTAGTAGTTAAGTAATCATTTTATAGGTTAAAGTTGTACTGCCTATTGGGAATAGAAGGATATTATATGTGAATTTAACATATGGGTCGAGTTAGTTTATTCTTCCAGAAACATGATCTCGTAGATTAGATGTGCATACACCATTAATGTAACTATTCTAATGATTGAATATTATATGTATAAAGAACGATCTCTACTCTAGTTTATGTCGTTATGTTTAATATGAAATTATAATAGATCTTAAAATATTTTAATCTCTAAAATAGTCACTGCTCTTCGTAACGCCAGATTCCCAATGTTCCGTCTTTATCAGCTCATTTCGGAGCAGAATAGTAGGACGTTAAACTCCATTTCATTTCATTTCCTCCTGAGTCCATGGTCTGATTTGTGCAGATTTCGGTTTAAACAATATTTTATTTCTGAGTGAGTCACAGATATATTTAACATACAATATATGGATACAATAATAAACATTGCTGCTTCTGTAAAATCTCTTCCATAAACAATGATCATTTAGAAGGTAGACGACTGGATGTGTTTGATTTACATATTTTAAAGGGTGCAGAGGTTGAAGGTAAAGAAGGTAAAGATCCTTTGGAAAGGACATACAATACACATCCAACTAGATTATAAGGGTAGATATTCAATAAAACGATGCCCATGCCAAGGCCCAAAATTAGTTCGTCAAGTTTTATGAATTCACCTGCTTACCGGAGGGGATGGGGATTTTGGTAATGATCTAGGCAGTTTTAAAGCGTTTAGTTAGTTTCGATTCGGTATACTCGATTGTCACGACTGACCTCAATGTATGATAAGACCTGAAAGGATCATCACGATTACTCGATTTTTTTCATGAAACTCACTGCTTTGGAAAAAATTATACCATCATTCCAGTCTTTCGTGAGTACGGACCTTTCGGTTTCGGAGAAAGCGAGGAGGATCTGGATACGACAATCTTGGATGCAGTGACAACATTTTAAGCGTGGGCAATCTATCAAACCCGTCCTGTAATTTGGTGAACGTCATTAACAGTAGCGGGAGAAGTGACAGTCACTGACATTACACACTACCAAACATGTATTACACCCTAAATATGTAACAGATATCATCATCATCATCTTGGAATTGTGAAAAATATCTAAATCGAAATCAGGGTGTGTATGCGAGATTTTGGTGGGAACAAACATGTCAAGTTTCATGCAGATCGTACTTGAATTGGCGGAGCCTTTGGGCCTTTTTCGAAGAGTGTCGCCCCAGACCAAATGAAATGAAATGGGGCTTAACGTCCTACTGTTTTGTTTCTGGTACAAAATGTATTCCTGGGATTTGCTACTCTTACTCTAAACTCTTAATATAATGTTGGGCCCATAGCAATTAATCCCCATGCGCACCCCTGCCTTATCTGTACAAGTGACATTGTTACCGATGAGCTGAACAAATTAGCAAACAAGTTGTCCTGGGTTCCTTAACTTTGGGAAGTCAACCATTTTAAAGTGGAGAAGAGGGCGGTGAATAGCCAAATGGTTAGCGCGTGTGCGTTGTATCATAAGGCCTCTCATTGCGACAACTGGCGTGGTTCCGATTCCCCGGTTGTACGTGATAAGGTAGTAGGATCGCCTCTCCAACCTTATGGTTTTTTTCGGGTCCTCCGGTTTCCCCCCCACTGCTAAAGACCCCTGCGCACAAGCGAATTGTTGAAATAAAATTGAAAGATATATTAGTCCCGAAATGACCTAGTTTGTGTCGAGTTGAATTTAAAAAACATTTCCCTCTATATATACATAATGTTTGCGTCATCAGGAGGAGGTCTTCTGTCTTCAAGTGTTTCGGCGCTTTCCACAACGGTCTCGAGAGGTGCGCCAACTGAGTTGATCAGACTAAGCCCAGAACCGGTTAGCACTTCCACTGCTGTGTGTGAAATATCTTTATTTAACGTCCGGTTCCACCGAGGTGATATCTCTTCCTCCATAACCAGTTAAAGATCAAAATGTCACATGTCTTGGATGGCTTCATGCAAAAACGACATGTTGGTGTACACTTTAAAGAACCCTTGACAGTTTGAATTCAAAATTAGAGAAGCGCCGCTGTCTAGGAAAAATTGCTCACACAACACACATCGTGCCCGTCGTTATTCTTGTCCCGAAATGATCTAGTTTGTGTCGAGTGGACGTTAAACCCCATTTCTCTCTGTCGTTATTCCCGGTTGTTGCTGAAACATAGGACGATAAACTTAATTTTATTTCATCTCCCTATCGACACTCAGGATGTACGACAATTTATTCGGGGAATCCCCCCAGGATATAAAAACTGATATATTATTCAACAAAAGATGGAATGACTTATAGTAAACTAATTATACCTCATAATGACTTAATAATAAGTGGTTCATTAAATATAATATTCATAACAATAATAACGTTACACGTGGGAATTTACCTGTATTAAGTATGATCACGATATCATTATATACAATAATATATAAAAAACAAACCCAGTGAAACCCTCATATATTATTCAGATGAATTTCTTACTGCGGTTGTTTTCTTCTAAATATTAGGTTTCTTTTGTATCTGTGTTATACCTTTCGGTCTTTGATGTTTGTTGTATACTATGTTTATAACTCGATTTACTTTGATAATGGATTTTTTTTTATTTTCTGAATTTCTGATCATCTTTTGACCGCGGCAGACATCATGTAATTATGAATACATCGACTTAATACGTCCTTTTCTTCTTATCAAATCAATCAACAAAACAATAGACAAATAAAACGAAAAGAATAACACGACGTAATTGCTCATTTCTGTCGGTTTTCCATCCATATTAGTTCTTTGTTCTGTATTCAGTAGAATGGGGAGATAGAGAAATGGGGTTTAACGTCCACTCGACACAAACTAGCTCAACCCACGAGGTTGGACAGGCGACCCTACTCCTTGTCACGTACAACCTGGGATTTGGAAACAATGAAAAGTGTCTTAAGCTCGAGACCATTAAACTGTTTAAAATACAGACACCCTGCACGTGCCTTTACAGTGAAATACGTCACACTAGTCCAATATTTCACTGGTATGAGTAATGTACGATTGGTAAGTTGCCCGTACGATTATTTGAAATAATGATACACCAACATGAAAGGGTGACGTCACATCTGCATTTTAAATCGACATAATGAAAACTGCCTCCATAATATCCGTCCATCTTTGTAAAAATAAAAATACACGCCTCAATCTTTTGTTGCCTAACTTGTCATGTATATGAAGGTCAACCAACTCTAGATTTCCCATTGCAGGTCTTTCTTTATCTAAATTACTAATTATGCATTTTAATTAACTTATCCAGACCATAATCAACTCTCGGCGTCATCGCTAGCCTGCGATATTTACTGGATTATGTTCCGATTTGCTGCTCACCTTTTATTCATGATTCAATCATGAAATGGATAATCGAGACTATGTGTTTCTATCGTACCGACTTTAGTAATGGTGTTTGACGCTAGAACGAAAATTCAATCGCTACATTCTCGACTCAGAGTGAATTAATTTGACTGAAATTTTCAGCAAATTCCTTTACATTATCTAGCTTTTAACTATTATAGCGAGAACTGTCAGCTCTTTATCTAGTCTCCCATAATGTATCTTTTAAGTAACACAATACAAACAAAGAAAATTTAATGCATCAACGGTAACATGGCAACATAATCTTTGGTGTCCTAGTGTTTGGCTTATGTCCCGTAAACCGCACAGGTTCATAACAATACATCGATATGTTTATCTGGTTTTACAAGTGGCAAATGTGGTTATCTGTGGACTCCTGGCTCGAAAAGCTGGCCACCATTTTAAAGTTGTCCTGGTGACACGCCTCCGGACACCCATTTTGTCTCGTTACAAAAGATGGTCGTATGAGAAGGCACGAGAAGGTGGAAAAAGAACATGAAACCAACAACATACGATGAACATGTCTGCTATATAACTTCGGCGGAAGGAAATATTGGTGCAAGCATACTCTTAATCAGATTGGCATTTATGTGAATTGTGAAAATATCAGGCATGTTTAACTTTTAAATATAACCATACGTCAAAATATTACCCGACATAAAGTATAAATAACTAATGTACATTGATTCAGTGTTTAATAGATTAATTCACAATATTAAAGGATTCTGTTTACACGATGTTGATTTAATCACGATAACTACTAAACGTTCTTGGTTATCGTTTTTCGATCCCCGGTAGAAAATATAGCTTCCAGTTCATCATGTCTGAAGATCCGATGTTAAGATTCAGCCAAGCATTTAAAGATAAGACTTTGCGTACTGGTGAATGCGATCGTTCTCCGTGTAGTGACGTAAGTCATCAGTTTAAATCAGTTAACAGTACGACCCGATTTTAGACTTGCATAATATAGACGGTTGTTTTCTTTATTTGTGTTGAGAGAGAGAGAGAGAGAGAGAAATGGGGTTTAACGTCCACTCGACACAACTAGGTCATTTCGGGACTAATATTTGTGTTGAAGGTATAGCCATTAGTTGAAACACTGAGTCATTGATATCTTTCAATAATAATATCAGACGATGTAAATATATGACCATGGTACAGATGTACCGAGTGCAGGTATTTTGGGGTACGGTGGGGGTGGGTGGGTGTATTTTGGGGTACGGTGGCATTGGGGTATGCTTGGGGGGGGGGGGGTTATACATTATTAATAAGACATTTATTTACATGCCAAGCCCATCATCAACTCGCCAGTCTATCAGTTGGTCGCGATATTGAATGAATTAGACACCTATTAATAATTTAACGTTACACTGGTTAAACGAGACGGTGTTTATTATCGTAGCACTGGCACTTGAAGATCGTCAAAACTTCAAACATCCATAACTTCACTCATAATAAAGTATATATAATTTGACTGAAATGTACACTTTTCATTATCTATTTTGAACTATACTATTCAAAAAAAAGTAGGGGATATTTGATTTTTAAGTGTTATTAAAGTCACCTAATGAAACTGACGAAGAAACAAATGACAAAATGAAATGAAGTTCACATTCATCGATTTATTCCAAATGATCGTTAGACTAAGTAAGGCACAGACTGACCATTATAAGGGTAAAATGATACCCGGGGTCAAACAGCAAAGTTACCACAGCATCACAACAAAGTCAGTAACGGGTAAATCCTCCTCTGTTTGCCAAACAAGCATTGATCCGACGTGGCATACTCCTAATGAGACGTCTAAGGTCATTTTGGTCCAGATTGTCCCATTCCTGTTGCAACGCAGCAGCAAGTTCTTGGACATTGGCAGGACGTTGTTGACGTTGACGTAACCTCTGTCCAAGCATGTCCCAGACATGCTCGATGGGGGAGAGGTCGGGACTCAGTGCTGGCCAAGGTAATGTGGTGATGTTCTGTTGTTGGAGGTAACCTCCTTGCGTTGTCATCCTGGAAAATGAAACGGCGGCCATGACGTCGTGCGAACGGCACAACATGGACTGCCAAGATGTTGTCCCGGTAGTACTGGCCTGTAACACGCCCTGCAACAACACGTAAAGCCGTTCTTCCAGCAACAGTGATGCCCCCCCCCCACACCATAACAGAACCACCCCCAAATCGATCATGTCTGATGACGTTAACGTCTTGGAAGCGCTCGTTTCGACGACGCCACACCCTCCTACGTCTGTCCAAAAAATCAACAGTGAACCTTGACTCATCAGAAAACATCACATTGCTCAAGCGTCGATTATCCCAGTGTTGACGATCCCTACACCAACGACGTCTTGCCTGAATGTGATGATCTCTCAAACAAGGGATCACGCGAGGACGTCGGGCGCGAAGGTGACCCCTATGCAGTCGATTCCGAATCGTCTGGCCACTCACTCTCACACCAGTGTCTGTTTAAAGACGAGCGCTGATCTGAGTTGCTGTGATGACACGATTTCTCAAGGCCAAGGTACGGATAAATCGATCCTGGGCTTGAGTTGTCGCCCTTGGTCGACCTGAGCGTGGTCTGCCCTGTACAGATTGTGTATCACGGTATCTGGACCATAGCCTGCTTATGACAGACTGAGAAACATTCATCGTCCGCGCCACAACCGCCTGTGTTGTGCCGATCTGTAGCCTGCCAAGGGCACGTAACCTTTCATTTTGGGTAAGCCGACGCATATCAAAATTTGTTTTCTGGTCACTAAAACAATTAAACTGATGTTTCCACCCTGGAATTCAATGCCACAATGACAGTAACATTCAAAGTCAGAGTCGTGCAAATCTTGGGTTGGACCCCCATGATGATCCCAAGCATCACCTGCATTCCATGCGGTAGCTATTGGTGCGTTTGGGCGTCACATGTAACTGGAAATGCTTCTTCTGTTAGGTTCTATAGTGACTTTTTTCGTAGTCATTTGCATATTTTAGTATTATGCCCCCAAAATCAAATATCCCCTACTTTATTTGAATAGTATATTATAACACAAACGGTCAGCTCTATATCTAAATTTTACATAATGCATCTTTAAGTTGTATGGCTTGGGGCTATAATCGTGTTTTATGTTCCACTCAGTTGGATAAAACAGATAATGTGGCTACAGTGGCTTTAAGGGGTTGTTTATTCCTAATACTAAGACCACACCATACGCAAAACGAAAATGAAATGACAACCCTGCATAAACATAACAAGAAATAAACTATCAAATCGAGTGAATGGATCCGGGGGCCAGTCGTAAGCGTCCAAAGTACTGCACTGTCCCGGATCTGTAATGATATAGGTTCAAAATGAAAAAAGGGATTTACAAGAAAGACGTAAAAGAAATAATGCGACCGGTCATGATCGTTTCTTGAATGGCGATAGTTTACCAGTTAAAGGAGCTAAATCGCTAATAATTGGGACCTAGAAATTTACCCAAATGGGTCGCAACGCATAAAATAATCTTAAATGAATGTATATAAACTGAGTTACATTCATTCATTTCCGTCTTTACTCTAATTTCAAATCAGTTATGTTCGGCGAAATACGCCTGAAGTCAATAGCATGCCAATCTCTAGCGTCTGGTTATTCCAGTCTACATTATTGTGTAAGTTCTCGATGCGTCACCGTCTAGCTTCGTACTCCACGTCCCTTGTTAAAAATGGGCCTGAAACGGAGTTGGTACACGATTCGTGTACCAATGATAAATTTGTTATATTGTCTTTTTAAATAATGGATATAAGAAGCCCACCTTTTCCAGGTAAGATCACAACATCAATGTTGAATTAAATTGACAAACAATTTGTGTTTTCATTGTCGAAGATTTTGGATGATATTGAGTTGGAAACTTAGCTACTTTAATGTATTCCCTGCATAGCTTATTCTTCTGTGATAATATATCTGTTGACATAAGGTAATTATATAGTTTCTGTTCGTCATGGTCGCTCCGTTTTTAATAATATGGTTAATGTGTTATCATTCGTATGAAGGTTATTTAAGTCAGACGACCTTTAATTAACCTGCTTGCGTGTCAATATTACTGTGTTGTCCTGACGTTAACGAATCTTCTGTTCGTTAGTCGTGATGTAGTCTTCACGTAATGACTAATGGTTCCGCTTTCGATAAAATATGCCACGGTCGGAATCCGTGTAAAAATTCCCCAAACACCTTTGAATGTTCGGACAAAAATTAAACGTCATCATTCACAATAGCCATGACAAAACTAAGGAAAGAGTCAGGTATTTGAGGCTATATAGTAAACATATGGAAAGGCCTATTACCTTTGGAAGTTCGCAAAAAGAAAACTAGGGAAGGGTTGAAAATTTCGGGCAAAGATGGGAAAAGGGCAACCAGCCAGTGCACCGGTCTCGACCCACGTCACAATATACAAGAAAGATTACCATTGCGTCTACGTCTGGGAACTGAAGGCAAATAAAAACCAAAATCAGAAGAAATGGCCTCACAGGAATAGACCAGGAGCCCGGGGGGTTCAACCTAGCTGAAAAGCTAACCAATTTCCATATGTGTCACTAGGTTCCCTATGGGTCACTGTCACAGGATATGAACGTCTGCCGTGCCCGTTGTGGTGGGTGTGGTCAAGGGGGTCAAAATAAATGGACCCAAAAATAGGCTAGACTAGCTCATTCTATTAACCACGTAAAACTTGTTGCAAAATGTTAAGCATATCAAAATGTATTGGGGATGACCACCGCCAGACATTTTAGGTGGTGGGGCGTGTCCGCCAGACTAAAAAAAACGGGGCCCTAAAACTAAGCTAGACTAGCTCATTTACTAACCGCATGAAACTTCTTGCAAAATGTTCAGCATATCCACATGTATCAAGAATCACCGATGCCAGACATTTTCAGTGGTGGGGTACCCCTGCCAGACGTCCGTAATTGCCCCACCCCCAAAAGCTAAGCTAGACTAGCTCATTTACTAACCGCATGAAACTTGTTGCAAAATGTTCAGCATATCCACATGTATCAAGAATCACCGATGCCAGACATTTTCAATGGTGGGGTACCCCTGCCAGACGTCCGTAATTGCCCCACCCCCAAAAGCTAAGCTAGACTAGCTCATTTACTAACCGCATGAAACTTGTTGCAAAATGTTCAGCATATCCACATGTATCAAGAATCACCGATGCCAGACATTTTCAATGGTGGGGTACCCCCGCCAGACGTCCGCAATTGCCCCACCCCTAAAACTAAGCTAGACTAGCTCATTTGCTAACCGCATGAAACTTGCTGCAAAATATTCAGCATATCCACATGTATCAAGAATCACCGATGCCAGACATTTTCAGTGGTGGGGTACCCCCGCCAGACGTCCTCAATCGCCCCACCCCAAAAGCTAAGCCAGACTAGCTCATTTACTAACCGCACAAAACTTGTTGCAAATTGTTCAGCAAATCCACATGTATCGAGAATCACCGATGCCAAAAATTTTCAGTTTCTTTTTTTTTTTATCTAAACTGATATTTTTGATACGTGTACATCATTGTTTGGGTATTATTATCATTATTAAAACGATATTTATACAGCCATTATCTTCAATCGCAGAGCAATGCTCAGAGGCGCTTTACAAAGACATAACTGAAACAATACAAAATTCAAATGTACAAAATAGTCTACATGATAAAATTACATACATATAGAGAATGACAAAATGCAAGATATATAAAATCTTTTTATTTAAAAGCCTGTTTATAAAAGTGTGTTTTTAATGATTGTTTGAATATTGTAATAGATTTTGCTGAGCTTATGAAAAAGGGGAGCTTATTCCAGAGCTTCGGTGCCTGGAAAAAGAAGGATCGTTCTCTAAAACAAGAAAGATTTACAGAGATGGGTTTAAGGAGAAAGGGGTCACTAGATGATCTCAAACATCTAGTTGGCGTATATACAGTGATTAAATCCTTGATATAAAAGGGCGAAGTTTCATTAAAACATTTATAAAGTAGTAAAAGTATTTCAAAATTAATGCGGTGCTTTGTAAAAAAGCTAAAATTGGAGTTACGTGATCATGTTTTTGCTAAAGAGTTATCAATCCGGCAGCACAATTTTGATCTTTTTGAGGTTCCTCATACTTCTGAAGATGTCCAGTAACCACTGGATCAGAAAGATATGCCTCTACTTCCTTTGGGTTCAAAGGAACTGTGCTCATGACATGTTGGAACCACTCGCATTCTTCTTGGTTTAAGGTCATTAGAAATCTCGCATAGAGCTTCTTTTCCAGAACAGTTGCAAGGAGCTCATGAATCCTTGTGCAGCGGTTATAAAACTTGCCTTTGATGAAACCCATCATTGAGCCTTCTGCAAATACACCTGCCTCTGAAAGAACATATTCAATTCCAGATTCATTGATCAGGGTACTACCAACGCCCTGTAGAAGGCTAGCTCAATGTGAAAGTTACCTAGCATTAGCAGAAGCTTATCAAACAGGGGTCGTTCGATGGCTTGTATTGAATATGCCTTCAGTGCAACTGCTAAATCATATGTAACAACTGCATAGTTTTGTCCTGTTTCTTTTGCTACGTTCATGGTACGGATCATGGTCTCCCTCACGACATCGTTGTTGGTTGCCGATCTGGGTATTGGATCCATGTAGCAGATTCGTTTTTAAGGTTAAGGTGTCCCTGATGTACTTGCTGAAAAATCCAGCATGCATTGGTGTATTTCCTTCCTCCAGTCTCCAAAACCAGTAGATATCCAATACTTTCAATGCAATTTTTATTTTACTGTCTCCAAAAGTGGGTTCAGGAGTACTTGACACTTTGTCAGCGGTTTCAGTCATAGCTGTAACGCAGGCAAATTGAGCTTTGTTGAGTGGCTTTCTGAATGAAGGTATACTATGATCTTGTCCCTGAAACGTTCGTCGGTTTCTTCCATCTCAAAACTGTATTGGACGAAAAAACTTAGCTGTCTGTGATCATTTAATACATTTTGGTAAGTGTGACCTACAGTAGCATGTAATGTTGCTTTGCCATCTAGGGTTTCAATATTCGCGTCATTGTTGTCCCAGGCACAGGCAGTTGCTAAGCTTGGATCGAGGTGTAAACCGTCAGGGGCGTCACATTGCTCAGACTGTACTGAATTTGCAAATTCAGTCTTGAGACCCTTTGTTTCACTGTAATTAATGCAGTGTCCTGCTCTATTCAAAATCTGAAGAGATAATTTTGAGCCAGTTAGTGAACCTAATCCGAGGCCTACAACAGTGTGCTTCCATGGCTTGACAATACCACGAGATGCCATGAAATCACCTTGCGGTCAATGGTTTCCTGTTACGCATCGCACCCCCTTCGTGCTGAGCCACATAAAAGGTTCCTGAAAAACTGGTCCAATTGTTTGGGAATGTCTGGGGCGCATTCCTTTAGATTCTGGACTGTTACTGGATCTGGAGTCTTGGTCTTTTGGTAACTGCTTTATTAGGGATCGAAGATGCAGAGCTGCCCACCGTAACTTGTCGTCCTGTTTGTGTCGCTCTGCATCATTGTAGAGATGTGCCACAGCATCTTCTTCCGTCAAGCCGGAACAATAAATGATGTTACCAGTACGCTGGTCAACTAACATGATATTGACTCTTTGTTTGAAGTGGTCTCTGATCTTTCGCTATAGACTTTGAGTCTGGTAGGAGATGATATCAACCTCATCCCCACCATTGCTTGCATACTCAGCTTTATACATTTCAAGTAACGCAGTAACTGACACTGATCGCTGGTTTTCTATGACCTCTGTTTTGATATAGGTACATAGCGATGTGAATGCTATTTTGTGGTACTGGTGCTGTTTCAAGCCCTCTTGTGCTTGTGTAGAAGTTGATGGCATTTGATCAGATGTTTTAACAAGAAACTGGGCTCGACAGGATTTATGATATTCCGCTTCCTTTGCTATAAGATTGACGCCAATCCTAATAAGACTCTATATGAGATCATTGGTCGATTCATTAGCCCGTTCAAGCAGGGACTGACAACCTGTTAACGTAGCAATCTTGACTAAGTTTTCTTCTTTTCCACGAATTTTCTTGCGTGTTTTTCATATGCATTCACCTTTCAGCAATCCTTGTTGGTTTGACTTCGGTAGAGAACTACACTGTCTTGTCTCAATCTGGGCCTTTTTGGAAAGTACATCACTGAAGGGTGGGTCAGGATGTTAACGCTTCACCGCTGTATATCTCTTCTGACAAGCAGGATGGTAACTTAGAGCAGATGCATCATTGCAACTTAAAATCCTACTTGTACTATCAGAGTATACGTTGGACTTAAGGTTTGTACGTGAGGCAGCAGCATTCTTTATTGCTGCCCATGTGTTTTCGACAAATTTCTTGAGTCTCTTGTCCTCTTCAGTTGACTTCTGACAGATGTAGCAGATGTTAGGTTCGACATCCGGACCCTGGAATTATAAAACAAGGCCTATAACAGTGCATCAATATATATATTTTTTTTTTAAAAAAGCATGACTATGTTTCATCATGAATGTTTTCTACCAGTGTGCATGAAGTAGAAAACCCATAGACATGATGCACGCATTCGTACGCAATTGGCTCACCAAAATACGCTGTGAAGTAACAGAATGTTAACTAACTTACAATGACTTGATTGAAACAATCAGCAGAAGTATTTTGTTCTTGCGCTAAATCCTCCAAAACTTGCCGCTCCTCCAATGTCCTATCTTCACGATCCATATTAGAGCACGAGGTAGTCATCATTCAGGAAGTCTGAAAAGTTAAAAATCCGATATTTGAGGAATACGTTATTTTGATATTGAAAATACCTAAGATCGACAGTAATAACCCTCCATAAGTGATATCCTCAATTCAACCCAAAAACATAATTAATACGACAAATATTTTTATTTTCTCTCTATGTTTTATTCCCAATATGACAGTTCTTATGGTATTGCAATAATGTTAAAAAAAATATAGAAATACTTACATTTATCCAACTTATCTTTGGCATAAACAGCACTGAGAATGACTAGAGATCAGCCAGATTTCAAGTTTAGGAATTTGACTCACAGATAATACAGAGAATCCTGTAATCAACTTCTCCAAGACAATAAATTGTAACCCAATTATTATCTATTCCATGGTATCATATTATATTACACTGCCTTTATATATTTAGAATGTACAAGCTAAATGAGTTTGGAATCAGGTATAAGAGAATAAGAAAAACTAATCAAATTAAACATATTAAATAAACCAATTTAATAACAATTTAATATAATAAAAAAATGATTCAATTATCGTGCGTTTAGTAAATGAGCTAGGCAAACTTTACTCAACTTTGGGTGTGTGGGGGGGGGGGGCAATTGGGGACGTCTGGCAGGGGTACCCCACCGCTGAAAATGTCTGGCATTGGTGATTCTTGATATATGTGAATATGCTGAACATTTTGCAACAAATTTCATGCAGTTAGTAAATGAGCTAGTCTAGCCTAGCTTTTGGGGTGGAGCAATTGGGGGCGTCTGGCGGGGGTACCCCACCACTGAAAATGTCTGGCATCGGTGATTCTTGATACATGTGGATATGCTGAATATTTTGCAACAAGTTTCATGCGGTTAGCAAATGAGCTAGTCTAGCTTAGCTTTTGGGGGTGGGGCAATTGGGGACGTCTGGCAGGGGTACCCCACCACCTAAAATGTCTGGCATCGGTGATTCTTGATACATGTGGATATGCTGAACATTTTGCAACAAGTTTCATGCGGTTAGTAAATGAGCTAGTCTAGCCTAGCTTTTGGGGTGGGGCAATTGCGGACGTCTGGCGGGGGTACCCCACCATTGAAAATGTCTGGCATCGGTAATTCTTGATACATGTGAATATGCTGAACATTTTGCAACAAATTTCATGCGGTTAGTAAATGAGCTAGTCTAGCTTAGTTTTAGGGCCCCGTTTTTTTTAGTCTGGCGGACACGCCCCACCACCTAAAATGTCTGGCGGTGGTCATTCCCAATACATTTTGACATGCTTAACATTTTGCGACAAGTTTTGCGTGGTTAATAGAATAAGCTAGTCTAGCCTATTTTTGGGTCCATTTATTTTGACCCTCTTGACCACACCCACCACAACGGGCACGGCAGACGTTCATATCCTGTGACAGTGACCCATAAGGAACCTAGTGACACATGTAGAAATTGGTTAGCTTTTCAGCTAGGTTGAACCCCCCGGGCTCCTGCTCTAGAAGTGTCATAAAGACTAATTCTGTGTGGGACACTTAACGGCAGAATTCACACATCTGTAACATTACTCGCAAGAATATAGTACCGTTTCGACTTTGATCTATACCGTTACTCCATTGCTATGTAATAATGATCTGTTACGTCGATATTTTACGTGACGTCTGTTCAACCAAAAACGCACGAAAAGGGATTTTAATACGAAAGTTATGACCGAAAACTTGTGGTAGCTAAAGAAAAAAATGGCCGCTTAAAGGAAATAACCAGACGGTGTTATTACTTGTTGAATATTCGCGTCTGCCGTTGATTGTAAGTCTAATCAAGTTTGCTCGAGAGTTCGGCTATCATTTACGATTTAACAATCTTCTAACGCCAATAATTTTTGTTGCTTTCACGACAGGGCGAGTAATTTATGGTAACATATTGCCTTTTTGTTAGACAGTGCCATGTTTCACTCATAATTCCTAGTAACATGACATTTTCAATCCGTCTTATCGTGGTGATTACTTTATAATATATAACCTTTATGGTAGCATTCGGCTTCCCTTCGTCATTTCTTATTACAATATTCAGCCCCCTTCACTAACAAAACCCATTAACATTTATTTAAAGATACATTTCGTGACATTTCCAAGTCAAGCGTAATTCAAATGTGCTTGAAAAACATAATTTCAGAAAGTTATTTTAGGTTTTAATTTTAAAGGAGTCAAACCTGTTGACTCATTATTACCCATAAAATTCGAAATTAAAAATACGATTTATAATCCAGTATTTGTGTATTTCTATAAATATTGAAGTTGTTATCTTACCGTGAAATCGCCTGTCCAACCTCGTGTTTTCCCCGGGTCCTCTGGTTTCCTCCCACAGCTAAAGACCCCTACGCGCATGCTTTATATTGAAATACAATTAAAAACCAAATGTTAGTCCCGAAATGGCCTAGTTTGTGGACGTTAAACCCCACTTCTTTCTCTCCCGCACCGTGAAATATGGGATCCTACCATCCAATTTTATAGACACAGTCCTGTATGGTTTCGGGTGTCATTTGTAATGAATAAAGAAAAATTTATCCCGTAAAATAAATAATTGAAAATGGCAGATTCACAAACGGCAGAATAGTTTTTTTTTAAAAAAAAACATGTAGAATGACTGCCCTTCAATTTCGAATGTTTACTTGTTTCGCCGAACATAATTGATTAGACATTATATTACAATAATTTTTTTTATAAATTGAACATGAATTCCTTGTTAAGAGCTTTTCGCTCTTTTAAGTCCTTGATTATCATTTGCATATCTACTTTTTCGCGGCTAGAAGATGGCCTACGTAATATTTAGTTCAAAAATCCCCAAATTAGGATTTCCCGTGTCCTACTTAGGACTATTTATTTGTCAGGCCCTTATAATACCCCCTGTTATGCAGAAAAGTGAGCCGTTAATCTTCCATTTCATTTTTTCACCACAAAAACAAAAAAGAGAGAAACAAAGTCGTCGACAGGTCTCTTTCAACCGACCAAATCCCCACAGAATAATCAAATAATTACAAATTTTGATAATTATAGACAAATCAAATTACAAGGGCGAGTCTTTCAGTTTATTTGATAAACTATGACAATTTCTATTGTTTAGTTGTGATTGTTTTGTTCGCTTTTCATAGAATATTCTGTGGGGAAAATCATTTTAAAATCTAACATTGTATGGAAAAAAAGATATTTCTTTATTATTGATAATCTTTTTGTCATTTATCCCAAATTTAAAACAGACACATCTTTTTGCAATTTTCCAATAAAACAGATAATCTAATTTAAACCCCAATATTTTCTATTGGTGTTTTTTTTATTATTATTATTATTAGAGTTTTTTGGGGTGATAGAAGTTCGAAATTATAACAAAAAATATCCCACGCCTTATGCTGTCCCAATAAGCGTTCTTTGTTACTCCCCGACGAAACACTGTTATTAATAAGAATAACCTTGTAATATATTTAATATTTATCTGTCAAACGTTTTTTCTTTGTTTTTTTTTTTACAAATCAAAAACAACACGAACTTTGTTGTTGTCTTTATTGTTGTTGTTGTTGTTGTTGTCTGTAGCCCGTTAAAAGAATTTCTCGTTGTGGATGATTCTCCCCAGATAAAAGTTACCCGAAAAGAGAAAGCAGGACCAACAGCTCGATCATAACTCTTAGAGAAATACGGAAGCAAATTATTTATAATTTTTTGTATACTCAGATGTGTTTTTAAATAACAACATTTTTTACAATAAGACATACAAAAGTACATGGTCTACTTTTATAAAATGTTGACGATCTGGATTTTACCGGAGGTGATTTCAAAGTTATGGTTAAATTTGTTATAATACAACGACGAAAGCACTTTATATTTAGCATGTTTCAGACAGTATTGCAGAAACCTTGTGTCTTATTCGTATTATTATGTTTCAGTACCCCTGGTTACAAATGGCGCACATACAGGAAGTTGTTTATATTAACCCATTATAACCAGACTGATTCAACTATAAACAAATATAACATGTAAACAAATCGCTGTTATGTCATGTATATGTCGATAAACAGATCTACATAATATAAATGTATATACAAACCAAAGATCGTCAATTTAGAGCGACAGGGGCGGATCCAGGATTTTCAGAAAGGGGGGCCGTGCTGCACCCTCTTGGGAGTGCGAAGCCCAGCCCGTGATTTTTGAGTGGACTAAAATGCCCACAAGGACTAATTTCATACTAGTACTGTAAATTACGATTTCCAACCTAAACTGTTTTGTTCTCCTTTCCCGCGAGAATATATGGAGCTAAAATTGTTCGCCACCGCCAAAAAATAGAGGGGGCGTGCGCCGGGTGCGCCTCCCTCTGTATCCGCGCCTGAGTGAGAATGGGGTTTAATGTCTTGTTTTTCTGCAATCGCCTGGCTATTGACGTATGCCATGGGACAAACTTTGCCTGGAAAGCACCAACGTGTAAAATATGGGACCCTGGATTTGAATCCCATTCGAACTAGTAGACACTTGTTCTGCCTCTGGTCTGCACCACTGATTATGGGTTATCACGTTGGAAAATCCAGCGGAACTCAATCGACCAGTACCGGGGTCGAACCCCTGGTCCTCTCAGCGGTTTCCTCACTGAGCCCGAATATTCGTCATTTTCCGCAGACCATACACACAAGCCAGCGCTACCTCATACTCATCGCAGTTTTTCGTTTGATGAGAGCTTATCCCACTATTCACTGCAGTAAAGAAGGAAAATTCTTGTTCTAAATTATGTCTGCTCAATAGTCCGATTAACAACCAATAGCTAACTGTGTTACAAAAGCATTACGCTCAAAACAGAGCGACAAATTGGACCAAATATGTTTACATAACGTTACATCATGACTCACGATATTATTATGCCCAATTAACCAACGCATAGCAGAATATTGCAGTAAAACTAATTGCGTGACAAACGAGACTATCAAATCAAATAAAATGTAAACAATGCTGTTTGGAAACGAACATACTTTCACCGTTTTTAATACCTTAAATCACCCTCTAAAGTTTTTGTGTGGACCCAGATTAAACGTAGGACTGTCATGTGGCTATACTAAAGTGATAGGTTTGATTGAACGGGAAGAATAGACACACTCACGCAAAAGTTCAAGTATCAGAAGCCAATCCAGCAATGGTCAGAGAGTGATTTCTCGGGACATTGCTTTAGGAATATGGCGCAACCTATGTGTTGGGTTAAATCTTATGCCTCTATTTAATCCTGTTAAGGTACCTAAGTCTCTAACTCAAAATCATCCAAAGTCTTCGACATTGAAAATACGAACTATTTGTCAATTTAAATCAACAGTAATGTTGTGATCGTACTAGGAAAAAATGGTCTTCGACATTGAAAACACGAATTATTAGTCAATTTAAATCAACATTGGTGTTGTGATCGTGTCGGTAAAAGATAATGCGTTTCAGCGCCATTTGTAACATAGGCCTCGAAGAACGAAGCTAGATACACTCCGCAAATCATATCAAACGGTGAAGTCATATTCTTATCTGAAGAGCATGCACAATAAATACTATCGGTGTAGACTGGAATAACCAGACGCTAAAGATTGCCATTCGGTTGAGTCTTCTGCTGGTGTATTTCACAGAGCTTAACAGATTAGAAATTACAGTAAGAACTAAAACGATTGAATATTAGGGATTTAGCCCCTTTAGATTTAAGCCGGAAGAATGTCCAACGGTTATATTTTGGGATTTTTTTCTAAATTAGATATTACTTAATCAGTTTGACTTCTTTTTTCGAAGATGAAGCCATGAAAATTTAGATCTTGTTCGAAAAATGCCAATGACGATCAGTGGCTTTAATGTTCTTCTAAGCTCGATTATCCAGGCAGTATTTATTTTCAAAACCTGCTGTGGTAATAAGTTGATAATAATTGAATCTTTTGCCAACCGTTTAACCAATAAGCGTGTTATTTACGCCAGTCATGTGTATAGTTTTCGCCGTGAATAACTCGATGATAACAGACAGTCGACTACAATCACCCTGCTGATACCATAATCATTTAGTCATCTAGTAGTGAACATTTTTAAATAAAGACTCAGAAAATAATTGGATTGGATTTCAATTAACCTTTCAGAAAAAAATCGTTTATATAACAATGGAACACAAAATAAAATCTTCTATTTAGTTCCATGTCCGGCCAAAATAAATGACTGTTAAGAGGTCATCACATGCTTGTTTGTCAGTCGTTCGGCCTCACGTATACCTTGATGTGCACGTAAAAGAACCCAGCTGACAATTGGAATTCGAATAACACTAGGTTTTAGCGCCGCTATCCGGGCAAAATTTACCTTATAGCACATAAGGTACGACCGTCTTCCTTAACCCAGTCTGTACAGTAGAAGGTTAATTTGATAATTCAGTTTTTCCGACATATTGTGCAAATTTTAGATCGCATGCAACATTTGTAGCCAAATTTGCCAAGCCATTGCCGAGAAACACTCGTTTTACACCTCCCGTGTACACATTTGAGTGCACGTAAATGATCCCTTAACAGTTGGAATTTGCATGCCCATCTTCCTCAGCCCCGTCGGAGCAGAACAGTAGGATGTTAAACCTCATTTCATTTCATTTCGTTGTACACCTTTACATTTGAAAAAGTACAGATAATCAGATGAGTTGAAGATCAAAGTGTCCAAAACTACTTATGCAGAACGGAAGGCCTGACAAGGACAGCTGTCTAGTCGTTCGGATGGGACGGGCAAAATTTCCCTCATAGCACACACTATGGCGTATGCTCATCTTCCATTAGCCCAGGTTAGGTGCAGAAGAGTAGGACATTAAACCCCATTTCATTTCATCTCAAACTACTTACATTTACTCACACGGTGAGAGTGCTAGTGCCACTTTAAGTGTAATAAGAACTTTAAAGGGAGAAAAGCCAGAAGGGTAACAACCAGATTTCATAAATTAAGGAGGCAGTAGCCTATGTGAGATTTAGAGAAAATACTGGCTGTTCTTGCTGTACTAGACAATGAAAAATGAACATATTAAGAGTTTCAATCAAATCATACATTTCTAACAGTATTGCACTATTAATCCAATGACGACTTTCAATATAGAAGACTGTTTCTAACTCTATGGACAGTCTCCGTGATAGACTTTGTGTATTTTCGGAACATTTCGGCTTGTGCGCCATATTAACGTTTACCGCGGATATGGCGGGAACTGTCTGATTCACCCAATATCTAAGTCATCAGGTCGGGATCCAGGATTTTGTCGAGGGGGGGGGGGGGGGGCATACATACCGACACTGAACAGAAACTAAAGGGAATCCAATTGCTGACTGCAGGTGCTGGTCTGAACAGTGATGACCAGGCTCACTGGGGCTGAGGGGTCATCCGATGATCAACGGAGTTGATTATGGGCTTGTCACAAGAATAAATGTCTAAATAATAATTTATATAACATTTGAAGCCATGAAAACGTCCTGCAATCGGCAAATTTAGCTCTTTAAATTATCGACATGGGAGCTAAATAAAATATTGATTATACAAGAATTGTTTTAAAGACAATAGAACAAAAATAATGGTGTTACTTAATTGCTAACCTAGATGTAAGCTGGTAAAAAAAACAACATTTACAAATCTAGATTAAGGTCATCGTCGAAGTTTGATAAGTACTTGACGATAGAGAATCAGGATGTGTTTTATTTTAACCATAATTTGGGGGTTTCCCGACGCAATTATGTTTTAACGTAAACTCCTCCGGTTTTATGTGATGTAGTTTTGCAGTAATACACTGGATTTTGTTGTACCTCGCATCCGAATGTCTGTACTCTGTTTGTTCATGAAGCAGTCTGTTCGTTACACTTTTTGGGACTGGTGAATCTGTTTCTAATTGAGAATGTTCTAACTTGGTGTACAAGTAGATGTACATTAAAGTAACTAAATTTCATAATGAGCATTTTCTTTGGCAAGTTGCAGTAGTTATAGCGTGTCGAAACTATGGAACGCAATAACTTTGATTCTAATTGAGTGAGATTGATGAAGCCTGTCGTATAGTTTCATTTCATCAATACCTTGACTAAGTTCGGTACTGAGTATGTTTTGCTAGCAGAGACAACAAGCTAGCCGATGCTGTGGAACACAAGAACTCTCATTCTGATTGAGTGAGGGTGATGACCATTGGCTTATAGTTCCATTACAACAATACCTTGACCACGTTCGATAGTGATCATTTTCTGTCCAAGTTACGCTTTGTAATGTGCAAGTAATTATGTGCCTGTCTTGTTTTTCTGTTAAGCTCTAGAGTAAGCTTACTAATGAAATTAAATGGAGTTTAGCGCCTTACATTTTTACACCAATTGAGGGATGAAGACGGAAATAGTCATGCAGTGTGTTATTAGGGAACCTTTTATTTGACAGCTCGAATTCCAATTGACAATGTTTCTTTTACGTGCTAGCCAACGTATACACGGGAGTTCGATTAATTGTCCAATCCGATTGACTAGACACCGTACCGTACCAGGACAATGTTAATGGTTTGACCCAGGTGTATACAACTTAAAACCTTCTTTGATTGGCATTTAGTAATTGAACAGATGAAAAGATAAATTTTATGGATACACAATTACTGAGTTTAATACTAAGCGACGTTTCAACGAGGATACTGTCGTCTTATCAAGCCAAAGCGTCGAATTCAGTAATTGTGTATCAATAAAATTGTACCTGTGTTAACTTAAAGCTACAATTTCATATTTTCAAAGAAAGTCAAAACATAATTATTTCTGTGTCTTTTGCTCATAGGCATTATTCCCCACACTTAAAAATCATTGACACAGGAAATAATAGTACAATTACCTCCCTTGTTTTTCTATTCCCACCATGGAATAGTTATCTTCAAACGTTTGAATTTGAAGTTGAAAATGATATATTTGCCAATTTAACAACTGGCGATAGTGAATTATTGGATTTATAGGAGTATTCTTTAACAAGGTAGGACTGTTCATAGATGCCATCTATTTTAAGGCTTTATTTTAATTTTAAAAATATAACTTAAAAATATGAAATTGTAGCTTTAAAACCTCTGTGAGAATCTAGTTCTTCGCTCAATATATCGAAAAAAAGCCAAATTTATCTGTTTCGTGTTAACTTTGAAAATGGTGATTAAGAGGAGGAATTTGAATACTTCCTGTAAGTATATCGATTATCTCAATAGATTCTGAAGTTAAGCATGCAATCAATTTATTCACCAATAGTTAATAATTGATCCCTTTTCCACAGATCTAATATATGATAGCAGGTTATTCGGCAAGCTCTGTACATAATTTAGATTTTAAAATTGTATTTAAAAAATGGAAAGAGTTGAGTGTAAAGACACGACGCCAAGCAATAATAATACAATATTGATTATGATATTGGTATATATATTCTATGGAGGTAACGGTGAAATGGTATACATGTATGTAACAAAATAGTTTATAAAGATATCAAGAAGTGTATATTTAGGTCACGTCGTGAAATGGCATATCAAGATGCATATATACCTAAAACGTCACCCCAGAAATGAGAGAGAGGGAGAGAGAGAGAGAGAGAGAGGGGGGGGGGTCATTTCGGGGGACTTATATATGGTTTAATATTATTCAATAATTTGCTTGCGCGTAGGGCCTTCATTAGTGGGAGGATACCGGAGGACCCAGAGAAACCCGCGAGATATGACAGGCGATATTATAAAAATCATAGAAATGACATAAAATATATGGGCTGATTCAATAGCTGTGTCAGCCACGAAAGTTCCTATTATATAGCCAGCAGCATAGATAGAAGACATTTAAATTCAACATTTTATTATCTTTATAAATACAGAATGGAATTAAACCATTTTGGACTGAAATTTAATTTTAGACATTCATCTGTCACTCTAATATGGGGTTTCTTATAACGGTAAAACGCTACAGTGAGACTTTAAACGATTAAAGTGTGTGCATGGGTTGGGGTGGGTGGTCATCTGCCCTACCTCGTTGATTTTCTCCGGCTTTCCCTGTTTCCACTCACTGGCTAAAGAGCTCTGGGTACAATCGAAATACAATTAGAATGGAATTGTACCGTGTGTTAATCCCGAAACGACCTAGTTTATGTCGATTGGACGTTAAACAAAATTTCTGTCTCTTTCATCAAATGTATGACGCGATTAAAATGGAAGTAGGACTTTAAGTTCCATGACAGAAGATCTATTTACGGTTATTCAATCGGTTAATCGAAGTTTATCGTGGTTGGGCACTCTTGTGTGAAAAACCTTTATATTATTATTATGATGCACAGAAATGAACAATGCTCTATATGTTGTCATTGATTAGGCCAAGTTGCTATTGGAGCGTCGATCAAGCAGCCACAGATGAAACGAGGGTTGACGATTGATTTCGTTGTGTTTCTAGGAGACGCTTTTTATATTAATCCTGTTGTATTTCCGATATGACTACTAAATGAGTGACGACAACTTAATGGTTTCCGTTATCGCTAGAACATAAACAGTTCGCCAATACCAGTAAAACGCAATGCACAGATAACATCTAAATTTGCTGCGGTGCTAAAACTTTTCAGAAATTAGCATTTTGATTACTCTTGGTCGGCTTACTGTTTATTTACAGATTGAATGAATGATAGTCTAAACATGAATAATAAATACGTTTTTTATGAGTTGCACGTCTGACTTCTCAGCAGCAAATATTTATAAATAAGTATTAACGTATGCGTATTCTGACACTTTGTTTTGCCATCTAGACACCCCATTAAAATATCGCGTGCTTGCTACGTGATAAAACAAGACATTGACAAGACTTTATTGTGGTGCCGTCATGACGTGTACAAATAGTGGTCATGACTTCCTGGAGATATTCCATCTAAAGGGTGGGGTATCTACCCACCTAACTAATTTGATGCAGAGATTATGAAATAAAGATGTATATCTGCATCTCCATATTTTTATCTGCATGAATATTTGTAATGACCAGGAAAAGGCCCTTAGAGCCAGGGCCTATCTTGGCGCACACAATAGTAGGTCGGTACTGACGCATAACATGATGGCGGCTTCTATAAAATTTAAGATTGTCAAAACATATTTTACCTTTGTTCAACCAGTATGGCGTTGACAGCTGGAAGTCATGAATTTAATATATCTGTTACCAAAACATTATATCTTTCGGTTCGGTAATACTAGGTAATATATTAAGTATTGCCGAAAGATATAATGTTTTGGTAACAAATATACTAAATTCATGACTTCCAGCTGTCAACGCCATATTGGTTGAGAAAATCAAGAAATGTGCATTTTACCTTGAAGTATTAACGAAAGATATCATATTTTTGGTTACGGCGCCAGAAATAAATCTTTTAAGTATAACGTGTATTCCATATAATTGTGTTTTGTGTTATAGATATGCCCACTTGCAAAAATCTTGTAATTTACCCCAATAAAATAGATCTAGTCATTTGAAAATAATAATTATTTACAATTAAAATTTATCACAATTACGATTTTAGCGCAATAGAATCCGTTGTGAGATGTGATTTGATGCATTCTGGCATATATCTCGGATCAAAGAGTCACCTTTATGATTAGGACGTATTCTCGTTCTATTTGGCATATATTTCGTATCAAAAAGTCACCTTTATGGCTGAAACGTATTCTCGTTCTATTATCAAAAAGAGTAGAGGCACAACGCTGCAAAACAAAATGCCCTGGATTTCGTTTCTAGGAAAACGTCAGCTTTTGTTGTTTTGGACGATTTCATTCACGATTTCGCCGAAGTCGATGAAGTTTTTAACGTGGTTATAAATATAGTTTTGTAACTCATTTTCTCTGTGGCAGGTAATTATTGATGCTCCAGGGTATGAATCAGGGACGAAGTGTTTCGGATCGAGATACGGATTTTTGTTTCAAGCATATTGATATCTTCGACCATAAAATAGAACAAGATGATACGTAGGGGTGAGTGTTGGCGCCGGTCTAGAGTCCAGCGGCACCGACGTGGAGCTTATCAGTTTGTTCATTTGCACTACTCCCTTGTGTGAGCAGTAGCGACCAGTCACGTCGCCTGTCGGCTTGTTTATGATTTTTTTGTTCATGTAGTGAAAAATGAAATGTACAGAGGTAAAGTCAATGGAATATGTGTCGAGGTCTTCGGTTTTGGTGGCTCGCTCGAGTGGCACCGGTTTTGATGTTTCGCCAAGTGCGGTGCCAGTTTTCGTTGTTCGCCAAGAGCGGCGCCGGTTTTCGTTGTTCGCCAAGAGCGGCGCCGGTTTTTTGGTTGGGTTTTATTAAATGTTTTAATTCTTTTATCGCCTTATTACGATTTTAAAGGCAAGAACGAAATTATTTCAAAAGGAATGTAAAATAAAGGTAGGCCGTTTACAAGGAACCACATACAGATGGAAAAGTAGGCAGAAATACTGCTGTTCAGGGAAAATTTCCTTACTACGCATTGCACACAGTAACTATGGAAGCAAAATTTATCACATTTGTTTGCATAATGTTTGAAGTATTTTGTTCACAAGACGTTAAACCCAGCCATTATTATAAACAAGTTGGTGCACGTACGTCAACATATCGCATCCTACGCATGTCATATTCGTCATATGAAAGACAAATCGGTATAAAGATTTGGAAGTGGTTCTAAGAGACGAGGAAGCATTAGTTAAGTAACCAATGTCCACAGCAATAATCGATGAGATCAGAATAGGTTTATGTTTTCTATCTTGTCCATTTGTTGTTGTGTAAGTTAAGTTCGACAACCCATAAGAGAACACTCGTCGAAACACTATACCATGTATGATACGAGTGATTGTATTCTTTAAAATTGTCTTTGTGTTTTTGGTTTGCTCAATCGATATAATCATGCCAGTCAAAGATCAAAAATTATAACCTATACAACACCAGGTCTAAATACTAAGAACACATATAGATTTCGAGAGGTAATTAGGGCTAGGGCACGAGATTGTGGGTTAGGGTTAAGGCTAGAATTAGGGTTAGGGTTAGGGTTGGGTTAGCCCTAGCCCAATTTACATCTCGTTACGATATCAACAGGTGGACTAATTATTTAGACCTAATCGTGGCCGAATGGTCAAACGGCGGCACTTTAAAATATAAAGTGAGTCAAGTTGTACGGTTTCGATCCCACACCAGTGCATGACACGTCGAAAGGTCGTCTGCCTAACTTCGGGATCTCCTGGTCCACCGGTTATTCTTCAAAATAAATTCTGAAACATTTTTTTTAAAAATTATTCAGAAGAAATTAATTAAACGTGTTTGAAGTAGTATGTTTGGATAAAAAAATATTTCCTATTTAGTGTAAATGGTACACACAACAATAGAAGGCGCAGGCGTAAAACGACAAAAAGGCACCAATTCTGCCCAGACCATTGTATTGCTGCGTCCAGTATGATGTGAGGTCAAACGCAGAGCTATACTGGACGTGGCCTTAAAGGTTAGTCATTTTGGTCAACCGTCATGGCAAGCCTTGTCTAATCTACTCGATATCCAAGCCATCCGATAGTCTAGAGTGTTGATTGATATAACACTTGAAGCTAGGCAAATAATAGGCGAATGCATTTTTAAATAATCACAATTCAAGCTACAAAAACTAAAATGTCGGTAAATGGTTTCACATCTTTAACTTGCGAGAAACCTTTTGAAAATAACACAGATCTCGTGAAGTCCATTTGTAAAGTATAACATGAATATTTTTTCCAAGCGATGAAAAATAGCGACTCATTAGCACCTTTGGCCTTTTCTCATTACGAATTACAGCTTTGGCTTAAACCGGAAATCACTCTCCTGTAAATAGTGTAGGAAAGGTTGATATTTTCCCGCGTCCGTGCCAACATTTCCTGTTTTCGTGTCGTGTGTTTGAAATTGGCTGTTAGCTAATGGATCCTGTCGTGTCTACGGAAACAAAAGCCAAAGATGGTAGTTCCTGTTCTTGAGGAGTGGGTTTGCTTAGTCCAACCGGCTCACCGCTGCTCTTAAGCATATAATTAATAACCCAGGTAAAGACACGTATTCATTGCCACACGTCATGTATATGTTTAATTTTATAGCATAAACTTTTTGGGTTCTCACTAATCACCAACAATGGCATTTCTTGTGGTCAATATCAAAATTATGGGTAAGGGAAATTGACAAAAAAAAGGCTATTGTTGGTTGGTTCTTGTCGGTGATTAGTAAAACCGTTTTTTTTTTTCAAAATTGCAATTATCAATTATTTTTTCAATTTTTTATGTAATAATTTATGCAAAATATGTATATGGGGATTTGTGTTTGAGGCGCAAACCCGACAACTTTTAGAAGCTACAACCTCGCTACACTGCAGTGAATGCAACTTTAAAACAACTGGCTGGGCAGTAGGCACATGGCAATATAATGACCCATTCTCAACCGAGGACAGAAAATCTTACACTGTTATTTATTGGATGGGTGTGTGTGTGTGTGGAGATGGGTGTGTGTGTGTGTGTGTGTGTGTGTGTGAGGGTGGGTGGTTAATTGGTTATTAGGGGAGGCGGGGGGGGTCGTGTATGGTTCAATTTTATTTAAATAATTCGTTTACTCGTGATCGTTAGTAGTGGGAGGAGACATGAAGGCCCGAAAAAAAATACAACTTTGGACAGGTGACCATACTGGTTGTAACGTACAAGCTTGGAAACGAAACCATGCCACCCGAGTAAATGTCGCGTTAGATCATTCGATCACTAAACCTCCCAGTGAGGAAGGATCCGGTTCACTAAACCAGAGTTCTAGACACCAATCTCAGTTTTAGCCGAGAACGTTCCTTGGAATAATACTGGATTCTCTGAAAAATAACCCTTGGGCGCCCACGGTACAAAAGGAAGTGTGTCACAAGTCTGCCTGCTATAGTGACGTAGTCCGTGAATTTTGTGTGTTGATCAAATGGCAAACGGTTGTGAGAACATTGCGAGACTTTAACGTCCAGTAGATTCTTCCATTAGACGACGGAAATCATTTCGATATTTATGATAACGACAATTAATATTAGCTGAAAAAGAAATATTCCGTAATAAAGTCACCTGATTAACAAGGCGTCTTAAATTAGTTTTCTTGTTTTTGAGAAGTATTTTGATAGAGGATCTGATTTGAATATGTATTAAGCCATTTATTGTGTCATCAAATCACGCAGTTTGAACGCGGGGCGGCATCTATAAAATTTAAGTTCACGTTGAAACAGATCTATATACATGTACACTGATGGGCCTCGTGATTAAACTGGGAACTAACTATATATCAGATTTAACCTAATGCGAAAGTACACGTACATTGTTGTCGGTTTCAGTCTATTATGTAAACGTGATGAATTGTCTAGGCTGGCCATTTTTAAAACAGTCCTGAATTACCTCGGTGTGATTCATGATTTTTTTTTTGTTTTTGTTTTTTGTGTTTTTGATTATGTCTGCAAATATGATACCATGTATGTTATACAAACGATGTTATTTTCAACGCCTTATATTCTAGTTTATCTCTTTGAATTTATCCTAATGTAATTTTGCTCAATATATCTAATTTTAAATTTACTGTCGCCTCAAGAAGCCCTTTCGTTCCGTTTTGTTATTAAGTTCACGAATTCACATTTACAAATAATTTCATTTACGCCAATAGCACGGCCTACATTCCTTTTCTCAAACGGAACCAAACATGTTGATATAGCTACGTTTAGCAGACGGTGAAGGCTTACAGGTTACGCTTGGAGGATTGATCATAGTAGATCATATTATTATGGATTGTGAGAGAATCCGTAATTTAAATGAAAAACGATTGTCTTGTTTTGACTAATCGGGTGTTATGTCTATGGAAATCGCTGCAGCTTACGGCAAAGTCAAGTGACCACAATGCACTGTCAAAGTAGGCTGCATCAGAGAAAAGACGTGGGGAATTAAGTTGATCGTCTGCTAGTCCGGATGAGAAGTGGAGCAAACAGGCTTGGTCTATAAAGTCACAAAGTTCAATGGGAATTACCATAACATGTACAAAGCTTAACAGGGAATGTAATCCGATTACCCAGTCTCTCGAATCACAAATACTTTCTAATTAAAGAGGTAATCAATATGATTGGTGAATTGAGGTATTTTGTTCTTCCTCTCTTCAGTCTATTGATTTTCGGAAGTCCAATACGGTGTCCCATTATAGGCCTAAAGAGTCTTTGTCGCTTAGTAAATTCTTGATATTAAATGCTAATAAGCTACTTAATGAACAACGGGAAATGAAATTTGGTTATAAACAGCACGTTAGCACACCCAGTTCTTTCATCGCCCAACCACCGAAGTTAGGTTAAAGGATATTATGAACTCATTTTTATAGTCTGACTATTACCAAGAGTAGCTGACCGAGCAGAAAACCGAGATCCAAGGGTTGCTGACTAAGCAAAAGACCAGGATCCGATTGAAGCGAGCCGAGAAGAAAGCCAGGACCCTAGGGCAGGGGACCGAGAAGGCCAGGGCTCAGGGGCAGGGGAAGGAGAAGAAGACCAGAATGCTGATAATGAAATAAAACTATACTCCTTTGAGTTTTTCTCCTTTACGTTTCAGCTCAGGGCCGCGAGGCAGAACCTACTTCTTCATTCTGGAACGCCTGGCAACGCCTCAACGGATCAACGGCCTCACATTTTGTATGTCATTGTAATAACTCTATAAGTGTTATAAATGACTAGTATGAGTACGACCACCACCAATGTCAGTATCATCTAGATTTTGAACCATAGAAATATTAGTCTAAAATTTCTGACTTCTTCCCTGTCGTATAGACGTATGTGGTATTTTGAAAGTTGTCATCCATCAATCTGCTCATGATGACGCCTGGATAACCGACAGCCACTTAGGAGAATATATTTTATGTTATGTAGTATACACGGATTTTACCAGTATTGGCTGTGTGGGCTAGAGTCTACCTCTTATTAACAAGTACTAGCTTAACTGTCCAAGGAACTCGCATATCAAGTTACATGTCGATCGAACTGAACTTGACGGAACCTCGCCACCACACCTACCACCACCACCCTCCACACACAACAAACCTCCCCCAATATGAAGAAGAACAACAGCAAATAGATGTGTACCGTATGGCGCCCAGCTCCTGACAGTTGTTTTAATCTCTGGATTAACGGTGTGGGCTTTTATCCATCTCTTATTTAAAATACGGCGGTTGGTTTAAAGCGAGAATGTCATATTTTCTAAAAAAAAAAAAAGTAAAAACATAATTATTTATATGTCTTTTTCTCAATAGATTGTCAACTCACTATAATACGATCATGGGCATTATTTCCCATACTCCTAAAAATCTTTCACACCGGAAATAATAACACAATTACCTCCTTAGTTTTTCTATTCCCCCATGCAATAGCTATCTTCAAACGTTTGAATTTGAAGTTGAAAATGATATTTTAGCCAATTTCTCAACTGGCTATAGTGAATTATATGATTAATAGGATTATTCTTTAACAAGGTATGACTGTTATATATACCATCTATTTTAAGGCTTCATTTGAATTTATTTTAAAAATATGAAACTGTAGCTTTAAACTCTGTATTATTCGTATAGACTATATTATATTGTCTAATTAAAAATATGACAGTTGTTTTAAAATCCAGGTAGAAATGAATGTAATATAACTATTTAAAAGATTACTGCAATAATTCCCGGGACCCCGCGGACTGGCGCATAAGATGATGGGAATGTTTAGACAAATCTATATGCCAAGGAATGTCATGAATTTAACATAGAAGTTAATTGGGGGATAATATTACTGGGTCTTGGTCCCTCTGATATTACAAAGAAAGAGAGAAATGGGGATTAAAAGGGTTATTTTGGAACCAAGTATTTTAAAAGTTCGCTTGCTTGTGGAATTTTTAGCATGGAAACTGGGGAACTAAGAGAAATTGCATGAGGTTGGGTTGAGTAGGCAGCCATACTCCTTTTCACGATCGAGACCATGGCACTAGCCTCAATGGTAGATCTTATGATCTGCAGCGCACACGTTCACTCACCCATACAACCTACCCCTTGATGTCAGCTCACCAAACAACCTACATCTTGAAATGTCATGGTCATGGAATTAATATTGAAGTTAATGGCGATAGTTACAAATCCGATCCCCATAATATTACACTGAAAGAGAGAAATGGGGTTGAACTAAGTTATTTCGGGACCAAATACAGCCCATATCTTGATATTACATAGTCATTGCTCTGTAATTATTACGTTCGAAAGATTGTATGTGAAATTCAAGCTGATTTTATTGTTTTATAAAGGGGTCTCCGAATGATCTTTAGCTCATAAGGTCTGTCATTCCATTTCTCTCGATACGCTTATGTCTTGATTCCACGTTTGATAACCTTCATCAAGGTTAAACGGTCCTCTATATAATTTGTCTTACAAATGCTGTCTAATTATATGACTGGTGTAGACAGGACTATATAAATCTGAGTAGTCTAGATCAGTAGACGTAGATCCTATTACATTTTCACCAAGAATGTAGCCAATTTGTCATTTACAGTCATTAGCATCTCCTCAGTTTCGTGATATATCTCATTTAGATAAAGTTGATATTTAAAGGAGGATTGGAGGAGATTTTATTGGAGAGGGCGTGGTTCCTGCAATTATAGACGGTCTTGTTATCGGCGTTTAAAGCAGTGCCTGAATTACCTTTGGCAGAATGACGCCTGGGACCTACGACCAAGGTGTATAACATTTTTGACGCTACCAAAAGCTTTTCTTACACACAATTTATTCTTAAGGTTGCTGAGTCTCGGGAATGTGGTATTGTGGGGAGTCTCTGTTCATTTAAATCCGACACTGATCTAAGGAAAAGGATATGCAACATGCATTCCATTTCGTTAAGAGATTGTAGGCAAATTGAAGTGCCCATTTTCACAAGAATATATATGTGGTCTATAAAGGAGATAAACACACGCGGTGTTTCCACACGCACTTATAACGGTTCGTGCTCTTTTAAATGGCAGCTTGTTTTTCAAAATGGGGCATTTTACAAGAACAGTAGAACAGTAGGTAATAATCCATATGCGTCATTAGCAACAACAACCGTGACGTTATGGAACGAAATTTTGTTGTCGATTGTGTTCTGCTTATGTTTTTATTGTCCTAATATCAACAACTAAACGATCAACTCAACCACTTCAAGTACTTTCAACAAAACGGAACTCTACACAAGTACTAGTAAATAATCGATACATGCACCTCGCCATATTTATTTGTGTATTGACTCAACAATGTCAGATCAATGATATGAACCTTTAAATGCAGAATAATCGATAATCGCCGAAGGGTTGATGAAATGGCGGGAGTCATCCTTCCATTGTTACCCAATCCTATATCAATAACGACGAGTTATAGACAAAGTATATCCCAGTCAACAGGTACTCCAATTCTTTAATCTGCTGGGACCAGAAAAAAAATGGAAGAAAAAAATCCAATACATGGCCATGTCATTCATCAAAAGACCTTCCAGCAACATAGTCTGGTTGATCAATTTGGATCCTACATGTTAACGTATAATTAGAGGGCGTGGGCTCATTAAATAGAACTCCTTTTTTGTCGAAGTCTAATAAGTCGATTTCTTTTCATCTTTGCATCTTTAAAAGTCATTTTGTTTGGTTTATGTGTGGTTACTATACCTAACAAGGAATGGTTTTTCGTGCACAAAAAGCCATTAAAACCCAAGACTTATTATCGGGACAATGTGTACGTCTTCGATTTCCCATTCCATGTATCTTGTAACACGATTACGTCAATGTGATACTTAAAGGTAAACTAGAATCTTTTCATCTCTTTGCAACACGTTAAGTTCAATGGAATCCGGTTGAATATCTTGTAAACCCTATACGTCGGTCATTTTGAAGGCAAATATATTTTAAGTTTTAATTCTATAGTTACATCATAATGCCAAGGGGAAACTTTGTTTGGACAATGGCGTTTCTCCTGCTAATCTTCGTTTTCAGACTGCCAGACTGCCAAGGGTGGATCTGGTATTGTCGTCCTAACCAGACACGCTTTCCTGAATACCGGGCTTGTAAAATCACCTAGGTTCTTTTCCTCCCTTACCGCCTCCCTAACCGGAAGTCGAGAATCGCGTGCCCTGATTGCACCCACCTCCATTTTTTTTGATTTTGATTTAATAGTCAATACGGTACACAGGACATCAATACCACAGAGACAATCCAAAATCTGCATCTATTGTTTCCCACATTGGACTATTTCTTTAAATCAGTAATATTTTGTGTTTGTCGAATATATATTTTGTGAAGTGCTTAACTGGAACCGAAACCATACCCCTTCATGGATGATATAGCTTATCTTCTGGAACGCATTTGTTAGTTTATTTGACCATATAATGAAACTCATGTGTGCCACTGCCATGACAAACTTACTGCCATAATTTCCTTGTAAGTGGCCGTGAAAAGTTTTTCTTTGTTTAACCGTCCGTAACTTTGACAATTGACCGGAAGATGTGAATATTGAGCCGCGCTATTCATCAACAATTGGAAAGAGACTGAAATGTGGTTTAACGTCCATTTGACATTTCAATAATTCGCTTGCGCGTATGGGGTCTTTAGCAGTGGAAGGAAATCGGAATACCCGGAGAAAACCCACAAGATTGGACCGGCGACCCTACTCCTTGCTACATACAATCGAAACCACGCCAGTTGATTCAAAGACAGACCCTATGATGCAACGAGCACGCGCCTACCATTCGGCCACCACCACCACCACCCCCCTCATCAATTGGAATGGAAGGTAGGGTAGAGTATATAAAGCATTTATAGCACACTTATATTTTAGATTTTTTTCCCTCTCACCCTCTTTTGGTCGGAATGTTACTTTCTACAGCCATTCCGCCAAGTTTTTACTCTCCAAAGGAGGTGATACCAGTAGACTATACAAATAGGGGTATGTGGAGGAATTCCTCCTAACTGTCTAATGATACCCCCTTTAATTACTACTGTACATACACTTTTTAAGAACCAGTCACGCTTTGATATGTCCTGTCCTTTACCAAGCTCGCGTCTCTCAACCCATTATACAACACGACATGAATGAATAAGAAAACACAACTATCAATCACCAGAGAAAAGGGAAAAACGTCGGTAGCAAACCTCCACTCTCTTCAGCTGTCAAAAGACATTGGACATTCGACAGTTTTGCTACCCTCCGGGATCTCTGTAATTTGCTCGGTTCTCAAAGAAACAAACATTTCCCTGTTTTGGTAAATTAAACCTATACACGTCCTGAGATTGAAAATGTCATCATCCTAAAAAGAAACACTTCCAGCAATTGCTACTGATTTGATTGAGCAGAAATGAAGCGAGGCAGACGACAAATAAATTGGCGCCAATCAGAGGTGCACTTTGCACGTGATGTGACCAGTAATCTCGTTTCAGATTGATAAACTCCTAATCATTTTCCGCCATCAAATTGACGTCTGTTAAAGGTTTCTCTCTATTAAATTCTCTTCGATATAAATCTGAGAAACAACTTCATTTCGTTTCGTTACCTGTCCCCAATTCTAATTTCAGCTCGAAGATGCTTATTCTCGCCTGTTAAATTGATTTATTCGCTTCGGAAAATAGTTTTTGTTTCCACAACTCAAAAAATTCCCCCACTAACTTCCAGCATTAATGGATTTCATATCTTTTACTTCTGACGTTTGTCCAAAATTGAAAATTATGGCAGCTATTATGACAACAAGTCCAGGGTATTAGCTATTTTCATGAAGCAGGATTTCCGAAATGACTTTTCTAATTCTTCTATCTTCCTGAATTCCCATTGAAGTAATGGTATCACGTTTTCCATTTGTAACACACGAACGCTCCTACCGTTACATTCCATTCTCCAGATAATATGATTGTGAACCATTTCTGGTTATCTTCATTTGAGCTTACTCTGAATTTCCTATCATTTTATTTTTATATTCGAGGTAAAGCTTCATGAAACACCATCAACAATTTTTTGATAACAACATCATGCGAGATTTATATATGGCCATTTTTATTTCTACATCAATGACATCATTTCTGAAAATTAATTTGCCGTATCGGCAATTGAGACACAGATAAAAGTGGTCGTTACAAATTAAATTTTATATCCAAATTCTGAAATGGATTCGAAGGAATAAATAATAAGCTCAATCGGAAGGTTGGTCAGAAGACAATTCTTTTCCCCTATTGACCTCTGTGTTAAACCCGTTACATCTCTTGCCCTTGAACATTTTTTTTAACATTTTGATGATTTTAACCTTTATAATCACAAAGTTATCAAGCTGTCACAATCATCAGATGAAAATAATGCAAGGAGTTGACCGTTTCAATTTTTTGCTGGGTCTGGGGTCTGTTTTATATAATCCGAATTTCAGTAATTTGATTGGATAATATTGGATTGATTTTAGTCCTTAACCAATCAAAATTGAAGTATCTGCTAAATTTGGATTTTATCTTTAGTTTAGATTTCGAGAAACATGGCACCGGTCATAGATAACTATAGGCTATAATATATGATGTCACTTTTAAGCGATTTCCCGAAATAATTTATTATATTAACTTTCCGCCTCAAAATGATATATTCGCCAAACACCTACAGAAAACGTAAATTCAAGCAGTCTTCTTCAATCAAAGTCAACAAAAAATGCTATAAAACGAATGGAACGAGAGAAAGATAATTTGGAATGCTACGGCCGCCAAAATTAAATGCTCTTCTAAAATATATTTTTTAACACAGCTAAACCTTAACACCCACAGGGCAAACGCACAATCAATCTCCCCGAATTGTACGAGCGTTTGTGTGAAAAAAATCAACATAATACTTATAAGTTATAAATTACTTGATTAATTTACGTGACCTCATGATTTATGAATGAATGTTTATGCTCATGTTATTATTAAACCAAAACGGTCAACCAGTATACAAGATATTTTGTCGGAGAAGTTCTTTATAATCATGAAGAAAGGGACATCGAGTGCAATGAAGTCAAACACAAATTCTATCGTCTTTGTATAAGTATGCTAAATACCACTCTGCCATTTTGGTTGCCGCAGAAAGACATATTATCTGTGGTTCATGTGATTGATATTGCAAACATTTAACAATCTCTTATTTTTATACGTACACATTTAAAGGTCCATGAGCTAGCAGATCGTGAAATTATGTTTCGCTACATCCAAATATATCTCTATTAAACACGCATTATGCAAGAGCAAAATCCTTTAATTGCAGGTCTATCTTTAGACCTGAAAGGTTATTGATTAGACATTAATTGCTTATCCAGACCATAATCAACTCTCGATGCCATCGTTAGCCTGTGATATTAAGTGGATTTGAATACATTTTGTGATGGGTAATTTAACGTAAAACTGGGTAATCGAGACTTTGTTTATTATGGTACCAACGTTAGTAATGGCGATAGAGGCTAGCCCAAAATTGAATCGCTAATATCTCGGTTCATAGTGAAGCAATTTCAGCATATTCTGTTTTCATTATGAATGTTTAACTAGTAGAGCGATAACTACCAGTTCGTTATGTATTCTTACCTAATGCTCCTTTAAACTAGGTCGTATGTTAGATCTGTTCAACTTATTTTTAACAAAATAGAAGCATGTTAAAAAAAATAATAAACCGAAGTTGTCCATTTGCGGAAGCCGTTACAAGATTTTTGAATATGCCATTTTCAGGGCATCGATGTGTTCCTTATTTCTACCAAGTTTCAATTGGAAATATCAAACAATGACGGCATTACGCCATCTTGGATGTCGAAAAAGGGATGAAGAAAACGTTCGCAAATCTTTGATACTAGTATTAATCGAGCGATCTTCCGAATTTCGGAACACCTTCCGTGAGAACCTCTATGAGATTTGTCCAAAGTATCCAAAAATGAAAACCCGAAGAAGATCCGTTGAAAAATAACTGAGATATGGGGAATCTGAGATTATTTTTGTCCCATCCGTTAAACACTTCCTGTTTGTCAAAACTGACTCAATTTATATTTGATAAATTCCCCAGAAAAAATATACCAAGTCCGAAACACGTAATAAACTTTTTAGTCAAATTAAGTACGGTCACCTTACTACAAATTTCACTTTTTAAATGGAGTACCAGCTGAAAAGAATGCATGGGCCATCCCCTCTCTGTCCCCCATACCACTCGGGTAAAGTGATCGTGAAAGAAATATATCTTTCAACAGACATTGGAAAGCTTCGCCTTTCCATATTTCGTGCTTTGAAGATAGGCCTTCATTTACACCGCGGTGTTGAATTTAAATTGCACAGACCCATCCTTTTAGTGGTTGTCAAGGAGTACAGTTCCTCGAACACAATACTTTGCTTCATGATGGGAGAGAGAGAGAGAGAAATGGGGTTTAACGTCCACTCGACACAACTAGGTCATTTTGGGACTAGCATATGGTTTAATTTTATTTCAATAATTCGCTTGCGCGTAGGGGTCTTTAGCAGTGGGAGGAAACCGGAGTGCCCGGAGGAAACCCACGAGGTTGAGAAGGCGCCCCTATCTCCATGCCACTTACGCTCACACCAGGGCTTGAAACCGCAGCCGCAAGCCAGAGGTGACCGGCCAGCTAGAGGTCGAAGCGCGGCACTCTAGACCACTAGGCCATCCCAACCCCCCGCTTCATGATGGGTCTATTCTTAGATTTTGATAATTAGGACAGTCTCGGGATTAGGTCTAGTAAGCATGTTTAAAATATTGGGATACGAACGCTGACGTTCCATTCCTCGTTCAAGTAGCTATCTTTCCAAGGCGAGCCCTGTCTTTTGTAATATTCTATGTCCCTACTCACAAGAAATATCTCAAAAGAAAAACAGCCATTGACGGACACTTCCGCGAAAGGAGAACTTCGATGTTGACCAAATGTATCCTACTGCGTTATGGTTTACTGAATTGAAACAAAAACTATACCACATATGTTAACCCCTTACTGACCTCCTATCTCCCCCCCCCCTCTCTCTCTCTCCTTCTCTCTCTACAAGGTTACTAGTAATTTATAGGATTAATTACACAAGCAACATTATGTCTTACTTGGACTCAAAAGATAAAACAATTGAGATTTATGTATAATGCGTGTGTAGGCTACTGGAATGCACATCGATTATTAATCGTTTCTTCCATTTCAAAAGAATTGTTTGATGATCTGAAAGAGAATGAAATAGCCACCTAGCATGCAAGCTGTTAGAACATGGCGTCTTGCAATGTTCATCTAACGACCAAGACTTGATAATATAGTGGCACGGGGTGAGCTTTATTAAGATTAGGTGATTAATATTTGATAAAGATGATGAAAATAATAGTTTATGACAAACAAGGGAATAATATCGTATTGGAAGCTTGTCATCACTTTTACCGTTACATGGTGTGTACCTTTTAAAGCGTGACCGTCATGCTCACGTTTTTAATGAATTAATTCCAACACTCTTTGAAGTCGATTTTTTAGAACGGATAAATGTTTTTAAAAAGTAAAAATGGCATTATGAATTCAGTTCAGGGGCGGGTACATTACTTTTGATAAGAGGTTGCAAACTATTTTGTTGTGAACGAAGCGAATCAAGAACAATTTGAAACTTATTTTTCAGGCTTTCCCATAATATATAGAGAAAAATTGGGTTTAACGTCCACTTGACACAAACTAGGTCATATCAGGACTAACACATGGTTAAATTTATTTCAATAATTCGCTTGTGCGTAGGAATCTTTAGCAGTGAGCGGAAACTGGAGGACTCGGAGAAAACCCACGAGGTTTGACAGGCGACCCTCTTGTCACGTACAACCAGGAAATCGAATCCACGCCAGCTGACTCAATGACAAACATTATTATACAGCGCGCATGTGCTAACCATTCGTCAACCCAACCTCCCTTTCCCAGAATAAACCCACGGTAAGTGAACTAAACAGGATTCGGGAAGATATAAGAACAAAAAACGAACCCGACCGTCCCAAGATAAATAAATTCATTCTAGCTATTCGAATATTGATATACATTTGTACATATATTATTATACAGACATACGTCTATGTTTATTGTTCTTGTGGTGGTTTTATAACATTATATAATATATTGACAAATCAACATTAAATTAATTCCATGTATTTTATGTGTCTCGACAGGTCAGGCAAAGCGTTGCGAGAAAAAAAAATCTTTTAAGGATTAAATTTTATTTTTCCAAATGATCGGTCCACGCCTCGAACCGTTTTTGAAAATCCCTCAAATCCAAAAAAAGCACTGTTCCTACGGTCTGGATTTTTTGGGAAAAGTGTATTATTACGAGAACTCCAAAGAATAATATAAATTATGCCATTTAAATTTAAAGAGAACTGACAAATAAATTGATGACGATCATATCGTAGACAGTGGGAATCCCGAGTACAGTTTATTGTAGAGAAGGTATATTCAAAAAAAAAAAGAAAAAAAATGTCAATGAAACGGAGGGCGGGGTGCGCGCAATATTTCGTTTTTATTCATGCAAAGAAATTTAATTTACGTATAGACACTTCAAATTATATGTTAAATTCAACGAAACTAATGTTTTGTGGCCTTCAACCAACTGCCTCATAAATTCTTCGCTTGAATTTCTCTCTTCCGTCCATCTTCTTTCTATGATTAATCCATTTACAGTATTATAATTCAATTCGTCTGTCGTCTAAATTTTCATAATAAGTTCTATCCACCTCTGCCTTTCTATCAAGTCGTTTCTTTATTAATTTAATAGCAACCATGAACTATGGATTTTCCATCGTGTCTCCTCAAACAAATGCCACCTTCTATGTGTATATACACAAAAGACAGGGCTTGTCTCTAATTATGCATTTTCATGAGACCGGGGCAATATTGCCTTCTATAAATCCACTCGAAGAATTTATGATATTGAATAAAACTAAGAACTTTTGTTTGATGCTAAAGTTTCAAACGAACGCCTTTCCTGTGTGTGGAAATAATAAAAATCCCGTTTGTGATATGAAATAAATTAAGAATCGTTTTGCACAAAATCATATTTTTCTTTCAAACGCCGTTTGTGTCTGGGTTACAACAGTTCATATTTGACTAAACGTTTCAACGATAATTAAGAGTGTCGACTTGAATCCTTTTGGGATTGCGTCGATAGTATTGTAAATAGAATCCTTCCATAATGGGAACTGTCTTCGAACTTGTCGGAGACCTACTCTTCTAAATTCCAAGGGGGGGGGGGGTTGGGACGGCCTAGTGGTCTAGAATGCCGCGCTTCGACCTCTAGCTGGCCGGTCACCTCTGGCTTGCGGCTGTGGTTTCGAGCCCTGGTGTGAGCGTATGTGGCATGGAGATAGGGGCGCCTTCTCAACCTCGTGGGTTTCCTCCGGGCACTCCGGTTTCCTCCCACTGCTAAAGACCCCTACGCGCAAGCGAATTATTGAAATAAAATTAAAAACCATATGTTAGTCCCGAAATGACCTAGTTGTGTCGAGTGGACGTTAAACCCCATTTCTCTCTCTCTCTAAATTCCAAGCGGTTTTTTTTTGTTGGGTTTTTTTTTGGGGGGGGGGGGTTACTTTTATCTTCAATATATCACGTATAAGTGTAGGCCTAGACTTCAGCCAACATATATAATATAATTGTATGATTAATTAAAACAAATAACAATAAACAAACAAAAAACAAAAAAACACAAATCAAAGAGAAGAAACAACATAAATATTTTTATTTTTTCTTATAAATGTAAAAAAAACTAAGGTTATTAGTAGGCACAGTGAATAATGTCGAGTCGGCACAAAACTTTAATTTCATGATCTTCCGAAAAAAGAAATGCAAAACATTTTGATTAAAATATTATTTAAATGTCATAAAAAGTCGTTTGGAATTATTACTAATATACAAATACCGGTGCTTAGTGAACCTACATGTACGGATAAATAAATGAATAATATCCAATTAGTTTTCAAAGTGAAATGTGAATATTGTAAGTCAGCAGCGTATGGCTCTTGCGCTATACCACTGGGCCATATTTTGGACATGCTGAATAAATTGATTTCCAATGTGGACGAAAATGAAAAATGAAATCATCTATGCTGCTTAACGTTTAAAATAATATCGGTGAACTAGATTTTTCTAAAAACTCAGAGACATTTAAAGGGGACACTACTCCAGCAGATGGCACTGTTTCTTCCTCTGGCGTACGAGAGTACAATTTATGCAGAACGGAAAAATGGTTTTATTTTGTTCTGATTGAAGTGGCAGCTAATATTCAAGCGATTTGATGGGTATTTATAATTATTTTGATTAAATGATGATATAATCTGTGTTGCAAAATGACTTTAACGGATCGCTTTTATTTTGTAATCCATTTTCTCTGATAAACAAACATTTCACATGTGCTCGGATTTTTTTCTTTCACTAAGTTCACACAACGGCCACTGTTGTGTAGTGAATATGAATACGATTATGTGCTTTGATTATCTGCACAGTGCACCCCCCTCCCCCGATTCAGTAACATTTCTCACAGTAATAATTTATTAATTGACATAACATGTGATACACGGTGCAGCAAATGCCTTATTATTAATTCAAAATCATACATGTGGAATCCATATCGGGCGCATCCCTAACTCAGTTTCTGTTCAGTGTTCTGTGTAATTCAAGTTTATCTATAATGTATTGTATGTAGTAGGCTACAGTGTCCGCGACTGGAATGTCATTTAGGAAGTTCGTAATCGAACAGGAACTAAATTACAATGTACTGCATGCCTACATATTATATACAGGGTATAATCAATTGTCTTAGATATACATGTATCTCGGTCAAATATTCTTTTGCTTTGATTTTGATTGTCATGTAGACTATAACTGGATGTATATCACTATCAGTGTTTGCCCGTGTGTGGGCTAAGGATTAAGGGTATCAATGAACAAGGGATTCTGAAACAAATAATAAATGCAAGATTAATTGACATGATTTAAAGTGTACAAACTATATACCATAAGATAACTGCAATCATCCAGATTTGTGAAATAGAATATTACAGCTATAATAAATTTATCCCCCGTAAAGATGCATGTAAAAGCTAAATCTGCCTATTGCTACCTGTTCTTTCTTTTGGCACCGAAGTTCAATTATTATCCAGACATTTATTCACATGGCAAGTCCATAATCAATTTTCTAGGCAATCAGGTGGTCTCAATTTTCAAAAATGGATATTTGAGACTTTGTTTACTTATCGTAACAATGGTATTTGATGATCAAGATTTCAAAGAGTCAAAGGCTGACAACTTGGAATAAGGTCATTTGACTTAAATTTTCAACATATTCCGTTTTTCATTATCAGACGGAATTGAATGTTCACTGAAGTTGAACTTTTATCAGAGGTTTAGACCCTAGGCCTGATACTGAAATTTTCAGTATATTCAATTTTCATTATCTATTTTCAATTTCGTAAGGTGGCAAGTGGTATTGTATATTCTGGAAGCAAACCCTGTCTCATACATGGGTATTTTCCACGTGGTTCCACCTTGTCAGTGAAGCAACAGACAAGGTACATGTAGTTGATGTACAATGGCAAGGGACAATGTATATAGCCATTTGGATGGGGACAAAGAACCAAGATCCTTTGCACACATTGGTATGCACGTAAAAGATCCCTTGGCAGTTGGAATTCAATATGAGAGCAGGGAGTAGCTGCGCTGTCCGAGCAAAATTTCCCACATCATAGCACACCGACATTTGTCAGTCTTCATTAGCCCAGTCAGAGCAGAAGAGTATGAAGTTAAACCTCATATTATTTCTTGATTCAGCCTACTATATGTATATATATATGTAATGAATTTCTCACATGCCCATGGAGTTTTCTTTGGGGCAGCAATATTGACCAGATTACTTGAACTATAAAAAGTAAACCTCAACATTACAATTAAAGCCCCAGTATTCCAGAATAAAAGTTTTTGTAATATGATTGGTATAATAATCACTTGAATACAATATTTTAGAAAAGTAATCAAACCCTTTCATCTTCTATCCACCTTTATTGCCCAAAGCGATGCAGAATATATTGATGTTTACCCCCGTTTTATTTCATGTTTTCTTGAAGTTTGTTAAATATCACTAGAAATAAATTCTATAAAATATTTGCTGTTTTCTTTTCTGAGTTTGAAATGAAATGGGGATGTTAAACCTAACTTTCTACAACCAGGGTAATGAAGACAGGCATACATGTACAGCATACAGTGTTGAACTCCATCTATTAAGGGATCTTTTACATGCACTTCAACATGTATCCAGGACCTCGGTTTTCCATTTCAAAGCTGCCTGTCCTGCGCTATTGTCAAGGGAAACAAGGGGTTTACACAGGCAAAGCCTGTTTCCCAATTCCATTCAGATATCCTGAATAAAAATAGTGTTTTAAAAAAAAGAGTCTTGGATTGAACCAATGATGCATCTGTCAGCGAACCAGCGCAGTATTCATTGAGTCACCATGGCGTCCACCTTAAGTTTGAATAGATGTTGTTACCACTAGTGTTGACAGTAGTCTAATTGTTGGTAGAGATGGGCTGATATTCAGTCGATGAAGAACCTGGGGTAGTAAATAAACATGGGCATTATTATTCACAAACTCGAGAGAAACAATTGATTGCCGATATCTCATTCATTGATTGGAATTACATGTAAATATAGACTTTTCATTATCTGTCTTGTGCCATATTTCCCTCTTCTCCTTGCTATAGAAATCAATGGCACCCCCCCTTGAGGCAAGTACGAAGGTTTAAGAACACTTGTTTTGTCGCATGTCTTGCGTATTGATCTCTCTTCTGTCTCTATCTATCATTGGCGACTGTATGATTAGAAAAACTTGTCAAGAAATTTGCTGTTTGAATTACCCTGTGTCCTAGGGTGGTGAGAGATAGAAGGGAAGTATTGATACAACTGCTAAAGGAGCGGAACTTTGATGTTTTTCTCTCGATCTGTCTTCAGTGCCACTTTATATTTCCTGATCCTATATTATCACTTCTCTCAAGTACTTTTATAGTATTTAATCAATAGCTAGATAATAGGGTTTTTATTCAAGTTATTTTAGGGCTTCTGCGCATGAAATATACATGTACCAGACTTAATTTGAAATTGGTTTCTATGCTGCACTGGCCAAATTCCCTATTGCAATACACATATTCCTTCGATCATACATATCAATTTTAGTGTAAGCTTTTCAGAATACGAAATAAAAACATACTTCATTATTCACTAAAAATGACTCAAAAACTTTATGATGAATTACTTCATATTCACTGCAATTGAATGAATTTTATGGATTATATCATTATTTAATGTATAAATGAATACAAAAATAATTTATAAATCAATTTTAAAAAATTATAATAGCATTTAAACATTTATAAATTAATTTCTACCATATTTATAAATAGATTGAAAATGTTTGATTGTTAATCATTGGTTACATCTTGTACCTTATGGGGATTTTTCTAAATTTGTCTTATCTGTTTCGGTTGTTACACAATTTAAACAATGAATTTTTGAATTCCTTTTTATCCTGCTCCACTACCAATATGGCCTACATAATAAAATGAATTAAAAGGTTATTTTTTATTGGTTAAATTGATTGAGAGGAATAGATTTTATTCTGCTAGATCAAGAAAAGATTTGATAAAATCGACAAACAGTTAGTTGACTTGAGGCCAATTGCAAACATTTGTGTTAGAAGTTGTTGGCTTATTTCAGTCTTTTGATACTGGTAAATTGGAGAAAATGACTTTAACATTTTTTACATAAATGAATGACACAGTCTAAGTTTATCACTTTGACGTTGTCAGAAGAGAAAATTAAAAATTCTTGTAAAGTTTGACTAAATTGCTTCAGCTGAAATGTTTTTTTAAGGATGAAGTAATAAAAGTGCACGGTGTGACTTCAAGATAAAGATGTTTTTTTTTTTATTTACTCAAAGAACTCTTGGAGAAATGGTTATTGCCGTTCGTTATTGGCTAGGATAACGATGTTAATTATGTTGTTGTAAATTTAGAAATTGTAATTGTCTACATGTGTACATTACTAAAACTCCTCCCCGTTTAAAGATAACCTCTGCTATATACAATTTACATTTGATCCAGGGTGATGAATGGCTTATTGGTTAGTTCGTGGGTGCTGTATCATAAGATCTGTCATTGAGTCAACTGGCATGGTTTTGATTCCCTGGTTGTATGTTACAAAGAGTAAGGTCGCCTGTCCAGCCACATGGGTTTTCTCGGGGCCCTCCAGTTTCCTCCCACTGCTAAAGACCCCTACACGCAAGCGAATATTGGAATTAGAAATGAACCATATGTTCGTCCAGAAATGACCTAGTTTGTGTTGAGTGGACGTCAAACCCCATTTTTCTCTCTATATATTTGATCCTATATATCATCACAAGTCGGGTCTACTGGTAAAGGAGTGGGTGGGTCGGTGGTTGATTTGGGTGGGGGCCCTATGGTCTAGATCACAAGGTCTGTCATGGAGTCAAGTGGCATCGTTTCTATCCCAGGATGTTCAGGGCAAAGAGAAGGGTTGTCTGTCCAACAACCTTGTGGGAATAATTCAGATATTTGAAGCAAACGATAGATCAATTAAAATTAGGGCTGCAACGATTCATCGATGAATCGCTGAATCGCGATGTCTTAGAAATCCACGATGCACGATACAATCAATGTCCCTATCGTGATTCGTTATCCAAATAAAAATTTCACAAAAATAGACTAATATTCCTTTAAATGCATAAACAAGTCCATGAGCAAAATAACTTTTTTTACTTTCAGAGAGTGTTAAGGCATTTTTGACACTTGAAGTAGCTTATTAGTTGACCGAATAAATGCCACATTTAAAGTAAACCATAAAAAAGGCCTATTTCTTAAACTTATTTCCTATCACGATATTAATCGTATCGTAGACTATGAATCTTGATGCGCATCGAATCGTGGCCTGGAGTATCGTTGCAGCCCTAATTAAAATTAGTTTGAATATGTTTTTACTCAAACTATATTATTATCATCAAATCACACAGTTTTTACATGGGAATTAGGTACAGTATATCTTTATTTACTGATGATGTCATGTATGTGAAGATCTTCAACTCCCACATTAGTCAGATCAATCAAACTGGTCCAACAGTGGACATTTTACTACTGTTATACTCTTGTATAAGTCGGGCATTTATAGTAGGTTGTGTCATTCATTTATGATTTATTTATTTTGTTAATGTAACCTCAAGTTTGTTGCTGGCATTTATATTAAGTTGTGTCATTCATTTACAATATTCAGTTATTTTTTTAATGTCAACATCAAAATTTGTTTCTGGCATTTAATTTATACTAAATTTTATTGAGAAAACCAAGAGGTTATTGGACAGGTGACCTTATGCCTTGTCACATAGGAGGTGGGATTCGCAACGCTGTCACTTGACTCAATGACAGGCCTTTTTATCTTAAAGGGACAATAACACTCTTGCTGGCTTGGCAGCTCTAGAAAATAAATAATAGTCTTATTCTAAGTACTAGATGTTTATTTGTCCTACCTGTTGTGTAAATTATCCATTACATCATATTTTACTTGTTCAGAGGGTTCGAAAATATTTTAAAATCCAAGTCACATTTGAAAAGGTTTACGTTAACCTTTTCAAATCATGTAGTTGAATTTTTCCAATTCTTTAAATTAGGTGTGTTAAGATGAAATTTGTATCATCAATTAATTTGAATATTGTAAAATAATACAATATGTTGGCCAGAATAAAGATTGGGACATATTATTCAATTACAACAAGAGTGTTATTGGGGCTTTAAGTGCACGTGTCAGACCATTCTGACACCCATTCCCCTGACTTATTAGTACATTCATATATATATGTACAGTATAAGATGTGGATAACAGAGGAACCCAAAGGTTGGACAGACGATCCTGCTTGTGTAAGCTTTGAATCAAAACCATGTCTGACTCAATAACAGACTTTTTGATCTGTCATCCAGCCCCTTGGCTAGTTGATACATGTACATGCATGTAGATATCAATACAGCTGTCTATAGTCAATCGGATTGGATGGAAAACCGAGGTCCTGTGTACACATTGGCGTTCACGTAAAAGATCCATTGGCAGTTGGAATTCGATATAAGAGTATGCCAGTGACGCTACCCAGGCAAAATTTGCCTCATAGCTCACTCTATTGCATAGCATTATTACCCCAGTTGGAGCAGAACTGTAGGACATTAAACCTCACCTTGCTCATTTCTTTTTTCATCAATACTTTTAAGGTACTCTATATTCTGTCATATTGATCGGGTTATGGTGTATATTACACTGTTAGAATACTAAAAATTATAGATTTTGTTGTGATTTACCTCATGTCTGCATCCAAAACTGTGTTTTCCATACCAGATAATTGATATTTTGTAAATATGACACCAAAATAGAGTTGATTCTTTGATACATCACTGATATCTGATATCTCCTGACACAAGAATGCTTTTAAAAGAATTCACTTGATTAAGGTAAGTCTATCTTAAAATCAAGGTGAAAACAATGGTACATTTTTATATTGAATTAGTTGATTTGTCTAATATAAATATGGACACATGTACACACTGTGACCCCTTTTTTATCCTCTCCCTTGAAAACTGTATTGATGAGAGGAAACATAAATTTATCATATCTAAAATACAATAATTTAAGTCATACATGAATAAATCAGTTATTGATGCAGTGTGCAGGGGGTTGATCTAAAGCGTGTGGGGGTCTTTAGCAGTGGGAAGAAACTTGAGGAGCTTGAGAAAACGGGGGACCCTACTACTCCTTGTCATGTAGAACCGGGGAATCAAAACCACATCAGTTGACTCAATGACAGACCTTATGATACAACACGCACTAACCATTTGGCCTTTCCCATCGCTAACCAGCCTGCATGAGTATGTTGAAATGTACTTTAGTCTTCTACTTTGAGATGTATTTTGGAGAATCAGATGTTAATGCCATCATTAAAGCTACTCAGATAGTCACATGCATTAGATTGCGATCAGTAAAAAGCTAAAAGTAGCCTTTATCTCAAATTAACTAGATTCTTGATCACTGTACAAGAGACAGTTGGTTAAGACGGGCGTGACACAAAGAGATGTTCACACACTGTCTTATCATTAATTACGGAAATAATGTGTCAAAGTTTAGACAGGAACGTAATGAAGAGACTATTCAGAGATGGTAATACTCAGTGGAATTAACGCCAATAAATCAATAGAAATAGACTATGGCTTTTAATGACAACTTTTTTTTAAAAAAAAAAGAGATTTCTCAGCTTCACTTGAACAATTATCTGATCAAATTCTGATATTAGTTTCGAAAAAAAGCTGTGGGGGGATTGGGTGGACGAACCGGAGATTCGAAACCATGCCAGTTGACTCAATCACACACCTTATGGTACAGCACGCACGCCACATGCTAACCATTCAGCCATCCACCCCCCCCCCCCCCCATAAGAAAGAGAGTCCCCCAAAATAACTGAGTTTACTTATACATGTACCTAAGTGACCGTTATTTTTTAAAACCAAAATCATGGACCCTAAAACTTTTTTTGATCGTTTTCAGGTCCTATATAACTTTCCAATACTGAAATTTCAAATATTTACATCAGCCCAAAAAGTTATGAATTTCATTTCAAATGAATGAATCAAAATTGGTTGTACTGAGAATCTTTAATAAGAACATTTCCTTGAATGTCCTATATGATGTGTACTAAATAAACTTCTCCAAGAGCATTATCAAAAACAAACTAATTTATTATGTTTGAACAATATCATTTTTTTCCCCAATTTAATTGATATTCAAAAAAATACTTAGTTAATCAATTAGTTCTATGAGTGTATTGTTTCTTGTGACCTCACACTAATGAAATATATATATTATGTATACTGTAAACTTAGTATCGAGAAATTCTGTGAGAAATCGTCAGTTGGGAAGTAAAGAGAGTATTGAGAAAGTGCTTGCCGTGAAGAACCAATGTTTGCTCTAGGCTTTGTTCTGATGAGTGTTGCACGGCATATTTAATTGACATTGATAATATTGAGTCTAATATTAGGCGCTCTTCGATCTTCAATGGAAACAAAGCCAGGGTTTTTATAAAAACACTTTTCTGCCAGTGTACAAATTGTCTGCTCCAAAAATTACATGTGGGATTTATTGTAATAAGTATTCGAGATGTTATGAAAACGAAAAAATGGTTAAAAATTAATATTATTTGTGATAATTGTATGATATATTATAGCATCAGGGCATTAAATTGGATTTAATTTACTGGTAATAAGTACCCGAGATGTCATGAAAAACTAAAAAATTATTAATGTATAATATTTTGGCAGTATGGTATTAAAATTGGGTTATAGATTTGTTGGAGTTTTTCGTTATTTTACAGTGATCTTCAGAGAGAGGGTGGGGGCAGAGATAAAATGCCGAACATGCATCATTTTAAGAGAGAGGAGGCATCCACTCAAAGAGTGAAATTGAATTAAAATTTTTAAAAATTGAAATTATATATAAGTTTAAAATTTATTGTACACAAGCTCTATTTAATTTGAATAAAATATTTATTTTATCTGTTTCTCACATTGCTACAGAGTACGGGTACTACATCTTGGTGATACATGTATTATGTCCCTTGACCATTAACTTTGTACACGATATTAGATCTCAGTAAATTATTATTATTATTACATGTACTTACATGTAAGTTTAGTAACAGGTACAAACCAGATTTTATAATTGGGAGTGTAGATTTAATTGGAGCTGTTTTGTAAAAAACGTGTCTCTCTAATTAGTTCATGCTTTGCTGGTGTAACCACTGTTAGCAATGGCATCTTCCATTTTTCTTCAGAGTTTTTTTTCTTTTGTGATTGCATTGTGATGTAATTAAAAATGTTTGTCAGACCTCTTCTACGTGACATAATTGTTCGACCTCGAGCGTGTCATGACATGAATTGGAAATGGAAACTCATTATAACGTGCATGTATAATTATCAGATGTGCAATTAGCAAATAGAAATTCTGTAATGAGATATTTGTTACAACTCTCTTGAAATTGGGGAGGCAAGTTTTGCTCCAGAAGATGTCCAAATGCAATTTTTGTTTCCTGTGTTTGAGAGTGAGTGAGTGATAATGAACTAGGCAGATTATTTTTCATTGTGATTTCAGAAAAGTTATTGATTTCCATTCTGGAATTATAAGACCAAAATTTCTCAAGATATTGAATAATTTGAATTAGCAGAAATGTATTGGCCAAGAAAGTTCCTTTGGGCTTGTTAAAGGGGTTTCCCCCCCTGTCAGTGGTGCAAGACAATCGGGTTTGGGAAGGAACAGAATCAATAATTAGTCTGTGTGCAGCTGAAATTCGAAATTTGCAGGCAGAAGCACTTCTGTTTATAGCACATTGGTGTTTACCTGTATTTGATAGTGGTTGGGGCACCATGTTGTGGTTTTATAGGAGTGCCCCATGGAATCACAAGGTCTGTCATTGATTCAAGTGAGGTTTCTCCAGGTACTCCGGTTTCCTCTCATTGTAAAAGTCCGCCACGAGAATTATTGAAATATAATTGACCCATAAGTTAGTCCTGAAATGACCTAGTTTGTGTCGAGTCTATGTTAAACTGATTTCTCTCTATCTATTTGATACTAACTAAAATAATCAGAAAATTTGTAGGTGATAATTGTAGCAGAACGTTTTATGTAATTCCATACGTGTGTCCAGGCTCTTGTTTCAATCATATTTGCCAGTATTGACTGATTGGCAGTGGAATTGACTGGCAGGATATCTTACCTGTCAGTCAATTTATAGGGCACAGAATTAGAATTTCAAAAAATTCAACATTATTTAAAACACAATACATACAGTTAGATTTATTGTAAGAATAACCTTAGAGGGTATTTTAAAGATTGGGGTAATGCTAAAGTTCTGCAAAGTAAACACACAATATGGCAAGGTTTTTTTTAAGTGTAAGCCCTGGTGTTTACTGATTAAATGTTTGCTCACATTTCATGTAAACCTGTAACGCATAGTTGTGTGTACTAAACAATTAATTAGTTAACACGTATATGAATTGATTAAGCATGATGTAACAGTAATGGACTAACTTGAAGTTTGTGATGATCATTTGGGGCATTGAGCAAACCCCTGAAAACTATAATTTTGTGGAAGTTAGATCTCTAAAAGGAATATCAGCCCAGAAATGGCTCAGTTATGTTCAGTATTTACAGATCTATGATGAATCAAAAATTTGTCAACAGCAACTACAGACAATATTTTCAGAAGCCAGTGCGACTTTACAATCTTCACCAAATTATTTTGATGGGCCTCTTATAACTTGATCGAATTCAAGCTGGGAGATAATCTATATCATCAGTCCGGTCTTCAATATCTGTCGATTACTCTAACCCGTGTACTTTAGTAGATCATATGGGGATGGTTTTGACAGATCCCAAGCTTGTATGTGACAAAGAGTAGGACCACTGGCTCAAAGTTATTCGGTTTCCTCTCACTGTTACAAAAATCCATATGCGCAAGCAATTTATTGAAATGAAATTATACCAAAATGAACTAGTTTGTTTTGAGTGGACGTTAAACCCAATTTCTCCTTTCTTATCTGTACTATTTAAAGGAGCTAAATCGTTAACATTTGGGACCTAGAAATTGACAGAAGTGGGTAGCAATGCATATAATACTGTAATATGAATGTATATAAACTGATTTAAATTCAATGGTTTCTGTTTTTACTCAAATTTCCTGTGAAATAAGCCAGCAAATGCAAATTTGTAGCGTTTGGTTATTCCAGTCTACATACCCCGTTTGATTTGGTCAATGTGTCTAGCCTCGTTCACCGAGTCTCTTGCTAGAACTGGGGCTGAAACGCATTATGGTACACGATTCGTGTACCAATGGTAAAATTAAAATGTTTATTTTAATTGTCTTAAATATTGGATATCAGAAGCCCATCTTTTTCCAGTAAGATCACACCATCAGTGTGTATTTAAATTGACAAATAATTCAGGTTTTCAAAGTTGAAGATTTTGGATGATACTGAGTTAGAGACTTTGCTACTTTAAATCTTTGTTTTTATCCACCAATATTAAAAAGGAATTTAATTAATATTTCGATGTATCATAAAGGTCATAGTTTCTTATCTATATGTTAAACGATGTTCTGTTTTTAACTAATTAAAACACCATGTCAAGCTATGAGAATAGAAAAATAAAGTTGCCTTGATTAACTGATTGTTCCAATGACTGATTTCATGTTGATTGCATGATAATTGCTTTGACAATGGGGATGAAATGACGATTGATAATAAGGAAGGAACGAGTGATAACTTATTTTAATGATCAGATAATCACTGTCGTGAATCATCTTATTAATTACTTGTTAATTACATTAGTGATTAGATTGGCATTAAATTCATTTTCTTCAAATTAATAAGGAATTCTTGACATATTGTATGGTAAATTAACCCACAATGTATGGATTTGAAGCTTGAGCAGCTGAATATGGTACTGTAGATTTTTATCTTCTGTAGAGTAACTCAATATTGTAGATTTGTAGCTAGAGCAACTCAATATTGTAGATTTGAGGCAACAGTACTGCTCAATAAGTTACTGTAGATTTTAAGCTCGAACAATTGTATACCCTGTACTGCAAATTTGAAGCTAGAGCAACTCAATAGTACTGTAGATTTGAAGCTAGAGCAATTCAATACTGTAGATTTGAAACTTGAGCGACTGCTTAATGCTGTAGATTTGAAGCTTGAACAACTCAATACTTGAAACTTGAGTTACTCAGTAGGGCTACTATAGATTTGAAACACTTCAATATTGTCGATTTGATGCTTGATAAACTCAGTATTGTAGATTTGAAGCTTGAGTAACTCCATCTATTCAGATACGCAAGGCACATGCTATCTTTGAATTCCACAGATATGTATTCAAATGGCGGCCATTATACTGATGCAATGTGGAAATATGTTGTCTTGTCATTTCATATATTACAAGCTATAAGATGTCAATTTCTTTGATCTATATTTTTTTCAGGTAAAATATAGATTTTGGGTGTAAGATTTTGACCGTTTTTAATGATTTATGTCTATTTTAACAGGTTATTTTATGATTGATACAAGTCAAGAGGTTTCTGGTTTAATGTGATATGGGGTAAGTCATTTCATACAATTTAGATATATATATAAAATGTTTACGTTCACCAAGTATTTTATTAGAAATTAATAAATTACAATATGGAATATCTATAGTTGTGTGTTATTGACTATGTTGTGAACTCTATGCTAGGTCATTAATTGGACCAGGATCTGGTTCCATATACTTGATAATCTTCTTTTCTTTCCTTGGTCTGTTTGGAAGCCACATAGGCTCAGTTAGTATTATTGGCTCTGTAACCTGGAGGTCCGGTGTTTGATCCCAGCGTTGTCATTGGGATATTAGGTATGGTTTCCTCTTGTCAGTGATGTGTACATAGGGCCTGGCAAGGGATAACTGAGGCCCTATGTACACATTGCCATGCTTATTACAGAACCCTTGACAGTTGGAATTTGATATAAGAGTAGACCGTAGCATGCTCTATTAGCTATAAGTAGGAGCAGAATGTTGACCCCATTTTGGGGGATGGGATGGCCTAGTGGTCTAGAGTTCCGCGCTTCGACCTCTAGCTGGCCGGTGACCTCTGGCTTGCGGCTGTGGTTTCGATCCCCGGTGTGAGCGTATGTGGCATGGTGATAGGGGCTCCTTCTCAACCTCGTGGATTTCCTCCAGGCACTCCGGTTTCCTCCCACAGCAAAGACCCGTGCGTGTGCGCTAAGATAATGAAAATGAAAAATAAGACTTGTTTGCGATATCACCTTTGGTGAAAGCGGACGTTAAACGCCAAGAACAACAATAACCCCATTTCATTTCTTATTCTTCTTGGTTGATGATCTTCAAAATAAGTCTTTGACTGCCAAATTCAGGATGATGGACATGAAACCTGACCAACTTGTTCTTAGGATTGACGTAATTGTTGATAAGACATAATTCCAATACGGCTGCAATCAAATTATATTTTACACTCCTACTTTTTTTTTCGCACTGAATAGACTTTTGCACACGCACACTAATATTAACACGAATTGACGCTCTTATGATAAGCCCAATATTCTTAGGATGGACATGATTTTTGATATGATATCATAATTCCAAGATGGATTCCAATCAAATTATATAATACACTCATACTTTTTTTTTTCACAGTAAAATCTCCTGTATCTAGAAAGGATAAAATTTTGCGCACACACACTAATATGAACATGAATTACCGCTGTAAAATTAAGCCTAACAATCCTTCATATCGGCTTGTACAAGTAGAGTTCATGTTAGTGCATAAGATTATTAATAATAAAACAAAAATTAAATTGAGTTTAATGATTTACTTTTCTGCACTAGGTGGTCCAATAAACACAGGATATTAGTAATAAAATCTATTGGATGTGCAAATTAAAATATTTCTTAATTTTGCTTTAAACACATTTTAGGCAACATAACCTTTGCCCTATGGGGCTAATTACATCTGGCCCCGAGTTCACAAAGCATTCTCAGACTTAAGTTGAGAATTTACTCAAAATTGTTCGCCTTATTTTAACTAATATATGACCCTTTAAAAAACCTTTGTTGTTTTAATGTATCAAATACATCAATAAGAAACTATGTGTAAAGTTTTGTGTTTCTGGATTAAAGATATTTCTCTTAAACAGTGATTGAAAGTTGAGCAAATTCTCAACTTACATGTAAGTCTGAGAATGCTTTGTGAACTTGGGGCCAGGTTATAAAGTGTGAATTTTATGCGTCATTGATTGTAAGTCAGTTTAAATATTGATTCTTTAAAGATATGTTTCTTTGAGAGAGAGGGGGAAATGGGTTTTAAAGCCCACTCGACACAAACTAGGTCATTTCGGGACCAACATGGTTTAATTTTATTTCAACAATTCGCTGGCGCGTAGGGGTCTTTAGCCAGTGGGAGGAAACTGGAGTACCCGGAGAAAACCAACGAGGTTGGACAGGCCAGTTGACTCAATGGCAGGCCGTATGATACAGTGCGCGCACGCTAACCATTCGGCCCCCCCGTTTCTTTGAGAATTAAGATTGAACTGGGACTGCATTCAACATACATGTGGCGTATTCTCACCAGGGCAACTTACTGGACCAGTTACAAATTATAAGCAGGCTTGTATTATTATTGACAGGATTATCCAACTTATGGTTAAATGGGCTGATTACTTAGATCATGAACCAGTGGGTCGATTCCCACAAAAGTATGGTGGTTATTGTAACTGACAAGTTGATTGAATTCTTAATCAACAGGTAATAATTGATTATGTGTAATTGGGCCAAAAGGAGATTGATCTATGATACCATAGTGGCGGGGGGTTTATTCATTATTGTTTTATCAATCCTCTTTTTCAATCATTAAACAGCTGTAGTTGACTAAAACAGCCGATTACGATCCCTGATTGGGACTGTAAGACAAAGCCTGGAAATCAGGTACCCGTCACAGACATTGTCAGGCACGTTTTCCAGAACAAGTTTGTCTATTTGTAGTATTTTTATTGATATTTTTGTTTTAAATATCACCTACATGTAACATGTACTAGCTCAATAGTCATAGCAAAACACAAGGTATACGACTACTTCTCTGTTATTCTAAAAACGTTTTGTAACACATACAGGTCACGTTTTCAAGTTGTATCCATTTATACCTTGTGTTGTGTTTTGCTATGAGTAGTTAACCTGCTTCCAGGTGTCCTTTAAAGAATTAGTTCAATAGCGCCTGACAGTTTTAAAGTTACAACTAAAATCATTATTTCCATGTCTAAGAATTATATCTAAACTCTCAAGACATTTTATATTGTCATAGATTAAACAGTTTGGGAGAAACAGTAAATGGAGTATACTCGTCGTCATGGGGTTGGGTGGCCCCATGGTTGATGTGGGCATGTTGCATCATAAGATCTGTTATTGAGTCATGGTTTTTATTTCCCGCTTGTACTTGACAAGGAGTAGGGTCACCTGTCCAACGTTGTGGATTTTCTCTTGGTCTCCAGTTTCCTCGCACTGCTCCAGATTCCTATGCGCAATTACTGAAATGAGATTGAACAATATGTTAGTCCCAAAATGACCTAGTTTGTGTCAAGTTAAACCCCATTTCTCTCTCTCTTTATACCTGTCTTGATCAGCGGATGGTGCAGAGAAACAGGATGTTAAAACTTCTTTTTTTTTCATTGTGAGATAAAAAGATAAATGTTTAACTAGTGATTAATGAGTGTTATCTATTTATTTTGGGATTGAGGAACAAGACACAGGCCTCATTGTTAGAACCCATCGTAATTACAGATACATGTAGATATATGATATATTTCTGTATTCAAATAAATGACATAAATAATCTTCAGGGAGCATATCTTTCATTAGTTCAGCTCTGAACGTAGGTCTCACTACTCTCACCCTGTACCTTCAGGGACCTTGCTATTAAATCCTTGTCGAAAAATTTTACTGGGCAACTTGGTGAGAAAATAAGACCTTGCTTACCTCGCTTGAACCAGTATGAGCGACACAACACGCTGTTAAAAAATACTAATCTTTCATATATGTATGCTATTACAATAGCTGGCTGCTGGTAAAAGTAACTTTTAATCTAAACTACCAGTACTTTACATTCAATGGTCAATGGGTAGCCATCAGGAATGACTTAAAGAACAGCTTAGAGACTATAGAAATTCAGTTTCTTTTTTAAAAAAAACTACATGGAGACAGAGATGTAGCTAATAATTGGAGGGTCTAGAGCACAAGTGATCTAACTACCAATTGTCAGATTTTGAACTATGCAGTTGGCCATATTCTTTGACTCGTAATGTATTTTGTGTCAAAGGATCTAATGTGTAGCTTAATTATGAATGCCAGGGCAAGTGATTAAAAATTCCATCGTCTAAATGTTTCGAAGTTGATGGTGGTATAGTGATCTATCTGTAGCTGGATCAGTTGTCTCCTCAATGTTGATTATGACCAACTGATCCACCTGTGTACATAGATCACTTTGCCACTAAGAAATATGTTCCGCATTCTTTGTGCCTAAAGGTCTAACAACAAGTAGATGATGAGCCTTGAATTTGTGAGAGTGGCCTGATCCTTTGCAATACATCCCAAACAGTAGATAATTTTTGTACATGTACATGTATACTCAAATCTGGGAGCATGGCATTAAGTTCATAAAAATTTACATTTCTCCCATTACAGTTTACATTTGCGCTCGGCCACATCTCATTTGTCCTCCACGCTCTCTACCAAGCATCTTTCGCACATCAAGTTTCGTATGCAAATGTAGGATATCATGTGACTCATTAACATATACGGAAAACTCGCACACTATAAAGTTGTTCACCCCATGATAACAGGAAAGCAAGCTGGCGCACTTTATGAAACTATCTGCACAGCCGTGCATAATCATGAATGTGCCAGGAAACCTTCTTTCCAGTAATTTATAACACTATAACTGGAATTTCGTATTAATATCCCTACTTTGACATTATAAACATCCCCCTCTCTTCCAGGTCTCTGTATAAACAGCTTAACTAACTTTGTCCATTAACAAAATCCAACAATATAAGCATTGTGCCCTAGAAATAAATAATATATTTAAAGAGAGGAATGCCTGATATATTTTTATGGACATATAGAATTTTAGATTAAGCCATGTTACTATAGTTTAGACACACCCCCCCCCCCCACGAGCCTTCCTTCTCTTCAACTTTAATCTAATTTTGTAAAGTTATGCAAGTACATTCAAAATTTCACAGTATGCCAATATAAATGTGCCAGTCAATTATTTATACAATTTTAAGGAGCAATGGACGTGCTTTTAGGGATAGGTAGGATGGTATCGAGAATTTTGGATTTAAACCCGTATTTTAACACTGAATACCCCCTACCCCCACCCCTCTGCAATCATTTCAGTAGATTTTAGTTCTATCCATCTTTGTTTATCTTTCAGAGAGTATGAATGTGCTAGAAAATGATTTGCATATTTGAAAATTTTAACATTTTTAATTTTTTTTTCTATCAAGACTCGTATTTTAACACTGAATACCCCCCCCCCCCCAACACACACACACATACGGTCATTTAAACATGCAGTACGCAAGAGCTAAATTTGCTTATTGTTGGTCTTAAATATTATCTAAATATAAGTCAAATTAACTATTCCAGTGGACCATAATCAACTCTCTATGACATCGTTCGTCTGTAATATTTATTGGATTTTAATTATGAAAATACGATTGTACCAGGACACTATTTACATATTTACGAATAGGAAAGAACGTGCCTTTCACATATATATCCCCCCACCCCCGTAATCAAGTACCATCCAAATTTGATCGTTTGTCAAGTTAAGTAAATCTCTTATTGTGTGCTAGGGTGATTTCCTGTTATTGTGTGGTGAATATCATTCTTCTAGCTTGTCCAGGTTTCCGTATATCCCACATTTGCATATGACAGTTTATGTTGTGTGTGCGAAAAGCGCTATGGTGAAAGCGTGAAAGACAAATGGGGTGTGGCAGAACGCATATGTAAAGTGTAATGAGGGAAATGTAAAATGTAGACACGCCAAAAAATGCATTTTCCCACTAAACATTTGCCATTTAATTTGACACTCAACATTTTACATTTAACTCTTGCCATACAGGTATTTTGACTTTATCATTACCTGTATTAAGACTTTGTACATATAGTACTTTTTAGTTACTTTTTACATATACTCAATGGAAAAGACATTGTACATAGCAGAGCATTTGCTATTGACAGCGATACGCTTCCATAAAATATATCATGAATATTACACCAATTTACGTGGTTCAAACAAATCAAACAAGTTGAAGATCACCCCAATATCTTGGTTGATGAATAAATTTTAAAACACATTTGTTAAATTATTGACCAATATGGTGACCTCTCTGTTTAAAAGTCAAAAGCCGTATGCACAACATGAATATTATTTTCCCTCGAAAATTTGTAATTAAAGGGCCCCACTTGTGAAAGTATATCGAATCAAGGTTTACAAAAGTAAAAAGTATACAGAAACCATATTTGACCAGTGCCGCCTGCCCACCTCTCCTGTCATACCCCTTTCTTTCTACACTCTACACTGATCATCATCATCCCCAATATCCCTTTCTCCAAACCCAATGACAATCCCCCACCACAACCCAATGACATCTTTTATAACCTCATTATTACTTCACTAGTCATATACCCCCCACCCCCAACTGCCGTAACTCCCTCCATTCTGGGTTCCCCTCTTATTCCGTCCTAAAAATATTGTATCTTCCATTTTAACTCCTGGACCCACCCAACCTACTGTCTCCCTGTACCTTAAATCTGCACCTATAGAACGTCAGTGAACTTCAGCATAAGCAACACTTGAGTTGATCCAAAGAAACACTGCTTGATCATATGAGAAATAAAAACATCAACTTCGGTTTGCCTTTGTTCCTGGATGTTAACTAATGACCTAGGCAGCAATGAATACTTTTTTGACTAAATACAGGGACAATTACATAATAAACTGGATTTGTGACAATTGATATAACTGCAGTATTTAATGTAAGTTGGATAATTTGCTTGTGTTCAAGTGATCTATCTGAAATTAAAATGTCTGTAGCTATTTTCGCATAAGTCAGATTGAAGTGGGTACATGTACAGAGATAGCCCTCAACATCTATAATATTCAGTAATAATTTGAATTGGGTACCGATTGAGGTGTGAAATGCACATGGTTTAGACTTTGAGGTCAATTTTCTTAAAACGTGATTTTTGTAGTTAGATCACTTGTGCTCTAGACCCTCCAATTATAGTTGATATATCTGATAACTAGACTTGAATACTGATACGGATCGCTGACTCAGGTAATAACAACATCACTAATGACTTCACATACATGTCATAAAGGCCAACTAACCCAAGTACACTGCTTAAAATAACAACCAGTCGAAAAGTCAGTCAATATTCAATAATTTATTGAATTTGTCCACCAGAGTTGTCTTTGTGCCGTTATTGGTAATTAGGAATCGCAGAACTCTATAAAGCATTTAGCCAGCAGTGCAACAACATCAATTGATAATTGATTGACACATGAGAAAAATAGTGCAGCTTTGCTTTAGGTGATGACAGTCTGTTGGTAAAAATTTTGGTGTTGAAAGCTGCCAGTTGAAAATAGAGTTGTGTGTTGGGATAAAAAAGACAATTACAGTACAAGGAGAAAGATGATTCGAATTCTGAATATTTTGATAACCCTAATTGTCTCGATGTGTTTAGAAGAGAAAGCCTGTTCAAATTCTGAATATTTTGATGACCCTGATAAGTGATTGTCTCAATGATAGGTTAATAGACTTCTTAAGTATAAATATCGTTTACATATTTGTTTATGGCTCAGTGGGTAGGCGCTGGCTCACTAACTGGGGGATCAACTTGTTGGCGTAAATAGTATGTTCCTCAGGATTCTCAATGTTGTTTGCCTTGTCAATTGTGTAGGACGTGGAACCCCATAAAGTAGGCTGTTGAAACCCATTTTCATTTTATGTTTTTTTTATTTATTTTCCGGCGGTTGGGTGGCTGAATGGTTGACTTGTGCACGTTGGATCACAAGGTCTGTCAATGAGGCAAGTTGTGTGGTTTCGATTCTCCACTTGTACATGACAAAGAGTAGGTCGCCTGATCAACCTTGTGGGTTTTCTCAGGGTACTCCTATTTCCTCCCACTGCTAAACAGGAATATAATTGAGTCATATGTTAGACCCGAAATGACATAGTTTGTGTCGACCGAAATTTAAACCCCACTTCTCTCTCTTTGATTAATTTTCCTTGATCAATGTTCACCTTCTTATTTATACATCATAAAATTTGTAAATTGACTTGACAACTATGACTGACTTATTTTACGATATGTTTTATTGGAAAGCTATGTTTCATACTATGGTGTGAGTTGTTGCGTGCGTGATTCATTTCAATATGATATTATGTGTATGGGATTTATAAAACGTCTCACAACTTACATCAATACATAATGATATGTGTACTTGTGCAGAAGGGAGGGATTGGGTTGTAAAATGATCTAACATATGCACTTTAGATCATAAGGTCTGTCATTGTGTCAAATGGCGTGGTTTTGATCCCAAGATTGTAGTTGTACACTATACAAGGAGATGGGTCGTCTGCCTTACCCCATAGGTTTTCTCCGGGTCCCCTAGTTTCTCCCACCTCTAAAACTCCTTAGTCCCGAAATGACCTAGTTTGTGTTGAGTAGATGTTAAACCCAATCTCTCTCTCTTATAGAACTGATGACTTTAATCTCACGTCAGTACAGAATACAGGTACTTGAACTGCCTCTTGTTACAAAACATGTTTAATATTTTATTGCAAGTTTGTTATCATCAATAAAATACCATATTATAACGTACATTTGATCTGGATTGTATTAAGAATATTATTTTTTAGAAGCTTTGAAACATCATTGATTTTTGTTCTGCAATTCCTGTTGGAAGACGAGAGTTGATGGAACTGGTATTAAAGAAACATGATTAATATTAGTGTAAGCAATGTGTCTTATCTCGTGATTTTACAGGCGTAATTAATTCAAAGCTTAATTTCGCAAAAAATCTGCTGATATTTCTTTATGAACTATGCATTAATCGTATTCGTGCTATGAAAAGTCATATAATTCCTATTAAAATAGAAGAAAATCATTAAAACGGTTGATTGCCTCCAGACTGCTGTTAGTTGATAGGAAGCTTTCACCCCCATCGCTTGTAGTGGAGTAGTCCACTCGCTATAGTGTCTCCTTTACACCAAATAGTATCACCACATCAAGTCCACTAGACTATGACTGTACACTTGGGTTAAGTTCCACTCTTTCTTGTTCATCTGTATAGGAATATGATTAATTTTGTCAGGAAAAGTTAAATATAGAATCAGCTAAAAGGTAAGATCATTTCTTTAGTTACTCCCATCTTTGTCTTTGTTTATCCGTCTGCTTGTATCAGTGATCACATGGCTTACAAAAGAACAAGTTATGTAGCCATTATAGGGTTGTTTATATTGGTTACATGCGTACAAGTTTTAAAAAAAAAAACACACAACAATACCTTGATATGTTTGTTCGAGTGAATTTTTATTGACTGATCATTCTTCTGTCAAGTGAGATTAGTGTCATAAATCTTGATGATTTAGTATTATCAAATGTAGGTTAATCCAAGCTGACAGGTGAAGGCAGGTGGTTTTCTTTCATCTTGAAAATAAATGGAGTTGCTATTTTTGTGTATTTGAAGGAAATGAAAATTTCGCTTAAATTTTCATGTTCCTCATATCATTTGACATATTCTGTTTTGTTTAGAGAGAGATCTTCCTCTTCAATTCCGTAAAATGTTAAAGACTCTAAATGCGTTATTTTAGTGCTACAGAATCCCTTGCATACTAGGGTCGCCTGTCCAACCTCGTGGGTTTTCTCTGGGTACTCCGGTTTCCCCCCAATGTTAAAGACACCTATGCGCAAGCGAATGATTGAAATAAGATTAAACCATATGTTAGTCCCGAAATGACCTAGTTTGTGTCGAGTGGACGTTAAACCCCATTTCTCTCTCTTTCTTGCATTCTACAAGATTGTGAAAGTTGAATCTATAATAGGTAGATCAATCCAAAGAGGGCTCAATTCGGTTCAATATTTATAAAAGATGTTATGAATTGAATAATCATATTTCGGGACTAACATTTGATGATTTGATATTGAGCAGTGTGAGTGATATGAATGTCCTGACAGCTGGGTTTTCCCCTAATCTACTTAAAAACTCCAACTGTCAGTTGACTTGTTATGTGCAATACCAATGGGTACATGGAACCTTGTTTTTTGTTCCCATCTGTGTAATTAATCAAACTTCTCTTGATAGCTCTGCAGGGATATCCAAAAAATGGAAAAAAAGCAGAAAGATGTTAAGAAATAAAAAAAAAGATGAAATACATGTAAATAATGTAATTCATGTTCTTATTTACTTGTTTTGTTGGCATGGAGATCAAAGGCAAAAACCCCAACAGCACAAGGTACCGGTACATGTACATGTGGATAACTACTTGAAGTAGTATTTCTCTTTTAATTTAATAATATTCCGATCAAAACAATACCACTAAGTTTTTAAAAATTCCATAAGTATTTTACCAGATATTTATAAATAGGTAAAACAAATTAAAAATTGATGATCCCAAAATTTTAAATGTACCATAATGAAATTAACACATCTCTCTCTCTCTCTCTCTCTCTCTCTCTCTGTCCCTCTGATAATATAAATAGGTAAAACAAATTAAAAATTGATAATCCCAAAATTTTGAATATCAATATGGCTCTTCCTTATAGTATCTCTCTCTCTCTCTCTCTCTCTCTCTCTCTCTCTCTCTATGATAATATAAATAAGATATAAACAAACCTGTCATGGTGAATGAGCTACCAATTGTGCACTTGTTTCTCAATGATGATATTTACATGTTAATACTAATTATTAATAATTAATCTGTTAATTATAAGTAGTTTCCTTAGTCTGGAATCAATAAAATCCTTACGGTCAACAATGTACAGTCTATATAATACTTATTGCGTTATGTTTTAATAGTATATAGAGGTACAGTCATGATGGAGAACTGCGTAGCAAAACATTAACAAGTATTCTCAGAAAAGAGATACAATTGACTAAAAACATAACAAATGAAACAGTTTCAATTCAAAATGTAACAGAATTTTTTCTTTTTTACAAAACCATGGCAGAAAAAATATTGCCATAAAACTAAGGTGAAGAATACAATATTGATAATTGTTCGAAGATTTTGACCTTTTTACGGAAAACATGATTATTTCTTTGATTTGGTTATCAGGTAATATATTTTCTGTTGATATGTTATGTGAATTGTTAACAAAAAATGGGAGGTTTGGCTGGTTGAACAGTTATTGCATGCGTGTTGTATCATAAGTTCTGCCATGGAGTCAAGTGGCATGGTTTCGATTCCCAGGTTGTACGTGGCAAAGTGTAGGGTTGCCTGTCCAACCTTGTGGGTTTTCTTTGGGTCATTCAATTGACTCCCACTGCTAAAATTCCGTATGTGCAAGGGAATTGTTGAAAATAAAATTGAACCGTGTGTTATAAAATTGAACCGTGTGTTAGTCCCGAAAAGGCCTAGTTTGAGTCGAGTGGACATTGAAACCCATTTTCTCTCTCTCTCTTTCTTCCACAAAGAATAAGTACGGGTTACTGCCTTTGAAAACAGTGACAAACAATCACAATGTTTTCTGTTTTCGAAGAAATCTTTCTACTATTACCAAAAATTAGAAATGCAAGAGCTCTTCATGCATAAAGAATTGGTATTTTTCTTTTTAAGATACCAGTGACTATTGTGTAAGTGCCTTGGTTACCTAGATAATAATCATCCACTGAAAACAATGTCATATCATATTGCAAGTAATTACTCCATTCTTAATTAATGAACGCAATTCTTTTATCAAGAAGATCAATATGTGAACATCCTTTCTAAAATAATTTCTAATTAAGAAAATAGCAAACAATTTTTTTTTGTCTTTGTTTGTTTGGTATGTATAGCTTCGGTTACACTTGGCTGCCATAAGCATTCAGTTCTTGAAACTGTTCCAGGCATTGTTGCAATTTAAAGAAATTTTGCTGTTTGTATTTGTATTTAGATTTCTTAATAAAATGTTAAATAATCAACCTTGTTACATATTACCTTTTATTTTCCGAAAAATGCAAACCACGCATCTCTACTTTAAATGTCTACTAATTTAATGAATTATTATTTTTCAAGATAAATTCACTGAATAAGACAAATCAAAACTATGCATTTGTTTTTCAAGAAACTATGAATAAAGACAATTGCCATTGCTGGTTTTTGTCTCTGAAAAGACCGAAGGAAATGTCCTCAAAGGTTGAATACTGGACGGTGGCATGTAGAATTAAGATTTTTGAAAAACATTCCGATGGGTGCCAAATCTTGTAATAGCAGTAGTTTGTGACGAGAAACATATAATTAATGTTAATTAACTTCATCGCAAGCATCTTGAAAAAATTCTACATTCTGAGATGTAAATTAGTCATTAACACTAATGAGTTTTGAGATATTTGTTTTTGTTTTCGGCTGATTTAAATTTAGTTAATTGAGGTTGATGTCTGTAACATATCCGATTGATCCTATCTTCACACAAATAACCATTGATCTTCGAAAGAAATGCAAGTTTGCTATGTCCTGTATTTCCATCCTCAATTGATCTGCACTGAAATAGTATGTTTGTTCCATCTTTAATTGAAATGCACTGAAATGGTATAACAATGTCCCATTTTAGAAGTGGATCAAATCTGATCTTGTGGTTATATTGATAATCACAGTCGTATATAATCTTCTAATAATAATGCTATTGTGTACTAGGATTAATTATGGGATTGTGATAAATGATCTGGGTTTGTCAGATGAACAATGGAGGCTAAATGCATTAACTGTGTGGGGACCCCATAATATTCGACATGTGATATATTTGTCAGTTTTCAACATGGCTGACCTCCAATTATTGACAAAGACTGTTATTGTCATTATGAAATATGATATAATTGCAATATTGAATTATGATTTTTGCCAGGTTTTTTTTTCACGTTTTTGGCATTTTTATGCGATAATCACGGCATGTTCACATTGTGGCAATAATACTTGACAGTATTGTGACGTTCTTGAAGTTGTTTTCCCATGTGTTGTGTCTATTAACTGAGTCGTCTCCCTCTGTGTGGATTATTTGCTTTAGAAGCTGGTGTAAAATTAAAGAAAATATTAGGATTCTCAGTCGAAACATGACTCAAGAGGTTAATAATGTTATAATTTGTATCCGTGCACATGTAAAGGATAAAAAAGAAGTACATGTACCATATAGTACTACTACAGTACATGTTCACACAGATAATATTACATATTTCAATATAGTTCATATTATTTCGATAATCTTGCCTCATATTAAAAGAAGTGGAGTAGTGACTTGTCTAACACCTATACTCTTTGATCATTATTGAAGTCTTTTACATGCAAGCAAATAAGTATTGAATTAAAAATTGTACTCTAAGTCCCGAAATGACCTTGTTTGTGCTTAATGACTGTTAAGCCCCAGTCTCTCATTCTTTCATATTAAAAGAGTTGTTCCAGATTTCGCAGGATGTCGTAAATGAAAGTGGACCCAAGTTATTATCTTGTCTGAAATGTTCAAAGAAAAATATCTGGTCATTCAGAAATCTTAATTTTGAAATACCCAATGTGAAACTTCTATAGATTTGTAAAGTATATTTATTAATTTTTTATGGCTTATGTTTTTTGTATTAATTCCTAGAGGATACTTTTTCTTCCTATCCAATGTCATTCTGGTTTACTTACCATGAAGTGACTTTCAAACTGTTATATATTATTAAATGTTCTTTGACTCTCTACTCCTTACACCTGACAGACCATCATAATTACCTGTAAGTGAAGAGTAATCAAGCCTAATGTGGTTCATTGACTCTTCATCCTCAGAACACTTCAAATACCACTGTAGCATATCGAGTAAAAAATATATATTGAAAATCATACAAAAAATGAGAACGTTTCAAAGTTATGATTTTATCTTATGCATTGCATTACATCTTTGTACAGTACAGGTGTGTGTTTATTGTGCTTAATTAGATTTCAATAACCATATTTTAGATATAATATTATATATCATTTGGTTAAATTGTTACCTGGGCAGTTGAGTGGCCAAATAGTCTAATGCATGCAGTTAAGATTACAAGGTCTTTCATCGTAGTGTTGTTTCTATCCCACACTTGTATGTGACGAAGAGTGGGGTTGCCTGCCCCTTACCTCATGTATCTCTCTCTCTCTCTCTCTCTCTCTCTCTCTCTGTCAAATTTTATTGAACATAATCTAGGTTCCATTAAAACATTTTTAATTCTTAAAGACCATTGGAATAGTAGGATGTCAAGTCCCATTTCGTTTTATTTTAGAAATTCAGTTTCATATCTTATATCTTTTTTATTACCAAATCCCCAAAAATTGTAGGCTCCAGTACATTAATATTTTTTATTTGATGCATAAATTTTCTGAAATGAGCAGGAGAACAAAGGTAACATTTGATTAGATTATATGTTCAGTGAATGTTCTGTGCACTGTATTGATATTAAATACCCATCGGGCAGTAGTATTAGCCAATCTATCAGAGATATCCCTACTTTGTGACTTGTGAAATTACATAATTAGAAGACCTTGGTAAACACGTACACAATGTACGGCTGGCGGCGACAATCACTAGTGATTGGTATTGAACTATGCCAATTATCGTCGAGTGGATTGTGGGATTAATTCTTCAGGTTCACATTGACTATTGTTCATTTCTATTGTGGTAATCAGTATGCTCTCATTAAGTGGAAATCCCATGGGCAAACAGTTCCAGAGTTTTTGATTTGATGTTGACATTTAGTTCGGAACATGATAAGAAGGTAATTGACATATTTTAATGCAGGTTATTTTATACTTTAGAAAAGTCCGTTCAATGTGTTTTAAATTAAGTGTTTAGAAAATTTTGACAAGAACGACCAAATCATACAGTTGGCGCCTATTTGACCTGGCAATGATCACAATTTACAACCGAGTCCTATTGTGCCTGCAGTAGTGAGAGTAAAACGTAATAAACTAGAATAGATTTATCAAATACTTATACTTGTGCCGGATATCTATTTTCTTAAATTAATCAATAGAAATACAGAAAAATACCGCTTGACAAAATAACAGGCACTAGAGGGATTGAGTCTGACAAAACCTAAATTTGTGCCTGACACAGAATATGACAGGTGCCTTAGTTCCAGGTATGGTTATCCTCCAGAAAACTGAATGTCTCAAGCTTCAATTAAAATCTAAATTATATACATGATCAAAGTAGTTGATGAGATAGCTGATGATGATGATCAAAGTTAATTAATTCTCTGTATTCCATGACCAGGAATCGGATCTATTTAAGTTCATGCTCAGTGCTATAATTATTAATAATTAATTATTGATTTAGCTCAATATTGACGGAATAGAGACAGGTTATAACAAGTATTTCAACTTAAACCAACTTAAACAAGTCATCAAAATATTAATTGATAGTTTACATCAGATGATAGTTCACAACAATTGAAGTGGTTGGGTGGTTAGGGAAGTGCTTTTTATACGCCCACATTGAAATGTGGTCGTATATTGCCGTCGCCCCCGTCCGTCCGTCTGTCCGTCCGTCCGTCCATCGTCCACAATTTCTTGTGAACGCTCTAGAGGCCAAAGTTAATATCCGATTGACTTTAAATTTATACACGGTGTTTAAGGTCGTGAGACGAAGAAGCCTATTGATTTTCAGCGATATCCGATAATTACTACCAGAGTTATGACCCTTGATCACTTTGAAAAATCTTGTGAACGCTTTAGAGGCTATAGTTAATATCCGATTGACTTTAAATTTATACACAGTGTTTAAGGTCATGAGACAAAGAAGCCTATTGATTTTCGGTGATATCCGATAATTCCTGCCCGAGTTATGACCCTTGATCACTTTGAAAAATCTTGTGAACGCTCTAGAGGCTAAAGTTAATATCCGATTGACTTTAAATTTATACACGGTGTTTAAAGTCATGATACAAAGAATCTTATTGATTTTCAGCAATATCCGATAATTACTGCTAGAGTTATGACCCTTGATCACTTTGAAAAATCTAAAGTTAATATCCGATTGACTTTAAATTTATACACACTATTTACGGTCATGATACAAAATAGCCTATTTATTTTCAGCGATATTCGATAATTACTGCCAGAGTTATGACCCTTGATCACTTTGAAAAACCCTGTGAATGCTCTAAAGGTTAAAGTTAATATCCGATTGACTTTAAATTTGTACACAGTGTTTAGGGTCATGAGACGAAGAATCCTATTTGATTTTCAGTGATATCTGATAATTTCTGGCACTTGATCACTTTGAAATATCTTGTGGACGAAGGCCTTTAGACAAACCATCAAAACTATTCTAATCATTTCTGATAATTACTTAATGAGTTATTACTCGTAATAAGATTATCATGTGTTGTAAATGTTCTCCTTACTGACAAAAGAAACAATATGCAACAATCCTTGTTGACTGCCCGGACGACTTAGCTGTTGTGGGCGTATGTTTCGTTGCCTGTCAACCTATCTTTGGGTTAGAATTTAAGGCAGAAAGAGAGAAATGGGGTTTAACATCCACGCAACACATACTACAGTGTACGTCATTTTGGGACTAACATGGTTCAATGTCATTTCAATAATTCGTTGCACCCAGAGAAAATCCACATGATTGGATAAAGGATCCTACTCCAAGAATTTAAGGAGTTATATCTATCCAAATCCAAATAATCCCTGAGCAACAAACTTAAAATGAAAACTGTGTAAAACTAGAGAGTGGTTTAATTCAGAACACATTTTGGGTGATAGACTTTCCAACTATGTTGTTGGTTTTCTCTGGGAACCCAATGTTTCCTGCCACGGCTAAACACAAGCTCAAACGAATTATTGAAAAAATAATTCAACCATCAGTTAGTCCCAAAATGACCTAGCTTCATGGTTTAAATAGTTGATTATGGGTTATAAAGTGAATAAATGATTTACATAATATTTAAAACCATAAAAAGAGACCTACAATAGACAGTTTTAGCTCTGGCAGAGTGCATCGAACAGTTTTGTTGAACAGGCCCCCTCTATTAGATGTTAAATGAGTTGTATTTCCCATTGACACATCTGGTTTCTTGGGGATGATTTAAGCTTTACAATTGGAGGGTATCATGCATGTATCATCATACTTGTATCGCAATGTGGATTAGTAAAGCTTGTTGAAACTTCTTTGGGTATGTCCAGAATATAACATCTATCTAAAAATTGAGCTAATTAATTATGACATGTGCTTGTTTTCTGTGGCAGATAACATCAAGTTGTCGGTCAAATTGTCTTGTTCCTTGAGACAGTGAGTGATTTTCATACTGTCAGTCAACACCAATTATATGATTAACAAGCTTAATTACTGTAAAGGAAGAAGCCGGCAGACTTTGACAAATGAACAAGTCCTATTTTAGACTTGGATCGTGGACGTGGGTGATATATGGCTAATAACTTGACAACTTGTCAAGAACCTAATTCAGATATATGCATCGAATTACACTATGAAATTGAAACAGTTTGTTATGAACCAATGGTTTTTACTAATCCACGGTTGAAATTAAAGTAAGAGAATTCAGTATATAATAATTAATGCAGTTCAGACAAAATTTCCCACATTGCACATATAACACTGCATGGTGTATGACTGCCTTTTTTGGTGTAGAAACATTTCATTTAAATATCATATCAGACACAAATGTATTGAATGTTGACCTGAAAAAAGTTGAATTCTGTTCCTAATCTATTTTATTCTTCTATAAAAAAAAGTTACATTTGAAGGAAGTGGGGGGAGGGGGTGTTTGTTAAGGAGCTCACTTCTGCACTTAGTCTACATAACTTAAAGTTACATTATGGATGATTAGATGAGGAGCTGGCAGTTTTCACTATAATAGTTAAAAACTAGATAATGTAAAGGGAATATGCTGAAAATTTCAGTCAAATTGCTCAACTCTGAACCATGGTTTTAGCGATTGAATTTTCGGCCTAGCCTCGATCATCATTACTTAAGTCTGTACGATGAAAGACATAGTCTCGATTATCCATTTCATGATTAAATCATGAATGAAAGTTGAGCAGCAAATCGAATCCTAATCCAGGAAATATCGCAGGCTAGCATTGACATCGAAAGTTGATTATGATCTAGATAAGTGAGTTAATGTCTAATTAATAATTTAGATAATATTTTAGGCCTAAAGAAAGACGTGTAATAGGCAGATTTAGCTCTAACTTAATGTATGTTTAACTGACCAAATTGCACTCACTTGGTTAAGATAATTTGAATAAATTGTTGTCTAAAAATAGATCGAGTTCTCTGTCAAGGAAAACTGAATCAGAATTTGCATTGAAATTCAACCTACATGTAGCCTAACCTTTACAAAGGTTCTCTTGGCAGAAGGAAAATGTATTTATAAAACATAATTTGGTTTGGGTTAATTCCAACAAGCAGTGAATGATAATACTATCAAATTTCAGAGAGATATCCCCATAATCTGATGACTAAGTAATAACTTTTGATATATTATCTTGAAATAGCAACTTGGCAAATTAATCAATGGTGTAAATCATCACTGACTTTTTAACAGGTTATTGTTTTAAACATACTTACTTAATTTGGTTAATTCTTGATGTATTAATAATTATCTATGCAATAATCCTTTAGAGGTTATGTCTCCGATTAATCCAAGATGTGGGATTGTGTGCCTCATATCATATGATCTGTCATTGAGTCAAGTGGATAGTTATCATCCCATGTTTGTAAGTGACAAGGAGTACTGTCGTCTGTCTGTCTGACCTTGTGGATTTTGATATTCACATTTGAAATGTGATTGAATATTTACATGATTGAATATTTACATATTGACTTTCAGCAATTTGTGATTATGATTTGTAAAGTTATTGTCCTTGATCTATTTGTATCATCTACATTTTTTCAACACTCTAACAATGAAAGTTACCAATGGATGTTTGAAACTTATTAATAGAGTTCCTTGTAAATGCTCCAGTGAAGAGTAATTATTGAATCTGCTTGAAATTTATATTTAGTTCAGGTTAGGTTAACAAAGAAGCCTATTAAAATTCAGGATTACTTTTAGAGTTACCACCCTTCTTCCATTTTGTAAAGTCTTGTTAATTCTCTATTAATGAACGTCATCATCCGATCTACTTCAACTAATTTTGATATTTATTTATAGAGTTACATGTATTGCTTTTGATTATACATGTACCATAAAACCTTGTCAACTGTATATTTACCCAAAGTTTCACAATAAATAAAGCTGTAAGGGCTGCCCAGTGCCCAGACAAGTTTACTGCTGCCAGTGTATTGTTGGCAACCTATCTTTACGCAGGTAATTATCCTTGGAGATAGATGTAACTAAGATAAAGAATCGTGAAGGGCATATGTACCGAAAGACTTGAAGGAATAATTTATTAACTACTGGTATGTTTTTTTTGATCATTATGCAGTTACTTCATTATCCGCATGCATTAGGGACATAAAATTGATCTGAAAATCCATGTGCAATCAGTTTAGATTAATGCAAACCATAATCTTACATTTGTTTTAGAAGATAACCATGTTTGGCAGACCATAACTTTTTTGGTGAGATACCAGGAGCTGTTGACCAGTGATCAATGGTTGGGATTAGCTTTATAAGCTGTCAGGAAACTTTGTTGTTTATTGGTCTTGGTACTGAAAGAAAAACTATTGGTTGAAGTTATCTCCCCTCAACACATTGAAAGAAACAATTGAAGTACAGGACTGTCAATAATTTTTCACAGTTGATTAACGGCACCGCTAATCAAAAAATCTGATTTTGCTAAATTTGATTAGCAAATTGAACAATTGATCAGCAGTTTTTCAGTTTCAACATAAAACACCTTAAAGTAACAAGAATATGATAAAGTTTTATTAGTCTTTAGTTTTTAATCATTCCTATATATTGTTTAGCACTGCTACATGTAGATGTAACAGTTTGTGACATAGACTTTTGGTTAGGTCTGCTATGCTTCATTCAAAGAATATTTTAACTGATTGTTCAGCATTAAAGTTCTCAAAACCGTTTTGTTTTTCACTAGTCCATCAAGAATTTTTTTATCGTGTGTTACTATTTTTCTTTAATTGGAAATAAGCAGAGCTTAACGAGTAAACTCAATTAACTAGACAAACGCCATGAAAAAAATAATGTTCTAACTCACTTTACAATATGAATTTATTTTCAAATTGTATACCGGGTCCTGATATAATTACTTGAAATTCTGATCTCCTTGGTCCTTGTTGACGAGCTAGTGCCTTAGTCATCGAAGCACCATGGCTGCCTTAATATTTAAGGAGACATTAAGCAATGTGTTGTTCATATGGGTCAAAATTACATTTTTTGGGCGTATATAATAAAAATGATCCCATCAATCACTTTAATACCATAAGTGATTAGAAAGCTATATAAATATCAGACATATTAGATTGATGTCTATACTTGAAAGCTTTATAAAGTTCTTCTTTATGGCTTGCTTTAAAAATAGCTTTATTGTCCTTTTAAATACATGTGCCTGACGTTTTAGTGTCATTTGTAGTATGTCTTTAGTGGCAGATCTAGATCAAGACATGGACCCTCCTCCTATATAACTATTCACTTATTACATGCATATGTTGGTTGGGGTGATATCTGCTACAAATCACCATTATTGACACCCAGATTTTACAAAATTATCTCGGAGGAGGATCCCATATGCAAGGCCCCCCCCCCTTTTCCCCTAACCTAGTAATCCAAGTATCCTGCATGTACCTTTTAGACTTTCTGGATATGCTAACTTGTGATTTTTCGTAAAGTTGAGTACAAGTTTGCGCTCCTGGATAGGATATTATTTATATGTTGAATTATTTACATGTATGGAGTGATCGTAAATCATTATAAATTAATGAAATAATAAAGTGGGCTTTCGTTTCTTTTGGTCTAAAATCTAATCATTAAAAAAATATATTGAAATGGTGTTTGATGTTCTACTTTTGGACAAGTGAAAATAAAAGATCAGGGCAAAATGAAGACAAGTGTTCTTATTTTAATCAGATTCAAAAGATTTAAGACATTCATGCCTGTGGTTTTGAATATTCCCTTTAAAATTAGTTGTTGCGTGTTAGGATGATTGTGCATTTATGTATGTAGCAGAAGTTTATCACCAATAATGTCAATCAATAACTTATATATGTCTTCATTGTTTATTTATCAAGGGGAGACAATCATTACCTTGATTCAAACCGCCTGAATAAACTAGTAACGTGTAAACATTATGTGTAACACAATGCCTGTGTGTACGTCTCATTGCCAATAATACCTGAATGTCAATAATTCCCCATACTTCTTTTGTCATCACCGTCTTTCCTTCTGTACCTGTTAGTAAAACATCACCATTTATCAGTAAAATATGTAAACCATTAAAGCTTCATGTTCGTGAACTCTTGGCATTCAACTCCAGTGTAAGAATATCATATGAATGTTTAGAAACAATGTTTTCTGGCTGATGTTTGCTTCTGCTTACTCTTCATTTCTTGAATACTTCTTTCAGAGGCTCTTATATCTCTATCAAAGTGGAAATATGGTTATATGCTTTCTTAACCACTAAGACTAAGAGCTATATGCACCTGTCTTTCACATAATTTCCCTTTGACAGACCTGAACACACAACCCATATAAGAACTATTTTTCATTAACTGTCAAAAATAATTACTGGAATCAATTAACTACTTTTATTTTTCAAAATATGCTGCCAAACCTAATAATAAAATTTGATGCTTTTATTACTTTGGTCAAGTATGACAATTTAAAGCTACATGTAAGAGCAACCCAAACTTGCCTATCAGATTTCAGCCTCCACCATCAACCCATAATCCATCTTGTTTGGTTGGTATTTTCATTTTGACTGAATTTAGGATGACCTTTATCCTAAAACCTCCACTTTATTTAAAATATATTCCATATTGAAATATCAAATTTATATGAAAAAACACAGATTGATTATTTAAAAAAGAAGACACAATCAAAAAATATCAATACTCCCGACTTGTATTAAATCGGATTTAAAACAGACCCATCAGTTTGGTTCACATCAAACAAAGATGATGACACAAAGAGCAACATAGGTCTATGGATTTTTCAATGTGTCATATCTTTTATTAAATATTGAATGGAATTGAACCATTTATTGACAATCTGATTTGAATAGAGATGTAGTGGGAGGTCATACGAGCAGCTTTTGACCCTGTGACTTCAGACATTCGATTAACCAATCAGGGTTGATGTTTCTAGTCAAAACTAAAATTTGAAAACTAAATGACATTGGATCTAGGTTTTAATCAGATTGCATTTTTTGACTGCATAGAGTCTTTGGATTGTTTCCTGTTTAGAAAGGAACACACTTAACTTTTTTAATCAGATACCGTAGTTGAACTTCATTTGAATTATATGTAGTCTTCAGAACCAGAAACGCTGCCTGAGAAATTTTCAGCTGTCTTCAAAATCTTTTTATAATCTTTGGATGTTGACACAGGAAATACATGCATCTTTTGCAACAGAACACTGCCTTTTACATCCAGTAACTCCAATAAATAGCATAGTGAAAAAACTTGACACTTATTGGGTTATTTGAAACCCTGAGTTCATTGTTTATGAGGATTTATCACAGTTGCATCTCTGTCTGCATAGTTGACAGTCATGTAAGTCTACAATTCCCACTTAGGCCGGACCAATTTAGATTTTATTTTTCGAGAACACTGTTCAAATTTTGCTTTGTATCTAGACAGTGTCAGATTAAGATCTTAAGAGGCCCTATAAGCACTTACAAATTAAACAGATTTACATTATGATAGAAAATAATGTTTATTTATATTACTGTAATTGAAGTTCTCCTAATTTTTTATCAACCGGGCCATTTGCAATTTTTCAACCTATAGTGATCCATGGTAAATCCAGCGATGGCCAATCCCTGGATGCCCTAAGCATGTGCTTATTTTACTTAATGGTAAATCCAGCCCTGTTTTTAGAACAAAACCTAATCTTAAAACACTACACAAAACATTTTCAGGAGACTTGGGTGGTATGTAGACCCTGAAGAACTGTACATTAATTTGGTTTGGTCTAAATGAATCATGATAAAATCACAAGAATTTGGTTAATTGTGGTTTTCCGCTGTGTTTTGGATTGAAATGTAATTTAAGAATTTAGCCAATAAGCTATGTTTTATTCAACAATGAGAGAAAAATATTTTGAAATCTTGCCTCGTTTATTACAGAGATGTTTTTTTCTGATAACTTGTCAATTGCTGTTGACGCTAAGCAAGAGTGCATTAGAAAATAGTTATGTTTGCGAGTCTTAGATTCTAAAGTTGATGCACATGTTGCTGAGATGTTTGTTCTTTAATTTAATTTTTGTTGTGTCAAGCATGGGAACACAGGGTTCTTCTAATTCCCAAATTTGCTCTTTTGTTTCAAAGTAGTTGTGTTAAGAGTTAACACAGTTAGCAAAAATAATCAAGGCATACAATTATTTTTGAAGATCGATTAAATCCTTTGAAACAAATCTTTTACTGCCATTTTGGCTCTTAAAAAAAAAAAAAGATTTTTTTTAAAACTTAACAAGTACTGGATATATCTTTTGAAGATGTAAGTCTTTATTTAAATTTTAAAACTTTCTAGGATCAACCCTTTCTTTAATCATCTTTAAAATTGACTTAGTATTAAAGGCGTTGAACATTTTTCTTTGAAGATTATATTTGATGATGTAGAACTACTATAGAAATCTATATAATCAGGTGGTCCACTAAAAATTGTCTGCAATACTTGGTAATCGCGATATTCGGTAATCATTCCAGAGAATATTAACTGAACGAACATTAGCTGAAATGTGTTCATTCAGTTAAAACATTTTAATATTCCTTAGCTTAGAACGGTTACCAAGCAATTTATAGTTAAAGTTTGTCCAAATTTGGGGTGTGCCACCCCATTTTTGTGACTCTAGCCTTTCTGTCTCTTCATCTGTTTAGAACTTAGGATTTCTGGTGGTCGACTACAACAACTACAGTTTCAGAGTTATACAACTACCTGATCAGGACTCTTCCCATACATCACTGTGTCAACCCAGGTAGTAAAAGTATCTAACAATCCTACATGTAGTTTTAAAAAAATTGATTTGTTATTTTAATTACCTATTTAATATAATGTATTACCCTACAGTGGATGTTACATACATTAACACATGTGAAAGCAAATTCTGAGGAAATATAAAGTTAATTTAAGGGATAGGTGTGCATGTAATTATGACAATTGATGTATATTCCATACTTAATAAATTTAATAATTGGAGTTTGCCCACTTAAGTGGATACTTGTACATCTGTTTACTTATTTATTGCTTATATTGTAAACAATTAAATCTCAATTATGTATACATCCTTCCTAACAAGTAGACTCATTATCTACTTTTTAACTCATTTTTCACACTGAAACAAAATGCAGAAGACAATTTGTCTACCAAAATATGTTCTGTTGCTCTCGGAAATATGTACTAAAGTTTTATTTGTAAATTAGTTTTAACACTTTTTAAACACATTTTTCAAGTCAACAAAATATGATACAGTACAGAAGATCATTGTCAGAAATATGTAGGTCTACTAAGTAACATTTTTTTCACACAGATAAAAGAAGTTGCCTGTCAAAGTATGTGATGTTGATATTATTACGTGTCAAAGGATTTGTTTGTAAAAAGTGAAGTGAAAAACATCAAATATAAAAGTTAAGAAAAGGAAGTAGCAAATTACATTGTTTATCATACATATATATTTCAATCATAGTATTAGCATCCAAATTGCTCGATAGCAATACATTATTCATTAAACATTTGAATTAAGTAGGGTCAAGGAGTATGGTCTCTTGCCTATACCTTGTGAATTTTTTCTGGGTCTAACCTCTGAGGAAGTCCCTTACATGCACAGGAATTATTAAAATAAAATTGTGCCATATCTTAGTCCAAAAATGTCCTAGTTTGTATTGAGTGGACTTTAAACCTCATTTCTCTCTCTCTACATCTATGATCTATGTAGGTTAATTGGCAAATTGATTTTAATGTTTTAACATCTTTAAAAGTTTCTGTGCTCTGACTTTCACAGGTGTTTTTTTTTGCATTTTATGAGCCTATTAGCTGGTTACTTATTTAGAATTAATTGTCCCCAAGCTGGTTTGTAGATTTTAGAATTAATTATCCTTTTAATTGGAGGATACTGCAAGCTTAGAAATGCATCAGCTTGAACTAATTACATGTATGTACTGTTAGATGAAGCATGTTCATACACCATATTAGTGAAACATTTTTTGGGAGGTGAAACGTGACTTCATTAATTGTTGGTTTGAATTAATCTGTCATCCCAGGTAACATTAAGAACCGTTTGATGACCCTGATGGTTGTCCTGAAACATTTGCCGACACAGTATGTTTACCTGAACCATACGTGCAAGGGTGCCACTGTTATTTAAGTCCTAATGAATATTCTTTTAATATTGTCTCCAAGCTGGTTTTTAGATTATAGAATTGATTATTCTGTTAATTGGCCGATGCTGCAAGCTTAGAAATGCATCAGCGTGAACTAATTGGGGCCTGAGCAGGGACACATTAATTTTACATATTCAGGTGTTTTGGATTTCCTTTCCTAAACCACTTGATAGATTAACCAGTTCCTGTGGGTATGTTATTTTTTGAAGGCTTGTATATGTACTTGTAATGATGTGTTGAAATAAAGTTACTTGGTCCCAATATTTATGTATATTCTCACAAAGACAAATCTTAAATGCACATACATATATAATCGTAGCATTTCGGCCCTAGTTAGTACATTTCAGTGCTATATATATATCTAGATAATTCTTAATGAGTGAACAGCTGATTTTTGTATCCACTGGACACCAACTAGGTCATTTCAGGTGAACATATGGTCTTTAGGGAGGAAACTGGAGGACCCAGAGAAAACCCACATACAAGCAGAGATTCAAAACCATGCTACTTGACTCAATGACAGACCGCGCATTACCATTTGGCCACCCATCACCCCTATCAGTGTTTTGCACTGTGCATATAAGATTGTTCATAATACAATCGTGTTATATTGCTAGTTATATTAATGGTTCACACTAGGCATATCTATGTTTAATTAGCCATCACAATGACATGATATATATATATTTATTAACAATCAACTGCACAGTAAATATTTTTTTAAAGGGAGGCTCAGTTTAAGAGCAAACTTATGTTGACATTTTCTACAATTTTTACCTGTGAAGACTACATATTATACAAGATTAAACTTGTGTGCATATACTTGACAATCAGTGTCCGTCATCTCTACTACACTGATTGACATGTACATCAAACATTTTAAAAAGGAAAGAGAAATCTTCCGAGCATTAAATTGTGTATGATGAATAGTTATAGTTGTTTGAGATGCTCCGATGACTCTATTTACCTGTTTGGTATAGAGGCTAATAAGATGTGATTCGTATTTATCTCTTGTAAACGTTATATTTATCTTTTGTTGTGGAGAGCTGTTGATTCTAGTTTAGGTTTATTTTATGAGGACAGACAACATAAGACCTGACCTGGGGCTTACAGTCATAAGACTGCTGGATAAGGTATAACTTAAGCTGTTCTTATTCTCTTAAAACAGTTGGTTTAAGGGTGTAAGACGTAAGGATTACATTGTTTAAAAGTTAGTTATAAAGGAATACATTACGTGTATGATTGGAAAACAATATAGTTAGTAAGCTTACCCATTTTCTTTTGTAAAAAATGTTTTATTATGATAGAATTTAAATGTTATTCATCTTAATGCAGAAATCTAAATGTTATAAGTACCGGTATTATAGAATGATTTCATATTAATTTAAACATTGATGTAGAAATCTGAATATTAATTATTATTGATGAAAAGATATGTTTTGCTCAAACTAAATATATTTTAAAATCCATTAACTATTGGAACAGTTTTGGAGATTTGGGGAAACCCAAGGCATGGTTTGCAGTTGCACATTCAATTTATTGAACATTTTTTTTTTTTCAATTTTATACATGTACGTTGTGATTATTTTTTTCATTACATGTTTTAGAATACAAATATGTTATTATTTCCTGTCTGCTTCTAAACATGAACGTAAAATTTACCTTTTAATATTTCCCTGAAATAATAGGCCTATTTTTAGGTATGAAATAATAGTACTATGAGTAGAACCTTTAATATTCATTATCTTTGCTTCATAAATTACACTCACTGTCAAATCAACCCATTCGGATGAAACTTAAGACTGTTTTGCCACATCACTTGGGAAGTTATAAACATTTAAACGTTGTACAATGGAAATTTTATGGTCATTGTTTTAAGTGACATCTGAAAAAAGATTTGACACAAAGGAAAGTTTTGTACTTAAATTAGAAATTATATTAAAAGCAAATATTGGTTGAATGTAAATTGGAAGGACATTTTGAGAAGTAGGTGATCCCCCAAAAATTCTTTAAAATCTTGCATTAAATGCGCTTCAATATTAAAAGTATATGTTCTGCATCAGGGATCAATGATGAGCGAGTAGTTGTTAGCTTATTTTTGCCATGTTGGCGGAGAAATTTCTTCAGGATTTTCAGGCCTTGTTTCCCCTTGTCATAGCTGCAAGATTAGGAGGGCCTGTCAAGGAACACCGTTTAATCATTCAGATGGGACTGACAAACAAGATTCTGTATAGATGTTGGTGTGCACCAGGGATGTTTTTTCAAAATTTTGCACATTGACAAGTATTAATTGGGGTCCAGAATTATGTCACCAGAAGTTGTCTGCTTCAGGAAATATAGCTTCCATTCTCATGGACTTTAACTAGAAATATTACTTATTTTATGTAGCATATGGTGTTCTGAATAATGTTTTTGAATAGTTAAAAAAATTAAGTGGTCCTTGCTATTTTTCTTATTTAATTCCCGTACTGGCTTCAATTTTATCAATAATATTCCTGAATAATTACCTGCCTTCATTTGTACAATCCGAAAAAAAATTGAAACATTCGCGATAAGAATAGATCATGATATTTAGACATCATTTTCCTCTTTGTAAAAAAAACCGAATGGATTGTTGGAATTTCCCTCATAGCCCACTGCATGGCACCTATCTTCATAAGCCCTGTTGGTGTAGAAAAGTAGGATGTTAAACCCCATTCCATTTACTCTGATTCATGTATCCCCACTACCCAGCTTTGTCCAACTGAGTGATTGTTTGATTTTTAGCTTTAAACTACACTACATTTCATTGGGTAACATCACTATTCAAAATAACTTTATCCGCACCATGGTTCATAAGACTAATTAAAACAATTGATCATTTCTTCAGGCTTAAGATAAAAGACAAGTTCTAATCAAAATATTGGATATTTACTTAATTGTTTAAGACTGGATGGATAATAATTGAATAATGTAAAGTATAATATTTTAATAACCTCTTTTAGAGTCATTGATCTGTCTTTATACATATGCTCTTTTATTATATTTCGATTTAACTGTTCATGACCACACATTATGAATTATTTATCAACAAAAATATTGTTTTATGGATTTAAAAAGATAACCAATATACTTTTATCATACACCTGTTTACTTTCCAATAATTTATTCATAAATATTGATTTATTGACAGAGTAAAAAGTGTTTTTATTGTTTGCTAAAATTCATCGTCTTGAACCAAAGTGTTGTGATGATACAGTGATGCTCACAACGTCAGTGGTTACACTCATTTTATTTACCAATGATATATGGCATTTATTAATCTCAAGCTTGTACATGCGTACCTCATAGTTTTTCTCCAGATCTTCCGGTTTTCTCCCACTGCTAAAGATTCCTATGTTCAAACGAATTATGGAAATAAAATTATATCATATGTTGGTCCCAAAAAAGTATAGTTTATGTCAAATGGATGTTAAACTATCTTTCTCTGTGCATATGTAGGGTTTCTTTCTTGATTGACATAGACTGTTACTCGGGACAAATGACTATACTGTATCTGTTTTACAAACTTTTCATATTCAGTATCCTGTGGAACAATTAGTGTAAGTGGTAGGTGTAATTCATATGGAAGGGTATATGCTTACTATTTTGTAATCTCCCGATTTGACGTACTTACATGTACCTGGAATGATCTTCTTGCGAAGTGAAAAATCAAATGCTGATTAAAATAAGTTTCTTTATGAAACCTGATCACATATTTTATCCAATAAACAATATCCATAGGCGTCCATTTAAAAAAGTGCCTTTTTTTTCGTTGTTCAAGGTCTGTTTTTAATTGTTGGTACAGTTGCTTTGAATATAATCATCAGCAATCCGAGAGGTGCAGCAGATGTCTTCTGCAAATAATCAGGCCAATGAAGTCGAGAGAACATAGGTTAAGGTCAATAGAAAAGGTTACCTTCTCTGGCACACGGCTAATGAAGATGCAAATAAACAGAAAGCACATGTTGCATGTTCAAATGGTTAAGAGAATACCTTCGATAAAGGTCTTACCGCATTACTACTATAAACTTATCCATTGTTCAGACCAGAGGGGTGAGTTTCTTGTTTTCTTAAACAATATTTGAACAAATTGCTGTTTGAAACAGTAAAATTTACTGAAATTCTAAAGAAAAGTATGAAATGATTATAAAACAAGTTGTTGAAAAACTTGCTGTGTAAAATAGAAATGGAATTGTGTTTGATGTCTTTATTTTTCTGCTCCGACTGGGTTATTGAAGAAGGTGTGTTAAATAATAAAAACAAATCCACTGATATTTAAAATATATATTTTGAAAAGTATAAAATTATATGTTGTGGAATTTTCTACCATTTTATTTAGATTTATCTGTAGTAAGTCTACTAAGTAGTGCAACTGTTATAGCCTTTACCTTTTTTCCACCCAGCGAACAATTATTTTTGACTTTTCTATGTTTGTTTTCCTGAATTTTGCTTTTATTATTTAACAAATGTTGAAAAATTGGATTGAAATTAAATCTGTGTAGATAAAGTTTGCCTTTAATAGGATTATGTAAAATTGTTTTCTGATATTTGAAGTTACGTAGCTACAGATTATATATATCAAATCTGTGTTTTGTGTGATTCTGGTATTTTTGTTTTACAAAGGCTATATAATTTATAAACATTCCTTTTTTCTAAATTGTTTATTTTTAGGTTGAGGTATTTGTTTGAAGTTGTAAAATTGGTGTTTGGGACCTGTAGGAGATTTAAACTAAATGTGTTGTTATTTCGGTGTTGTTTTAAAATTTTTGGTGTAAAATGATCATTTATCACTGTTTCCTAAATTCTCCATTATACAGCATTATCCAAGTACTGCAAATTATATGGAAGCATTTCGTATGATGTTGAATCAGTTGTCAAGCAGTCTGTTATGTGGGAGGTGACCATGTAATGCTAATTGACTATTGATCAAAGACCGTTTGTATTGATTGGGCGGGGTAGTTGCTAGGAATTTTTACAGGCGGAGTAATTCTCTAAATGCGAAGAAAATTGGACCTTTTGATTGTGGGTAACTGGGTTAGCGTATGAAAATGGGTGAAAATATGATGCAAATAGACTGTCTAGGGGTTCGTAATTTAATTACGTCTGTGTTGAAGTAATCAGACAGTTGACAGGGCATTGGTTTCATTCTTAAAAGTCAGCTTACAATTTCAAATCATTTTACAATAATCATTAATCAATTAGTAATCAGGCTAATAAACTTTCAATGACTTTCGGGGGGGGGGGGGGGAATGGTTAGCGAGCGCGCACTGTATCATACGGCCTGCCATTGAGTCAACTGGCGTGGTTTCGAATCCCTGGTTATACATGGCAAGGAGTAGGGTCGTCTGTCCAGCCTCTTGGATTTTCTCCGGGTACTCCGGTTACCTCCCACTGCTAACTCCCCCTACGCGCAAGCGAATTATTGAAATGAAATTAAACCATATGTTAGTCCCGAAATGACATAGTTTGTGTCGAGTGGACATTAAACCTCATTTCTCTCTTCTCTTTCAATGACGTTCAACCAACAACTTTCTAAATGACACAACTAGAAATAAAAAGTTTGTGCAAGCCAGAAAGTTTTATGTTTTTTCTTCAGAAAATTTTGTCTGAATTACATGGTTCTGTAAAAAAAAAGGTGCCTAATGGACTTGTATTTTGCATCAGATATATTTACATTTTAGAACAAGTAGCGTGTGGTTTTGATCCTAAGCTTGTGGGGTCGACTGGTTTTATTCCACTGTTAAGACTCCTATGCAAAAATAAGTTATTGAGAAAAAATTGTACCATATGTTAGTCAAGTGGACTGGACATTAAACCCCATTTCTCTCTTTGTCTGTTTAAACAGAGTAATTGACGTTGGACATCCAGGGAAGTTTTCTAAAACTAAACTTGGTATTTAAGTCATACTAATCTATTCATTTCAAGAAAGACAAAAGTTTGCTACTCAACTTGGATAGTTGTCTTTTTATTTTCTTGTTATTCAATTTGTGTTCTGGTGTTATATTTACATGATGTAGAGAGGACATTATCTTTGGCTATGATTCAAGTCCTGGTTTATGACAAAAGCTGCAACAAGTAAGGTTGTCCATGGGCTAAAGCAGGTTATTTGTGTTCAGATCCTCGTTACTGTCTTGCTATTATCTTGTTAAAACAAGAAAATGTCACGCTTTATTTTCTTTATAAATTTTGTAGCAGTGACTGGTCAATGTGGTATTTCAGCCCACAGTCTTAAGTACAATGTATCATTTCTATTAGTTTTTGTTATTACTTTTCAGAAGAATTCTGGAACCACATTCCATCTTTAATATGTGATATTCTATCAAAATTTCTACAGGACAATAAATACTGTTTTCTTTGGGTTTTATATACAATAGATAGAATTGTAAGATATTGCTGTCGGCCCCAGATCATATATTGTAGAATGGAAACTGAATGCTATGAAGTACTGGTAGTTATTGCAGTCTTCCCGTTGTCAGGGGTGCAGGACAGAGGGCCTGACAAGGACAGCTGTCTATTTGTTTGGATGGGACAAAGTAACGTGGTCGTTTGAACACATGGACATGCACGTAAAGACCCCCTTGGCAGTTGGAATTTCCCTCATTGTATACTGTGTGGTATAATGGTAGTAGGCCATTAAACCCCATTTTGTTTCAGTTATTGCAGTCTAATTATATTTTTTTTTAAAGAAAAATATGTTAAATTTACTTTAGTTCAGGTGATATTACAGATGAACTTAATGGATTATATCTTAAATAGATTAAGGTATACAAATTGGGTAGAAGCCCATTATTGTATGTCATACAACATAAAGAAAAACAAATATTGTTAAAAGTATTATATAGATGACATTGTTTTAGTCATGAATTTAATGTTTTAAATCAGTTTCATGATCTCTCTCTGTCACTCATATTTGCAACCTCAGCATATATGACCTGTAATAATTTATGGTTTAATGTTTGACACTTGATATAATCTTCCGACTTACAGACAGGCTAATTATCATAATATCATCATCATCTTTCTCATTTATAACTCTTAATGATGAAATTTAAGACAGATGCACTTTTTGTTATGTTGGAGGCTTGCTGGTAATCTGATTTAAATTTCTAGTACTTATTTAACTTAAAGGAATAATCCCAGTTACATTTTGGGGCTTAAAATTGCTTAATTTTGTATGAAAGGCCTTTAATAACTTATAACTTAGCCCCTAGTAACTACCTCAAGCGTTGTGATACGTTTTCAAAAAATTTCCAATTGTCGGTATTGCTCTGTGTTTGAAGACCGGCGTCTTGGTTGCATCCTAAAAAGTGCCTGGATAATACGCGTCTACATGCTGAGTGCCGCAAGCTCTCTATTTATGAAGTGTACAATAGGTATCGCATGTAGTCGCATTTATCAAGTTCAACTATTTAAAAAGTCTAGTGTCAGGATATTTGATTGTGGTGCGATTTTGACGTTCACGTCCAAACGACTGAATATTTTGAACTGAACTTTTCAGACTAGGTAAATACACAATTCCTCTGTATTTTGGCGTTAAAATTTCATACGTATACGAACTTGTAATTTTCAGATTCTATGAAATTCGGGATTCGCACTTTAAAGATGTTATCTTAAAGTACATGTACTGAAATTATTTGGTATGGGAAAACACATGCATGTGGATTATTTTTCTATGAGTAGTTATTTAAGTGATTTAATCTTGTTATATTAAGTTGACTTGAATGATTTCAATTAATATAATGTGATGCAATTTGACACCAGTTTCCCCAAAATTGAAAGACTTGTATTTTACCTTCTGGATTCAGCTAAAGATCGATGCTGTTTAATCTCCTTACATGTACTTCCTAAATTCCACAGTTTTGGAGGTGTCCCTGTACACCTCTTTTAGGGGGACTATTTAAGAAGTTGTTGAGATCTCTAGCACGCTCCCTTTAGATTTGCTTCTGGTAAAATGATAATCTGTACAAATTTTGCTATTCATTAAAGATATTTATCAGTGTTATTTTGTTTTTTTCAGGAATTTATTTAAAAATCTCCTGGAACCACACCAGTTTTATTTCATTACGGGTGAGTAGGAATGTTTGTATTAGGAAGGTCTACAGGATTTAAATCTAGCCCTGCCAGCTCAGGCTTATTACACTAGTAATCTGGATGGAGTTTTGAATTTTATGTCCCAGTATTACTGCTACATCAATTTTATGACATGATTATTTAGTTCTACACCTAGAACCTTGTTGGCACCATACCTCTACTTGAGTTTGTGCTTAATCCAGAGCATCTTTATTAGGCAAATTTATAAAAGCTGATAGCTGGTATTATTTTGTGGCTTTTGTTTTGACACAAGATCTTGATTTGCACAATTGCATATTAGACTATGGAGCACCAAATTTACTATCTGAAAATAATGAAATATATAAATTTATAATAAGAGACAGGTATATAGACAGCAGGGAATATGATAAGTGGTATCGCATCGCAGTTTGCTAAACAAACATGACGGAAGTGCGAATCAAATATTAATTTGATTAGCAGAAAATTTTCAAATTTAAGGTAATCCGAGAATCAAGTTTCTTGTCCCAAATCAAGCGTTAAAAAATGTTTAACAAACAAGATTTACCGTTTCACTGCGTACGGACATTTTAATCCCCTGGATGTCGGTCACTAAATTAGTAATTAGTCAGTAAACTGCGGTAATTGTAAGCTAACCCTTTAACAGTCATCCAGTTCACGATCAAATTAGGTAAACAATCCCGTAAATATACAAGCTCGATAATTATTCATAAAACAAAATTTTAATCTCCAACCATTTCCCTTTGTAAGAATTGACCACGTGTTCCCATCTGGTATCCTATTTTCCATCACACAATATTTTATTTACCTTCCATTCACTGAACAACAAAATATTCTGTTGTCTTTAATCGTACGAAAAATGTATCCATCTATTATTAGCTCTACACACTAGTTTAATTTTTATTCGTATGACGTTAAACCTCATTTTATTTCATATCCTTCTCATAAAATTATTCAGGTGATTAGATTTCAGGACCAGGTTACAAAAACTTTAAAACCTGACAATCAATCATTGTAGTTTATTTCTGTCTTCAAACTCAATTTTAAGATCTTTAAAGTATATAGATTATGACAAATTAAAGTGACTTTTTTTTAAAGAGAATCATTATATAATAGACAGGTAGCATTTTAGAGGTGTACACCTGATTAAAAATCAAAATATTTTCATTTTTTTATTTCAAATTCTTTTAAGTTCATTTATGTTGTTAAAATTGTGAACATGGATGCTAAAAATTTATTGTTTCTTTGTAGATTACTTTCATATTCTCTTTTTATTTTAATACCTTTTTGAAAAAGTTGTTTTAAAATGATTCACAGCAGAAAACATGTTCGCAAAATTTTAGTCCCAATATTTTTTTTTTCAGAATTTGTGTTAAAAGCTTATTGTTCACTTAATCAGCTTTAACTTAAAAGTGTTTTAGCACCTGCATGGCAAATCGTCTTTACCTGAATAATGACCTTTGTTTTATTTACATGTCAAGGTCAATATGTTAAGTATTTTGATGGAGATTTGTCTTGACTGAATTTAGTCAATAGATCTTTGAACTTGAAAGTAGCAGCATGACCTAAGCAGTATGCATTGAAAGATTTAACTGATGTGTAAACTCAAAGTTTAGTTAAGGATTTAAGTTTTAAGTCAGAATTTCAGTAATCTGGCACAGTTCTAGTTAGAGCTTTCTCCCATAATCTTGATACCTGTTGTTGAAGTGCACGCAAAAATGTATAATCAGCTGCATTCTCAAATCCACCAGCTTTAAACTGGATTCTCAACCTCTGCCATCACAGCTTAACAAAATGTATAGTGGAGTTGGAGTAGCAGTGTTCAAAAATGTCCAAACTGAATTTTTGGTACCTATTTACATTATATGTTTTCTATGTTTTGAAAGTGGGGGTTGGATGGCTGAATGGTTGGCATGTGCGTGCTGTATCATAAGGTCTGTCATTGAGTCGACTGGTGTGGTTTCGATTACCCATTGTACGTGACAAGGAGTAAGGTCGCCTGTCCAACCTTGTTGGTTTTCCCCAAGTCCTCCGGTTTCCTCCCACTGCGAAAGCGAATTATTTAAATAAAATTGAACTATATGTTAGTCCCAAAATGACCTAGTTTGTGTTGTGTGGACATTAAACCTTATTTCTCTCTCTCCCTTTTGAAAGTATAATTCTGAGAATTTTATTTTAAAAATGTGAACTTTTCTCAAGTTGGATACAAAGTTGCATGTTTCCACACTAAACATATCACGTTTAGATAAGAATTTTCTCTTTTACTTTTCATTTTCTACTCAGAACAGTAGGACGTTAAACTCCAATACATCTCATTTCATTTTCTACTATTTGCTATGTATATCGCATTTGGAACCTGGGGTTTAATCTCAGTGTTTGCTAAGGACGTTTCCAAGAATTTCTTGACTTGGCTTCTCCTTGTCAGTTGTGAAAGACAAATATCCTGGTGACGAACAGTGTTAAGTTTGGATGGAACGAACTGCCAAGGTCCTGTGTACATGTTTGTGCGCAAAAAAAAAATTAAATATTAACAGGTGGAGTTCTGGGCAAAATTTCGATTCTACTGTAGCACTCTGCATAGCGTGAACCATAGAAAAAGATCTTATTAATCTGCTTGGTGCAGAAAAATAGGATATTAAACACCATTTCATTTTATTTCATTAATGCCCGATTCATAAAATCATGCCTTTTCTAATTATAGTAACAAATACGCTATATCTGTGTTATTTTGCTAACTATAAACTTCCTAAAACAGACATAAAAGGATCGTGAGGAATGCATGTGGTAAAAAGATGATGATAAACGTAAAGCACCGATTTCATTTTGGATTTATCTCCATTTCCACAACAGCATGTGTTTTTTTAGTCAGACGGAGCCTATGTGCTATGTAACCTATGAATATCTACTAAAGTTAATCTTTATAAAATGTTTTATCCAGATGAGAAAACTGATAATACCATTGGAAGTATGGCTTTTCCATCTGATCATTTCCTTCGACTTATTTCCTTCGAGTGCTGAAATACCAAGAGTTAAGGGCACATTTAAGACATATGTACCCATGTTTATAATCATTGCATTTATATCTCCTCAATTCTCATATGATCCTCAACATGTATGATATATTGCATTTTTAGCTCAAGTATGATATTTTTGAATTTATTTTCTTTGACTTGCGCCATTTCACATATAATTCTATATGTTTTATTGAGAAACTTTATTTTGAGATAATTTCCAGTTTTATCTTGAAAAATAAGATGAAAATGAATTGAATATATATATATGAATATAATCATTTTCATTTGAAATAATTTATATTTTGTGATTAGTCTTGATAGTTTGCTTTTGAGTTTGTATACCCGTGGGGGGTTGGATGGCCGAATGGTTAGCGTGCGCGTGCTGTATCATACGGCCTGCCATTGAGTCAACTGGCGTGGTTTCAAATCCCCCGTTTGTACGTGGCAGGGAGTAGGGTCACCTGTCCAGCCTCGTGGGTTTTCTCCGGGTACTCCGGTTTCCTCCCACTGCTAAATACCCCTTTGAAACAAAATTGAACCATATGTTAGTCCGGTAGTGACCTAGTTTGTGTGACCTAGTTTGTGTCGAGTGAAGGTTAAACCCCATTTTTCTCTCTCTCTCTCTCTCTCTCTCTCTCTCTCTCTTGTGTACCCATAATTAAAGGATGTATAGCTCTTAACTCAGTTTTACTCCATAATATTTGAAATTAAAACATAAATTAGAATTGAGTATCTTGGTCCATTTTAATCAGTAACAACATTTATCTTATGATATACATTTTCCGGCGTGGTTTTCCCCTTGTCAGTGATGCAGAATGAAGGGCCTGACAAGGACAGCTGTGTAGTCGTTCGGATAGTATGAAAAACCGAGGTCCTGTGTACACATTGGCGAGCAAGTAAAAGAACCCTTGGCAGTTGGAATATAAGAGTAGGCCGTAGTGCAGCTGCCCGGGCAAAATTTCCCTCACAGCACACTGTATGGCATATGCCCGTCTTCATTAGCCCAGGTTAGGTGCAGAAGAGTAGGGCGTTAAACCCAACTTTATTTCATTTCATTTATGATTTACAATATTTAAAACAGAATAAACATTTTAAAAATCTGATTGAACTGACCAGGAGCAAATGACTGTCATTCAACTCAAAATATTTCTTTGGACATAACTGATTAAGAATTAGAAAATGAATTTAATAATTGAATGTAGAGCAGTTTTTATATACTTTCATGTTACAATGATATGTGTTTTTCGATCCATTTCCATCCTACATTTGGGTTCCATTGAATGAAGCTATACACCCTTTAAGTTTGGGTAAGAAATTATATCTAAAATCTTACTCAAATCTGGTGCATGACTTAATACATTTCCGTACCCTCCACCAGTCATCATTAAGACTGTTTGATCATATAATCAAAGGCTAATATTAATTAAAATTTCATCAGGCCATTTTGACAGAAAGCTTGTTTTAATTAAAGAAAAGATTAGTCTACTTTTTAATTGAGCTTATTTCCTTTTCTTGATGATGTTATTGTTATAATTCAATAAAAATGTGTAAAATATATAACTTAATGATCAGCTTGTACAAATTTCTGACGATATAAATTGCAGCTTTTTAAAGGGACAGTCTCTGGACACCATAAATAAAAGAGGGTTTAAAGTTTTTTTTAATTATTTAAATTAAATACAAGTTAATGATGTAATCATGAGATTGTACGAAATTCTGATGATATAAATTCCATATTTTTAATCGGGCAGGCCAAGGTTTTCACAAAACACCCGTAAATAAAAAATGTGTTTAATTTTCTTTAATAATATATAAATTAAATGCAAATTGTGATGTGTTTTTCTAGTGGGAAAGGGGATTTAATCTAGCTTTTAATATTTCTAGCACCACAATTCCTTCATCTGCTCCAGCACACAACTGTACATGTGTGTATGTAAATAAGATTATCTGAAAAATTCTTGTTTATGTCCATAAATTGATCACTTTTGTTATTCAAATGTTTAAACAATTCCATGTTTAGCTGCAAGTATAAAGTCACATATAAAGTCACGTTCCTGATATGTTTAAATAAGTGTTTTCCTCTGTTTCTACTTTATTTACTAATTATTTTAATGCAACAGCTGTTTGGTATAACACTACAAAAGCATATTATCTATAAATATCTCGGCTCTCTTAGGATCTTAAAGGACTTTTATAAAATTCCATTGATGTGTGAAGTTAATATAACAATTACGATTATAGGCTAGCTTAATTTAGATTTTAAGTGTAGTTAATTATAGATTCCAAACAATGCTTTATTTCTTTCTATTTAAAAGTATTTAAACTTTCATGAATTAATACTGTTAACGATACATGGCCTTGACATTGCTGAGATCCAAAATATATAATAACCATATTTGAATGACATAATTTGAAGTACAATGTAGAGGTATAACATTCAAAATAACACAGCTTTATGGATTTACTGTCATGGTTTCAATACTGTATGAATTTACTATGTTGTGGTTTCGATACTTTAGGGATTTAATCTGCAATGGTTTCAATATTTTAGGGGTTTACTATGTCATGGTTTAAATACTATATGGATTTACTATGTCATGGTTTCAATACTTTAGGGGTTTACTATGTCATGGTTTCAATACTTTTGGGGATTTATTAGTCATGGTTTCAATACTTTTACAGGTATATCTTAGGGCTGGACGATATTTGAAAATTTCAATATTGCGATATTTTTTCAAAATTCCTCAATATATTGTCAGTATTGCGATATTTTGGTGCACCTAGCAAGTGTTGTCGAAAAGCCTTAGAAAAGGGGGTGCTAATCCTCTCCAACAGCAATGAGGCACCCCTTGAGTTTAATACCTTACTGGTTGTTTTAATTAATCATCCTGCATCATACTAAATATATATTTTATTTAACTAGAACCATGTCATGTTCCGTTCCGAGTTCAGAAAAACAGTTGATCATAAAATTAAATTCTACTTTCAATTAAATCATTTTAAAGGTTTTTTGGGTTTTTTCTTTTAAAAAAACAAAAAAAAAAAAAACATTTATAGTTTTGTAATGCATTGGAGTAAACCCCCAGTTTACGAACCACGCTTGTTAATCTTAGATTTAAAATGAAATAACACAAGACGTGATAAATTATGTCTTCTTCAAAAAATTAAAACCCGAGAAGAGAGCGTACAAATTACTTGTTTCCATTCTTGGTAGCTACGTTTCTTCTACACAGTCTACATAAAATTTTATTTTGACCAGTATCGTTTACGTCAATCCGAAGTAGGCCCTAATGCCGAATCTGGCTTGTCCCATCAACTTCCAACTTCAACTACGTCGTCTGCCATTTTGTAAATCTACCGATAGCAATAGACATCGACGACTAGCCGCAACTTTACAAATTAAAATTGAACATTGATAATCAAGACTAGATAAATGCCGAAAATATCATCGGTTTTTCCGAGGTTTTTTATTTTCACTTTCGACTTTTTTGTTGTCTCGATGTACCAGCCACGAGATCTCATTGTATACTGTATATACTGTGTGACTGGACATCGACTGGTCCGGATTTACCCGATAAATATGTACATTTCTCAATTAGTCCAATTGACTTTAGTTATTCGGGGGTTTCTAAAGCAAGTTCGGGACTAAATTAAGAGAATATTGCAGTGCATACCGCGGTATATGGCGTCAAACGATATATTGGAATATTGCGGTTTTTCTGAGGGTCTTAAAATTAACGTCAATATAATTTCCAAACCGCGATATATTGATTTATCGAAATTACCGTCCAGCCCTAGTATATCTCTCTTAATCTTGATATATTTACCTGTAAGAATTTTGACATATATTCATAATAATTTCACTTTATAGATTTATTACATACAATTGCGTTATTATGAATATATTACTATCGATTGGAAAACATATTTAAACTTTGAAAAATCTTAAGACAATAAATGAAAAGTTGACCGTTCTTGAACCATGACTTAGCCTACTCAGTCATGACCGATATTAATACAGTTATAAAACCAGTAAACTGTCTTACATTTATAATAGATATAATTAGATGTAGGTTAATTGTAGTATATAATTTTTATTTCATCATTAATATGATTTATATTTAGTTTTATTTTATAATAGAGATTGATCTATTAGGGTTTTTTTTTATTATTATTTCAATCAACTCACTTTTTACAAATTCTTAAAACAGTAAATATTTGAAGAGGCCATAAAATTTGCTCTTATCATACAGGTGTGTTTAATGCATTCTGTCTGTCTGTGTGATGGGAGCCACAGTGGATCAGAGAGTAAGGCATTGGGTCTTTAACTAGGAGGTCTGGAGTTCCATCCGGGGTTGGTCAAGAAAGTTCGCAGGAATTTTCCAGCATAGTTTCTTCTGGTCAGTGGTGCCGTGCCTAGTCATTTGGAAGAGAAGAAAAAGCGAGGCCTTGTGTGTGTACACATTGATGTGCACGTAAATGAACTCTTGACAGAATTTGAAATAAGAGTTGAAATTCAATATAAGAGTAGGACATAGTGTCTTGTCTGGGCAAACTTTCCCTCATAGCAGACTGTATGGTGTACGTCCGTATTCATTTACTCAGTCGATGCAGAAAAGAAAGACGTTAAACCCCATTTCATTTCTGTCAGTGTTTTATACATTTGAATATCATTTTTCAGCAACAATGAAATATTCTTGTTGTGAGTGCAGGCTGTTGCAGTTAAACTTTATCGGACCCCCTTCTCTTTCAACAGACATTCAAGTTAACAAATTTTTCTCCAGTATACTTTTCCAGTAGGTGCACTATTTAGAGCAATTTATAGTACATTATTTTGTTAAAATTAGCAAATATAAATAGAATCTTTTATAAATAAATATTGTCCATTTTGTGGTTTTCTTGTACATGAGGAGCTGGAATATGTAGTCATCACAAAGACATTTGGAAATAAAAAAATTTGTTTTTAATCATTTTCGAAGTTCTTTAAATCAAATATCTCAGGATTCAAGGTGGTTTGAATTTTAATGATACAAGCTTAACTATTGTGGCAAAGTTTTTGTTATTGATACAATATTCGGACTATTATCTAAATATTTTTTCTCATCTTCTCATCTCTCGGGATTGGTGGTGGTTTGAATTTTAAAGATACAAGGCCTTAACAATTTTGGCAAAGCTTTTGTTATTGATACAATATTTGGATTATTATCTAAATAATTTTTCTCATCTTTTATTTCATTTGAAAGAAAATCCCCTTGTATCAGTCAAAATATGCTGTCAGCTAAAATGGATCAGATATAATCCCCTGTTAAATTTTAAAAAAAAAACAACATTTTATGTCTTGATGTTTTCTTCAAACAAACTTATTTCATAACTATACCCATAAAAAACATGGTCATGTGGATCATCATGAAATTCAGTGATCGAAATTTCATGATCTGAATTCCATAACTATGCTCTTACCCCCCCCCCCCAAAAAAAAACCATGATCTAAATTTCACATGAAAAAATAACCACAATGATACCGATCATCATGAAATTCAGTGATCTGTCATCTCCACCTTGTGTAAGAATGATTAATATGCTGTTCAGATGGCTATAAATAACAAGCTGGTTATAAAACTTGGAATTTGTTAGAGGGTGTAGAGTCTGAACTCTGAACATCATATTACTTATTATTATTTAAGGTCAACAATGTGTCCAATGACTTACGGATCTGTGCACATTTTTGAAACATTTGTAGCTGAAATGTTACAAGTCACATTGCCAAAGAAAAATATTCTGATTTTCTCACTTACAAAATCGTGAATGAATTGTTACAATCTTACACAAAAAAATAGGCTTAATCTTCGAAAGTGAAGTTTTAATTACATTCAATAAACACGTCCCACCAGAGCTGAGTACATGTCAACACTTCAAAAAATAAAAAATGATAAGATAAGATATTTATTGCAAGGAGACGTCTGAGGACAGCATGCATACACATGCATTTATACACAGTCTGGTCACATATTGAATAATACAATACACATAAAACACTGATAGAATACAGGTTTATACAAACAGTAATATATGTAATTAGAAAGCTAGTGGGGTGCAGAGACTTAAGATATTTCTTCCTGGATGAATATATTGTAATGAAAGTAAGTCTACATATGAAAACATCTTATGTTTACTTACATGTCTAGTATATCATTATACCTACATGTATACTATCATTACCATGTTCAATCAGTTATAGCACATACTGAAGTCTAGGTAATTATATCTATTTGTCAGAAATGAATAATGATCTTGGCAATTGGCATGGTGTAAACTCACAACTCTATAGCAGAAATATGTACTAGCATATGTTTATGTGTAAGACTATGGATTGAAGATGGGGGTAGCTATAGGTAAATATCGATTAGGGAAAACACAATAATGATTTTGTTTTTCACCGCTTCAATCTCTTAACCGAATTGTTCGAACTTCTGCAGATTTGTGACAGATATTGCATTTTGGGGCTTTTATCAGAAATATTTGTTTTGTGTTTAATTCGATTAGTGTATAATAATTACTAATCTACTTTATTGAAATAATCCAAACTGAAATGGAGTTTAACAGCCTACTATTTCTGTACCAATAGGGCTGGTGGGGATGGGCATATGCCATGCTGTGTGTTATGAGAGAAATTTGAATCTCAACTGTCAAGAATTCTTTTATGTGCATGCCAACAAGTACACAGGACCTCCGTACCGACTTCATCCAAACAACTAGACACTATTCCTCTTCAGATGCTCCGGCTTGAACCACTGACAAACAGAAGCCATGCAGTGCCAACACATGCAATCCCTGGTTACTGAACCCCACTTTACTCACTCAGCCCCACTTTACTCACTGAACCACCCTGGTTCCCTTTCGCCCCACACCTGGATTCACACAGGGACCTCCTGGTTTGTGAGTCCCACCTTACTTGGCTCACTGGCTCCGGCAATAACCTGTTGTCAAAGAGAAAAATTATGAGAGTCAACATGACTACTTCTTATGTTAATATGAATGGATTAAAGAATTTTGCAATTACCTAGTTACCAATTAAGATGATAAAAGAGAGTGAAGAATATAATTGTTGTTGTTAAATAGGTCTGTTTAACATAAACATGGTAAATTCTTCTAGTCTTTATACATATATACTTTCAATATTTACTTTAAGTTAACAAAAACCGGGCCAGATAAAGGACCAATTAAACGAGCATTCCAATTAAACGTTTTGTTAATTCACATTGACAGTACCTAAAGAAGATTACTTGAACCAAAGAAGTTCAGATCGAAATTAGTAGACGTTTAGAATTCATGTATAGCAGATCTAGATGGAATGAACATAGTGCTTGATTATATTCTATATGTTAAGGTCAGTTCCTGTTAATATATTGGGGAAATAGCATCGCTTTAATGTTGGGAAATAATTAGATTTTATCAAAATATTTGGATCCCTGGTTTTGTTCAAAGCATTTGATATTTTTGAAAACATTCGGTTAGTTCCTGTTTGTATTCAGAGAACCTGTCTGTGTATATAAAATAAGGCCAAAAATTATCCTACGGACAGTCATTTAAGTATTTGTCTTACCGGTACTTTATTAATATGGTATTAATACCGAACTTAAAGTCAGAAACATATATTTTCATTTGTGAGGCCTTCATGCAACAATATGTATGTTTAACATTTTAATGTTGGTTTTTGATGAGGAAAACAGAAGAAGGTGTTGACAGATCAACACTACTGGGTGAAAAGCCCTGGGAAATATTATACCATACATGTTGATTGATATATCTTCACCAAAACAATACGTTTTTGAACAACAGTTGTCTGGCGGCCATTTTGCAGATCTTGCACTAAATGTATGGATTATTTTACAACTCATCTCTTGTTATTTCTTGAATACATAAAATGGTCAGATGTTCAATTAGTATATTAGTGACAGGTGTTGTGCACAAAGCAGGGTAAGCTTTACACAAAAAACAAATGCTGAAAAGTTCAGCTTTGGATTACCTTCTTCCTACGAGGGCTTCAGGTCTAGAAAGGGCTCAGAGTTTAGAAAACGGTACTCTTGGAAATGTTTGATGTGCATTTATTATACTGCTAGGTGATGCTGCTTTTTTTTTTCATTAACACTTAGCACAGAGCTTATCTAAGTGTGCCCAGGAGAGTATTAAGTACGGCTTAGGATTATCTTTTACATAACAGGAATGAGGAACTCGAAAGGTTCAGAGAGTAGAAGTCAGTAGGCCTACTCCTGGAAGTGTTTGATATGTATGATCCGAGACAGCTAGAATAAGCTTCAGTCTTAAACACTTGCCACTAAGCTCATCTACGTGTGTGCTCAAGTGTTTTAAGTTCATCTATGTAGAATCTTTAGCATATCGTTTCTTGGGTCTTTATATTCACAAAATCAGTATTTTTATTTTGTATTCAAATATGTATGAAATGTTCTTTTAACTCTCAATACAGTATTTTATTTTTGAAATGATAGAATGTTGTATAGGCTGTAATAGGTTGTCACAAATTTCATTAGTTAATAATTTATTTAAATGGTTTGTACTTCCAGGAAAATTTTATCATAAACAATGCCTAATTGAAAATACACATGGTTAATAAGCAATTTTTGTTAATTATGGAACAATTTAATAAAAGCATCAGTGGTTTCATTGTGAACATTTATAGATAAACATGGCATATTTGTTATAGTTAGAGTGGATTTTAAAGAGACAGTTGGTTGAAATAGAAAACTTAAATTTCAAATGAACATGCGGTTTATAGTTGATAGTCTGTGATTCAAAACAGACTTTTTCCTAATTACGCCTCAGCGCATTAACGCAGACAAATTACATTTCTCGGAGCATTAAAGATGCATTATGTAAATGTAAATAAAGATAAAGATCTGGCTATGATAAAAGTTCAAATATGGATTTAATGCAAAATGAATATATTGAACATTTCATTCAAACTCTGAGTGTAGATCTTAGTCTTTGAAGGTTTGACAAGATGTGTGCAACCAATGTACTGGATGTTCGACTTAGCCTTGCTCCAACATTTTTAAATTAAATCATTAAATGGTTTATAATGAAAATCGGACACATCCGATGGCATCAGGAGATGATTATATGGTCTTTACATTTAAAACCTAAAGAAAGACCTGCAATAGGCAGATAATTTAGCTCTTGCATAATGCCTGTTTTTGTAAAGAATGAAGATATTGTCAATATTGATATAAGCGTAAAGTCCATATTTTTTAATGAATAAGAATATGTTATTTGATTGCCTGATAGTTATGTTCACAAGAGACTCAGTTAATTTTAAGAGAATTTTGTGTATTATAGATATAGCCAACTTCTCCCTTTGCAACACTTACTTTCTGTGTGTATTATTGCATGTAACTTTAGGGTGGGCTGTTCAACCTTGTGGGCTTTCTCTCTGAGTCCCCCCCCCCACACTTTCTGCATGTATTATTGCTTGTAACTTTAGGGGGGTTCATAAGGTGTAGGTTCGCCTTTTCAACATTGTGGGCTTTCTCAGAGTCCTTCCCCACACCATCCCACCCGCTTAACACCCTACGCACAAACGAGTTATTCAAATAAAATTGAACCATGTGTTAGTCCCAAAATGACCTAGTTTTTGTGGACTACTTAAACCCCATCTCTCTCTCTCTCTCTCTCTCTCTCTCTCTCTTTCTCCCTGCATTTAATTTTGACTAGTATATAGCTAGTAATCTAATTTTAAAGTATAAGTAGGTTCCATGCTAGGCCTACAAACTTATTCAATCTTAACAAAGTCTACATTTCTCAAATTCAGTTTGAAAACTCTAACACTTCACTTAATTGGTTATCAAAATAGCATTTGTTTAAGAGTGATATTTGGAAAGATAAACCATTCTTAATGTTTTAAATTATTTAAACTGTCATTAAATTGTATGGAATACATATTCAGTAATTAGCATGATAAAACGGTGATTAATGATGATAGATTATTCTGGTTTGCTTTGATTTATTGCCATTTTAAAGTACATGCATTAGCTATAGAATTAAATTGCGGAGGTAATGACCTCTATTAGGACAGATTAGAAAGCTTGATATTATTGGTATGTATTTGTATATCTAGTCATTTTATCAGGAGTAGAAATAGTATCTTTGTTTTACCCTTGATACGTGCACATTTTCTAACTTCTCAAGGTCATTTATTGTTAAGTCTGTAAGAATAAATGGGTAAAGGATTAGTAGTGAGGTGATTGTAATGGGTTGAAAGGTTTTGGTTTAAATGTCTAGTCATAATTACACATAGAGAGACAAGACTGTACTATGCACGTATATCAGGGCTTCTACTTCAAAATTTTCACTGTCGGTCATTTCTGATGACGCACGAAAACTTTGCAAAGTAGGGTATTATGTATGGTCAAGTTTACTAAAAAAAAAAATTGGAAAATATATAATACATTATTTAAAATTAAGACTGTGTTATTTTAAGGGTCGCTATTTAATTTTATCAAGTTTTTTCATTTGATTTTAATTTTTCTGTACATACATTATTAGAAATAGGTATCAATAATTTTTGTGTCTGTATTCTCACATCAAGTATTAACTTATCTAGTAAATCTTCTACAGAATCGCTTTTGATTTTCATCCAAAAATGTGGCTCTGTTAGAAATGTATTAATTGATGAACCTTTTATTTGTTTTACCAAGATAAATCAATAATGTAAATTAACTTAATTATGTTCATGGAAAAAAGAACTAAATACAAAGTTTATTATCAAACTTAACTGATAGATTAATTTGTTAGCTGTTCATTTTCAAAGTCTGTCGGTCGAACTCAGAATTGAGTGACCTGGTTTGTGTAATCTTATTATGTTAATCCCATCTTTAAATTAATCCTTGATAATCCTTTCAGACTGTAGGATTTCCTGATATTTTATGCAATTGTAAGAACATTTATAGGTTAGGTGATTTCGTAGTGAAATATACCTTAATCTAAACTAGATTATACAAAGAGATAAGTTTTTAAAAATGTTTTATACAACTTACACTAACAGGCAATCATTACCTGTATAGTGTACTTCATGATGGTCTACTTCTTACTTCAAACGAAACAGTACCTGTATTAACCAGTTGATTCACATCACATACGACCTTTACCCTTTACCAAATTCATGTTTGATAGAAGCCAGTGTTAGAAGAGAAGTCGTTTGGTTGGTTATAATATTAATGAGATTTGCATGTAAGTAATATTTTACCTTAAGCCTGTATATGATATCTTTATCTATATATATGAATGTTTGATCGACCAGACCGTTGAGAATTTCACAGTTAATGGCAGTTATCTGTAGTATGCGTATACCCTCTAGGAACATTTATTTGATAGATCTGTTCACAGTGGGCAGAAGGATAATAGTGTCTTCTACTGACGTAAACTCTGATCATTGAGTTGTTTGAACTATAGTCTACCAAAATAGTGAGTTTTTAATAAGTTGTTATGAAAATATTCTATCATTTTATTATCAGTGAATGCTTAATTAAAAATTTAAATTTTGATTAAGAAATACATGTAGAATGATACCTGTAGTTGAAATAATTACATACAAAAAGGGTATATAAATACAAGTATAATCCTTCAGTTGAGAAGTCAGGTGTTCTTGAATAGATACAAAAGTGTAACAGAATTTTCCTAACTTTAAAATGATATATTAATGATTAATTAGGCATTTATTAATATGACAAGCCTATACCAAACACTCTAAATCAACGGTTTTCCGTGATATTGAATGGATTAGACCAGGCACGCCATTTAATAATTTAGTTTTTATTACCATAGCTATGTACTTGACAATCTCCCATAATAATTAACTTGACTGAATTTTCGGGGGGTTGGGATGGCCTAGTGGTCTGGAGTGCCGCGCTTCGACCTCTAGCTGACCAGCACCTCTGGCTTGCGGCTGTGGTTTCGATCCCTGGTGTGAGCGTATGTGGCATGGAGATAGGGGTGCCTTCTCAACCTCGTGGGTTTCCTCCCACTGCTAAAGACCCCTACGCGCAAACGAATTATTGAAATAAAATTGAAATCATATGTTAGTCCCAAAATGACCTAGTTTGTGTCGAGTGGACGTTAAACCCCATTTCTTCTTCTTGACTGAATTTTCAATATATTCATTTTTCGTTATCTATTTTTAATTTATTATAGCAAGAAGGGCTAGTTCTTTATCTCAATCTTACGTAATGCATCTTTAACTAAATGGAGTGATATATTGTTATAGCAAGAATGGCTAACTCTTTATCTAAATGTTAATTTATCTTTACCTTAACTAGTAAGTGGAGTGATAGTTTGAATCATTGATTAATTCTACACCCTCGGACAGTGTCATAGTTATCTTTCTCAATACTATCTATAACAGTGTACCCAGTATTTGTCTTGTCGTCCAGAATTCTATTTGAATGGAGGTGTTTTAAGAGTTTGTTTTAAAGGCGTGAAGCATGGGTATACACTTGAAGAACCTCATTAAATTACTGAACTGAATTTTAATTGAATTAAGTTATAAGACTTGACAATTGGTGATGTTCGAAATTAAAACTCTAATTTTTGTGTCCCGGTTAAAAGTTTTAGTCAAGATTTTGTGTTGACACAGTTTTATTCTGGGTGATATTTTATTTATGAGATAAAGAAGAGTATTAATGGTAACCGATAAATACTTTGAAAAATCTTTTTAACTGCTCCAGCAAGTAAAGTTATTACCAGAATTCATTTACAGTGTTTATGTTCATGAGGTGAAGAAGCCTAATGATTTCAATATTTGACTGATAATTATTTAGGGTCGCATGTCAAACCTTGTGGGTTTTCTCCGGGTCATCAGGTTTCCCCCCGCACTGATAAAGACTCCAACGCGCAAGCAAATAATTGAAATAAAATTGAACCATATGTTAGTCCCGAAATGACCTGGTTTGTGTCAAGTGAACATTAAACCCCATCTTTCTCTATCTCTCTACTTACAGAGTTATTAATAGCTTTTGATTACCTTTTAAAAGCTCACATCTGATTGCAACAACCTCTATGGCTTGCCCTGACGATTTAAATGCTGTGGATGAATGTCTGGCAACCTATCTTTATCTAATTCTCAATGATCTTGCTCATTTAAGATTTTAAGCTGAAGCTTATTGTTGTTAAAAGGTTTGTAGATTATTCTCTGATCTATAAAACGATCAGGTCCTTGACATAACAGGGTAATATAATAGGTATGTGTTGTTCTTTAATTTGAGGCCAGGATGGATAATTTTCTAATTGATATAAATGAATGCTTGAAGTTATTGACATTCGACTAGTTAATTTCCTCTGCCTGCCGATAAATCACGATCAACGTCGGCTGCCATTGTTATTCAATTTTCACCTACATTGTTGTTCTCTGTTCATATAGCTGCGTGCACTTAAAGCTTTATTAAAACTACTGCGAATAAAGCTGTGGTCAGGTTGCAAGAATTGTGTGCTGAAATTAAGTCTGGGCAGAGCAAATAAAAATGAAATTTCCATACCATAAAATGCGTGGAAGGCCGTGTGGAATTGACATGACAGTTGTGCTGCTTATCATGACAATGCCATTAGCGACCTTCCTTCGCTGACCAATCATTAAGATCTTTTTCATTCCTTCTATGAAGTCTTTCCTATCGTGTAATTAATTTTTTCTTTTCAGCTTGTGAATAATGAAAGACCTTTTTCTCTATCAGTAATTAAGTTTTCCTCGATTAGACTTTTTCCTTTCACCTGTGGGAAATGTTTTGATAAAAACACTAAATTTTTTAGATAATAGTTTGATCAATGCTTAGATACCGAGATAGATCTATTTCATTTGATTGTCGTATTATCAGAAACTGGGAAGGTTGTGGTTGAACACAAGGAGTGGAGTACAGTTTAAAAATCTTTACTTCGTCGTGGTGTCTGTATGAGGTGTAGACATAATTGTTATAAGAGTTATATCTCTTACATCTGCTGTGCATTGGATATATTTCTATCAGTATCTTGGTGACTTAACAACTGCCGCTGTATGTATAATTTCTAATAGGTCTTTTATTTTAATCCCCAATAAATCATTGAAGTTTTCTTACAGGTTTTTTATTTTATACAGTTTAACTAAGAGAATAATATTTGGTGAAAATAGCTAGTACTGATTGAAAACAGTAGTTTTTATTTTTCAGCAGTTGTGCTAAGCTGTGATTGAAGACCTTCTTCCTTTCTTGTGCTTGTATGTATAAAATTTCTTAGAAATGTATCTAAAGAAAAGTTTTTTTATTTTCAGATTGTGGTCGCTAACAGAAAGTCCTGACTGTTCACAGCTCAGCATAGTGGCAACAGCGTTCGTGCGTTCATCTGGTCACAGATCGCGAGATCAGTAAGCGCCATAGACTTTAACAAGCTAAGTTGCAGACTTTGAAGTGTAACTGTGTTAAAACCTCAAAGCTTAAATTAAACACCATTTCTTTGTTGTCAGGGACTTACTTAAGTTAACTGTATGACAAATCCCAAAATGTCCGATAATAGTGATTCTGGAAGCGAGGACAACTTCTATAACGGAAAGTCAAATGGAAAAGACTATGATATTTGTAGAGACTTTCTGCGTAATGTTTGTAAAAGAGGCAGGCGGTGTAAGTACCGTCATCCCAGCTCCAACGAATCGCGGGATTCATCTGGCCAGAAAATAGTATTTTGCCACGATTACCAGAACACTGGATGTCATCGACCAAATTGTAAATTCTTACATTGTACGCGTGAGGAAGAAGAGAGCTATTACTCCACTAGAGTACTGCCACCAAGATTACAACAAGCTGTTGCCATGGGATACGGAGGTGGCGAGACTACCAAGTTTGATATACCCATCTGTAAAGATTTCCAAAAAGGACAATGTGTCCGCGGACTCAAATGCAAATACAGACATGTCAAGAGTGAATTTACAACCAACGGTATAAGCGAACGCGAGAGTCGTTTTGATGAACGTTTTGAAGAAGAAAGATACGAAGGGTTTGATCGTTATGAATATCCTGCAGCAAAAAGAAGACGTGTAGACCTTGTTAGTTATCCAGGATTTGAGGAACGATATCGTCCAATGTCGTATCATATCGTAGAAGAGGAAAATTTAATGTTGCGTCGCAAAGTTGAGGAACTAAAGAAAACGATAGCAGATTTGACTGCAACCAATGAAGTGCTTCTTGAACAAAATGCTCGCTATCGGGTGTCCAAAGCAAATGCCGTGCAGACACTGACCAGTGGCGATCTAACTCATTCAGTGACTCAAACACTCACACCAACAGTAAACCCAGGCGGGCCAGCAACAGCACACTCGATTGGTCATTTAAATCCAACCATATCACAGCAAATTTCCATGAACAGTGACTTGGCGACTCAGCATGCTTTGCAAACAGCGCAGCGTATGGCTTCAGGGGCAGGACTTAACGTTACCCCAACTATCAATGCTTCTATGGTGCCAGTTTCCATGACACAAACCATGGTGCCAGTGTCGCTTGGTCAGAGCAATATCTCCATGCAAACCCTCCATACCGGTTGTACATTAACACGCAGCATTCCACAGAGCTTCGCGGCGCAGCAGAGCAATCCTCTTGTATCATATCCCATCATGTCTCACTCAATGAGAACAGCGGCAGGTGCTCCCAGTAGTCTAGCTCATTGACCTTTGATTGTTAGCCTGTAAATAGTACTATATATAGTAAGTATCTATTGAAAATTATACTTACTTTTGTTATTTTATAAATGTATTGTTTATGAACTAATATAGCCACCTTGCATGAAAGAAATATCCTTAATTTAGCTTTCCCATTTACAAAGTACAATAGAAGCTGCAGTTATTGAATTAAGACAATTTTCATGATTTCATGATTCTGGAAAATAAACAGAATGGTTAGAATATTTGTTTTGAATCCTGTTTGGACATTCTTTTGCCCCCTACCTTTTAGCAAGAGGTGGAAGCTATTAAATTAGTGTCTTTCTATCCTTCTGCTATCTTTGAGTCTTTCTCTTTGAAAGACAACAAGTTATTGGAAGCAACTGAAGGTTTTTTGTAGCCAATATGGTGATACTTTAGAAATGTTGACTGCCAAGGAGTTACTCTGTTTGATATTTGGTATAATTATGTTGGGACATATTCGAATCTGGAAATTTGATTCAATTCATTTATTGTAAAGCAAGAAAATGTTAAAGAAATAAATATATGACATTACTTATCTACCCGGTATGGGTCATCTGGTTTCCTCCCCTACACGCAAGCGAATTATTGAAATAAAAATTAGGCCATATGTTAGTCCCAAAATGACTTGAAATCTGTTATTCGATATACACTGTAGATACTGTAGATAACAATAACTTCATGTCACATTTATTTTACTGTCAGTAGGGCTAGACAGAGGACCTGGCAAAAACCAGCATCTAGTTGGTCAATTGGAAGAAAGCCATGTACACGTTGGCTTCATATGTTAAAGAACCTACATGTATGACAATTGGAATTAGATGAAATGCCACTGTCTGGGCAAAATTTCCCGCACACATGTGACATTGTGTACGCCAATCTTGATTATCCCCGAGGGCTAATTTTTAACTTGTGCACATTTGATCATGAAGGTCTTGTCATTGAGTCAAGTGGCGTGGTTTCGATTCACAGGGTCACCTGCTCAACCTTCATTGTTTTTTTCTGGGTCCTCCTGTTTACTCCCATTGCTAAAGACCCCTATGCACAAGTGCATTATTGAAATAAAATTAGACCTTATGTTAGTCTCTCTCTTGCTCTCTCATGGCTGGAAAGGTGCAGAAAAGTGGAACTTAAACCACCACGACACAATTGTTATGTATATAATAAGAGAATATATACACATATATATATATATAAGTTACTGGCATTGAGTGATTGTGTACTGTTAAACTTTGTTTCCTAAAGGATACAGTACAGGCATCGCGCAGGTTTGAGCAAACACGATATTACCGTGTTTTCTATCGTGGAATTCCATGATTTACCGAGTGAATACCGAGGAAATATCGAGTGACACGATAGCACTGCCTCGGTGTTGAAAATACCGTGCGACTCGGTGTTATAATTGTGCGACTCGGTGTTATAATTAAAACATGCATCTCGTCGCTTATTTTAGGTAAAATACATGTCGCACTTTATAGATCAGTTACTATGTTGGAATTTTTCCATTAATCACGAATATTTGATGGCTAGTTCGAAATCATAACTGAATTAAACACATTGACATCCAAGTACTATCCATTCTTCTTCTAAACAGAATATGCCTATAGATACCAATACGTTATTACTTCATTAATATGTACGATATTTTGAAGTCTTGCGTCAATCGACTATTACAAATTCATTCATATTACGGAAAAAATTATAAAATGCGCACAAATCAATTATTATGGTCTTACCGGGGTGTAATTTTATCCTTCTAAATAGTAATTTACATACTGACAAATTAGCCACACGGTGCATACAGTATTGGTATATCACACCTCAACTAATTCTGGTTTAAATCACAAATGAATTAAAAGATATCGTGAACCGATACGAAACACGCCTCGCCAGAATTCACCGTCAGCAAGGTTATGGAACTTTGCTGAATACATGTACATGTACGTGGACACGTATCACTCCGATAAAGGCGATAATATCATGCTGACCTTTTCATTTCGGCTCCATTGGGTCTGGTGAATGCAAACTGTCAATCAAGGTTCCATAATGTAAATTGGCACGTGACATCAAAAGAAATCAACTGACAGAAAAAAGACGCCCATTTTACAACAAATTGTTAGCCTGCTGTAGTCTCCTTGTTATTACGACTTGTATTGTAAATTGTCAGAAATAAAAATTACCAAAAATGGTTTGACATCTTTTTTTAATAAATAAAACCCCATCACTATTGTTAATTTGATTCTGATAGGCAAATGGTTGGCATTCAAGAAGGGTCACAATGGTTTGTTATTTGCATGTCAATCAATTTGGGCGTGTTAAAATTAAACGTAAGGTAAATTTTCAAAAGAGATGTCTTGTAAAATAACCCGTGTTTATTACTCAAATATTTTCTCAATTAGCAGAATGTCAAAATAAAGAAAATGACTACGAAGTTATTCGTCGAAGTTTCACGGGTTTTTTGTATCTGGCTCGACACCCCCGCACAGTCCCTACGTGTAATACCATGTTACGAGAAATTGCGATTACTGTTTTACGGTAAAAATCGTGTGTTTAGGAATGTGGACGTGTGATTGTTCAATTATTTAAATCGGTACATGCTCGAAGGTTGACTCGTGCAGATCGTGTAATGGGCAAAATAATGTTTAGTCATCCTATTTGCAATTGACATATTCCGTCAATAAAATCACACCGGTGCTCATTAATAATTTATCAGGTGATCATTATTTTATTACAGTGTGCACAAACGTCATTCCTTAAATAGCCCCAGGCACCTTTAACAGCTTAAGCAGCACGCTTTTTTCTGCTGGGCAATCTCCTCTCTTCCCTTTGATGTTGCATTCTAGACTAATTGACACGTCGATAACTCTAATACTACCATTATTAATCTCACTATCAAAGAAGCTTCAATTCATAAGAAATTGTCGTGAGGTCGTGTTGAGGGTTAAAACAATCAAAATGATATGTGGGTGTCTGTGATAATTATTGGAAACTAAAACGGTTTTATTAATAAGGATATGTATTGTCTATTGCATGAATACGGTCAGTTGTTTGATTACAGCCATAATGATAAGTTCACCATTTTTGGTTTTGTAATAAAGTAAACTCCTTAAATTGTGCCGCGGCCCCTTTTAGATAAACCGAGTTCGTTTTTTATAAGATAGCGATTATTTTACGTATTACGTACTTTTAATATTTTATTTATACATTAATAACAATATGATTTCACGTTTAACGCGAGCGATTGATCTTGCTCGGCCCGCGTAAACGTCAAAAAATTCTCAAATTGCGACTAATTTACGCTAAAAATTATATGTGTGAAATACTCTTTTGACCAAATTGTTTTCTATTGTCAAATTGTCCTGTAAATTACACATATATACTTTATTTACGGACATTGATCTGAATTGATATTTTCATGAGACAAAACGGAACATCGAATTGTTACGGTTAATTTATCTGGCTTATTACTTATAAATGGGTAAATACAACTCAACTCTCACCGCGTGTTTTTATTACAATTCCATAACAATTAATTACGTGTTTATTTAATAATAAAAGTACATGTTTTCTTAATAATAAGCAAGTGTTTAACAGTTTATTTAACAACAAGTACAACTCAGTTAATTAGCTACTATGTCGGACCACCCGAATATCCCTTTTACAAGACAAATTAGATTGATGTGTTTCGGCATCATAAATAATTGAAAACTAACCGTTAATCGACTTTCCGTGCATAAAATGAACTAAACAATATCCAAAATGCACGCTTTCTGACTTTGGGTTGTTTGGATAACACATCTAAGAAGTGGCTACGTGCAATTTTATCCTTTGATCTTTTATATCACGGGAGATTTCTGTTATTCAACTTGCATGAAAATGACGACATTACAAGTTGACAGTTCAGCAATGAAGATCGTTTACGCTTGGTAGAGGATTGGGAATTTGATAAGAATCGAAGCATTTTGAAAGTTATGACTATCCAATACTGTCAATTGATTTGAGATTTAGGTGGAATAGACTCTTCGGTCGAAATACAATTATTCTTTTCTGAAATAAAACGAGTGCCTTGGATTTTTGTGTGGATTCGATAGTGGTTACTTTTCTTTCAATCGGAGACTTGTGTTGCGTTCATCTCATTTTCACGGTAAGTACGGGCTTTCAAATCCCGTTGCAGGTTCTATTTATACATGTATCCTGTACTAGATACGCAGCTTTACATGAGTGCGTGGAAATTTAACGGCAAATATATCGTGTAGAATACAATGTATGTGAACATGCATGTTCACACTATATAACCTAAGCAATTGTGTCCGTATTATTAACGAAAATATTTAACATTCATAACATCGTGGAAGTATATCGTTTTGACATCAATTGTTTATGACAGATAAACATCGTTAATTTTATATATCAAATTACACCGAGGCCTATCGTGTCACGCGACTATCGTGGCACACGATAGCGACCGCTACACCGAGTTATTTATCGTGGCAATATCGTGCCGTTATCGTGGAAATTTTTAACAAAAAACGACACGATAATCGTGTCCCGTCAAAGCAACTCGATATCCGTACTGTACATTAATAGGGCTTGGTCATTAAAAGGTTTATTAAGACAAGAGTTGTAAATCATGGTAAGAGTGATTATATATAGTGTTGTTATAGAGACTCGAGCTTAAGGCTGATTATTTTTCTTGTTCTGTGTGACGTCAGAATGAGTATCAAACTGTCTCCTCAAATAATAAATAGTTACCTTTGTTATTGTATAGTTTGACAAGTTAAGTCAGACTTCACTTGCATGTACTTCACCTAATGTGTTTCATGGTTCTTGTTTGGGTCAGTTTTACCAGTTGTTTCCTACCAAGAAATCTCCTCATAACCCTCTCGGTGCATTTTAGAACACTTTCAAATATTAAAATTGACCATTAGTTTGACAACTTAAATTGAACTTGCATGTACATGGAGTAGGGTCGCGTGTTCAACTAAATTTATATCGCTTTCCCCCCTTAAAAGGTGGGTTGGATGGCCCAATGGTTTGCATGTGCGCGCTGTAACATAAAGCTTGTCATTGACTTGAGTCAACTGTCGTGGTTTCGAGCCCCCCAGTGGTACGTGACAAGGAGTGTGGTCACCTGTCCAACCTCGTGGGTTTTCCTCTCACTGCTGAAGACCCCTACTCGCAAGTGAATTATTGAAATGAAATTAAATCATATGTTAGTCCCGAAATTACCTAGTTTGTGTCAAGTGAACGTTAAACCCTATTTCTCTCTTTCAGTGACAGGTGCCTATTTCCAGGCTTGAGGTCCATTGAAAATCATTATTGTCCCATCAGAATATGAAACAGATAATGACCTCCACCTTTCAATAAGAATTTGTTGTGAACTTCACATATATACATGATTAACCAGTTACTAGATCAACAATTGATTCTATTTTGTCCAAGCCCTGAGTTCACAAAGCATTCGCAGACTTAAGTTGAGAATTTGCTCAACTTTCAATCAGTGTTGATGAGAAATATCTTTGATCCAGAAACACAAAACTTTGCACATATAGTTTCTTATTGATGTATTTGACACATAAAATCAACAAAATTATTATAAAGGGAGAGAGAGAGAGAGAAATGGGGTTTAAAGTCCACTCGACACAACTAGGTCATTTCGGTACTAACATGGTTTAATTTTATTTCAATAATTCGCTTGCGCGTAGGGGTCTTTAGCAGTGGGAGGAAACCGGAGTGCCCGGAGGAAACCCACGAGGTTGAGAAGGCGCCCCTATCTCCATGCCACATACGCTCACACCAAGGCTGAAAACCACAGCCGCAAGCCAGAGGTGACCGGCCAGCTAGAGGTCGAAGCGTGGCACTCTAGACCACTAGGCCATCCCAACCCCCCTATTATAAAAGAACTATATTTTAGTTAATATAATTTGAACAATAAAGGACTATATTATAGTTAATATAAGGTGAACAAGTTTGAGTACAAGTGTAAATTCTCAACTTAAGTCTCAGAATGCTTTGTGAACTCGGGGCCAGGCCAATTGTTGTAGTCAAATTGGACTGGAGCCATCAACACTAAAATATAACTTTACCAGGGGTATATCATTGATGTTATTTTGTACAAACCAATATTTGTTGTTGTCAGTTTGGTCTGGAGCAATCAGGACTGAAATATAACTTAGAAACAATGAGTTTATAACCTGTCGGTTGGTGGCCCTTTACGAGAAACGTATGATTTTTGGTCTTTATATTGTTTATTAACATGTAAAACTTTGGGGTAATTATTCGATAAATTGTTATTCCAGGTTACCAAGTTATGGACAGACATGAACATATAACTATGCACCCAACTATAAACTTGGATATTGTTGAAGCAGTTAATCTACAAAACACAAGAAAGATTCATCTCGTATTGACAGACAAATGTATTTGTCATGTGTACAAAGTTAGTTGAATTACCACCTGCAAAACTTCTTGCCAAGTTGTGGAATTCTGATTCTGAAACCTTAGGTAAAGTCTGTGTGACCAATAGTTGGTGAAGTTGTAAAAGAAAAAAACAGAGAGGAGAGTAATATTAACAACGACATCACCCACTGATTTTCAGTTTAGTAGCACAGAGTTGTTACTGAGAATTCACAAAGCATATGTACAATTATGTATATAGAGTGGTAAGCATGTTGTAGAATTCTGAAAATCTTGAAGAGTTCTGTGATAATATGGAATTGGTAGAGTCCTGGAACCAAATAGAGACGTTGACAACGACACAAACCAGTGGATTTCCTTTATAGCATAGACATCTGTTACTGAGGAGCCGATTCACAATGCATACATAGTATGCCTTCTAATTATAGCATATAGAGAAATTTATTAGCAATATATTTTAAGAAAAACAAGAGGATGTTGAAAAATGAACATGAAAACCTTCATTAAAAATAATTCCATTCTTACGGCCAATTGGCGTTAATTTATATACTACCTCAGAGTAAGTAATTGGAGCCAGTTCTAAAATTTGAATTGTCTATATAGAGCATGGTAGTCACCAAGGATCACATTTATACCAGGTTTATTTCATCAGTTCAATCAGCAGCCAATTTATATCACTTTAAACTCTTTGATGTGCAATAATATACTAAATCGGTAGCAGCCGATCAAATCATTTAAACTCTCTGCATTAATTATTAAATCGGTAACCCTGAGGTAGTAAAAAGGCTATGGGTTTCCAAGATTGACTGTAAATACCATTGTAGAAAGTTTTGTGGTGTTGTATGGTTTATTGACAATATTAGTAATTACAAAAGAGCAATATATATATATATATTTAAAATGTGTGTTCTTTGATGCAGATTTCAATTTGTGTTGCTATCGTTTTACTCATCAAATCTGATTTTGCAAATATTTATGATGACTTATTTGTTATTAATGATTTTACTAAAGTTGGGTTATTTTGATCTTTTTCATCACGTTTGAATAAATTGAAATTATTTTTCTGTGGATGAGAAATGTTATTGTTCATGTTACTTTTTTTATAATCTTTATTGAATAGGGCAGACAGAAATAGGAAAAAAAATTCTCCCCGCAAATTGAATAATCGTAGTATTATATTCATTTCATGAAATCCATTGAGCAGCATTCGATGTTTGTGTTACATCTGTGTATAAGGTGTTATTACTCAAAATGTTCCATTGACATTGAACATCGGGATCTGTGAACATTTTGATGTAAATGGTGTTTATCTAAACTATGAAAATTCACAAAATCCTTTCACTCTTATTTTGATTAACTGTGCAAGCGTAATAGAGCAAGGTTATGATAATATAGATACAAGGTGTGCAGAACATGTGTCCTGTGGGTGTGTATGTACATATACATATATATATTTACTTGTTAAATACTAAGTACTAATTTTATATAATTATTAAAATAAAACCCATGTAAGTCAACATTCTTCATTTGATACGGGAGATCTCTATCTAACACATTATGTTACAAAAACCCTCCCAGATTTTAGGGTTTTGATACTCTTTTGAATTGTACCTGTTTTTAATTCCAAGAAAAATTAAGTAAGTAATTATGCAATTTAAAGAAATAAATATAGACTGAAGTCTCTTTAAATTGTGTAAAGTTCATATAAGCAACTTTTAAACAAATTGTGCATTAAAATGTTATATCTTTGAAGTTTATATTTTTGTAATTGAACAGAATTTACTTTGATCACTAAATGTTATGTATTACTACTTTTAGTTAAAAGCAGTCTAATGGAAAAGAAGATTTTATCCTATGTGTTTTGCTTTTCTTATTAAGTTTTTTTAGAAAGCTTATTTTTTGTTTGCATCTTGAGGAAAAAGATATGATAACTTGTAGCAATGCTATACTTGAATAAATGATTGCTACAATATCACCGACTTAGTTTTAAAAGATATCCTTTTAAAAAGTAATGCTGTGTTGAGTCAAGATTAATACTGGTTCAAAAATGGAGGTGTGACTCTTTGATTTGTTTCGTTCTGAAATTTTAGGCAAGGGCATCACTAGCAACATGATAGGGTAGGAGGTGTGAGATATGACGATTAGTTTCTCACATGTTAAATAGTGTCGGAGCACCCTGCTGTCAGCTTTCACTCAATACCGCTAATTAGTAACATGGTGTTTTAGTTCCCAACAAGGCATAGAATTCATAGGTTGCTTCGAAAAGATGGTAAGTCCACAGATGTTAGAAATAATTTCAATATAATTATTTATGAATTTTTGTCAAAAAAAACCCCGACATGGTATATTTCAATATTGCTGGAAAGCTCTTGAGAAGTAATTCAATTTATGATAAATGCTTGAGTTTTGGTCATTGATCACTTTATTTGAAAAATCTTGTGTAAGATCTTAGTTCCTGAAGTCACCATCCAATTGATTTGCAATGCACATCAGACAAAGAAGACTTGATTTTCAATGGTAGAGCCAAACTGCTAAAGTTATCTGATTATGTTAGGGCTAGGACTAAGCCTGTCAGATATTAATTATTTCCGATAAATACCACATATTAGTGTCTTGTATATGCTTACATAAAATGCAAAAGAATAAACTTGCAACATCTATGGCCTGGCAACATATACCAGAGTTGCTGCTGAAAAGTTATATTGGGATAAATATATATACTAATACTATACTATTATAGTCAATTAAGCAGTAGTAAGAAGTTTTATTTTAATCCCTTCAAGTGCCTGTGAAAGGGGCTGATGATCTTTACCACAGAGGATGCTTAGGCTCTACAAATGCTAAATGAATCGGAGAAAAATTTATAATGCCCAATAGTGAAGTAGTGTTAAGCACCTGTGAAAAATTATAACATTTCTTTAATGGATGACAATTTATAAATTTTACGAAGAAGTAATCATGCATGTTACAGAAAAGTCCCCTTTTCATCCAATGTCTATGCACAACCATTATTGGAAACCGGAAATTCATCCCGATGTGGGGGGTTGGGATGGCCTAGTGGTCTAGAGTGCCAGGCTTCGACCTCTAGCTGGCCGGTCACCCCTGGCTTGTGGCTGTGGTTTCGATCCCTGGTGTGAGTGTATGTGGCATGGAGATAGCGGCGCCTTCTCAACCTCGTGGGTTTCCTCCGGGCACTCCGGTTTCCTCCCACTGCGAAAGAACCCTACGCGCAAGCGAATTATTGAAATAAAATTAAACTATGTTAGTCCTGAAATGACCTAGTTTGTGTCGAGTGGACGTTAAACCCCATTTCTCTCTCTCTCATCCCGATGTTGCATAAATTCCTATGGCAACAGTAAAGACATGGGTAGTCCTACTGTCCCCGAGAACGTCTGTCTTTATTTTACAAATCCAGTATCTTGATGAACTCTTGTGGTGAAAAATTCCACACAAATGCTCCCCAAACCATGCCATAAACCCCGAAACTGGAGAGAACACGAATCTAATAATCTTTCTGCTTTGTCTGCATAATTTTTAAGCGTCCATATATTCATGTGGACGTATATTTAGTCGAGCTCAACAAATAAACCCAATTTCTTGGTTTAAAATATGATGTCCTTGGTCTAAAATTTCACGATAATACCACGTCTCAACAATTGCTCAAAAAGACATCATAGTAAAAATATCGTGTCCATAATTCCAGTTTTCATGATAGTGAAATACGTCTGTCGGTGAAAACTCAACATTAAATTGGAAGCTAATTGTATTTGAGTAGTTGTTAAGTTCGTTTCTTGAGTTTTATAATTCCCTCGTGGCCACCCCGTAAAATCGTCTAAGGATTGCCTCGACACCTCGTTAAAAGTGTTTTATTCCCGGGCACCATTTAAAACAGTGGATAAAATCAGGGAACAGCTGTAATAAAGTATTTCTTCTTGTGAGGTTCGGGTTGTGCCTGGAAGTGGTGTGAAGTGGTTTAATGTTATACACGTAGACAAAAATATCCAGATTTCAAGAAAGCAATTACCAAAATAGTTTCTATTGAGAATGGATAATAAATGAATTGTCAACATAGCAGCATTAAACATAGCTTAACATCGTTTACAAAAATCATTTTTTGCAGGAAGAATATACAAGATACCGCACATTCAGGAAAGTTTTAAAAAATTGCTTAGTCATGCACAAAACCAATTTAAATCATTTATTTTATTTAGATATGTTCTTCACTATTCCTACAAAATTAAACTTATTAGGGTAGCCTAATTAAAGTATATGTTAACAAAGACGCATGGCGACTCCCATAACGAAATTAAACAAACATTATACAAGAGCTAAATCTGCCTGTTGCAGGTCTTTATTTTGGCCTGAGATGTTATATAAATTATTAATTAGACATTTATTAACAATGACAAGACTATTATCAACTCTCGATGCCACCTGATGGATCCGATTTTCATTAGATTTGAACCCGCTCCTCCTAATCAACGGCCGTTTATGACTACCGTAAAACTGGATAATCGGGACTTTATTTATCATCGTAGCAATGACAATCGAGGCCACAGACTTATTAAAATGAGTATTTATCGGCTCAAAGTGAAGTAATTTCAGCATATCCCCGTTACATTATTTATTTTCTAACTACGTGTATTAAAGCGAGAACTGTCAGCTCTTTTATAGTTTTATCTCACCTGCCAATCATGGTAGCAATCAAACACATGTGTTTAAATTAGACTGTCGATGGCGCTCAGAGTTTTGATACATTTAGGTCTATAGGCCTATAGACTGTATACATACAACCAAGTCGGCGTAGACAACAAAAAGAGCCTATATCTGTATCAAACAAATAATACGTAAAATTGAATTCGAAAAATACGGAATCACAGTGCCTCTTTAAAGATGCGTAAAATGATGAATGAATTATCCATTATCTTGTACATATCTAGCTCCCTATCCTGACATAAACAGCAACTCCAGGATGCTCCAGAATGAAATTGAAAATGTTGAATTCATTAAATCACAAAGACAACCACTTAATCTGAAACGCCTCCAAACCAAAACAAATTTAATTCACCGATTACAAAGACTGACTTTTATGAATCTAAATTGTGCGACCATATTATAATGTCAAGTAGCAATTATAAGTTTCATAATTCGAATATTATTTATACCGATAACTTCTTTACAACTAAACTGTTGAATGTTTCCGTTGAATGATTAGGCTACTTTCTGGTGGTTTTATGTTGAAATTTATATATTTGTGTCCTATTTATGAACTGTTAAAATAAATCTGAGTCGTCTGTCTTTAATATTCCGGCTCATAATAATTATAGAAATTATAAGTAGTCTATTTAGTCTGACAGATTTGACGCTAGAATTCTTAACTGCGTGGATCATGTTTTGAATGTCTTGAGTGAAATGTTGCACTATTGAAGGGAGACAACTACGTTTATTCAAAAAATATTTAGCATAGTAAGTTCGTTCAAATCGTGGTATTTTATTGAATAGGACATGTTTTTGTACTTTAAATATTCTTAGATTGTTTTTTCTTTAAAGAAAAAATTAAATAAAAAAAACCCATCTACGAAAATCCATATCATCACGTAATTCACGTTAAATTCCACACTGATCAGCAGTGAAGGTTCGTCTGTTCATTTTTTCAGTTTATAATAGTGTCAGGGAAAAGAGTGCTAACTTCAATAGCGCCAGATCCAAGATGTCTGCGCCCATACATCACGTTCGACAAGAAATTTGTCAAACGCGTCCAGCTTATCGAGAAGGGAAACAGCCGAAAGCTGTCAAGGTAATGAATTCGAAATGTGTAGATGAAAGCTTCAGGCTTGCTCTTTAACTATGAATCGTAAAAATAATCTTTCTAAACTGCGCAGAAACAGATCATATATTGACATAGCCTAATAGGCCTATAGGATAGCAGACAGTTGATGTCGATTAAAACGTTTCATTAACGTTAGTCTTGTCTTATAATATTTAGGTTAGACTAACTCATTGACACTTGTCAATATTTCATGCGATGTATACACATGTATGCAGATGCCACTCATCATAAATGTTATGCCAAATGCATAGTTTGAGTACATCCTTAAAAATGTATTGTTTACAACGTCGAAGCTAGCACCACTATTCGTATGTTATGTGGGCCTATTCAGTAAAAGACATAGAAATAATTATGTTTTGACTTTCTTAGAAAATATGAAACTGTGGCTTTAAGCCACACTGATTTAAAGATTGTATACATTATATTCACAGGCGATTGGATGGCCGAACGATTAGCATGTGCGCGTTGTATCAAGAGGTCTGTCATTGAGTCAACTGGCATGATTTCGATTGCTCGATTGTACGTGACAAGGAGAGGGTCGCTTGTCGAACCTCATGGGTTTTCTCTGGGTCGTCCGTCTGCTAAAGACCCCTACGCGCAACCGATTCATTGCAATAAAATTAAACTGCATGTTAGTCCCGAAATGACCTAGTTTGTGTCGAGTGGATGTTAAACCCCATTTCTCTCATGTCATCACTGGCAGAACTTACAGTTGTCAGTTTTGAACAACAGAAACATGATTTTCACTGTAATTTCTTTAAACAACCCATCTTCATTTGAGTGGTTGGAGCAGAAAACTAGGATGTTAAACCCCATGTTATTCATTCTACAAACAAAATAAACAAATTTAAAAGACTGACTAAAACATAGTCACTTTTGATCTAATGGAAGCCATATTGAAAGACATGATGGTCAATAAAGCGATCTTTAATCAAAAGGCAGGTCCAATCACTTGGACAAGGGGCCATCAAGAAATGTTTACTAAAAGTTATTCAAGGAGCTGTCATATTTCTAGAACACTAAGTCTATTTAATACTTATAATTTTTAATAATTTCTTAAATGGCCATTAAAATTTTTTTATAATTGGACCTATATGTTTCTAAAATGTGACCTGTCCCCATAAAACAGGGCGCTTGTCGCACAACTTCATTTTGTGGGCACAAAAACATAAACTATATGCCTTCTTGTTGCTGTGAATGAGCCGAACTCAACTCCAGATAATACGACAGATAAAATAGAATTGCATTTTTGAAAGCTTAGGCTGTGGACTAGTCAAATATGCTGCATGCTGTAATTTTTTAAAAATGATCAAGCACCTGGTTTTGTCGGAGCAGCTCACAAATAAGAAGTGAAATAGATGAATTCAGCCATTTTAAAAAAAATAGATTCATATTTCAGGTTTATACAGTAGCTCAGGAATCCTGTTATATTTTAATACAAGGTGTACCAGCAGTAGGGGCTCAAGATGATCTTGTTAAATTATGTTGCGAATTTGGAGTTTTAGAATCATATTGGCCATTAGATGATTATCCGTCTGATGAATACACATTGGTGTATTTATTCCAGTATGAACGGATACAGTCAGCTCGGTTAGTATTATAAAATCTAATTATTACTAATAAACGATGTTGAGATAGAGAAATGGGGTTTAACATCTACTTGACACAAACTAGGTCGTTTTGGGACTAACATGTGGTTCAATTTTATTTCATTAATTCACTTGTGTGCAGGGGTCTTTAACATTGGCTGGAAACCGAAGGATCTGGAGAAAACCCAAGATGTTGGACAGGTGAACCTACTCCTTGTCTCAAAAGGATGTTAAAGTTGTCTCATTCATTTATTGAAGCTAGGAAGCCATTCTGGCTCGGTGGGTATGACACTAGTTCACTGATCAAGAAAATGACAGCTCTATGCATCGATTTGTCATGGCTGTATTTAGAAGATAATTTATTTGTAGTTTGGTAATCATGTCGATTTACATATGTCGATAAATATATCGCTGAATCGATGTATCGCATTTCACAATCCACAAATTTACATATCTAATCGCAAGATGCTGAATCAATGCATCGCAACTATTTTTATTTCTTTTTTTGTCACTTTAGTAAGTAGCCTGTCAAGCTTAATTATCCACGTCACACATTATCCAAGTCACAATTTATATATCTTATCGCAAGATGCTGGATTGATGCATCACGATTCTCCTTTAATTAACGTTTTGATTGTTATATTTCATTTAGGATTGCTAAAATAAAACTGGATGACAAATCTTTTTTTGGTGGAGTACTCCATGTTTGTTATGCACCTGAATATGAAACGGTACAAGAAACTAGAGAGAAACTACAAGATCGGAGAAAAACAGTAGCAGCAAAAATACGCCAGAATGGTGGGTATCAAATCTCTTTTGAAATATCAGTAATCTGCATACCACTGACGCTGGATCACTAGCCGGGAGGTCTCGGTTTCGATCCCTACATAGGCCGAGAAGGTTCATCAGGTTTTCTGACGTGGTTTCCCCTTGTCAGTGGTGCAAGACGGAGGATCTGACAAGGACAGCTGTCTTGTTGTTCAGATGGGACGCTCAGCTAATTTTATAAAACAACACTTTATGAGAACAGTGTAATGGTCGTGTGCTTTATCCCTTGTCATCAGATGGTGTGATGGGATTGGCATTCAAAGCACGAGATAATGATATAGACATCACAATTAATGCTTTGCATCAATAAAATTGTATCACAATGTGATCCTATTAATTCATTACAAAAACTGACATCAAACAAGGTGTTGGATTGCTCTCTTTAAAAAGCTCAATGTGTATGTATGCCTACATAATTAGAGACAATGATGGCATTATGCATTATCAACTCTTAAATTTCCTTAACAGGAACATTGCAAACCCCTTCCTGCAAAAATAACTGGATCCGCCCCTGCAGACTTCCATACCTTCTTCTCATCTCATCCTATCATTGTAATTCTGTTTCTCTTTCAGCTGGTCTTAGTCCACAGAATAGCAGATCAACCAAATTCAGTAAAAAGGAATTTAAACAAAATAAAATTATGCCAACATCAACAGAGACAAATCAGACACAAAATCCAGTTAATAAGTTACCGTATCAACAGGATCCATTACGAATAAACGTAATTGATCCACATGTTGATAAAATAAAGCCCTCTTTGCCAGCAGAGACAATATCTTATTCAGAATCCGTGCCAGCAGAGTTTGAACATTATCAGTCTCTATCTATGCTACCTCCTCCCCAACACATTCCACTGTCATACCCCTCCCAACAAAATACCATGATTCAGTCGACTGTACTGCCTCCTCACATTGAACACAAGTCGGCTAACAAGGCTGATCAAATACAGTCAGAAAAATCATCCAGTGACTCTAACAACAGTGATTCAAAGATTGTGAAAGGACTCATTGTTAAAGACTACAAAAGTAAATACTCTGCGACTAAATTTATTCCCCGTCAAGCCATAAAGAAGACTCTCCCTGCGGAAAATGGCACCAAAAAAGACCAAGATGAAGTCAACAGAAATATCAGAAAAAATGCCTTCACTTTAGGGAAATCACAAGATGTGGGAACTCCCAAAGAGTTAAAAACACTAACTGTGCCAAAAGAAACCGAGTTATCTGTCCATACATCTGTTAAGGATATCAGAAAGCAAGTTTCTAAGGTAATTAAAATGGTGATTGAATTCAGAAGAACAAATGCATGTTGCCACTCTCAGGACAAAATTCGTCTCCCTAGGATTGCATGTGAGCACACAAACACCACACTTAGGGGAAATTTCACCGCCCTAACATTGCATGTGTGACCACAAAAACGCAACACTCAGGGCAAATTTCACCTCCCAACATTGAATGCTTCTTGACCACAAAAATGCCATACTCAGGGCAATACACCTCCCTAGCATTGCATGTGTGACCACAAAAATGCCACACTCAAGGCAAAATTCATCTCCCAAGCATTGCATGTGTGACCACAAAAATGCCACACTTAAGGCAAAATTCATCTCCCAAGTATTGCATATGTGACCACAGAGAAATTAAGTGGATGTTTGTCTAACAATAACTGACCGTGTTTGATAGACCGTTATGCAAAATAAACATGTGCTTAAGGCATCATGGTTTTGGGTGCACCACAGAATGTCTGCTTTGTAAATGCCAAATTTAGAATATTTAATTTTAAAAATTAATTTAGAACCTTTAGTCACAGTTTTACATTGGTTTTGTATCTTCATACTGCTACCTTTTTTTTCACAATTTGTTTATTATTGTTTATATTTTGAATTACATATATGTGCCTGGGGCCTTTGTGGGTCTTAATGTGGCCCTGGTCACTGACGTACTGTGCCTAGGGCCTTTGTGGGTCTTAATCCGACCCTGATCACTGAAGTACTGTGTTGACGAGACGTTAAACCATATTTAGCTGTGGTCTACATTTCTGACAATTTTAAGTTGTGATGGGGAATTAACAATAAAGGTTTTTTTATTCTTATGAAATTAAATATGGTTCTGATAGTAAAAAACCTTTTTTTTTTCAGTTTTCAGATGCTCCTCCAGTGAAAAAGAAAAAAATGGGATGAAGTATATTTGGAACAGAATTATTAAATAAACTTTTATTCTACTGTGATAATTCATCAAGATGTACCAGAAAATAAGCAATAAATGCTGATAAACATTCATCATCATCATCATCATCATCATCAATCTACTGTGATTATTCATCAAGATGTACTAGAAAACAAATCAATAAATGCTGATAGACATTCATCATCATCATCATCATCATCATCATCACAAACTTTAAACATGTCCATAATGTTCTTGTTGATAAGATGCATGTTGACTGGAATACAAGTTATATGATTTACCTTGACTATAATCATCTCAGTAACAGTCTGTTGATTCATATTTTACAAATTAAAGACATCTTCATTGTAAAAATTAAATCTTGTCATATTTAATTAATTTCGGCTTATTTATTCTCTGAGATCATAGAGAACGTCCGATTGAATAAACAATTTTTTGTTTTGTTTTTTTATAATATTTATATAAAGACATGTATATGTCTGTAAGTAATTTGTTTTGATAAGAATAAAGTGTTTTATATGTGAGGTGATGTGAAACGGAAGATTATGTGGGTTTTTACAATTTAAAGGGGTATAACTCTTGTTATGGAGGACCTCTTATATGGAACTTATTTCTTAGATTCCTATTTTTGAAACTACATCAAGATTTATATTAATGCATCAATGTATTTTTTCAAAAATTAGTTTGCAAGATCAATGTCTAGAGCAGCTGTAATAACTAGCCTGAACTGTCAGACCCTTTTATTTTCATTTTTGAAGGTTGACTACCAGGGAAGAAATATAAAGATAAGACACTGTTTCTATTTTTTCTGAACCATCAAAGGTCTTTCTTAAAACAGTCTTAAACCATGTCGATAGTTTGGAATTTTTTGTGAACATGATGTACATTTAATGATTTGGATATAAGTCGTGGATAGGGCTGAGATGTGATTGTGTTTTGGGGAAGGTAACTGATTCAGCCTTGGATCAATGTACTGGTACATGCCTGGCATTTGATGCTTCAGGAAATAAAAATGCTGGTGTGGAAAAACTCATAAAAACCTCAGGACCCAGATTAAACCCACAAGGTTGGGCAGTCAACACTACTCCATGTCGCGCAACTCAATAACAGATCTAAAGATCTGAAATGCAGGAGTTTGACCACTCGACCAACCAACTCCCCAGGGTAATTAAATCTCATATTTTTCTTCCATCAAATCCATGTGAATGAAATTTACGTCCCTACTTTTCTGCTCCAACAACACATAATGAAGAAGACCATATCATCCAGTGTGCTGGAGTGGCATTTTGTAATTCAATCGTCAAGGTTTCTTTTATATGCACAGCAAGGTGTACACAAGCCTTTTTTTCCATCCCATCCAAATGACAAGGCCCTCCGTCATGCATCACTGAAAGGGACAATGCTGAAAAATCCTGTTGAATTTTTCCAGCACTGAATCCTGGATCTCCTGGTTATTGAGCCAGTGTGGCTCCCAAATGCCCCAACAAAAAAAAAACAAAATGAAAAAAATCCTTTCAGCATATTAAATAAGCATTGTCATTTTAATAACAAAACACATATTACAAAAGACAAATAAATTTAATCTTAACAATCAACTCATGATGATAAAATATATGCACATATTGTTTCTGATGTACTATTTTGATACAGACTATACCGGTAATAATTATACAAAATATTATTACATATTTGTTCCACAATATGATATATATATGTAAAGAGGGTGATGACCATATAAAGGGAACAGCCACAAAATCTCAAATAAGCACGAAGAGTTTGCATAAGAACGAAATAGTAGCTTTATGCGAGAAATCTTGAGTCAGATACCCACCACTATATAGATTTCCAATGAAGTTATAATTTAAAGCAGAAACAGTTCACCTGAATCGATATATATCAATATTGATAGACATGGCTATGGGAAATGCAATGATTACTATTTCAAGTTAACCCTCTAAATGCCCATTTTAATAAAGATCCTATTTTTCACAGAGATATACATAAATATAAAACAAACCATATCAAAATTAACATGGATTTGTCACATCTATCTGACATATTATATATAAATGTTAATAATACACAAATAAAGCTCATTAATTGATGTTGAATAAATAAAATGAATGATTGAATCACTTCAAAATTCAGTAAAAATCATGAAGAGCACTTTCCAAAGAGGGCAATTTCCTTTGAAATACCCAAAACAAAATGATCAAATTGAATATCCATGATTTTCAAAGAGCGATTTAATTTAAATACTGAAATAATTAAAGGTTAAATAAATTGCATTTTTGAAATGATGTCCTCATGATTTTAATTAAAATGTTTGTCTGTTTAAATTTTCTAGATACAGCAATATACCCAAGCACTAAGTAATAAATAAGGCCATATCAATATATCATCGTGGTTCTCAATTTTGACAAATCTGATGCAGGAGAGAGTTATTTAATTTTTATGTTTTCAAGTGACTTAATCAATTCACGACTGTCCAGTGCTCGATAACATTTGTCTGGGTTGTGTACTAGGCCAACTATAGACGTCTGAACTGAACCAGAAATATTCAATAGTTCTCTCCATTTACTGTGGGACGTAACAAATTATGGTAAGCAAAATAACAACGGATCATGTGAGCCTTTTTCAGTGATGCTATTAATATCTTAGAACCAGAATAATCTTTTTATATGGCGTATTTCATTGAAAATTTTGATAATGATGAGTAAAAATATTTTGGTGTTGTACATTATAAATAATAACAAATTTTGTCTTTTTAAACATTTTCTATTAACTAAAACAACAAGACGATTACTAGTAGTAAACAAAGGCTGGTCAAACTTTCAGATACTGTTTTATTATTAAAAACTAAGGTAACGAACCCCATTAAGTTCTATAAAGATTGTATATGCACTGTTCTAATTCTAGCTAGAGTTTTCTTTCCACTTTTTTATTACAGATGAACTAAAAGTTGTGATATTTTTTTATGGACAGGAAACAACTTTTACACTCTAGTCTGACCCTAACTCTTTACATTTGGGCTTTTTAAATCAACTTAGTTTAGAAGCAGAACTTAAATCATTACTGAATGTTTTAACTGATATTTGACAAACAATCATATTTTAGCACAATCTGATATATGATATATAAGATATATAAATCTATATTTCGTTTTGTGTTTTTATACTTTTGTTGGCTTCGACTACATGAAGATCTGACAAGTTGTAGTGGAAGGTAACATCAGAGGTCACAGGAGCGGCTTTTGAGCCTATGACATCATGCATTTGATTAGCCAAACAGCATTGATGTTTCTAGTCGGGTACCCACCGTTCCGTTCAAAACCAAAGACTTGCCTTAACAGATTATTTCATTGGCTAATCCCTGACATCATCAAGAGTGAGGGTAAAATAATAACAACTCTTCCAGGTCTCGAGTTCACAAAGCATTCTCAGACTTAAGTTGAGAATTTACTCAAATTTGTTCGCCTTATTTTAACTAAAACATAGCCCTTTATAAAACTTTTGATTTTTTAATGTATCAAATACACCAATAAGAAACTATGTGCAAAGTTTTGTAATTCTTGAACAAATATATTTCTCATAAACTGTGATTTAAAGTTGAGCAAATTCTCAACTTAAGTCTGAGAATGCTTTGTGAACTCGGGGCCAGATCCTACTGTAGTAAAAACAAGTAAAACACAATTTTGAACTCGACAAACGAAATAGGATTTGTGTTTTTTAACAGATTGATTTTGAGTAAAATATGACTTGAGCTAAGGTAAGAACTATGCATAGAAAAATTAGAAATGAAAACTTCCAGTAAGCCATCTTCTGCCACTGGTTTATAATGCCCTACAGTATTTATAAAATGCAACTAGGATTATGCCAATCTAGCCTAGGGCCACACACACTAGTTTGGATTTAAGTTGTGTGGGAACACCTATTAAAAATTCTGCCTCCAATTTCTTCCGGAAAAAAATAATTTAAAAACAAAAAGAACCTAGTTACTCTTCTTCAAAACCTTTTTGTTCTAAATATTTTATTTTTGAAATTGAAATAAAACATCGCACATTAAGAATCAAGAATAAGAAACTATGTGCAAAGTTTTGTAATTCTTGAACAAATATATTTCTCATAAACTGTGATTTAAAGTTGAGCAAATTCTCAACTTAAGTCTGAGAATGCTTTGTGAACTCGGGGCCAGATCCTACTGTAGTAAAAACAAGTAAAACACAATTTTGAACTCGACAAACGAAATAGGATTTGTGTTTTTTAACAGATTGATTTTGAGTAAAATATGACTTGAGCTAAGGTAAGAACTATGCATAGAAAAATTAGAAATGAAAACTTCCAGTAAGCCATCTTCTGCCACTGGTTTATAATGCCCTACAGTATTTATAAAATGCAACTAGGATTATGCCAATCTAGCCTAGGGCCACACACACTAGTTTGGATTTAAGTTGTGTGGGAACACCTATTAAAAATTCTGCCTCCAATTTCTTCCGGAAAAAAATAATTTAAAAACAAAAAGAACCTAGTTACTCTTCTTCAAAACCTTTTTGTTCTAAATATTTTATTTTTGAAATTGAAATAAAACATCGCATATTAAGAATCAAGAGGGTTATTTATTGATCAAAATAATGAAATTTTCAAAATTAAATCGGTTTAGCTTAGCTAATAAAGAAAACAATGGCTGGTTAATATACTAAGTTATTAAATTCTTCAATTTTACCCTTTTATTGCCAACTAAAATTTTAAGGTCCATCATGTCTTCTCGATATACTGTAAACTATCGGGACAATTTGGTAATTTATTACAAAACATGCATGAGCTTAATATTTGAACCCAATTTTCCTTTCACATTCGATGGCCATCACTACATGAAGATCTGACCAGTTGTAGTGGAAGGTCAGGGGTCATATGAGCAGCTTTTGACCCTGTTACATCAGACAATGATTAATTAATCAGCGTTGACGTTTCTTGTGGCTTACCCATAGTTCCGCGAATCCCTTGCCAAGAACTCGCCGTAATGCCTCACTTTAAAACTCTTCCAGTTCCTAGTCTACTGAAGATGAAATTTTGAACTATACAAAACGAAACCAAATAAGACCTGTGTTTTAATAAGATTAAATTGAACCAGGAAAGATGGATGGTGTAATCACAGCCATCTTGAATTGTGACATCAGAAATCGAAAAATGCCGTCAATCAATGCTCAATTGTCCAAAAAACAAAGAGTGCCAAGTTTCAAGTCGATCGTACTGGAATTTGCAGAACTTCATTCCAATATCAGGTTCAAAGAGCAGTGGATGATTTGATACCTAATGAGTTAAACTAAGAAATCTAATTTCCTCAGCACAAAACACACTTAAAGACTTAACACATGTAAATTTTACAATTATGATCTGTAGAACTTGTGCAGGAAGTTGTCCAGATTGACATTTTGTAAACAAAACAAAGAAGTCCCTCGTCCAAAGAAAGTTTGAGTACAACTAGAAACCTTCAGTTCGGTTTATTTGTGGTTCAAAATCTAGAATACATATTCTCATGATGACTTCCATTAACTGTAACATTCAATCTTTTTCATTTACCATTCAAACAATGTTACGTAATATTTGATAGAATCTCATTGGGGGATGGGGGCTGAAACTAGGTCATTTTGGGACTAACATATAGTTTGATTTTATTTCAATAATTTGCTTGCACCTAGGGTTCTTTAGCAGTTGGAAGAAACGGGAGTACCCAGAGAAATTCCATGAGATGGGACAGGCGACTCAACTCCTTGTCACGTTCAGGGCGGTTGGGATGGCCTAGTGGTCTAAAGTGCAGCGCTTCAACCTCTAGCTGGCCGGTCACCTCTGGCTTGCGGCTGTGGTTTCGAGCCCTGGTGTGAGCGTATGTGGCATGAAGATAGGGGCGCCTTCTCAACCTCGTGGGTTTCCGGTTTCCTCCCACTGCTAAAGACCCCTATGCGCAAGCGAATTATTGAAATAAAATTAAAAACCATATGTTAGTGCTGAAATGACCTAGTTGTGTCGAGTGGACGTTAAACCCCATTTCTCTCTCTCTCTCTTGTCACGTTCAAAAGGGGCATCGAAAACCACGCCAGTTGACTCAATGACAGACCTTATGGTACAGTGCGCATGACTCAATGACAGACCGTATGATACAGTGCGCATGACTCAATGACAGACCGTATGATACAGCGCGCATGTGCTGACGTTTCGGCCATCCAACCCCCCGTGCCTGATTGGAAGTTTCTCTCAAAACTGTATTAGATATTTGAGACTATTTTTTCATCTCTGTACTTTTCAGAAAGTGGTCTATGTTATAACTAAACAGTAGTTATCTGGTCGTACTCGAACTTGAAGACATGAGAATTGTCCGATGAAGATATATAAAACATTATGTATATAGATTATATATATAAAATGATATATAATAGTAATAAAAGGGGATGAGATATATGAATATCCCGGAAGGATTGAAACCAGAGTTTACATACATACATACATATACAGTTTTATAGGATATTCTAACTTCTTCTCATTGTAAAACCAAACCAACCTGAAAAAATAAAGTACATACATTTTGAGTACAAGTGGTGGAAGAGATTATAGTTGCAGTCAAGAGAGAGAAATGAGGTTTAACGTCCACTCGACACATACTAGGTCATTTTGGGACCAACATATGGTTTAATCTTATTTCAATTATTCGCTTGCGCATATGGGTCATTGGCAGTGGGAGGAAACCAGAGTACCCGTAGTAATTCCATGAGGTTGGAAAGGCAACCCTACTCCTTGTCATGTACAACCATGGATTCGAAACCACGCCAGTGGACTCAATGGCAGGCCGTATGATGCAGCACACACACTAACCATTCGGCCACCCAACCCCCCTTGAAGTCAAGAAGTATAGAAACTGTTCAGAACGTGTATAAGGGACAACATATAGTTGTTCGGGTGAGACGGAAAATCGAAGTCCCGTCTACACATCCTGAGCATGTAAAAGATCCCCTGGCAGTTTTTAATACAATAGAATCTGAAGGTTTAACCAGCCTTTGTTATCTAATTGTCTTGTTGTTTTAGTTCCCTCATAGCACACTGCACGGGGTATGCCCATCTTAACTAGCCCAGCCGGAGAAGAGCAGTAGGATGTTAAACCCCATTTTATTTCCTACTTTTCTGCACCAACCCGGCTAATGAAGACGAGCATACCCCATGCAGTATGATATAAGGGAAAATATGTGTTTTCCATCTACCCTTCATCTAACTTCAATTGTATCTTTTTTTATATGGACAAATCTGAGTCGAACATGTTCGGTAAGATTTTGAAAATAATTCAGGAAGAAGTAAAATAATTATTTTTAGGCCTGTTAATCACAGAAGCCAGCTTGTGAGTTTGGCACTGGCTGAATTACGAGGATGTTTCAAGTTCGTTCCTGGTGTTGACATTGAAGGTTCCTTGTTTACCCCTGTCCGTTGAGCAGAACAAAGGGTCTAGCACAGAAAAGAATCTAGTTGCTTGGATCGATGGATCAGCACAAAAACCCCAACCCAATCTGACACTTGAGATGTGCAATAACAGTAAGCTGTAGCACTGCTGTCTCGGCAAAATCCCCCGATAGCATATTGTATGGTATATGCCTGTGTTCATGAGTTAAATCATTAACCTCCTCCATTTCATTTATTTGTCCATACCTTTGCTGTGTCCATTTGTGGACATTTCCAGTTATAGAGATAATACTGAAGATTGCCATCGCCCATTCCAAATTTTAATTCTTCTAAAAATTTCTTGTTCTCCATTAGATCTAGTGCATTAAAAACATCAAAATCCATCTGAAAATAAAAATAGGCATAAAAATATTAATAAGGATTGTCAGATTTAGGGAAAGAGAGCTAGTTACCATCAGGGGCTATAATCCAGGATGTTATGGTCTGATATGTGCAAATATCGAAAGGAACCATGTTTCAAGTTTCATCAAAATTGAATAAAAGGAATTATGCCGATATCGAAAGGAACTGATTAGCGATTATCACCTGAATTTGTGACTGTCACCCTAATTATTTCATGTTAAAGGAGAGAGAAATGGGGTTTAACTTCCAGTTTGACATAAACTAGGTCATTCGGGACAAACATACAGTTCAATAATACAAATGCTTGTAGGGGATTTTAGCAGTGGGAGCAAACAGGTGGACCCAGATAAAACCCATGAGGTTGGGTAGGCACCTTACTCCTTGGCATTTACAAACTTGGGATCCAAACCACGCCATTTGCCTCAATGTAAGAATTAAGAGAATCGTCACATTCAAATCATTAGGTTTTTTCGCACATTACTGTTTTAAAGTACCGTATCAATAACTCAATACATTTGCACATATTTTTTTTTATTTTTTTTTAAACATTTTCAAAAACCAGAAAATTTAAATTGAACAGCATTTTCAAAGTCAGTTGTTAGTCATATTACCCCGCAAGAAATTTACTACTTTCTATAAAATACAAGCCACACAAAAAACTTTTAACAGCACTTTGAAAATTCTGATTTGTAAACAGTTGTTCTTCATACTCACACTTTTAGCTACAACTAAAGCATCTAACATTAGTTCTCTCCATGGTGTACCAGAACTAACATTATAAAATGAGTATGCAGCTTTCAGTTGTTTATGTGTTGGATGATGCATCACAGACGATGATAACGTATAAAAACTTACAAAATCTGTTAGTTTACCATTTTTCTACAATATTCAAAAACATAAAATAATGGAATCATGTTCTATGCATCAAACTGATTTGTCCAATCAATTATTTTCCATGATAGATTCAAATCTCCGGAAGTGCCATAAGAAATGAAACGGAGTTTAACGTCCTACTTTTCTTTACCGACTGGGTTAATGAAGACGGGCATTTGAGGGAACTTTTGCCCGGACAGTGGCGCTATGGGCTACTCATTTTGAATTCCAGCTGTCAAGGGTTCTTTTATGTGCATGCCAATATGTTACCAGGACCAAAGTTTTTCGACCCATCCAAACAACAAGATCACAAGGGGAAACCTGGAGGAGAATTCAGTATCAATTCTCTATTTGATCATTATTTGGCAAATCTTTCTTATTCTGGATTATTTGGCATTAAAATTTGTGATATTTAAGACACAACAAGAATCGAGATACATAAAATCTTGGCACCAACAGACGATCAAGTCACATACGCACAGTTCTCTGGGATTAATCTAGCTGAAGACACAGAATATTCTGTTATTGGCAGGTGGGAAACAAGTAGCAGGACCCTGAGTTAAGTCCAAAGCAATTTCATTTTTGACAGTCTCGTTTACTCGACTCGAACCTACAGAACATCAGACAACTAAGTTATTATCCGTAAATTATGTATACAAGTAAGTAATAAGGAATGCTGAGTCTGTGTCACTGGACTTGAGTTAGTGAATTTGTAGAATTACGAATCTGAAGAATCTCCATCACAAAGAAGATTCACAGATTCTTTAATAACGATATCCAAATAAGGTTATAATAAACTTACCTCTACAACATAGCTATCAACAATACCTTGTCTAGGTGTAAACCAATAATCAAAATCTTCTACAGAAAATACAGCTGAGAGATCAAACTTCCTCAAATACTAGAACATACAAGTACTGATTTAGAAAGACACATCAGAAAATAATATTTTTATATTTTTTAAAATTTTATGGGATGTTTTAAAAGTTCAAGTTTATGATCATCAATATTGTGAAAATTGAATCTCTAAAAGTAACACCAGTCTAAGAAAGAGAGAGAAAAATTGGGTTTAATGTCCAGTTGACACAAGCTAGGTTCATCTCGGTTCTAACATATGGCTTAATTCTATTTCAATAATTCGCTTTTGTATAGGGGTCTTTAGCAGTAGAAGTAAACTAGAAATGAAATGGGGTTTAACCTCCTACTCTTCTGCACCTAGCCTGGGCTAACGGAAGACGGGCATATGCCATACAGTGTGCTATGAGGGAAATTTTGCCCGGGCAGCAGCGCTACCACCAACTCTTATATCGAATTCGAACTACCAAGGGACATTTTACGTGCACGCCAATGTGTACACGGGAACCACAGTTTTCCGTACCATCCAAACGACTAGACAGCTGTCCTTGTCAGACCCTACGTTCTGCATCACTCTCAAGGGGAAACCACGCCCTACCCATGTGATCCCTGAAGAAGAAGTAAACTAAGAAAATACATGAGGTTGAATAGGCACCCCCACTCGTTGTGTAGACACTTACGACTCGAAAACCTGGACACTTAAGACAGACCTTACGATCTAAAGTGCATATGTATTAGACCACTAGATAACGAACCCTCCCAAATCTATAAAGTGAACATCATTCCAAAATGGCTCAATACAAAGTTATTTACCAAGATATGAAGAAAGAGAGAGAGAGAGTCGTGGCTCAATTTCATTTTATTTTAATTCACTTGCATGTAGGGGTCTTTAGCAATGGGAGAAAACTGGAGGACGAGGAGAAAACCCTGGAGATTGGACAAGCGCCCCTACTCCTTGTCACGTACAATCTGTGGAATCGAAAAAGATATGAAGAATTGCCTGTAAGTAAACTCGGTAATTGATGTAACCATAATGAAATACTTACATCACTGAGAAGTTTGTGTGATTGTTTTAGATCAGATGGTTTATATGGTCGGAACCCTTCTGTTCTAGGTGACTGAAATAAAGAGAAGGCAATCATGGATTTGAATAGTTATTATGAAGATATTATTTTTGTTGAAGTTTCACAGACATTTTTTATGCCTAAAACATTAATTTGATTACTTCAGATTAAGAATGGATTACTCTTACTATCAATAGCATCATGACCAATGAAAAAGAGAGATAAATAGGGATTAATCAGGTCATTACAATAAATCGCTTGTGTGTAGGGGTGTTTAGCAGTGAGAGGAAACCAGAGGACCCACAGAAAACCCACAAGGTTAGGGAGGAGACTCTACTCCTCGCCATGCCAAATGACTCAATAACACACAGTATAATCTAAAATACTTACGTTACATCACTCTATTACACAAAAAGAGAGAGAGAAATGGGGTTTAACGTCCACTCGGCACAAACTAGGTAATATCGGGATTAACATATGGTTTAACTTTATTTCAATAATTCGCTTGGGTTTAGGGGTCTTTAGCAATGGGAGGAAACCAGAGTACCCAGAGAAAACCCACGAGGTTGGACAGGCAACCTTACTCCTTGTTACGTACAACTGGGGATTCGAAACCACCCCAGTTGACTCAATGGCAGACCTTATGATATATCCATCCAACCCCCCTCTATCACACAAACCTTATAATCTAAAGCACTTGGTCACCCAGCAACAAGTACTTTGCTTAGTTTGACGGAGAGTGGAGAGTTGAGATATCATGCCATCTTAAATCAGTATATTGACATTAAACCCTTACCTCTGGTAATTTATATAGTTTTAATGTTCGCTGCATCGTCATATTACGACTTAGATGGGAAAATTTAATATCAATTAATTTTCTTGGATTTAATGATCGATGCCAGTATCTGAAAAAATTAAAGAAAAAATAAACTTTTCGGTTTAATGGAGCTAAATCCCTATTTTTTGGCACCAAGAAATGGACACAAATAGGTCGCAACACATATCTCCCGTAATCTGGAAGTCAAATTCTGGTGAAAATTGAGTTAGACCCATACATGTATATAATGGTAAGTTTTTTTCTCCTTCACAGAAAAGGCTTCTAATTATCTTCATCTGAAGAGACAAAATAAAATTAGATTATATTCAGTAGCTTAATTCTGAAACAAAACAGTTCCTTTGTTTTCTCAAATCTACATTCTACAGTATTACAAGGTTTTTCCAGATTACCGGAGATATAATGTATATAAACTGATTTACATTCAATCGTTTTTGGTTTTACTGTTGTAATATCTCATCAGTTATGTTCGTCTAAATACCTGAAGAGACCAAATTGAATGGCAGTTTTTGGCATCTAGTAATACCAGACTTCACAGATCATATTTTCCTGAGGCGTAGCTTTATTACCCTCTTTAATGATCAATCCCAAACAGTAGAAATTTTATTCCTTCTAGACATTTTTTCAAAAAGTTTCTGTAATCGTCAATATCTTTAAAATGGAGTTTTCTCCCTTATATCCAACATATCTGTGGAGATACTCGATGAATTCTCTCAATTCCATAAATAGTTACAAACAAGTGAACGAATGGGAATTCGGGCTACAACACATACGACAACTCAATAAGAAATTATCTCAAACAACCAAGACAGTTGAATGATATTTGCTGTGTTTAATTACGTGACTATTCTATTCACACTACTCTCAGTTGTTGGGACTGATAAGTGTGAATTCCTTGTTACTTGATTGCAATTAATGAATATGCAGGACCTGGATTTCTCATCCCATCCGAATATCTAGACAACTGCTTTTGTCAGGCACTCTTCCCTGGCAAACACCTGGATCGAACCCACAATCTCCAGGCCACCAAGCCATTATCTTACTCACTCAGCATTGAGCAACCGTGGCTCCCTTTTTGAAATAGCATCCTAAACTATACACAAATTAGAAATGTATTCATAGGCAAACAAGGCGGGAGGGCCGGGGGGGCACCGGCACCCCCAAATATTTTCATGAAAAAAAATAGAAATCTGAAAAGAGCTCAGAATTGTGAGATCGGTCATTAGCCGAGGAGTTTTTGAAAATGGGGTGGGGATAGGGGCATGGCTATGGTCTTGTCGGGAATGAATGCTCAGTTTGTCGGGAAGCGTCGCGCCGTCTGTCGGGTTTTGAATATTTTTAATATGGAAGCGGAAAGAAAGCAGTCCAGTCAATGATGAACACGTACGCCATCTGAATAGAACTAGCACGTACACATGGCCTTTCTCAGTTCTTGAGTACTGTGTTAATTTATACTGGCATCCACTCCATGCACCGGACAAGCCCAGTGATAGAAGTGAGCAGCGGAAAATTTTCTTTAATAATAATTGATAAGTTTGTAATAATATTGTACCTTGTAGTCACATATAACATACATGTATGATGGCTCAATAGGCCGTAAATAAGTCGATATTGAGGCCTTTTCTTTGGAAATAAATATTCATAGGTGAATGTAAAGTGCCACTGGCAAGAGTTATACAAAGATAATGTGCTCAACAACACTTATTTTACTTATAAATCTCTCCAGGAAAAAATTCTAAAACCACTATGATTAAATATCATTAAATAAGCTTTTTATTACATTATGTGATATTTGAATCCAATTTTCCTAAATTGTTATTAAATTTGATTAGTTTCTCTTAATCAATTTCAAGTTCAATTGATGACTTTACCAGTTTTTATGCTGCAACTGACATAATTTACTACCCACTCCAAATTACTAGAAAGTATTCGAAATGCCTGGAAATCGCGTCTACGGCCGTCTGGTTTTCAAAATTTTCGGGGAGAGGCCCCCCGTCGGACGCTTAACGGCTCATGGGCTCCCGCCGCGCCGCGGACTCTAAAGAAATATATTTGTCGGGAAAATATGCTGGCCCCCCCAAACAAGTTCGGCCTCGTACGTCTATGAATGTATTACATACCTACAAACTGCAACTGGTTTAGGTAAGACTACACCAGCAGTATAAACAGCCTGAAACAAGCCTTGTTTGTGAACTCTACGAGTTATTTCTTTGATTAACACAGGGGCCATACGTTTAGAACGTAATTTTTTGTGTACACACAGGAAGTTAATTTCTACCATTTTCTTTGATCTGAAAACAAAAACCAAAACAGGTCAAACAAAGACTATTGCTTTAAGATGTTGTAGAAGGTAGTCGAATAACCCACTGACATCCCTCACTACCTTGTGCATAGGGTTCTTCAGCAGTGGGAGGGAACCACAAGGCTTGCAGAAAACCCATGAGACTGAGTTGGTGAACCTACCTTATTGTCTTCTGTGATGTAGGACGGAGGGTCCGACAAGGACAGCTGTCTAGTCGTTCGGATGGCACGTAAAACAGAGGTGGCATGAACACTACATCTTGATATTTTATCCCATCCAAAAAACTAGACACTATCCTTGCCAAGCCCTCCCAGGAAACTTTCTTGACCAACCCCAGGATAGAACCCCGGACCTCCTGATTAGTGAGTCAGTGCTTTATTCACTGAACCACTGTGGCTCTACCTTTAAACAAACATTAGTAAATTTATATCATACATAAGTTGATAGACCTACTTACTTATCATATATCTTTACGTGTGCCGGTACAGCACTAATAAAACCAACTAATTTCTCACTTTTAATTACTCTAATACCACAGTGCCAACTCTGTAACCATCCTGGTGGCATCAATGCCCTTAAAAAAATAACAGATAATTATAAGAATAATCATCGAAAGGTCCCAATTTTAACATCAACACTGTAAATGAATATGTGGAATGAAAATTTGTTTCCATTTTTTATATGCCAAGACTTGGCATTCCAATCTACTCTGAACTTCTGTGTTCCAGGATAGTGACATTCTAATCCATCCTAAAATATGTAACGAGGGCAGTCATGCCATCATCTGCTCTAACTTAGCTTTGCTAGTCACACTATCATTACTTTACGCGGGTCATCTTACTGAAATTTATATCATTAATTATCCGAAAGTGTTGATAGTTCAATGAATTCTCCATTTCCGTCTTTCACTTTCTATGGTAGTCTCATTTATCACAAACCCATAAATACTGGATTGTTGCACTGTATAAAACTTAGTATGGATAAACAAGACTATGTGCAGATAAAAATAATCAAGTCAACTGTGGCATGACTCCGTGTTTTGCTTGTATTTTCTCTGAGGATTTTTGCATGAACTATGCAGGATTCTGTGCTAACACAACTAGGTAACTTGCTATAATTTATTTTAGAAATATTGAATAAAATGACAACTAAACAAGAATTATGAAATGTTCGTACCATCGTAAGAATTCTGATGAATAGTCAAATCGAAACATATTATCATCGTCTTCTACATAGTTTTCATTCAGCAATGTATACAATTCTTTCAACTAGAAAACACAAATTACAAATTCATTTTAACATGTATTTTAAAGATGGATTCCAGTTACAGTGGAGATCCTTATTACACACAATCATGCATACACACATATCTGGTACAATTTTATTTCTTTTATTCGTTTGCCTTAGAAAAGGGGAGAAAAAGGACGAGGTTGGGAATAAAACTATACGACATGACTCAAAGACAGACCTTATGATCTAAATCGTGCAAATTAGACCACTCGACAGAAATGGAGTTTAACATCCATGTGACGCAAAACAGGTCATTTCAAGACCAACATATGGACTTGCACATTGGGTCTTTAGCAGTGGGTGGAAACCAGAGGGCCCAGAATAAACCTACCTATCTGGTACAATTTTATTTCTTTTATTCGTTTGCCTTAGAAAAGGGGAGAAAAAGGACGAGGTTGGGAATAAAACTATACGACATGACTCAAAGACAGACCTTATGATCTAAATCGTGCAAATTAGACCACTCGACAGAAATGGAGTTTAACATCCATGTGACGCAAAACAGGTCATTTCAAGACCAACATATGGACTTGCACATTGGGTCTTTAGCAGTGGGTGGAAACCAGAGGGCCCAGAATAAACCTACGAGGCTGGACAGACGACCCTACATGTCATGTATGAGCTAGGAATCGAAATCACGCTGCTTGACTCAATGACAAGTGTATCCTATGGGAAGGATGTGATCATGTAAGACCTAATGTTTGCATTTAATAAAAAGTGAGAAATGATGTTTGCGTTTAATTCTAACATGGAAATGATGGGTTCTTGTAAGATCTAATGTTTGCATTTAATAAAAAGTGAGAAATGATGTTTGCGTTTAATTCTAACATGGAAATGATGGGTTCTTGTAAGATTTAAAGTTTCAGTTTTATTAAAACAAAGAAATAATTAGTTCACTTACTACAATAGGGTCTTGTATATCAAGCGTGTCCCATTTAAATCCTGTTGGCAGAGAATATGGCTCTTCTCTAATCTCTTGAACAGATTTATCTGGTTCTATATGATCATTACCTTGTACTTCTTCATCTACAACATCAAATTATTCAATATCTTTATACAAATACAATTCAATACTGAATAAAATATTCTGGCAGATTTCACTTCTCCCATGGGGTTTTACATCCTACTTTTCTGTTCTGTCCGGATTTATAAAGACGGCACACACCATACGGTGTGCTACTGACTACTCTTTATTTCCAATTCCAAATGTCAAGGGTTCTTTGACGCGTACAATGATATGTATACAACACTTTGTTTTTTCATCCTATCTGAATAACTAGACACTGTTCCTTACCAGGTTCACCCATCCTGCACCACTGACAAGGGGGAACCACTTTAGAATATATAATTATAATCTGCACATAAAAAGTCAAAGAGGGAATGTAGTATATACATGTAGAGAATTGTTTCATTCAAAGAAATGAAATGAAATGGGGTTTAACATCCTACTCTTTTGCACCTAACCTGGGCTAATGGAAGACGGGCATACGCCATACAGTGTGCTATGAGGGAAATTTTGCCCGGGCTACTCTTATATCGAATTCCAACTGCCAAGGGATCTTTTACGTGCACTCCAATGTGTACACGGGACCTCAGGTTTTTCGTCCCATCCGAACGACTAGGCAGCTGTCCTTGTCAGGCCCTCCTTTTGCACCACTGACAAGGGGAAATCACGCCGGAAAATCGAGAAGAACTTTCTCGGCCAATGCAGGGATCGAACACCCGACCACCAGGCTAGCGAACCAGCGCCTTATCCACTTAGCCACCGTGACCCCGTTTCATTCAAAGAAATCAGTATTTTTCTTTGATGAAATCAAGCAAGAGGGGGCTTTATTTTTTAAACATACATTATGCAAGAGCTAAATCTGCCTATTACAGGTTTATCTTTAGGCCAGAGATGTCTTCTAAATTATCAATTAGACTTTAATTAACTGATCCAGGCCGTAATCAAATCTTGATGGCATCAGATTTCTCCAATATTAAATAGATTAGAACAATTCATCCATATTTTGATTTCTTAAACATACATTATGCAAGAGCTAAATCTCCCTATTACCGGTCTTTCTTTAGGCCTGAGATATTTTCTAAATTATTAATTAGACATTATTTAACTGATGGAAAAGCAAGACTTAGCTTCAAACAACCATTCAATGGCTGAAATTATTGCACACAAACTTGTCAAAACTTCAAACTCTAATATCTTGGCTCGCAATAGAGTAATTTGAATGATATTTTCAAATTAATCATTTTACATTATCTATTTTCGAACTATTATACCAAGAATAGCTAGTTCTTATCTAATTCGTACATAATGTATCTTTAAGACTGACTGCCTCTAAGAAAGTCTAGTATACCAACCTAATTTTGGTACAGGTTGTGTTCTCCAAAACTGGAACACTTTCTTCTTAGCATCTTGAATGGTTTTTGCAGATTCTTTTTGCATGGAGAGAAGTTCAACAGCTCTCTGTATAGATTGAATTCCAGCAGCCTTTTGTTGCATCTGTCGCAGCTGATTAATGGAAACCTTCAACAAAAAAATATCATCTAAAAAAAGAGCGAGGAAAATGGGATCTACCGTCCACCTGATACCAACGTCATGTCAGTAATTACAATTTCATTTCAATAATTGGACTGCTTGTTAGTTTTTTTCACAGTGGGATAAGGCCAGAGGACCCAAAGTAAACCTAAGATGTTGGGCAGGTGACACTATTTCTTCTTCAGAATAAGCTTGATATCAAAACCATGCTACTTGACTCACTGACACATCTTATGATCTAAAGTGCATGCATTAGACCAGTTGACCACCTAGATTAAGAGAAATGAAATGGGGTTTAAGGTCCTTCTTTTTTGCTCCTATACAGGGGATTTTGAATTCTAACAGTCAAGTGTATATACAGAGGAATGTTTTTTCCTTCACACCCAAACACCACAACGTTTTTTTCATCTTGCATCATTGACAAGGCAAAACCACTTCCTGGAATGAGAAGACTATTCTATTATTATTCATGTGTCAGTAATATGTATGCATTTTTGGATACAATCCCCATGTAGAGAATTATTCCAAGAACGTTAGCGATACATGTTTCACAACATTGTAGTGCGCTAGGCATTCCAATTGAGCTAAAGGGACTACAATAATTACCTCTCTATCGTTCATATCATTTTCTGCATGATTATGATCAGCTGTGCACTGTCTATCATGCTGTTGACTTTCAGAGTCAGCTTCAGCTCCTGACTGTAACAGTTCTGTTAACCCTTCAATCATCTGTATTTTGGTTTCTTGTTCATCCAGGACAGCCTGACTATCAGAATCTCCACTAGATCTCTCCATATCTTTTGGCTTTCTCTTCTTCTTTTTACTCTTCTTTCTAGATGAAGCGTCGGCACTAAATTGCAATAAAATATAATGTAAGCAAAATATTACCGGTAAATCTCTTTAAGGTTAGTTGTATAGGTTCTTTGCCACTATAACAGAGATTGCAAATATCTTTTTTCCTCGAACTTGAAATATATAAACTTATTCATTTCTCAAATCTCATCCAATATAAGCAAAAACAAAGCAGACAGACTTGGGCCGTTGGGGGCAATGTAAGCACAAACCATAGAAAATAAACAGATAAATAAGTCTAAAGTTCAAGCTGAACAAGACTTGAAAATTACACACGAGTTAATTTTTTCCAAGATGCAGAATTCAAGGTTTTAAAGCATTTGTAATCAATGTGAATGTGATTCATGCAGACAACAGTATAACTAAGAACATCATTTTGATTTGCAAATGCAAGTCAGATCTGAGTCTAAAAATATGATAATTTCTTATTCAAGTCGAAAGCAAAATGCTACATAATTACGTGGGGGGAGACAATGTCATCTGACAGGAGAGTATGAAATGCTATATGCTACATGTCCAGATTTCGATTTACTGCATGACCGGACAGACCCTTTTTCATGTCAAAGCTTGAGACGTGCCGACGAAGTTTTGTTTGGAAATCAATCGCCATCATTCAATTACAGGCAATGCCAGGGTCTCCAACTTCTAATTCTGAGATAAAATAAAACCATAACAGAAAAAAGACAAAGAAAACACGTGTTTAAAAAATACCTTTCTTCATTCACTAAATCGTCATCAACATCACCATCAACAGCGCTCTGATCTTGTTCTAAATCCGAACTCATGTCATGCAGCGAATCTGCGTCAGCCATGATTACGATTTTGTGCAGGGCTACCTTTCTTGGACAATTTTTTTAATTCGATAAAAGAATATATGATAATGGAAGCAAACAACTTGGAATATATCGCCTGAAATAATGTTTCATTCCTTTATTAATATAAATTTCTATCAAATTAGGAGTTTAGACAAAAGATACGCAGTTGACGCATGGGCAGAGCGCTTGACAACTATAAACGTGTATTTGTTTCCGCCTTATAAATCCTATCCCACTCAATAGACCGTTGACGCTGTCTTCAACAAGAGAGTGTGAAGTAGCTTTATTTAACGTACGCTTCCACCGAAGTGATATCGCAGACAAAGTTCAACTAGAAAGGCAGTCAAGTTTTAATATAAAATTTGCGAGTTTTTCCGGGCACATGCTGATAGGCCTACGTCACACGTCCTGTCACACCGATTTTTACGACATGCTATTTATTAATATTAATAATATAATAATCTTTAAAGTTTCAATTTCATATTTTTAAGTTATATTTTTGAAATGTATTTAATTAAATCCCCCGAAATAGATTGAATCTATAAACAGTCCTACCTCGTTAAAGAATAATCCCACTAATCCTATAATTCACTATTGCCAGTTGAGAAATTGGCAAAAATATAATTTTCAACTTCAAATTCAAACGTTTGAAGATAGCCATTCCATGGGGGTGAATGGGAAAACAAGGGAGGTAATTGTGTGATTATTTCCTGTGTCACTGATTTTTATGCCTGTGAAATAATGTCCATGATCGTATAACAGTGAGTTGACAACCTTTTGAGCAAAAGACATACAAAATAATTATGTTTTGACTTTCTTGGAAAATATGAATAAGCAATCTGTTTCACAGAGGTATTGTGAAAGCTCTCTTAATTTCATATGTTAAGCCGCACCGATGTCATCCCTCTCGTTGGTTGTAGACTAGCCGCCAAGCGAATATCCACTGCTGATCAGTTTGATACAAAGTCGTAGGTCCTAAATAGATAGATTTTTTACAAAGCCCTATTTCAAAAGCGTATTGGGTGGCTGAATGGTCTAACGCGTGGCCGGTCATTTAATGAAGTGACGTATTTTCGAACCAGAACTTGTACGTGACAATGACAAAGACTAGGAATAGGATCGCCTACCTAACTTTGTGGGTTTTCTCTGCATGGGGCCGCTCGTTTCCTACCACTGCAAATTTAAGGCGGGATTAAAAGGAGGGGGCGGGGGATGAGGGTTTAACTGAACCGCAGTCATGGGTACTGATATTACCGGGCATACGGCATACAGTGTGCTATGATGACGGACATTCAGCCCGACGTGCATACGGGGTCTTGGTTTTGCGTCCCATACGAACGAGTAAACGCTGTTACTCCACCACTGAAAAGCGAAAACTACGCTTCAAAATCCCCGGGAATTTTCTGGACAGGATCGAACCCCGTACCTTTTGGTTAGTGAGCCAGCGCCCTTCCCATCGAACACCACACGTGCAGAACAGTGCAACGTTAAACCCCATCTAAATAATAAACTAAACTACAAATCAAAGATAAAACAAACAGTGCAATACACCAGTATACTACTATTACACATTACAGACACACGGTACGAAAATACAATAGTATCCCACTACTATTACACATTACAGATACACGATGCGAAAATACAATAGTATCCTACTACTATTACACATTACAGATACACGATACAAAAATACAGTTATTGTATATCAGGGGCGGATCCAGGCGGCGGGGGGGGGGGGGGTGTGTGACTAGGGTTACTAGTCACCCCCTCCCCACCAGTTTATAGGAATCCCGGGCCCTACAAGCTTCCACTGGGACATGCACGCATGGTCGTATATATATTATACAGCACACTGTGCGCATCTTATCAGACACACAATCAGCATCTATGTTACTAGAGGCAGAAATTAGCTCCGTAAACAGTGGCGGCGCCAAGGGGGGGCAAGGGGGGGCATTTGCCCCCCCAAAAATCTTGCCTGCCCTCTGTTTGCCCCCCCAATAATTTTCGGAAAAATAATGTCTGAAATGCTACCTGGCTGCATTCTATATTTATCTCGACGATCAATGCCCGAAATACTGTCAGAATGCATTTCGGGCCGTGTACTTTTCAAATTTTCGTTGAGGCTCGCAAGTCCGTTTATTTCACAAAATATAGTGGCGAAAATATTCATTCACTTTGAGTCACTCACTCAGCCCGTTTGTCACTTTCTTCTCTGGTCGGATAAACTAGTAATTTTGCAACAGGCCGTATCTTTATCTCGACGATCAATGCCTGAAATACTGCCAGACTGCATTTCGGGCAGTCTACCTTTCAAATTATTGGAGACTTCATTGAGTTTCATGTGACGCTTTCCTCTCTGGGGTCGGAAAGACTAGTGATCAGGCCACAGGTGACATCCGATCAGCTCTATTTATCTCTACGATCGGTGCCTGAATACTGTCAGGCAGCATTTCCAACAGTCTATTTTTCAAAATTTTCTTGGGGAGGTCCCCAAAACCCCCACAAGGACTCGCTACTTTAGCGCTCACAAAGGTACTTCGTTGAGGTTCGCAAGTCCGTTCGTTTGCCATTTTGGTCTCTGATCGTATAAACTAGTGATCAGGCTACGGACAGTATGTGGTCAGATTTATTTATCTCGACGATCGGTGCCTGACTGAATACGCTATCAGAAAGCATTTCCGAGAGTCTATTTTTCAAAATTTTCTGGGGGAGGTCCCCCATACCCTCCATAAATACTCCCGACATTGGCGCTCGAGAGTGGGATTCGTCGAGGTTCGCAAGTCCGTTCGTTGAACACTTTACCTCAACGGTCATTGCCTGAAATACTGCCAGGCTGCATTTCCGGCAGCCTGTTTTTCAAAATTGTCTGGGGGAGACGCCCCCCCCCCTTTAGTTGATACTCGTGCCTTTGCCCCCTTAACCTTGGACTTTGCCCCAGCTTTGCCCCTCCAACCACCGACGGCTGGCGCCGCCACTGTCCGTAAACCGCGGTCGGTGAGACAAAACATGGGGTTGTCACCCCCCTCAAAAAAGTCCTGGATCCGCCACTGTATATATATATGATACTACATGTATTACACATTACAAACACGTATAGAGATATCGACCCGTTGAATTATACGATTGGGGATACCAATAAAACAAATTAATAAAAATTCATTTGTGGTTCGACGTCATATATTTATAGCCTATTCCCAAATATAGCCTTGAAATCACCACATTGTGTGAAAAGTCTGACCCGTTCTTCGATCTTTTGCGGAGTGCCAGAACGATAATTTTCACACGGATTCTCCCCACGAAACACTTTATAATAGATATTTCCATTACAATTTAGACTACTACACTAATATAGAATAGAGGGAAAATCAAAACGCAGGAGATAAGAAGATCTTATTTTATAAATTCACTGATTTAATCTAGAATGAACTAATGCAAATAGGTGTCACAGAGCTGCCAGATAGAACTTTCACAATTACAAAGTGCAATTTACGAACCGTTTCTTTCTTAACAAACTTCTTCAAACTACATATTTTGAAAAGAAAGGAGTAAATAAGGGGCGGTGCCAAAGTTGTAAAAGTTAATCTACGCTCTTTGTAAATGAAAAGGCGATCAGTCGTGGGATGATTTTATCAGATGTCATCATAAAAGAAATTCTCAAAATAATTACGGGGTAAAGGTGATCTATTACGTCATGTCATCATTACGCACATGGCGACAAAATGTAGCGGATGTGGAGCTCGAATGGTAGTAACTTATTCCTTGAGAAACCTTTACTCTAAGCATTGTTTTCTTTAATAGAGGGAACAACATATTTGTACGTGGACTATTATTGTGATTTACCAAGATGTAATATCGTTTTGATTCACCGATCGAGTGTTATTTTAGCAGTTACTTCCCCTGGTTCATTACATTTCGTCTGGTCTTTCTTTTGTCCAATTGAATGGGGTGAACGTTTTTAGGGTGGGGGTGGGGTCATTCCAACATTATTTTATCCTCGGTATGTTATTATTTGTATATTGAAGACTACCGATCTATTTCATAGGGCCAACTTCAAGCTTGGTCAAAGGACACGAGAGAGAGAGAGAGAGAGAGAGAGAGAGAGAGAGAGAGAGAGAGAGAGAGAGAGAGAGAGATGGGTTTAACGACCACTCAACACAAACTAGGTCATTTCGGGACTAACATGGTTTTTAATTTTATTTCAATAATTCGCTTGCGCGTAGGGTCTTTAGCAGTAAGAGGAAACCGAAAGACCCAGAGAAAACCCACGAGGTTGGGCAGGCGACCCCACTCCTTGTCACGTACAATCGGAGATTTGAAACCACGCCTGACTCAATTACAGGCTTTTTGATACAGCACCCACGTGTCAAACGACACGAGACGCAAGCAGGGCTAGTACGAATCCCAACCCTGGACCTAGCCTTAACGCTTACCTTTACCCTACAACCACGTACCATAAACGTTATAGCGACCTTGGGTGAATCAAGCTATTTTTGTGTCCTCATTCTACAAAAATTCTTCACCGCGAAGGGGGACCGAGGAAACCAAATGGTCCGAAGGCCTAGAATTACACATGTCGCCACACTGATCATCAATGAATATTCGCTAGGCCTGTCGCTACAATCGCTGGTCGAGAAAGTTCATCGGGATTTTCCTAAGTGGTTTCCTCTTGTCAGTGGTGCAGGACGGAGGGCTTAACAAGGACAGCTGTCTAGTCGTTCAGGTGGTACGAAAAACCGAGGACCCGCGTATACATTGTCATGCACGTAAATGATCCCGTGGCAGTGTGAGTTCGATATGAGGATAGGCCATATAGTGCCGCTGCCCGTGTAAAATCCCCTTCATAGCATACTGTATAGGGTATGCCCATCCTCATTAACCCAGTATAGGAGCAGAACAGTCGGACATTAAACCCCGTTTCAATTCATTTCATTTCTACAATCACGGAAAGGAATGACATCGGTGCGGGTTAATTAGCTCGCGATATTAACTTTTTCCTCTGCAAATTAAATTCCAGATCATTGTTTGAAGTATTAGAAAAATAAATAAAGGTACTTGAAGTATATCTAGATAAAATATATTTTTATTTAGTGTAAATGGGTATATGAAATGAGTAATAGGCATAAGTCTGCCCTGAACAGTTTACACTACCACCGTGTAAATAACAAAGTTTTCACTTAAGATTTGAGAACGACAAGAGGAACTTGTTGAAACGTAGTGTGAAATAAACTCAGTGATTGTTTTCCAAATAAATTTGTGTTATTAACTTTAGATTATAATAAAGATGCAGCATTACATTGTTTCCTGACACTATTCATCGCAGTTGATATACTTTAACGTCACGACCTGGATCCAAATGTTTTCATTTCATGGGTAGGGGTACCCCAATAACAATTTACCTTCTGAGCATAATGAATGTTTTGGATGTTACTAGTTTTTCAAGATGAACTGGAGCAGATTTGTTTAAGATACATTATTGGAGATTAGATAAAGAGTTGGCAGTTCTCACTATAATAGTTCACCAGCAGCTAAATCGTCCGGACAGTCAACAAGAGTTGTCGCATGTTAAGTAATTATCAAAAACCATTAGAATTGTTTTTTTTTTTATAAAGTTCTGCCCCATGCTAACGTTTAGATTATATAGTATACGAAACATTTAATATTATGGATTTAGCTGTACAATTATCAAAATTCATTGAAAATCAATATACTTGTTTGTCTCAAGACCTTAAACTCTGTTTCAAGTTTCATCGAAATCAAATTAAAATTGTGACCTCTACAGGTCCACAACCGTGGTATACAATATTGTTACACTATTCGCGTACAAGCGGCGGCCATTTTGTCCGGCAATTTTGGTCCGATTTTCACGAAATTCGAACCCAACCTTCATTACTGTGTAACGGTGATACAATCGAATGTTTTTTTTAAATCGGATAATAATTGCGACCTCCAGGGGGACCACTAGCCATAAAAGGCGATTTTTCGGACAACCAGGGGCCATAATTCAGGAAGTTATGATCCGATATGCGCAAATATGGAAAGGAACCAAGATCATTGAGTTATAAACACGTATTTGAAGTTTTATCAAAATCGGTTCAATATTGTGACCTTTAGAGTGTTCACAAGCTAAAAACGTGATTTTCCGTACAACCAGAGGGCATAATCCATGAAGTTACAGTCCGATACATGTCAATATCGAAAGGAACCGAGATCGCGGGGTGATAAACCTGTGTTTCAAGTTTCATTGAAATCGGATAAAAATTGTGACCTGTAGACTGTTCACAAACAATTGTGGACGGACGGACACGGGCGACGACAAAATACGTCCACATGTAAATGTGGGCGTATAAAAACCAGATAATGTAAAAGGGGAGGTGCTGACAATTTCGGTCAAATTGATCCACTCTGAACCGAAAATTCAGCGATTGTATTTTCGGCCTAGCCTCGATCATCATTACTAAAGTCGGTACGATAACAAAAACATAATTTCGATTATCCATTTCATGATTTATAAAAGTTTAGTAGCAAAGCGGATCCTAATCCAGTAAATATCGCACGTTAGCATTGACATCGAGAGTTGATTATGGTGTGGATAAGTTAATTACTGTCTAATTAATAAGTTAGATAATATTTCAGGTCTAAAGAAAGACCTACAATAGGCAGATTTAGCTCTTGCATAATGGATGCTCAATAGATCACTAAGTTATAGATGTCGTGATATTGTCTTTAATCCTATTAATCCTTTATACTATTTAAGAGTATAGCCCGAGCTCAATATTATCCACCCTTTAATTTAGAAGCAAGCCATCCTTTCAAAGAATATTCTGCATTTATCTCTCCATAACACTGCTTCCTGTAAAAAAAACCCCATCCATTCTGTAAACTAATTTAGAAAGTTTAGTTTCCAAACGCTACAGTTCTTGATACATGTCACGATCTGTATAGGATACAGTAAAGTTGTTTGCGATATCATCCTAGGGGGGAACGGGCGGTAAATCCGGTGAACGAACGGGTGTAAACGGTACCATGTAGATGGCTTTAATATGTTAAGTTTTGCTGCTTTGTTTTATGAAATGAGCTGAAATGGGGTTAAACGTCCTTCTTTTCTCAATCTGATTCAAACATAGATCCTATTTCGTTTCGTTTTGATAGTTCAAAATTTCGTTGTACTTGTCTTTACTGCACGTAGACCATCGAAAGTATAAAAAAAACGAAACGAAATATAGATCTACATTTTCTGAACAGACTGGGCTAATGACGGCTTCGTTTTACGAATTAATAATAGCATGCATGGATGGCTACTTCCAGCTACAGATTTCCGTGACAAAATTCCATCGACATGCGACAGATCGCCAATGCACATTAAACGACATCTATGTTATGACACGATTATGAACACAATATTAATTGCCAATAAGTGTCAAGTGCATATATTGATGAAGTTAATTAGGTCCAGTGAGGTGTTACTGACACTGTCACGTCAATGGCAAGCAATCTGGCTTAAAAATATGATTAAAATATTATATATCCGCATATATTATAACCACAATCTAAACCATCACCCCACTTCGCAGCCTCTAAGCGCAAATGGCGAATTTAATGTTTAAAAAATCTATCACGATCGAGTAATTTTCTGTGACAAAAAAATAAAAAATTTTTCTCGCGAACACCGAGTGCTTATGTAAATCATTGTTTATAATTTATTTCATGGGTTTCAAAAAATTGAATCACGCGTTCGTATAGACGTATTTTCAAGGAAGATGTCTATTCTTCGGAGATGGCAAATTAGATTTCTTAGATCGTTTTACACGGTTGATTTAACGAGGATAAAATAAGGCTGTTACCCGAACACTACTGCCATCGATACGACATCACTTAAACAACAACCGATTGATCAAAATGGCGCCCCTTTTAACTGCAGATCTCTATCTTCACCAAAATGATTGACAATTGATGAAAGCCGATTAAAACCCAGCTGATTTCTTCAAAGAAGGAAATCCCCTGTTTGCATTTAATAACAGGGTTATGTGAACGCATTACGTCATTTCATTTGCGATAGAAAATACGAAACAACCGGAAAGGGAATTTTTTTATTGACTTTTGCAAATTACTTGATTTGTCTTGTACCAGGCTGTACGTGTGTATCGTTAATTTTCTGAGAACACACAATCTGGGGGAATAAGCAAATTATTCCAGAAAGAAACTTATCACAGAGAAAGAATGCCGTCCATTGGTACTTTAAAAAAATAACATCAGATAATATTCAACATTACAAACAAGCAATTTAAAAGCAGAAATTCTTTATTTTGCCCATTATAAAGTAATTGGGGACACGCTAGCTGTGACTATAATATACGTTTTCAATAAACTTCTATCGGGGGGGCTTCAGGGATCAATGCTTAAACCAGTCTTATATAGATTATAAATACTGCGCTAGGCAAGGGAGCTTTTTGTTAATATAGCGCCCAAAGTACAGCAAAAAGTGACCGACAAGGGATGAAATGTTAGGGTTTATGCATCTGCATTTTTTACAAATCACATCCAGAATTTAAATTATTTCATAAAGATTTAACAAAATTTTATTTTGGCAGTTATCGGTCCTGGTCGATGATTAGTTGGACCCTGGTTAGGTGATGTTTTACACTGGATTCTTGTAAAAGCTATGAAATAAAACTACTTTAAGGGGTATGTAGAAGCGATTTGTATATTTAAAAAAACCACGGAGAAACGTTGTTTATCGTCCATTTGACACTTACTAGAGCATTTCAGTACTAGTGCGGTTCAATTTAATTTCAATAACTCGTTTGCGCGTTGGGGTCATTAGCAGTGCGGGGAAACCGATCACCCTATTAGTTCTTATTACCGAATCAATAGATAGAGAGAGGGGGGAGGGGGGTCACTTACGCATAGGGGCCTTTAGCAGAGGGAGGAAATCGGAGAAAAACCCTCGAGATTGGACAGGCGACCCTACTCCTTGTCACGTACAACCGCGAAATCGAAACTACGCCAATTGACTCATTGACAGACCTTAGCGCGCACGTGCTAGCCGTTCGGTCATCCAACTCCCCATTTAGATGTGGGAATACTGAATAACCCAACAGAGAACCAAATGTCTAGAATTAAAAAAAAACAAAACAAAACAAAAAAACCCTATATATAATAGAATCATGTAAATTTAATTCTGTGCAAACTTTTTTTTTTCTTTTTTTGGGTGAATCATTATTTTTTTTTAAATAATTATATTTTATTATATCCTGTTTCACAAATACTTAATTAGCAGAAAAATTGTTTATGAATTATTTCTTGTTTTAAATAATTATTTTCTTGTTTTCCTTTTCGTTCGAATATCCTATTTCACAAATATCCAAACACAGGAAGTTCCCCCGACTAGGAAGAACGTCGTAAAATGACTGTATAATTATATATAGGTATTGACATCCGTGCCTACATCGCTATAAGTCGGTGTTTTCCCTTTCTTTTCATCTGAAGAATTTACAACATTTTTATTTCAGTTTTACAAATTGACTCATAATCGCAAGGTGTTATTATTATCACATTTATATTTGATTTAGATTCTAATTATGTATCAGTATTGTCTTTAATTATTTTCTCTTTAACTGGCACTTGATTCGTCGCTATATTTAATCCGACAATAAAAGCATCATAAACTTCTCACACAGATCTTGTCTGTGATATCACACTAGGATAGACGCGGATGTTATGACCTACCTTACGAACGGGCAAAAGGGGGGGGGGTGTTGGGGGGGATGGGGTAGGGGCAAACGTTCTGGACCGTCGCACTTCGAGTTGTAACTATACCTGTTGTGAGCTTATGTCGCTTCGAGAAAGAGGCACCTTCTCATTTTCGTTGGTATTCCGGTTCCTTCCACAGTAATGACTTTAAAGCGCATGCTTTGAATTTACAAAATAGGGTTCGTCAGTGATATGCCCACACACCCACTTTTTTCTGTACCCACAGTTTACAACGACAGGACAATAATGGAGAGAAAGAGATAAATTCGTTTTAACGACCACTGAACACAAACTGGTCATTTTTTTACTAACATGCGGTATAATTTTATTTCAATAAGACTTTATGACCTAAAGCGAACAAATAACAGAGAATAGCAATAGCTTAGTGACAGGAATAAATTTGAGTTTCAAAGTTAATCCAACGCTAAATAATTTTAATTCATATAAATCTCTTGCCATTTTTTACTTATCCTAATAATATATATACAGTTGTATTTATTAATATTTCTTAAACGTCCATTACAATATTTTAATAAATTAATTCTAATAATTGATGCTATTTTAGGAAAATTATTTATCAATCAGTCCTTTAGATTTCAGTAGACAGGCATGAAATAGGATGGAGGTGTCAAATAAATTATTCAAATATTCAAATCTCGCCTTACGGTCAAAAATATCATGTCTTAAAAAGAAGGGGTTTAGAGAGCTGCACTGCCAAACGCCACAATAGAATGTCTTAATTGGAAAGCTCTGACTCTATTGTAGTGCATCAATTGCCTGACGCCGCAAGATCCGCGAACACAAAGACTAACTTCGTGAAGGAGTATATATTATTTTTTGTCCAGATATCCAAACAAAAATGGTTGTATTTTTTGGCAGTATGATTAGTTGTTTAGTGTATTTACAGAACGCCATATGACCCACCGCACCCCGATGTCGTTAGGTTGACATTAAAGCTTGATTAATGTGACACGTTTACGGCGATTTGACAATCATACAGTGTCCGTTTATTTACCGAATTTCGCGTGGCCCAGCTCGTTCCTCAATTCAATATGGCGATGCTTACTAATGAGCGATATTGTTTCGTTTTTGAGTTATTGATCGAAAACCATTTAGTCAACTACTAATAAAGATCATTGGCAATAATCACTCCACTGACATGACATCTTGACATGGTCTGTTATAGTGACAACTTAACTGCCATTTCACTTGTAAGGTTCAATGGCTAGGGACCAGTCATTTTATCTTCAATGTTTACAAACTTAAGAGCCCAAACTATCAATACGTCAATTTTACTATTCATACTAATTTGATTCTTTGCTCGCATAACGCTTATTTATCATAAAGTCATTGATGGGCATCTTCTACCAAACAATGTCCTCGCGCCCTTATGGCTAATACTGAATAGTTATGACACATAAGAGACTCAATATTTGCCTTGACCTTCCTGAGTTTTACAAATATATTTGTTATTAGGCGCGAGTAGAGGGCGGAAACACCTGCGTGATGTATGTATGACCACCATGTTTCTGATGCGTTTTATCTGATCGAATTGCGGTCAAAAAACGCTTCAAAAGAAATAATAAAGAAAAGTCAAGAAGCGATTGAGAAAAAACCACAACAATAAAAACCACAATAATGTAATACATTTCTTAAACATAATTCATACAGATAGCCAAGAATATCTCGAGAGACACTCTATAATGTTACATATTAGATTTGGAAATATGAAATGCTATTTTACAAATTGAAATATGAAAATCTGGAAGTCGGTTAGATTTAGGCATTCATCAGATTATAATTGGAATATGGAGCATTTGAAAAGATTGGTCCAAGAAAGGCCACTTGTGTAAGTCTTTCTTAAAGTGTAAAAGAGTCAGAAGGAATGTTTTTATCTTAATACGAACATACCAGAATCTGTTGACAGTTGATATTACCTGTAGTACATGTACTGTGAACGTATATCCTATATATTTTAGCTGTACGGATAGGGGATTCGTGTCATTTTATTATAAAAGAATATTTTCTGAATTTGTCAAAAAGTATCTTATTTTTCCAATTAAAGGATATAAACCGTCATTTCTTGCACACACAAAAAGATGACATACACACGGCCTCAAAGCCTGTTCAACAATTTAAAATAAACATAGACATGATATATTCTAAATAAAGATAAATTTATAGAGATAATAATTAGACCCAATGTGACTGAGACACGAATAAAACATGAGTTTTGAAAGTTTGACACTAACAACTCATTTCCGTTTAATTCAGGTCTCTAAATTGCACTCAATAAAATCATTCGGGTTAATTAGTAGTCTCATAGGCAATCTTCGGCAATGGCAAAACGGACAACCATTCCAAGCATTGTCTTTTCCCAAGAGAGAAAGAGATGGGGTTTAACGTTCCCTGGACAAAAACTATGTCATGTCGGGACTAACATAGGGTTCGATTATTTTTTCAATAATTCACTTGCGCGAAGGGTCTTTAACCGTGGAATGACAATCGCCAATCGAATAATAGTAAGCAGAAACGTCACCGACTAGAAAATCCACGTCAATACCCATTTATTTATTATACAATATTTCTAATTAGGCGTTTCTCACAGTTTGAATGCTTTAAATGTCAACATCGTCAGTTGTCGAACAATAAGAAGGTAGCTGTTGTGTTCATTTTGTGTAACTTACTCGTTCTAGAACATCTGAGACCACTTCCCTTAAATAACTGGATCGGGAACCATTGCTCCAAGGTTACTTTCACCCTATAAGCATCGGTTCCTAAAATTTATATTAAACTATATAAGGCGTTTTCTTAACCACCCGATAACACTTCTCGGTTATCTGATTTAATCTTAATTCTTCAGAACTAGTATATTAAACCTTTTTATTCCAACTGTTTTGTTGTCACATAGCGCCGTTTAATAGGTAACACGGGGGTTGGGATGACCATGTGGTCTAGAGTGCCGCGCTTCGACCTCTAGCTGGCCGGTCACCTCTGGCTTGCGGCTGTGGTTTCGATCCCTGGTGTGAGCGTATGTGGCATGGAGATAGGGGCACTCCGGTTTCCTCCCACTGCTAAAGACCCCTACGCGCAAGCGAATTATTGAAATAAAATTGAAAACCATATGTTAGTCCCAAAATGACCTAGTTTGTGTCGAGTGGACGTTAAACCCCATATCTCTCTCTCTCTCTCTTTATGGGTAACACGACGTTGTAAAGCGTTGTAAAGCGTACAAGACTAAAAATGAGGAAATATTTCAAAAGCATAATATATAGTTACTTTCAACAATAATATAATAAAAAAAAATACAATAAACAAAATTACATGGTTGTTCCTGCATATTATTAAGGGTGCCGGGTTCGCTCCCGGTGTTGACCGAGCAAATGATGCAGAGCGGAGGGTCTGGCAAGGAAAAAGTCTGTATGGTACGAAACACCAAAGTCACGTGTACACATCGGCACGCACGTAAAAGAACCCTTGACTGAATTCGAAATAAGACTAGGCCCCGTGGAGGCCAAATTACCCTCATAGCACATTCGATGCAGAGATAAGTAGGACGTTAAACCCCATTTCATTTTATTTTAAGTGTATTTCATTAATAAAATGAAATGAAATGGGGTTTAACGTCCTACTCTTCTGCACCTGACCCGGGCTAATGGAAGACGGGCATACGCCATACAGTGTGCTATGAGGGAAATTTTGCCCGGGCAGCGGCGCTACGGCCTACTCTTATATCGAATTCCAACTGCCAAGGGATCTTTTACGTCCACGCCAACGTGTACACGGGCCTCGATTTTCCGTCCCATCCGAACGACTAGGCAGTTGTCCTTGTCCTGCAACAATGACAAGGGGAAACCACACCGGAAAATCTGGATGACCTTACCCACTTAAAAATGAACCCCGGTTACAAAACTACAGAAATAATTAAATTACAAAAAAATACCGCCGTGACCTCCGTTTCATTAAACAGTTTATTTCATCTGTTATGCATGTTTAAAAAGTCTCCCTCTCTCAAATTTCTCAGTACTAACCCCTATTCTTGGGTTTTGGGGCGTACACTCAAGGAGTTAGCCTCAATTATCACCAAACTTCGGCACGCCACCAATACAGTCATGACCAATGGTTTTTTCTAAGACCGAAGACCACCTTCAATGAGATTTTCGCCCAGCTAATCGTATTGGACAATCGTTCCATTTTCCCGCGAAATTTTAAATGGGAAGTTTTGTTTTTTGTTTGAAAATTCTTAAAAGAATAAAACGTATAAGTGCCGCTGTTGTGCACAATTTTCCTCTTCGTTGCACGCGCAACAAAAGGGGGCGAAATGGCCATATGTCTGACCCAGTGAAGAAATCATAAAACGCCATTACTTTCATTTTTAAAACCTGTCAACCAGAAGTTATGGTAATGAAATATACAGTTCTAGAACTTAAGAAAAGCTGCATTCACAAACTCGAGTGTCCTTCTATTCGACAACAATTTGCGAAAATTGAAAGCTTTCATCATTCTACACGTTTGTTGTATATTGGCCCGAGTAACCCATTTACACTTGAAATGACTTTTGTGGGATAAGCTCTTGTCGAATGACCATCTCTGAACTATTGTGTAACCATTCATAACTATATGATTGAACACAACGCCTTTTATTCGACTTGCGTGCGGATTAAACAGTTAATCTGGGCTTTGCCCCCCTTGATCCCCAGATCGATTTCAACCTCTGTTAGCGGAGAAAATGAAATCGTATTGTGTAGCAGATTGCGGTTAAAATTTTTTGGGTTACTTCATAATATTCGAAGACCACCATCAATTCAATCGCCCTTCTACCACAAGATTAGGATTAAGAAAAAATCGAATGCCATACAAAATATTGGCACGTGATGCCACAATATCTTTGTTCTTCTTTCACTTTATTTATTTAAGCTTGACGGACTGGGTTACACTGTTCTTTGTTTTTTTTAATATTAACTCAGAACATGTTGTTTTGAGTACACTTGATAATTTTTTTAAAGTGACGGTCTTTCAGAAAAACAAATATTGATTTTTTTCCTCCCAGATATTAGTATGCAAGGGCGGATCTCTATTTTTTTTTCATCAAAACTGTTAATTAAATTGCACACTATGCATTTCTAAAATTCAAACATTTCAAGTTTAAAAATTAGGTTAGACTGTTCTCGAGAGGTGTTATTTTTATTAAGCGGGAATATGTTGTCAAACATATGCAAAGTCCTTTGACAATCTTTTTTTAAAAATGAACCTTTTTGAACTAACCTCGAATTTGTGTACTTTTAGATATTAAAACGCTATTTCAAGAAGCAGGCACATTCAATAACTATACGTGTCGTTAGTCTGCTCGTGTGTGCGGTGTGTGCATATTTTTGTTAATAAATCGGGAACGGGTTTCTTGAATACACAAACTGCACAAAAGTTGCTGGAGTGCGCAGAGTTCAATATTAATTTGACAGCCCCTCTGAATAGATAGATATGAAAGAAAATACACTTTAGAAGAGAGGACGTGGGATATTGGATGAAATCGACAATAACTCTCGGATCCAGGGGGTGGGGATCAGGGGGCCGTGCCCCCACCCCTCAGCCCCAGTCACATAGCTTTCGTTTGCTTTGTTACTGTTGTAGTTCACATATCTGCTCTTTAATAGATGATTTAAACATGATTTTCACATTTCATGTTGCAACGTATTACCCTTTGCTCCAATGTATGCCCCCCCCCCCTCGACAAAATCCAGGATCCGGGCCTGCTCGCGCAAATTACTCTCTTCATCTCTGGAAAACCTTCAATTTTAGGCATAAGTTCCACAGGATCAACCCCATATCTGCAAAGATCTGATATCTAAGAAAATGTGGGGCTCAGTTTTAGGCCACCTGCCCTCACCCCAGCAACACAATACACAGGTGTCCCTTTCAAATATAGGTTTTTTTTTTACATATCTTTTTATAAACTTCATTATGCACAGACAAATATTAGACATGTGCTCATAACAATACACAGTACAGGTAGAATCTATTGTACATGTATTTACATGTACATACCCGTCCTTAATATGGTTATACACTTTCAAATATACGGAACATGTGGACATGCCTTTACTGTTATATACACTTTCGTAGAACGTCAACCTGGTGGGTTTTCTCTGGGTTCTCCGGTTTCCTCCCACTGCTAAAGACCCCTAGGCGCAAGCGAATTATTGAAATAAAATTAAACAATATATTAGTCCCGAAATGACCTATTTGGTTTCGAGTGGACGTTAAACTCTCTCTCTCTCTCTCTCTCTCTCTCTCTCTCTCTCTCTCTCGTTGAACTTTTGTTATGGTTATACACATTCAAGTATACGGATATGTGGGTATGCTTTTAGTGTTATACACATCCATATTCGACACAAACAGTTTTATTCGGGATGTCTGAATCTGCAGTATATATAAGCTTCAAATAAAGCTTTCAGTTGTATTATCCCATTATGGATATGTGTAGTGCTCATACATATACATAAATTGTACTACACATTATTGTGATTTTTTGAAACTGTGTACAAACTCTATATAAAGTTTTCAGTTTTATGATAATTATACACATAACTTTCACTGCACATTGTTGTGATTTTGTGTGTATACTCATAAGTTTGTCTGAAACTGTGTACAACTTCAGTTTTATGATCATTATAGACATAAATTTCCCTACACATTGTTGTGATTTCAGAATGTATATTTCGTCAGTGTATATTATGTTACAGCAGTTATACACATTCGTTTTTACGACGAGTTGCCTGCAACTATGTATAAACTTCATCTACAGTTTTCAGTGATATTATCATATCATATATGTGTAATGTCTATATTATACATAAATTACATAATTTTGTCTGTGTATCAATGGTAAAAAGTTACACACATTCGTAGTTATTTTTTATACACAGTTATACACAGTTTACAATACACATATCAATTACACACCAATCATATTTACAGATACACGTAGTTTTATTATTTATACACATTTATACACAGTTTAAAATACACATATCAATTTACTATAAACACTTTTCAGTATCTAAAACAATGTATACTTAAATATTGAAAAACAGTCATTTTCGAGCTCATTTTTATTTATTAAAAAAACACTTTTGAATTAGTCAATTCTAATCTACGAATATCTTTTGAAGACCGGTAATTTGTTCTTTTTCGGATTTATTTCTGTCTTCAAACAGATCAAAGCGACTGACTTGTTTTCAAAATTGGGGCTTAATTTTCTCAGCTTTCGTTAAACGAAACATTTTCTTTGGTAAAACTGAAAGTATCCATATTTGTCCGTCCTCGCGTTTTCTAAATATGAAAATGTATTTCTAATTATATAAAAGTCATATGCCCACTCTGTAACTACTTGTACTTATCTGGATTAAAATGAAAATTCTAAATTTTATCTAAAATATTGTGCATTAATGAATAATTTTCGTCATAAGCATTCGAAAAACTCATAAAAGGAAATAACATATATTTTTAAAATCTGATTTTAAAATTAAACTAACTAATAACATATTCCCTTTTCTTTACAAATGATCAAAAAAAGAAATCATGTTTGTTCTGTTGTCAAAAGAATCTACATAAATGTTTAATATAAATTTCAATATTCCTTGATACTTTATACGCTTTGATGTTAACTTTTCCAATTTTTCTACTCATCTTTAGCTTCAGTCGTGGTTGGACATTCTGTTAATATATTTTCCTTTTCTTTCTGTTATTTCAATGATATTATTTTAATATTTGCACATCAATACCGGGTTAGTCTTTAATGCGTATTCTATGGATTTACCTGCAGCAGACTGCACTGTGTCGGTTCGATCAAAGACTACAGTGCTAGATTTCCCGTTAGGTAAACTGCAAATGAAATGCATAGAAAAAAAATATTAAGGAGTCAAGAAGTGGCAGAGAAGAGAACGAGTTATCCGATATAAAAGCAAACAAGATTTAATAAATTCAAGCGTTATCTTAGTTGTATAAAGGACTATTATTATACCCGATCCCCGAACTCTAATCTTCACCGGCGTATTGATCATTTGGCGCGGACGACAGGTTGACGCTTCGCTCTGTCTGTCAATATACCTTTACCTGTGTAGCCCCTGTCAGTAGGCGTGACCTAGCATACATAGGTCACCCATCTTCATACAATAGTTCCGGTGTTAAAACCAACTCATCCATGACGCCCTGCAAACACGAGTCGTAATTTTAAAGCTGTCAATCACTAGGCCACACCCTGCGGTCGTCGATGCGTGCCTCGCACGTGCCATTTTACGTCAATCAAAAGGTGTTGCTCAGGTAACGATTGTCAAGGTTTAGAAACGCCGTTTAATTTTTGTGATTCGGAAAGGTATAAATCAGGTAGCGGATGGAGACGGAAATCAGAAGTAATCGTCTAAGCTAACAGGAAGGATATCATCTTGTTGAATATTTCCGCTACCAGACGATACCTGAACAGCAGAGCAGACGTACCTCATCCAGTAACAAGATAAATTTTCTACAGGTACATTTTTTGTTTTAAAGTTTCCCTAAAGAGACGCATCAATTTATTGTGACTAGACGATTTTTGGAAGATGTGCAGAGTTTAGCAGTTCGTCAGAAAAACTTCAGATAATATTTAGTACTAGCATTTTAGAATCAAGGTTGAACTTTGAACTTTTACCAGTCATCATGTATGCCAATACGTACGCCACTGAGATTCCAGCCACTTCAGCAGATTGGTCAACTGATATGAGCAGTTATCTTACGGAACTCATCCCAACAGTGTCTTATCCAGATCCCACGCCTACTAATATGTACAATGAAACCAACCACTTTGACAGCATGAACTTTTTTCCTGAACAAGTTATGGGTATGAACGTACATTCGGTTTCCCCCTCCTTCAGTGAAATGTCATCGGATAAATCAGATTCCGGTTGCTATAGTGACGATTCAAATTCCATGTCAGGAGGCTGGGGTTCCCAGAGTTACGGAGCGTGCAATCAAATGCAAGACTCTTTCGATCAGGGATTTGCGATGTCTTTTGGGCAGTATCCATCTTCGTCGGGCTCTATTACTCAAGCACCAGCACCCAAGAAACGTCGACGACGAAAGCAGACTCCTGTACAGAGAGGGGCAGCTAACTTGAGAGAAAGGAAGAGGATGTTCTACTTAAACGATGCCTTTGATGACCTGAAGAAATCTCTGCCTAAAAAGGACAATAAATCCAGATTATCAAGGATAGACACTTTAAAAACCGCCATTGATTATATTCAGAGTTTGTCAGAGTTACTTAAAATTGTGTGAAGCAGGTTCGATGCAATAGTTTGTACTTTCCCACAAAAAAAACAACTTGTGCTTTTACTAAGACAATGATATTAGTTTTCATTCAGCGAATTCAAAAGGACGTCTTCCAGTGCCTAATGAGGCAGAAAAAAGCGAAAGGTGTTAGAATAAGCTCCTTGATGAATGAGCTAGAACGATAGGGGATGAACGTCAATTGTGCGATCGAAAAGAACAAAACCCTCAAAATACATCGTGTGGACTTAACGTTTTTTTCTCATATAATAGAGAACTGATAAACGATATTACGGATTTTTAATAAGTGGTGCTTTGAACAGATGAAGTTGACGTGTGGCTGTAGAACTATTTATTGTGTGTGCGAGTGCAGATATGAGTGCTGCGATTGTTGTGTGTGACGAACTTTTTTTGTTGTTGTGTGCTTAGAGTCGATTCACAAGACAACTTTGTTTTAATTAAACCTTTGCAATATTTGTTAAATTAAATATTATTATTAACGGAGAAGTCATTAGAATTAAAATCATTGCTATCTTTATTATACATTTGTATCCCATCCACGATTTATTCAACTGAATAATCAATGTAGATTATACTTAAACAAACTTATTTTTTATTCGTAAATTTAAACATATCAAAAATTAATTAAGCAGTTTTTACTTTAATATTGAAAACTTAAGGAGCATTTTGTACTGTAATATGTTTTTTGTCTCAGTTATGCTTCCATAATTATACGTGCCTTATTATTACCGTATATGTCATAATTATTGCATGCCATAATTCTATTATTATTATTATTGCATATCATAAATATATGTGCCTTATAAAACACACGTGCATTATTATTATTATTGCATGGCATAATTGTGTGTGCCTTATAAAACATACATGTACGTGCATTATTATTACTTTTGTATGGCATTTTAAGAATTAATTTGTGAACATTACAGAAGCCTTTTATAAATGTGTGTGTTCCAAAATTTTAGTTCATTATACCTGACACGATCTCGATATTATAGTCACTTATTTATATGCAATTCGAGGAGGGTTTTTTTTATTTTTAAAACCTTCATTTTTTACAACTGTTAAATTATTTAAAAATGTTTATAAAAAAAATAAAATTTGAATCAAAAATATTTTATGTAGTTTGTTTTATTACAATGATGAACAGATTGAACTGGGAAGTCTTCAACGGAGCAATTGTGACTTTGTACGGTCATACAGGTGGTACTTACATAGTACGTAATTGCCATATGACCATGGGAGGGTGGTGTAACTTAAACTAAAGATGGCAATATCGCCTTTCGCTCAGCATTGGGATTGGGTCGACGACTCGTATTTCATGAACTTGGAGTCCAGTGAGATTTTCCAAAGGGTTTTCCCCTTTCCATTTACTCAGTACGCGGGTCTGACTAGGAATAGTGTCATTTCGAATGGGAATTAAACCGATGTCCCGACTAAATGTTGACGTGCACGCATAAATGAGCGCTTGACAGCTGGAAGACGAAATAGAATAGGTCGTAGCGCTACTCTCTGGATAAACTGTTCCCTGCCTGCAGCACACCGAATTGCACATGTCTGTATTCATTTGGTACCGGGAGCCACGGAGTCTAAGGGAGTTGTTGGTCGAGAAAGTTCATCGGGATTTTCCGGCGTGGTTTCCCCTTACAAGGAAAACTGTCTATTTATTCGGATGAGACCGAGGTCTAGAGTACACAATGTAATGTACTTAAAAGATCCCTTGGCAGTTGGAATTCGATATGAAATTTCGTTCATAGCACACTGTGTGGCGTATGCCCGTCTCCATAAACCCTGTCCGAGTAGAACAGTGGGACGTTAAACCCCATTTCATTTTAACTGGTTCAGAAAAGTAGGACGTTATTAACCGCCATTTCATTGCATCCCTTTGGTCTTCAAAATATACCATGATGTCCTCGGCCTCAGGATCATTACTCTACGACAAAACCCTGCGCTAGCCTATCAAAACTCAGTTTCATTTGGTAAAATGGACAACAGGACTTGGCAGCCATACTCCAATAATTTACTATGACAAGTTTATAAATTGAGTGCCCCCGCCAACTCCGAACATCAGCTAGTGTTCTGTCCCGGACCACTTGTGAGACTTACCGTGGTCCAAGCAATATACAGTTTGCCACTACACGGCCAACATTCCAATACCCAGCCGTCTACGGACCTGCATACAGGCATTAAAATGGAAGCACGAATCTAAAACATCGCCCGATCGTCTAAAGAAATGTACCGAAAACACAAACTGGACCATCCAAACTGATCTGTGTTTTTGTTTTGTTAAGCGAAGAAACGGTTCAAGTTTCCTATCAAAAGGGCAATGTTGGAAATTGTGTCACTTTTGAGAAATATACCCAGTAGTAATATTCGATTTTAGTCAGATTTAGATTGTCATATTTGCAAGTTAAAGCCACTGGTGGTATAAAATGTTATTCTGCAAGTGCCCAGTTTGGTTGCAAAACGGTCTGTTAAATGATTATAAAGCTTTTCGTCTTTACAAGAAGGGTATCGGGCCCTTCCTTCATATTAGTGATATTTTATAATAACTCCAAGTAAAATGTGCGACTGAATTTTACTGCCAGACCAGTTTGCAAAGTCTCAAAAATCTGCATTTAATGAAAGAAAAGTGACATCCCTGCTCTGAGACTTGAATAAATTCACTATCAACATCATGCAATATTAACTGGATTACAAATTGAACAATTCAAAAATAAAACCTTGTGTTCAAATAACTTCATTCATTGACTCGAAATTTACAGATGTTCTAAAGTTAAGCAGTTATTAGTATTAAGGAAAGGTGAACGCTTCATACCACCGTGACACTAATACCTAATTATTCAATCCTTTAAGTTCATTACCTGCGTCAGATTCGGCGTATCGAATGCATCTGAAGGTATTTAATACCGATACTTTTCTGAAGAAAATAACGCTACTTTAGGCAATATTAGATACATGAAATTCTTGACACGGGTGTTTTCCAATAGACTTAAGTTAATTAAAAGATATTAGTGTCCCTATAGGTTATTTCGTGTCAAATTTGTCCATCATGGTCTGGGAATATTAATTTTAAATTTTGCATTGGTCCATGCCAATTTGGAATTAATGTAAGAGGAATATGAGATGAATTGAGTTTCGTGTCAAATACCAGTGCTTCAATGAATCTCAAATAATAATATTGATAAGCAATATATAGGAGATTCATATATCTTATTTATTTTCATCGTGTTATAATTTGGGAGATTGATTATTTATGATTTTGTTACAAGATGTATCAAACTTCGGTGATATCGAAATGAAATGAAATGGAGTTTAACGTCCTACTCTTCTGCATTAAACGTAAGTCATATTGTAACGTCATGGTTTTTTTTTATTGTTTTGAGTTTTTATCGCTTTAAAGAAGTAATAGGATATCTTTTTACGCGAAAGAATAATATGCCAATAATAATAAAATCTTAAATAGTTTGTATCGTATTTTAACAGTCTTTCCACAGAAGTATTAGTATATTTTGTGATGCAAAAGAAAAATGTTCCAATAATAATAATAAAATCTAAAATAGTTTGTATCGTTTGAGCGAATTTTTTATACAGTAAGTACATTTCGTGATGCAAAACAACAATGTGCCAATAATCAAATCTAAAATAGTTTGTATCCAGGCCCGGATCCAGGACTTTGTCGAGGTGGTGGTGGGGGGCATACATACCGACCCTAAACAGAAACTAAAATCTGGGAATCCCATTGCTGGCTGCAGGTGCTGGTCTGAACAGTGATGGCCGGTCTCACTGGGGCTGAGGGGGTGGGAACGGACCCCCCCCCCCCCCGTGATCCGCGCACCTGGTATCGTTGGAACGAAATTTTTATATAGTCAGAGCATATGTCAACAATTTTACGATCGTTCTATAATCGTATTTGCATAGTGATATGAGCATGTCCAACCAAATTCTATACCGTATCAAAAAGGGAACATAATGCAATATGTATGCAAGCGTCAAAGTAAGAATTATTTTTCATCGGGATTCGCACGGTTACAAAAGTATGACCGTATCAATCAAATGTGATAATAAATAGTTCTCAGATCGACAAAGTAAATATTCACTTTTCATTAAAACCTAACACAGTTAAAAGTGAACTTTCTAATCAACTCATATAATTTATGCAGGAAATTTAGTTTTACAATCGACAAAGTATGAGTGTATCTTGAACCGTAGTTCGCATAGTTATAAACGAACTTTCCAATCAAATCAGATATTTAAATAGGAACAACGGACTTCTGATCGTCAAAGTAAGAGAGCCCTTTTAATTAAACCTCATTGCTCAGTAACCTATTTGAACGTTCCAATTAAATCAGACAGTTAAATAGGGAATATATGTCTGCGATCGTCAAAGTTAGCGCGTATCTTTAACCGTAGTTCAAATGCTTACGAATAAATGAAATGAAATGAAATGGAGTTTAACGTCCCACTCTTCTGCACCTGACCTGGGCTAATGGAAGACGGGCATACGCCATACAGTGTGCTGTGAGGGAAATTTTGCCCAGGCAGCGGCGCTACGGCCTACTCTTATATCGAATTCCAACTGCCAAGGGAACTTTTACGTGCACGCCAATGTGTACACGGGACCTCGGTTTTTCGTACCATCTGAACGACTAGGCAGCTGTCCTTGTCAGGCCCTCCTTCTGCATCACTGACAAGGGGAACCATAAACGCAAGAGCGCATCGTTGATTAAACCCCATAGCAAAGTTGGATGTGTAATCAAAACTGTTCGTTACTACTAATTCCAGTGAACTTTCTCGGCCAACACCGAGAGCGAACCCGCAATGTCCCGGCTAGCGAGCCAGCGTCTTACTCATTTAGCCGCCGAGGCTCCCGATCATCGACAAAGTTAGAGCGACCTTTAAATTAAACCCCGTCACACAACATTTATCAGATTAGAGTTTATTAGATCTCTTAATTTGTTAACCATGACCAAATCAGATAATTAATAAATATATTATCTACGGTCGACATAGTGTGACCATGTTTTAAAAAAAAATCAAAACAGATCACACAGTTGAGTTCATTAATAGTTATACCGGGAACAGCTTTATCATAATAACAAATTATTCAATAAAAAAAATAATGTTTTTTGAATTTTTTTATATATCTAATGGCTTCGGAGTGATTACGTCGTCTACCATTACTCATTATACCATATAAAACAAATATGTACCTTTTGTTTAGCATGTAAGGAGCCACGGTAGCTTAGTCAGTAAGACACTGGTTTGCTAGCCTTTTGGAGATCGCGTGTTCCGTGGTGGCCGAGAGAGTTGACCGCGACTTCTTCAGGATTGGATGGCAAGGACAACTGTCTTGGTGTTCGGTAGCGACGAAAAACCGAGGTCCCGTGAAACATTGGCGTGCACATTAAAAAATCTCTTGGCAGTTGGGATTCGATATAACAGCAGGCCATAGCGCCGCAGTCTGGAAAAAATTTTCCGAAGACAACACTGTATGGTAAATACCCGTCTTCATTAGCTCACCAGGAGCAGAACAATAGGACGTTAAACCTCATTTCGTTTCACTTCATTTCTGTTTAGCATGTAACCAGTTTTAAACATTTAATTCGGTGGGGGGTAAGGGTGGATGGCTGATTGGTTAGCGTGCGCGCGCTGTATCATACGGCCTGCCATTGAGTCAACTGGCGTGGTTTCAAATCCCCGGTTGTACGTGGTAAGGAGTAGGTTCGCCAGTCCAACCTAGTGGGTTTTCCCTGGGTACTCCGGTTTCCTCCCACTGCTAATGACCCCTACGCGCAAGCGAATTATTAAAATAAAATTAAACCATATGTTATTCCAAAAATGACCTAGTTTGTGTCGAGTGGACGTTAAACCCCATTTCTCTCTCTCTCTCTCTCTCGCTCTCTCTTTAAACATTTAATTCATTCAGAGTGAGTACATCTACCATTAATTTATAATAACTCGTTACCCATTTAACCAAAACAAAAACCCCATTTTAGACATTTAAAAGATTCAGGATGATTACATCTTCTAGAATTAATTTGTAATCTAAGAACATTTCAAAGCCGGGCTACCTGCTCTATTTAATGGTAGAGGTAAAAGTCAAACCAATTTCTTCAAACATATTTTCCTACCTTTGAATTATCATAACTTCTATCAAATATTAAGCAATTAATTACGTCATTTGATCTTTTTGATCTTAAAAAAAATCTGTTCAGAACATTAAATGATTAACGAAAATGTTATATTCTCCTCTCAAATCACCCTAACCTGATTCGCCCCCTTGAAGTGCACACAAAACACAATGCGAGCACTCATTTAAAAACCCTTTATAGTTTATGATCCCCTTGTAAAAAGCGACGCACTCAACGCATGACTCCAAAGCATTGTCGTATTTTACTTTCGAATGACTACATAACCTACCTATTAAGCTCTTGAAATTACACAATACTAATGGACGCAAACGAGAAAAAGATTTAATTTGCAAGCAAAGGTCTTTCTGGGGTTACAATTGAGTTAATCAGTTGAAACCTTTGGTAATGAAACGAAAAGTTGCTCTTTTGGGGTTCCGACCCAAACACCCCATTTACTTATCGTAGGCAATCTGTTATTTGAAAAGAAATTTAGAGAGATGGGGTGGGTTAGACCAGGAGAGTACCTACCTGGTTGGGCAGGCGACTGATATGAAAGTACAATCTGTTTTGTCTGTATGTAAATATGGTAGTTTATATCATTCGATTGCATTGTCAACTAGTCATACCAGAGCGATGAACAGTAGTGATTTTCTATTTACCGAAACTAAAACACCAAACATAAGCACCCGCTTGTGCCTGACAAGGAGTAGGGTCGCATGCCCAGCCTTGTGGGTTTTCGCCGGGTTGTATGGTATCCTGTAAATGCTAAAGCTCTTTATCCCCCCCACTCTCTCTCTTTCTCCCTCTCTCTGTGAGAAAATTAGGTAAACGTCACATCCAAACACGCATCTATGGTATATGGTAAAATTCAAACATAACAGACCTCAATGATCCCAAGCTCAGACTATAAGAATAGCCAATTTACACCAAGATGTAGCGTTTGTTAAATGCTAGTTACTTTTATCAAACTTGGCCATGAAATATGTACTAAAGTGTGCTCTCTCCGTTTGGTATGTTTCTTTATTTTACAGGATGTAAATTTTCTTTATATCATTTTTCTTTATTCAATACTTGGCTTTATTCTAAAACCCTTTACCTATAGTCTATACCAAGAGCTTTATCACCAGATCTTAAATTCTTCCCAACTAGGTGATCAGCAACTCTTGTGGGTTTTTTGTAGTTGATTTTTTTTTGTATATCAAAACTTTGCCACCTTTCGGCTCAGATAAGAAATACAGTTGAAAGGCATCATTATTGTTAACTATATACTTAAGTAGACCGCGAAATACATCTATGCAGCTTGATGGTTTGCGATGACTCTTGAAACCATCATAAAACTCATTCTTTTCTTTATCACTCTATTGATCCTTCATCGTCTTTCTATCGTATTATTATCCCCATCATATATTTGTCACTCAAACCTAGATCATTAGCCCTGACAACGACAATTCGGCACGTGGGCAGGTGCGACAATGTCACGTGTCATTACCGATCATACTTACTATACATACGATGAAAAATCAAACGAAGCCGCCCATATGAACAAAAAACCCTTTCTTTGCAGCAGCGATTGATCTCTCAATTGAATCACCCTTAAAGAAGCTACTGGTCACAGAAAGAACGATACTGGTGCTCTTTCAGTTCTATTGAAAGTTCATTCGCCCCATCTCTTTATGAAAACTAGTTTATTGGCTGCTTCATTTATTCTAGATGAGCAGTCCATTGTGACTTATGGTTGTATGTTTATAACTCTATATATCCACATGCACCCGTCTATAAAGCAAATAGCATCATTAGTGTACAGCTCTTTTCTTTTTGATGTCCTATAGTAGTACCCACGCGACACTTGCAAACACTTGTAATTTCGCGTATTAAAAACCGCCGATTGCCTTTTTATTTAAGGATCACAGGACGCTAAAATATACCTTTTCTATCTTTGGGTTTTATGAACCAACCAACCGGGATAAAGAGTGGGATTTTCCCCGGAAAGTGGCGATACGTTTTACTTTTCTTTCGATTTCAGTTTTTCGTCCCATCCGAATAACAAGAAACTGTTTATTGAAAGACCCTCCGTCCAGCACAACGCGGCAAAACCATAGCGAACTTTCTCGGCCATCACCAGGATCGAACCTCGCATTTTCTGTTTAGTCGTCAACGCTTTACGCACTGAGACATTGTCGCTTCTCTTAGATTTCAAAGTCTTGGCTATGTGATACTAATAAGGTTACTCTAGTATTATAGTACTGTTTGAAAATACACATCGTTAAATGTATAAAACTCATTAATTTACGCACATCCCAACCCATTAAATTAAACAATTAAAACTAATGTCCCAGTAACTTTTTTTTCTTTCAAATAACGAACGACCCATTAAAAGGTTGTATTTGATAAGAACTTTTTAGAACCAAGCCTTTGACCCGCGTGTTGTGGTTATAATCATCATATACTCCCTTTGACTCTCGTCAAATTATGTGGGAAGGCTTTTAGGTGTGTATATTGAGGGATGCTTATCAACGGCTACATCTATTTTCATTTCTATTTTATTTTGTAAGAATAGTATTTTGGCAAAATCTGTTAATGATTTCAGAGTTTGCTGGTTGATTAAAGTTTACCTAAAACACAATACCATTTAAAACCCAATGTTCTAAAGTCCACATGTCATACAACGTCAATGTACATAACAGCGTATTGGTCCAAAAATTTGCATAAAATTTCTGCAACTACTTTTGCGAAATTCCAAATGATCTCATATTTTCTTTTCTGTTCGGCACGTTTACTTATATAAACGGTTATCTGAAACAATGCGGGGATGGAGATGACAAGGTGGTGATCATTATGGTTGTATCTAAAACCATTAATCAAAACTTACCGGTTTTAATTACCGCGTATCAATAATCGATACATGGCAATTAATCCGATATGTTATTGAGAACGGTAAAGTGTAATTAGTAACCGCATTTTGAGGTCAACAGTCAAACGATGAAGATGACAAGCATCTTATAGTATAAGTAGTTACCCAATTAACTGGTATCTAATGAACCTTTACTCACAATTAACCATAGTTCAATTAATGAAGCTTTTAGGGATGGAAACAATAAGGTAATACGAAACAATAGGCCAAAAAGTAGCGGAGCGCATTGTAGATACCAAACGGACCTTTTAATTATACTTTCTTGTAATTTGGATTAAACCTCTTATTACAACACACATGTAATTTCGTGTTTAATTACTATAAATCTTTGGTGATATATTGCAGATGAGAAATTGACAAATCCGACCCTTTCCTATGGTTGTATGTAAACACCATTAATTATAGCAAATCCAAATCGTTCAGATGTTAATGAAGTCAACAATTACCCCATCTTGCTTTAAGTAAGTGACGAAGATGACGGGTTAGTTGTTAAATCAAACACAGATAGTCTTATGGTACTTATGGGTGTATGTAAACTCATAATTACTAATTAACCGCTAACGTGGTTATTAACCGATCGTTGTTTAATTGTTCGCCGTTGTAATTTGCGTGTTGTTTAAAGTTGGTTGATAGTCGGCAATAGAAAGCTATTAATTAGTCACTTTTTATGTTAATAATTATGTCGGTTAGTATTTGGTTAAGGTAAATAATGAATCCACTCCTGATACTATATAGGACCGAGTGGGATTCGTTAAACGATTTTGAGCATAAACCATTTAAATTGCATTTCGTAATTGATTTCAGTCCTGTACATGTACAGTTTGAAATGAAATAAAATTGGGTTAAACATCTGTGGCCTACTCTCATTTCGATTTCCAACTGCCAGAGAATCTTTAATGCCCTGCAAACTATTTGTACGCTTTTCCGTTTTGTACGACTGGCATGGGAAAACTATGCTGGTAAAATCCAGAGGAATCTTTTGAGGTCCTTTGAGTTTCCTGGACAGTGAGCACACCGACCCATTCAGTTATTAGGTGCACGTCTAAAAGTACACATCAGTGAACGTTTATAGACCAAGACGAGTTTTCTGACCGAATGGGTTTTGTCAGTTAACATATTACCTAGTTCGGTAAGCTTTTTTAAAAAGCTAAAATTTATTAATTATTAACTCAGGATAAATTAAAATACTTTATCACATTGGGTGGGTCATTAGCGAAATATAATACACAATACACTTTCTTTCAAAATTAGAATCACGGTTATTGAAATAGTGTGATTAAATTGGAATTTGGGAAGTCATGAGGTGTACTTTTAATATTTGGTATCATATGGAAATGTGGAAGAAATTCCCAGAAATCTACACATTTTTAGCAATAATACAACAACTCATGCATACTCCAGTTACAATTTAACATCTAGCAAGGCATATTTCCAAATTCAATACCTCATCTAGTAAAACGGAGTCAATCATAAGACTCAGCGGTGTTAATTATCTGGCATTCGAATGAGTAATCTCGGGACATCTTAGATCGACGTAGTGACAATATCCATAGCCGCTACAACAACCAGACCCCACCCCACCCTGTCCTACCGTTTTGAGATGGGAATGATTATAACACAGCCTATTTTTGGTCATAAATAAAATTGTTTTCGATTTTATTAATTTAATATGTTGATTTGTTCTGTGGGATGAAGATCTGTCTTCTGTCCCAACTTTATGTTCGTAGATATAACCGATTATTTGTTCCACTAAAGACCCAGTGATTAAAAAAACCCCTAAAATAAGTACCGAGACGACTTCTCTACACAACTACTTGTCACTGCAAGCGTTAGTTTGCAATTACTATTCTTGCATCAATAGCCGACCTTAAGCACATGCGTTGGATCACCCGACCAACAATTATTAAACTTGAATGTGTCATCATCTGTGTAGGATGCCACTGAGAAACATTTCAATCTGCTGACATGGGAAAACAATATTTCGGGAAAAAAATTGCTAGAAGTTCATAATAATGTGAGAAGTTGTCTGAAACTTATCTAAAGCCCATTGAAAAGCCATTATGCTAAATCAAGCCGATGAGGATAACGAGATGATTCTCTCGCGTTGAGTTCCCGCTGAGCTCGCTCATGTTCAAAGTTAACAAAGCCACAACTTTATGCCCACTTTTGTATTATTCTAGCCGTGGGAGTGCTCCCCGCGGAGATAAATGCATAACCGCTTTACGCTAATGCCCATTAGTTCAGCGTTGTAAGCAACGTGAGTCGTAGTTTTGATCGATTCCGCCTTTGTATCATAAATCATCTCCCCTTACACCAATAGGGTTGTACATTAGAGCATTTTACCTAATGATAACTAAAGGAGGGGAGACTTATTTTTGTCCTCAGATCACCATAAAAAAGATTTTAAAATGTTCATTTCATGGACTTTTTAATGAATTTCTAATCTCACTTTATATTTTGTCTTTTTTAAACTAAATATAGAAATAAAATGAAATGGGGTTTAACTTCTGCATCACTGACAAGGTGAAACCACGCCGGAAAATCGAGATGAACAAACTAAATATAAGTCATTAGTATAAGCATTTTAAAGAAGACAATTGAATCGAGATTTAACAGAAAATAAAAGATATATTCGTTTCAAGTGACCATGCTTAAGAAATTTTATACGCTCGATCTTATTGACATTCCAAATCACGATAACTTCTACTGACTTTGCAAACAATAATTTCATCCATATTTACGTTTAAACAAGTTTAGGTTGCTTTTCATAAAAAAGTTGAGCCGAACGACTTAATATCTACAATGGGGAAGTAATAGCATGGAACTAAAACACCATTAGTACATAACATTAGTGGGTGTTAGTCAGTTTCACCAAGCCCTCTGATGATTCTCTGTCAAATAGAGCTACGTACATACTTATACTGGTAGCTGTTCCTGCATCCCTGAAGCTTACGTAACTAGGAAATATAAAACTAGCATTGATCAATCTTTCAAAAACTGTATCAATTTGTCTGACTTTTGTATTGTATGTCACAGAAATCGAAGTATGTAATATGGGAATTTTGGCTATTTGGAAATCCGTCTAAATTTTGTCTGTCTTGATATTTTAGTATATCTCCAGTCCACTTAATGTACGATTTTATTTTATGTGGCCACTGAAAAGAAACGAGTTTGACACCTCTGCTCTAAAGGATTCCCACAAAGTCAGGTTACAAAACACCGATTGCTGTAAAATCAAGTAGGTGTTCCTTACTCTCTGGAATGTTTGCTAGATTGTATGGAAATAACGCCCGCAGCATTGGGTGTTAAGCAATTAATCACAAAAGCAATTCCGATGAATGATAATTATTTTGTGGTTCCCGCAATTAATAGGTCACTGCGATTGTTTTAAGACCCGTCGGCTACAACAAACCCAAACGGGTATGGAACTAAAAGGCACAGCATCAGTAACAGCATTGGGTGTTAATCAATTAGTCACAAACAGTTCCGATCAATGATGCCACACTGTTTCAAAGCGGTTTGTCCTACCTACATGGAACGTTGCTAGTGAGTAAGGAACAAACCCCCCACGACATCAATAACAATACATTGTATAGGGTGTTAACTAATTGATTACAAACAGTTCCTATCAATGATAATTCGTTACTACACTGTATGAAAGCGGTTGCTCACGTAATAAAGGGTTCCCGAAATCTACGGTTACCTAATGTGCTTTAAGATCGACCGGTATCAAAACCGAGCGGGTGTTCCTACCCACTGGAACGTTGATAGACTGTGTTAAACTAAAACTCCCAGCTTCTGTAACAACACTGGGTGTTAACTAATTGGCCACAAACATTCTCGACGAATATACACTCTCCCAAAAAAGAAACGCAAAGTTACATTTCGTCGTCGGTATATCCTCGCTCTACCATCGCCTTGTTGCAACAAGAACCGCGACACGTCGCTGAACCAAACTGCTCTCCAGTGTTGCTGTGGCCGTACTCTCAGTGTCTGAACCCAATAAAGTTGGATTTCATGGTGTCTGCGTATTTCAAAACAGAAGCTTTAACGGGGACGTCTGCCTCGTTATTCGGTTTCACGTAGGCGTTTACGGACTGTTTGGTACTAGTTTCTACGCCGTCCGCGAATTGCTGCTGCATTAGAGGTCGCTGTTGAAAACCATTTACGCCAATGACGTAACCGGAAGTGACGATCCAGGGCGGGTGGGATCACTCTTGTTTGGCCTGAGCTTGGGCGGTCACGTGTTGAACTTCGCTGTCGGTACCTATCCCAAAGGCGAGAAATGGAACTAAGGGAAACATTCAGCAGCCTGGCTACATCTGTCTTGGATTCGCCTCCTTGTAACCGAGAAAAGAATTATTGCGTTGGTCTTCGTTCAGATGTGGCATCACTTGGTTCGTTGAGTGTTAACATGTGCAGCATATTTGGAAACCGAGAACCCCGGGATTTTAAAGGCTTTAGATTTAGGTTCCATGCGAAAAGCTCGCGAAGTTGTTAAATTCATGTTACCTGGGGCAATCAAGCGATAACAAATTTCGGCAAAAAGGATGACCAGTCACCATTAGTGACACTACATTTAAAACCAATAATAAATTTCTTTTATCCTTACATAATGACATTAAAACAAGTAAGATTTATGGAAAGAACGACTTCGTTTAAATAAAAAAAAATGATGAAAAATGAGTTGTGCGTTTCTTTTTTTGAAGAGTATATTTTGCTCAAGTGGTTTATGAAACTCAGAAGTGGGTTTTTAGTTTCTGAGTCTTTGCATCTAATAGATAATTACTTTGTGCACTAAGACCATCGCACCATCAAACAACAAGAAGATGAAAACAAACAACAAGGTTATGTAACCATTTGGTTTCTCGTTTTGATATAGTACCTTATTTATCACTAGAGAGATTTGATTTATTCCGTATTTATCACCAGAGAGAGTTGATTTATTCCGTTGCTTCACTTGTGTTCACTGTCTTATCATTCTTTCATAAAGTGCTTCACGACAATTTCAGATGTTTATTATTAGCATAAACTCCGTGCGCACTGTATCACAAGGTCTGTCATTGAGTCAACTGGCGTGGTTTCGATTTAACAGATGTGCGTGACAAGAAATGTGGGCGTCTGTCCAACCTCGTGGATTTTCTCCGGGTCTGCCATATGTTAGTCTCGAAATGACCTAGCTTGTGACGAGTGGACGTTAAGCCCCATCGGTCTAAATGAATTGGTGTGTGGTTATAGTGATCTAAAATATCTGAAAATGTTTTCTACGTATATAATATGCTTTATAATACGCTGTAAAATACTTCCCTTCCCTCCACTGCGCACCAGAAGTAAAGTAAAGCTAACCGTCGAATTTCAGTGTGCCACAACCCGGATAGGTGAATGAAGGACGGATAGACATTTCACACCAAACCATAAAAGTTGTTATGGAGATTCCAAATGACAGATAGCAGCTTGACGAAGTTCCTATTTAATTGGCATAAGAACAATACAGAAATATGCGCTGGGTTGGTACTATCTTTAAATCTTCCCTCTTAAATTTACAACTAACATGGCAAGCGAAGCTAAAACCATATAACACTGTTTAATTGAAAAGGAGACAACTTCAAGTATGAATCGATATCCATCTGAATTGTTTCATGAAACCTGTGACCTCCATGGTGGTATACACAGTTTTTTCTATTGAATTGAATAACCCGCTACCACGGTTTGCTGGATATACGAGCCGTGAATGCATGTACGTAAAGTACTAATACCGTGCCGACACACGTACTACTGATTGTGAAGTTGATAAACTCAAACGATATTATACTATTTGATTCGAAACTGATAGAAAAATAAAGCAGGTCTTTTGTTATTATTTTTTTACATTGGCTACACGCTCTTTTCATAAAATAAGTTTCAATTCTGATTATAAAAATAGCATCAAAAGATTCTAAGGGAACAATGCAACGTCTGTTTCTGGTCCTGGTGATCATCTCAAATCCCGCTTAATATCATTTTTTTCTTTTATATGAATTTCTACGTTTAACATCATGAATATATATAACTTTATTTTACCTCTTTTGTTATCTTCTTGATAAATTCATGTAATATAATTAAGGATTGCAGGTTGGCACGCGACAATAAATTGTCCTTCCCAGTCTCACTGGTTGGATTTTAACGTCTATGAATATTAAGTTTCATCAATAATAACTGTAAACCGAATGGGTTTCTTTCGATTCGTTATAAATTTAAAGCTGCAGGGATATGTTAATATCTGACCGTCAGTAAGACTCTGGGTCACTAACTCTGTGTTCGCCGAGAAAGTTCCTCGGCATTTTTCGGCGTCATAACAAATCGTCAAGGGTCCAGCGTCCAGTCGGATGGGGGTTAAAAAATGAGGTCCCATGACACCTCCGTGCGCGCGTAAAACGAACCCTTGAGCAAAATATCTTTCATAGCACACTGCATGACGTATTCTCGTCTTCATTAGCCCGAACAGAATGACGTAAACTTCCATTTTATTCATTCACCTTTCTGGGACTACTTCAACATCTCTATCGGGTTAGTGCAGAAAAAATTAGGACGTTAAAAAATAGGAGGTTACATCATATTCAAATAAATATAAAAAGTATTATAAAACTGGCATTCATTTAGAAATATGAGAGACGACAAATACAATATAAACCGCCTGTTTTCTTTTTTGGAAAATATCACAACAGGTTCTGCCACCTTTATTAGTTTAAACTAATTCACAGCCGAATAGAATAAAGAACATTTGATCAATTCCTTTAAATGACTTCTTGTTATAGCATCAATAAGATGCATCTGGAAAAATTAAATCGGACTTCTTAAACCAAAATTTTGAAAAATACCTACAACGAAATTCATAATTAAACCGGCATAATACTTTGATTATTATCAATCCCAATAAATACAGAATCTGTTTCCCGGGGCTATTGTAATGTATGCCTTAGTTAGATAATCACTTTCGTTTTTATTACGATTCAAGAGTACTTACTAACTAATAATAATAGTATTATTGCGGAGAAAATTGGGTCCTCTATATTATTTGGCCTTTGAAACCGCAGTTAAAAAAATGTTGATTACAAAGGCCGGCTTTAAATTCAACCTGAATGGCTGTGCAGGTGGAGATCCAACCTTCAATTAGTAACCCGGTTCGCTAACTCCGGACCACTAATTGTACGCAGTTTATTTGATAACAGATTATCCTCTGGCTTTAAGCTCTGACGGAAGCATAAATCACAATCAATTCATTTTTGAATGCAGAGATGCGATAAGCGATTTAATATGACAGATACAATTATCGAAAGTTTTTCTAAAGCTGATTGACGTAATTACACACGTACTAAAGTGTCCCATCACTTGAGGTGTGAGGCAAGGCGACTGTTTAGCACCTTTGTTACTATTCCGCTGCATCAATGAATTTTCTTGATATATGAAATCCAATGGTGTCAATCAAGACGGGCATGCAGCGTGCTATGGAGCGGGGATGGGGATTTGCCTACGCTATGGCCTACTTTTATTTCCAATTCCAACTGCCAAGGGTTTACTTTTGTGCAAAGTAGACCTCGGTCTTTTGTCCAATCCGATAGTATAAAAGCTCCTGCAATACTGACTAGGGGAAAACTACGAGGCAAAACGTTATAGAAGTCGCAAATGATACCTTAGTCACACGAAAAAACATTCTGTACTCGATTATATCAACATATTTGCTTAGTCGTACTTGAATTTTGCAAGGAATTTTTTATAAATAAAACAATCTTGAATTTCAAACAATATTTTCATGTGCGTTGTAAGATTTATTTAATAGAATAAATTGTTAGGGTTGCATCGATTAAGCAAATACAACTACTCGAGGAATTACACAGTCTTTGAGCAACTTAATTATGTGTCTTTCATGTTGGTCGTTTCGATCAATTATTGTAACTTTAAACACGAGTGCCTGGATAACATAAGGCATTTCCATGAAGAATGTCTGTGACTCGCCTTTGTTGATCATTTTACTTTGGTTAAGCTACTCTAGTCACAATATTTACTTTAGAAATCCTACAAGCATGCAATGTGACGACTAGTATACAGGTCACAATTCTATGGAATACAATTACTGCTTATTACTGAGCGACGTTTCAAATTAGATTTCTTTTAGGCAAATTAAGGGAGATCCCTGTTTTGTCAGCATTGAGAATGTATTGTTATGTACATTTATATATTGACTTGTCTTATTTTTTAGATTTTATCATTGCTTGATAACGACTAGAGAAGCCTAGTCGAAACGTCGCTCAGTAATAAGCAGTAATTGTATTCCATAGAATTGTGACCTGTATACTCTAGTTCAATTACTAAATGCCATTGAAACAGTGACGACTAGTAGTGCCCCTTTTCATTAGCTCGGTCGGTACAAAAAAGTGTGACGTTAAACCCGAATTTCATTGTCGAGTATAAGCGTTTATTTATAAATGCAATGCTCTACGTTATCTCTAAAATACCTATTGTATTATAATTAGCGGGCGGTGTCGTTTATATTTTGTGCAAAATATAAAAATTGCAATCTGATTAAAACACGGATCCTATTTCGTTTCGTTTTATAGTACGAAATTTCGTTTTACTTGTATTCATAACACTTGGATCTGGGACAGTTGTTATATAACAATCGTTCTATTTGATGTGAGGATTTAGCCAATGAAGCGGTATGTTACGGCGAGTTCTTGGCGTGCTTTGCACAGAACTGTGAGCAAACCGTCGTATGACCAAAAGCCGGTCGTCTGACCTCTAACGCGACCTCCCGTTGCAACTGGTCAGATCTTATGTAGTAGAGGCAATCGAAAGTATGAAGAAAACGAAACGAAATATAGATATGTATTTTAATCAGATTGTATAAAGTGTATATTAAACATACATTATGCAAGAGCAAAATCTGCCTATTGGAGTTCTTTCTTTAGGCCTGAAATGCTATAAAAACGATTAATTAAACATTAACTAACTTATTCAGACCATAATCAACTCTTGATGCCAAGGCTAGCATGAGATTTATGTTGGATTGTAGTTCGATTCGCTGAAATATTTTCCTTCATGATTTAAAAATGGATAACCGAGACTACTGGTTTTGTCTTACCGACTTTAGTAATGATGACTGAGGCTAAGCGGAACTTTCATTCGTTTAGTTCTAAGTTCATAGTGGATCAATTTGACTGAAATTTTCAACACATTGCCTTTACATTGGCTAGTTTTTAAAACTGTAGTGAGAACTGCCAACTCGTTATCTAATCTCCCATAGTGTATCTTTAAAGGCACTAGTGGCGTAGGCTACAGAGGTTTGGGGAATCTGAGGCCAACTCCTTGATGGTATGCCCCCGAGACTCAAGTAAAGGGCCTACTCAGAAATGTGAGAAAGGGGGACATTCCAAAATTGATGAAATAAACTTAACTGCACCAAAACAAAGAGCGGTAATTTCAAATATCTCAATTTTGACTTCACTCTTTGGTTCGATAACCGACCTACAGAAATGGATGCCCCAGAAACACTTACATAAGCAATTATGATATAAAATTCTTATGCTATACAATGTACGTTATGAAACAGGTAGAAAGTCAATATATAAAGAGAGGTCAGAGAAAGCGTCCGTTTCAGCTTCCGTTGCATGGAAAGCACAAACGTACCATATGAATCTGAAACCCATAGAAATATATAGACTAAACGAAAATGACGTTATCGTAGCCATCTTTGAATTATGACGTCATATAAATAAATGACAAACCGTGTGATCTTAAACGCACACATTATACTATTGGAACGCTCGACTGCACCATGTATTTGTAGATTTAGGATGTAGTCTGTCCGAAACTTTTTCTCTTTCGAAGATAATAATTAGTTTTGGTACACGTTCATATTAATGACCCGTCACACGCTGACAATCGAGAACCTTATGACACCTGACGATGAAACAAAAGTATTTTAAACATTACCAATCGTGTATGAATTTGTTTGTACGTTATTACCTTTGAAGTATTGTATTAAACTTTTCACACCCGTATCAGAAAATGAAATTAGAAATTCTGTATTTTATAAAAGAATCATTTAGATGAGATAACTGTTGGTGTTTTATCGGAGTCTCTCCCATCTTTTGTTTTTAAAGGGTTCTTTCATGAATTTTCGCTTGTTCGCATGAATGTAAGTTGAGATGGTGAGGAGTAAATGTGTTGATTTCGGGACTAAAATAAGGAACAATTTTTATTTCAATAATTCTCTTTCGTCTCTAGAGGTCTTTACAAAATGGAGGGGATCGAAGGACTCGGAGATAACCCATGAAGTTGGAAGGGCACAATGTAAAAGTGGATACTGCTGTTAACTGACATAAAACTATTAATGTACTAATAAAGTCATCACGTCATATTCTTATTTTTTTCATTTTCAACTTTAGGCTATTTGTTTCCAACTTAAATTTATGGTTGAAACGACGTAGACGCATATTCTACTCGAAGTCTATATCCCCTGTAACATAAAACCATTTCGATCGCTGACAAAAATTTTATGTCTTCATAAATCTTCCATCGTCATTTAATACCTGAAATGTGACTTGCATTCACCTACAGCAAAGGCTAATTCTGTTTCAGCATCATTACCATAACAAAACCTCCACAAATCCACTGCGCATATTATATCAGCCTCGGACATGTCACCCACACGAGAAGAACTTTATCTGAAACATTGATACACAAAATTACCCTTTGTATTTAAATGTACCTTAATAAACATTAATCCAACTTTTGTCCGTGGATCATCCCCGTGCATCACAAAAGACAAACACATCAAAAGGAAGTGGAATCTCGGTTATCGTGTCCGATATCTGAACTTGTTTTTACAGACTGGAACTATCGCCACGGCGGATCATTTCGATTCCTTCTGAAAACGAACATCAATCGTCCCGATTGATAAACACCATAATAATCAAAATCATATTTGAAATTCACAATCGCGTAAAATAATAACACATAATACCACGATAACAATAAACTTAACATTAACGTATACAAGAAATTTTAAAACATATCAAATGACCAAAGTGAACATTTATGCAAATGAAATGCATATTTCATTAAAGTAACTGGATGATCAAAGATAAAACGTATTGACATATTTCGTTAAAGATCATTACCTCTTATTGTTATGTTAATTAGTCATAATTAACACATCATTTTAACGGTAGTATACTATGGGTAGTAAAAAAATCTAATGCGGGAATACTGCTGCAGGCTGGCAATTTATCAAATATTTTGACGTTTAAAAAGTTCATATTTAATTCAACACTGCCTATACAAGAGCGAAATTTAATTTTGAATACACTGTATGAACCGGAATATTACTATATTATAAATATGAGTAAATGGAATGACACGATTATCGTTCGTGTATCGTTAAATCGCATAATTAACAATACGCTTAAAATATAATTAACAACCTATTCAATGTGTTTAATTATTTAATTATTATAAATCTGATGCGTGTCAGGGCACAATATAACTTTTAGAATCAGGTACCCTATCATGCATGCCATTTTGACACTGATGTGAAAGGGTTTCGTGCATTCAAGAACGGGCGATGTTTTTGCTTTCAGAATCATCTGTCCGTTTAGAGAAATGCCAATAAAAACCGCCATTTACACTGGACATGCTAGCGAGGATTTAGTATTTGACTGAATGCACGTGTTTCATGTAAGCCAACCTGCACATCTACCCCCGATAAGAACATTAATATAGTTATCGCTAAGACTTGTTTTATGGTGTCAAAAGTCGCAATTTTACATCAACAATGATTTATAAAATTTTGTTAATCCACATAATGTTTGGTGTCAGTTATGGTGAATGGTCTGCATGAATCTAATCAGATCAACTCCCTTTTAAAGAGGATGATACTCGGAACTGATATATAATTGACACGCGGTCGAACCTTGGGGTCAAGTGCTTACTGCAATATATTTAGTTCTGATCAATTGTAATTTATTCGTTTCTGGATATTGAATATAATCATTGTAAAAAATTAGTTCTGGTTAAATTTCAAAAATAAATTCTTATTAAATTTGATTAAATTTTTTTTTAAAAAAAAAAAAGAAGAAAGAAATTGGACACAATAACAAGTAGCTTTTTATCGGGCACATAAATTCATTTGTATATTTTATAAATACAACACGTCTATTCAATGAACCCTGCTGTAACCCAATTCATTTCAAGAATCAACCAAAAACAAATAAATATCAATAATACACACAAAAATTAATGTCATTGTCTACAGTTCAAGAAACAGTTCAAACAAAAAGAGACATCAGTTTGTTTAACAATGATATAAATTTATTTTAATGCGAAAAGAATCGTTTATGTCCCAACGAGCTGTTGTTACCTCTCGTAAATTTCTTCCATATGGTGCAAAGGCGCGTGGCGCCAAGGTGTTACACTCGATGCTATTAGGTGAAAAGCGATTGTCTTTAGCAATCTACTAGGGTATCTTAAACGTCATTTTATCGAAGTTTCCATCTGTGTCCTGGCCTGGACCGTTCTTTAGTTAAAAGTGATAATAACGGTCGTTAACCTATTGGGGGTTTAACACCCAGTTTTATTGCTAATAATTTACACTGCTACCGGACGTTTGTTATTCAACGTTTACTTTCAATGATACAATCGGTTGGTCATGTTTATGTGTTCAACCTTACACCTTGTTGATTCAACACCACGGTGTACCCCCTAGTTGTTGTTTATTTGAAGTACATACCGTCAAGGACCACATACCGTGTTTCGGTGTCAGGTAGGGGGTCTCGTGCTATAACATCAACCAGGAAACGTTATTGGTCACCCCTGTTTTACGGCCGTGGTTTCGATCCCTGGTGTGGGCGTACGTAAACCTCGTGGGTTTACTCCCACAGGAAAGACGTACGCGCTCAATCTTTTAAAATAAGAGTTGTCTGCGATATCACCCAATATCAGTAGAAGCAACTAAACCCTACGAACAAAACAAGGCAACTTTGTTTGCCAGGCGTTAGACCAACAGCTACTATGGAAATTCTTGATCCACCCGATGAGAACTTAATTATTCTTCATTCAAATTTGACTATCATATATCTGAAGATATTCACGGCCATTAATTTGATTGGTCATTGATATCTAGAGGTTTATACTACGATTATCGCCGATTTGGTTCACAAATGAATTAAAGCATTTACATTTTTCTGAAACGTTTTGTAAGTCCGTTTATGTAATTATAGAAGAATAATTTCACAATTGACGCTAGTACAGAAATGAAATGGGGTTTAACGCCGGATTTTTCTACACCGACTCGCTAGTAATGAACTGGAGCGGCTAAAACAAATGGGTTGAGACCTTCCGTCGTAATGTTTTCATTTTCAAATTAAGGTTCCCTTTGGCATTACAGGCGCGGATCCAGAGGGGTGGTCCAAGGGGTCCGGACCCCCCTCTGCTCAGGCTTGAAAAATTTTTATGCGATTTTATTGGCGATTTTTAGACCTGTAATTTTGGAATTTACCTTCCGGAAATACGTCAGAATGCACCAAATTGAATCTAATTTACCCGTTAATTGGTTGAGCTACGCCCACCGCAATTATCAAACCTAGACCCACCCCCCCCCTGCAAAAAATCCTGGATCCGCGCCTGCATTATTTTTGTATTATGAAATACGTTGAACATTATTTGCATTTTTAAATTTTCCCCGGTTTAAATGATCTATACAATTTACTAAAATTAAGTATTTAACTTAAATTAAGAAAATAAAACCAGATATATTTAAAATTCACCATGCACAAAACCAATTTAATTTACTTATTTTTTTGTTTTAGTAGGGTTCCTCACTATTCCTACAAAATTAAACTAATTAAAGTAGCCTAATTGAAGTATATGTTAACAAAGACGCATTACTACTCCTACAAAAAAAAAATTAACAAACATTATGCAAGAGCCAAATCTGCCTATAGCAGGTCTTCCTTTAGGCCGGAAATATTATCTAAATTATTAAGTAGACATTAATGAACTTATCAAGACCATAATCAACCCTCGATGCCATGGTTAGTCCTGGATATTTAGTGGATTTGCAAAGATTTTGTGATGTATGATTTAATGTAAAAATGGATAATCGAGACTTACATTCAATCATTTCTGTTGTACTGTAATTTCTAATCAGTTATGTTCGGCGATATACGCCAAAAGTCTACACCAATAGTATTTATTGGACATGCTCTCGAGATACAAATATGATGTCCCTGTGAAATATGTCTAGCCTCTTTTTACAAATGGCGCTGTAATTTGTACCAATGAGAAAATGTTTATTTTGTCTTAAATATTTGATATCAGAGGCCCATCTTTTCCCGGTATAATCACAACATCATTGTTGATTTAAATTGACAAATAATTCGTGTTTTCAATGTTGAATGATATTGAGTAAGAGACTTAGCTACTTTAATATTACCAAATGCCCATTTAATCGATTTAACCCAAACCTTACAGGCGGCGCTGGCTTGTGTATATGATTTGCACATCTTTCTAAATGCTGAGCATAACTAAACCTTTTGTCGACTGATGTAGTGAACAAGGGATTCACAATCCTCCAAACGACGACCATTTTCTGATAATATTATACCACTGGGATTAGTCACTATATCTTTGACAATTTGGATTGTTAACCGTGGCATTTGCATTGACACATCTGTATGTTCACAACAGCGACCGTCTTCACTAGTCCAGTAGGAGCAGAACAGTAGGACATTCAAAATTCCTTTCATTTCATTCCACAGGGCCTGATTACCTATTTGTGGGACCTAGGCAAAACTCATGAATGGGTCCACCAGTTGAGAGACCAATGTGGGCCTATACTTTTGGTACTGGTGTCAGATTTTCTGGACCCTATATTTATTGTACAGGGGTTTCCATTGTTTTACATATATTATAGTGGATTGGAATACACTTGGAATACGGTTACACGCCGGCACGTAGGGCAACAAATTAATATCGTTGACCCCCAGGATAGCCATTGGCCCTAATGGCCTGCTATGGTAAACCCGGCCCTGCATGTTCATACATCAATATTACAAGTTCAGGTTCAATTATTTCCAGTCATTTTGTTTATCAGTTACCAATAACAGAATACTATTATGCCATTTTTTTTATAAGCAGTATTTTTATTCAGATTTGTATCTGAATAGGGATTGGGGAACAGGCATAGCCTATATTAAACCCCTCTCCTGCTTTAATTGTGTGTATATCCTGAGTTATTATAAAGCTGAACTTAGAATAGATAAACTAATTTTTAAACGGGAGGCCTATTTTTATTGAATATATAGAATGGAATAGTAGTTTATTATCATGTTAACATATTATAGCCCCGCCTCATTTGTGACGTTTGATCTATGGATGTTTACAGCGCAAACAGCCAATAAGTAATCGCATATCTGTTACCATGTATGAGTAAAAATTTATTCTTAACATGTATATTTATTTCATTCTATCGCCACCCGTTTTCCATTAATTTATTCAATTTTAACTAACCGTTGCTCATATGCGTAGCAAATGATGTCTCAAAATGGCGCCATCTTGCTCGCACCGTCTGTTGTCAGGGCAAAGTAGGTAACTTATTTTGATATTTTAATAAATAATTAGAAGTCAAACATTGCAAATGACACTGTATGTGTGAACTATTGTGCTTCTAATGTTCGTAAAACGTTTTCGTTGCATCCATTTCGAAGAGAAAGTCATTTTGTTTAGTTTGGTTTAAAACTGTGTACATTGTGAAAGTTCTGCAGGTTGAGTAAAAATTCCAAGGATTTTAATGTAGGCTTCTTCGTTCGAAATCTTCTTCATGTATTCGTGATATTAAAATGGATCCAGAGATGAAAAAGGACGAAGGAGGATATACCGTCGCCTATTCAACGAGCGAGGTGTCGTCTTACGACGCGGCACAAATTTCAAACGAAATCCAAGGTTACTATTCCGAAATGGATTGGCAAAGTGGAGCTTTAGATCACCATAGATCTGTGTACACGTTAGCACCCCGACAGGAAATACCACCCCTTCAGTTTTATCCCAGTTACGCACCTGTCGCGCATTCTGATTTGTATCCTGGGGCGAATATTTGGCACCCTTCAGATAGTGGTATACAGCTAGGAGGAGATACGACCCTATCTCACCACGGTTTGGTTGTTCGGCGAGAACATTCCAGAAATGGATCATCATCATCCCAGAGACCAAAAAGAAGACGGACTCAAAGTGTTATCCAAAGACGGGCCGCGAATGTTCGAGAACGCCGTCGTATGTTTCAACTGAATGAAGCATTTGACGAATTGCGGAAAAAGCTACCGGCTTTTAACTACGAAAAACGATTGTCTAGAATAGAAACTCTGAGACTGGCAATGACATACATATCATTTATGCAAGAGGTCACTACCGGTACTGACCCTAAAGATGTTAAACTTTTAGCTTATCATTCGGAAAACTCGAACCCTCCGCATGATCTATCATTACAGACAAACGGATGTCATTCGCCAATACACCACAACGGAATAAACGGAGAACTTGACCAAGAACAAACAGTTGGAAATCTTAGGATAGACGAAGCTCCTCTGCCTCCTCCAATCCAATTAGTAGAGTTGCCAATGTCGGCTGTACACGTAGAAATGTTACCCAGTGCCCCAGCTCAAATAACACTACCGGTCACAAATCTCGAAGTTTTAACCGATCAGCAATCGGATACCGGTGCAGAAGCGGCAGACATAGTAGAAAACAGCTGCCCAGAAACATAAAAACAGTGGCAAAATCCACAAACTTCCTATAAAGTCATCGCTACCGGGAGATTGGTAATAAAAGTGTATGTATTTTGTGACCATCGCAAATGCACCGGACTGTAACAATACGGCGTGAATAAAAAACATGTATACATTTTGTGACCGTTGCAAGATGTACCGGACTGTAGCGATACTGCGTGAATAATAAACATACGTGCAATGACATGGGTTTGATTACGGTATTTAAAAGTGACAGTTTGATACGTTTACAGCTCAGGTAGACCATATTCCTATTATTACATTTCAATAAAAATAAGTATTACTTTACATTTAATTTAGGGATCCCTAACCGTTAATGTTTTCAGTAATTCTCGTGCAGTTTAATGATCTTTTTAGTTTTGAATTTAAGTCGTTTTTGGTGAAATTGGTAAGCAAAGAGGTTGGGTACTCGGGATAAGGGAACCGTCCCTACATTTGGCTAGATTTTTAGGATCGTGCATTGCTTTTCCACTGAACTTTGATACGGTTCATGCGGATACTGAGCTGTTTGATATTTTAAAGCGGCAAATGGGTCAATGCAAGCCAAAACAATTTGGTTAAATTAATCAATCTTTTATAATACTAAATGCTGAATATGCATATTAATTTACATATCAGTTTAAGTTCATGTAATTAACATATTCTTGAATAATGCCCAGTGTTGATTTCTTTATAACGCCATTGTTTATTCCCTATAAAGCCATTATTGTTTCCAAAAAAATGTTATTTTGGTAGCCTACCTTCGAATTAATTAAGAATTATAGGTTTAAAATGTTGCTAAAAATTTACTAAGTTTGTACATGACTACCAATTTAAGAATTAGAGTTTAAAATTCTCGCAAGGACTGGATATGGTAGATGTTTTTTTTAAAATGAATTAATAACAACATTCCTGTTTTAAACATTTTGGTAATCGTTATTCTCTCTAGTCATACTGTTGTTGTAATTTTGTATATTTAATATAAGCATTCACAAGTGCCTTACTAAAATTGTATATATTTGTGTATAATAAGCAATAATAATTTTATTATACTCATTTAAAGACAATTATACCATAATTTTTTTACACTCTCGGAGCTAAAATATTTGTTTATATGCTATTTTAAACATTTAAGTTATCGTTATTCTTTCCTTTCTAGTCATACTGTTGTTGTGTTTTTGTATATTTAATATACGCATTCATAAGTGCCTTACTAAAATTGTATATAGTTGTGTTTAAAAAATTTGTTTTAATCATATTATATAATTTAAAGATAAATATGTTATATTATAACATCAGTATTATATACTTGATTTGCTACTATGCATTACGATAATTCAATTCCATATTAATAACTGCATAGGTATTTATTGGAAAAAATAATTTTCAAGCATAGGTTTAAAAATGTAATGAAATATATTTCTGATTATTTAAAAAAAAATAATTACAAATACCAATATACAACTGAATTGTATAATATTTAATACAACTTAAAGAAATAAGGGGATTAATAAAATAACACGGATTCTTATTTGTACTATTTTAATATTTAAAGTGTAATTAGTTAATTAATAAAAGTGTAATTAATTAATTAAAGTGTATCTAATTAAAGTGTAATTTATTTTTGAAAGATCCATTATATGATGGGGTATTTATATTTTTATGTAAAAGTGACGGGCAACAAAATAACAATGTCTTCCAATTGTATTATAATATACTGATGTAATATAATAGTTATTTTTAAAATACAGATGTGACGTCACCCTTTGATCTTGGCGTACCATTATTTCAAATAACCGTACGGGCAACTTGCAAATCGTACTTTATTTATACTTGTGAAAAATTGGATTCAAGTGTCTGTATTTTAAGTTGTTTAATGGTCTCGAGCTTAAGACATTGCGTAATTTATTTTTAAAACACTCGGGCCGTTACAATATATCACTTAATGTCTCGCTCTCGACCACTAAACAATACATAATATTTGATTTAAATGTATATTTTATGTGTAATGTATATTTTATGCAGCTCGAAAAAGATGTTTGACCCCTAATTTTTATCATACACACGATTAGTTACCTGGAGATGCACGGGTGAAAAACTCTATTTGTCTAACATCCCATTAAAAAGCATTAATTTGCACAAAGTTATGTAATATTTGCATTGTTTATCCCGGGTATTAGGGCGTGGGGTCTATCGCACGGACTGTTTTAAATTTCAAAGTTAGGATTGTGGACGGATTTCAAATATCAAAATATTAGCAGTGGCATAAAGAGGTTTGGTAATACCCGGGGTCAACTCCTTAATTTCATGTCTGCCAAATTCAGGGTCTATTACTCACAAATGCGAGAAAGGAATTATTTTAAAGAAAAACGGCCTTAAATAGTTTGACTTGAATTTTTGTTTTGTATATCATAGTAAAAGTTGTTTTTGAATATCAGTAATGTTTTATTTTGTATATCGTCAGTAAATGTTTTGTTTTGTATATAGTCATTAATGTTTTGTTTTGTATATAGTCATTAATGTTTTGTTTTGTATATCGCCAGAAAATGTTTTGTTTTACCTTTGTTGAAGATTTCAATTCTAGTCATGTGTGGGTCAACATTAATAAAATAACGTGCCCTACTCCATCGCTGTTTGTTATCTGTTGTGTATTAAAGCAGAAGTGTCTCTGGCGATATTGGCCGGAATCATTTAACAAGGGTGGGATGGGGATAGTGAAATGAAATGAAATGGGGTTTAACGTCCTACTCTTTTGCACCTCACCTGGGCTAATGGAAGACGGGAGGATGGGGTTGATAAATAATTTTAGTCCCACGTACGAACTAACAAACGAAAGAACGCCAAATCTTTATAAACACAATCAACGCCAGTCAATATGTGTGATATTTGTTTTTTTAAACAAAAATATCTTCATTCTATGTACAACATAGATTGTCTTTCATGCAAGAAAAAGTTTAACAATTAGTATCATTATTATTAACACGAATCACGACTGTATTGCATATTGACAATTTTTGCCGCTTAAGGATATCCTTTTATTTTTAGCAGTCAAAGTTCCCGGCATAAGTTCTCTTAAAATAGATGCATCCCATACTTTCGTGTTTATACAGGGATCAGATAATTTGTTTAAACAAATTCTTGCCAATTTTAGTACAATGATTATGATCAAATCAAGACATAGAAATCCCAAACAATGACCTTTCACTAAAAGTGTGCCCCGTGGAGTTTTAAAATGTAAACAATCAAGTTTCTATATCCGTTTTTAAAATTTTGATGGTGATGTCAGTTTAGATTATAAATATCTCGGCTATAAAGCAGCAATCCAACAGGGTATGCACGGGGATCTCCACCATTTGTAAACAATAAAAAGAGTGCCACCTGAAAAGACTTCGATTTTATACCCTGAGATAGTTAGTCGTTAACAACACGACATTAAATCTGAAATGATGTAAGCACGGGGTCAGTGACATAAAGATAACTCTTAATTAGAATCGCTACATCTGGATTAATGTTCAACCATATACCAGCTTGTTTTCCGGGAGAACATTAAAATATCAAAATGTATTAATTCATAGAAATGGTCCGTCCACGTGATCAGAGACACAAACGGCACAACAATGGCTTTTTATCAATTCACCTCACATCTTGGGGCTGCTTGTCGTCCGTCCGAGATTTGCATATCAGTTACAAAAGTAACACAAAAACCGATTGGCTTATTTAAGGTCATGGGTCGAGTGTGTGTCAAGCACGTGCTTCCGTCACTGCTAGAATAACCAAACATTGCACATGCGCTTCACAGATCAGCTAAAGATCTGAAATTTAGACACCATATTGTTCCAAGGTTTTGCTGGTGTATTAAAGCTTGCACGGGGTTATTTGATAAAAAATATGCAGTATTTAATTTGAAACGAGCAACGTTGACAGCCATTGGATATGAAAGGTTGCCGCACGTCGTATTCTATGTCGGCAGCTCTGTCCATTTGAAACACTTTGATCTTTGCAACCAAAGACTACGTTTGCAAAAAAAAAAAAAACAAACCTATTGTCGGAAATAATTTGTCATCTGTGATGTTCAGTCAGACTGGTAAGTATGAGAAGCCATTGATGTCAAAGTTTGTCTCCACAGAAATGTTCCGCATCGAACAGACGTTTTTATGATCACGTAGTTAATAACCATGAATACCGAGTACATGTATTCATAAATCCGCTGTAGAATCCCAAGAAAACTTGCTCAAACAACGCCGGGTTCGAATCAAAGACCCATTGCTTTTGGGGCCAAAGTGGCTCATTGACTGGGAGAGTAAATACAGATATGGGGTCCTCAAAGATTAGTGTAACGTCCCAAAGCTTGGGAACCACTGGATACTGGTTGATAGAACCCTTAATCTTGGGCTTTCATTGGCCAACATTCTGGAAGACTAAGAACACCTAGCCCCCCAAAAAGAAGCGGGCTGTCGGGTTAAGGTGACACTGAACAGACTCTTCCCAAGAACTATACAATATGAGATCACCGTGACAATGTCGTCCAGAAAAGTTCTACACGAACGATTACGTAAAGGAGCAAACAAAAACTACACCTCAGACTGCTTCTGTGTTTTTATTCTAGTTTGTGTTAGTTCCGGGATCCCGCCACGGGATCCCCGCTCACCGTGTTTACATTTTGACAACATAGGGGTAAAATTTAGAGTACGCTCAGAGGCACAAAGAAATTAATCAAAACAAACGTCATCTCCAAATCTTATATGAAAGAAAGTTATGAAAAAGGTAAATCTATTTTTTCTCGAATTTGACACCAGATACAAAACATTTGAAGTTGGATAAAACCACGTGGCACGTGCCGCACGGACTAACGTGATGATTAGAATATGATCACTAAACCACGTGACGTCAACGTTTTGTGTGTACAGGAAGCGGCACGCGACCGAGGGTTTCCTGCTCTTTTCTGTTGAAGGCATAAAATAAAGAACGCACGTGTTGGCTTGAACTTGTAACGTAAGATATCCTTCAAGAAATTCAATCTTCTTGGGCTAATAGGGCGGCTTGGTACAATATGACCGCATATGGGTTTGTTCACGGGGCCATGCTTTACCCATTTTTAAATACTTCGGCGTACTGCGCTTCGTAAAAGGGAACCACTTCAACGGTGGACTTTTTAAACGGATTGACGCACTCTTTTATGATAATTAAAATATTTAAAAGTAATTAAGTCCTCTGAGTGAGAGCAGTCCAAAAGGTGGGGTAGCTGAGAGTTGGTTGTATTTTTTATTTATCGTTATTGTACAATAGCTTGATTGTCAACGTGTTCTTTATTATAACACTAACAATGGGTTTGTATAGGTGAAGCTAATCTCTCTTTTTGAAATAGAGTGCGCATTTTTATTCCCGCTGGAGTTTTGCCGTGGGTTCTGCCCAGGTGTTTAGTTTCTCTTATCATGTATTACGACCGGAGTTGAATAGTAACCTGTTCAAAATACTGGTGTGCATTGAATGCTTGCTTGTCATAACTGTTATTTTCAACTTTACTCAGTTAATATAAAGCTCAGATTTTTCCTCCGAACAAAACCCTCATATCCCGGAGTGAAAATGTGTATTCAATTTGCCCTTTTTTATGGTTGTATAATTATAACAGTACACTTGAACTGAAATGGAATTTTAAAAAAATCAGTCAAAGGTTTTTAGTTTTTGTGTTAAAATTGTATAAATATTAAATATTTCATTTGGTCGTATATTAGCCGTCAAAAATATTGTTTGAATAATAATACAGAAGAAATAAGATCAATTTTCAGAAATTACATACAAAGATATTGTTTTTGAATAATAACTTAAAAAAATAAAATTAAAACAATTTTCATTTGTTATATGATCCACAAATTTTATTTTTTTTAGGATTTACGACGAATTCTTCAATATAATTGGGAAATGGTAGTCCTTTACACAAATTAAATAAAGATAATACTTATGGATTTTGTATTTTCTTGTAACTATTTTTAGGACAATTTATTTGAAATAAATATCTTTCCATGGTATTTGGTTAAAATAATATTCTATTTCGAGTACGACCTGGGTATATATTCAGATACTGATGTAATTAATTTGAAAACAAGCCGAAGCTTATAGAAATTCATCTGTGCAAATTTCAAAATATAGCTTGCATATTTACTTAGACAAAGAAGTTATAGTTTGAAATAAATAAGGATTAACATACGTTAATGCGATTATTAAACATACGTGTTACAAGAGGTAAACCTGCCTATTGCAGGTCTTTCTTTAGGTCTGAAATGCTATACATAAACTATTAATTAGACATTTATTAACAAAACAAGATTTTAACTAGATTAGAACGGTTCGCCATTTAAAGATTTAATTTAAAAATTGGAAAGAAAGGCTAAGTCTCGAATATACCAGTGCCCTGGTTACCACTGTGCACACATCTTGTCAACAAAACTACAAACGGTGACAATTTTCTTCAGAAAGATGTAATTTGAATAGAATTTTCAATATTTAGCATTTTACATTATCTTTTTTGAGCCATTATAGAAAACTGGTCAGCCATGTATCAAAATCTTACATAATTTATCTTTAGGAATATAAAATGACATATGTACAATTTTCAAAAGTATGTATTTACACAAATAAATTATAGTACAAAATAAATAAATATTTAATGCTTTAGTGCAATTATGGAATGCATAATGAAATATTTAAATCCAATATGTGCGGGAAATTGTCTCCCAGTAGTTTATATCATATACAAGAAAATTCAGTCAGCTCCTGTCTCTTCCAGTATAAATTATATTTGAACAGATAAATTCATTTCATATTGAGATAGAATACAATAGCTTTTGGTGACTTTAAATATTTCGTAAAAGTCAAACTGACCCGTTCGTCTGCGCCATTTCTTGATTATGCAAATTTTGCCTTTCAAGCATACGGTATGAGATTACGCTGAAGAAATCGAAGATGATAAATCCCACACCTGAATATTTCGGAGGAAAAATATTTAACCAAAGAAAAATATTCTTTATTGCAACACAAGTCAGTTCTTTGAAGCACGTGGCCGTTCTCAGAATCAGTGTCACAGGACACACGTTGCTTTTATGGCGTCACAATTCCGACCGATCGACTCATGTCGAGGGTAATGAGAGACACCGGGCTTTCTCCTGTATTCTCGGCTAATTGTCTTTTTAAAGCATTTTACGAACAAAAGAAATATTAAAAAATAAAAATGAATGCCTTCGTTAAGCATGGTTCACACCTTTTCTAAGAGATATAGCATCTCTTATTTACTACCATTATACGTCTAAGATAACCGTAGACATAATTTAAACGTCAGTTGAGATGTTCCCTCGGGGCAGAACTTTGCACGTGTTATTTGATTATATTTTAGATTTGTGTAAAACAAAAATATTTTAAGAATAAACATCTTTTCATTTTGAAGTTTTAAGCCGAATTGAATTTGAAAAATAAACTGATTGTGGAGTATGCAGTATAAAAACAATGATCTTAGTCGAATCCTCGGGTTGACGATGAAGATTCGTTCCCTGTTGAAGTTTTAGTCCTGTTGAATTTGATGAAAAAATATCTCTGTTTGAATATACATTTTTAAAAAAAAAAAACAAACCAAAACAAAACAGATCTTCGTCGAATTCACCGATGAGGGAGGTAGGTCGTTTGAGATGCTTTTCGTCTGCTTAAAGATTTTGGAAATCGATCTTATTTCAAAATTAATTAAACGAATTGTGTATTGGTAGGGGAGGATGATTTGTTAAAGATGTTTTTAATCGGTCATTTTTTTAAAAAATTACTTAAACGAATTCTGTATTGGAGTTCGCCATGGATTTGTGTTGGGACCCTTACTGTTTTGCGCTTGTACTGATAAGTGTGCAAATGGGTATTATTTTTATAAGGTGGATGTCAGCTCTCATATTCACAAGACAAACATACAACAAACGTATCTATCAAATGTATGTGTGCACGATTTACAAACGTTTAATTGTTTACTTCGTTGTGTTACGTTGTTATTAAGGTGTACGGACAATTACCAGTTTACCAAATATCTTGCAACACAAGAATGGTCATATTTACTGATATATGTCATTTATTATATTATGGTTATTATATTATATTAAATTGATTTTCTATAAATATATGGAAATTGCGATTATTAAGCGAAACGATAGATAGATATTTAAATATATTCAACAACAGCAGCATCTGTTACCAAAGATCGATTCTTCATGTTAAAAATCAGACAGTTTTATCATATTCATTGACCGGAATGATAGTTATATATGTATTCCGTTAATATTATGTATATAACTTAAATGTAAGAATCAGTTGAAAAAAGAATCTGTATCTCAAATTGAAATATATATTAAACGACAGTAAAGTGTCAAATTGGTTGATAGATATTTGCATTTAAATATATTGCATTTTATAACATCATGTATTTCTTTTCTTTCAATTTTAAATCAGGCCTTTACTCAGAAATGTGAGAAAGGGCGACTTTAAAAATGTCAAAACAAATGGAAAAAACCCCAACTTTTTTTCAAATGAAGAACGGAAGCAGGTACAACTAATTTAACGTCGGTAATTTCAAATTTTAATTTCAATTTCACTCTCCGGTGGGATACCCGCATGAAATGAATTTACGGGGATTTCGCCCCCTCTGCACCCCAGCTGCATGCCACTGGGGTAGCATTACAAGCAATGTACCCTTCAGCATATCAACACTTGAATAGAATTAGATTTTTATCTTTTCGTTTGTTTTCATTGTGAAGAAAACATAACTGTTGAAAAATGAAGCTGCGTTAAAATAGAATAAAAAACCAACCTAATCTAACACGACACTTTGTAAGGGTTCACTGTGACGTTACAAGATGGAGATTAGTTTAATTTTAGAATGGTGTTTCCGATTGCCCTTTGTTAGAAATCTAATTGTATCACTCGATTCTGTAGGATTATTCAAATGCGACGTTATTTATTATGATGGCTGAATCAAGGTACCTTTAACATCTGAGATGTAACGTCTCTAGTGACCGTATCTTTAAGATCAAAATCTAAACTCGTAATATTATTCTTATTTTTTGTCATTTATTGATTGAAATTAAATATTTCTTTTATGAGAGCTAAAGGTGCCTATTTCAGGTGTTTTTCTGACTTCAAGTGTTATATAATAAATTATTGTTTATACATTTATTCGCAAGGCACGCCCATATTCAACTCTCAAGACTATTGGATGGCTTGTATATAAAAGTTTATTTGACCACCCACGCCATTCAATCGGTTAAAGTTAAAATAACAGATCGAGACTATTCTTCTAAAAAAATTTAACATTCAAAACTTCGCTCAGAAGTTTTCAATGTAATCATTTTTCATTATTGAATTAAAGTTTCAATGCGCCAAATGGATCATAATCATTTCCCTATAATATTCATAAAAACGTATCAATAATGTTTGATAAAGATAGTAATAATAGTGTTTACTGTTGAAACGTTGCATTTAATAAAAAGATACTAAAAAAGGTGTTAAAATGTAACATGTAATAAATGAGGATAAATCCATAAAATTGTGTAATTATTATGCATATTATTATGAATAGCAACCATGACCAAATGAAATCGGGTTTAACGTCTTACTGTTCTGCTCCGACTGGGCTAATGATGACGAGCATACGCCATATACACCAATGGACCTCGGTGTATACACGGGACCTCGGTGTTTCGTCCCAAAAGAACGACTAGACAGCTGTACCTGTCAGGCCCTCCGTCCTGCACCACTGACAAGGGGAAACTACGCCATAAATTCCCGATGAACTTAATCGGCCATTGGAGGGATCGCATACGATCAAACGCCTTGCGGACTTGGCCACCATGACTCCCCAAAAGAGTCGAGGGAAAAATGTGAAAAGGGGAGACATTTTAATATGTAAAAATAGATGAAATAAAGTTTTTTTTTAGTGGCGCAGCATGTTGAACGAAGTTAATTAATGTCGATAATTTCGCATTTTTTTTTCAAAAACCGTAATTTATATTTCACTCTTTGATTGGAGGATTCTGATAATGGATGCCCGAGGCTGTCGCATGTCGTTCTGCGATGGGTCATACTAAAATTGTAGAAACCACATAGACACATATCTGGCTAAACTTCTTTGTAGTTCTGCATTTAACTACTGCGATCTCTAAACATCATAATTTATCTATGACATGGTTGGATAACTTCCCTGCCATATATAGGTGTCGCTACAGCACACAACTATTCCAGGATATCCGGCTCGTGACTCGCACCTAGTTTTAATGAATGCGATCAATTGTTGCATGGCATGCATAAACTGCTAGACGCGTGTCGCAGACAAAAGCAACTAATGTTGTTGAACAAAAAAAGATGAAAGATAAACTGGAGATGTCTCTGTTTTTTTTATTCAACTTCCTTGTTTTAGACAAAGAGTTTTCCTTGTTCGTTTCACCTTGCCGCCTCAATTCATTAATATTTATGTTCTGTTGATTCATATTATTTTAAGTTCCGTAGACAATTTGCAGATACGTGTTGCCCAAACTGTAAATCAAACGAGCCAAGGGTTTTTCCGTGAAACCATATTTTAAAATTGCACGAATGAAATGCAAGAATTTTTGGCACTGAGCAGCTTTATACTTGTTTGTTATTTCTTTGTGATATACGTCACGTGAACAAAAGTTTCTATTTTTTTAATTTTTAAACTTTTCGTGAATGATGCTTCATTCGATATAGGTGCACAGTCTACAATTTGATTACAACACAGATCCTATTTCGTTTTGTTTTTATAGTTCAAAATTTCGTTTTACTTGTCTTTACTGCACTAGGAACTGTAAGAGTTGTTATCATTGACGTGTTCTGAATGATGTTAGGCATTAGCCAATGAAACGGTCTTTTGCGACTTCTTGGCCTTTTATAAAACGGAATTGTGGGTAAACCACTAGAAACGTCAATGCTGATTGATTAATCAATGACTGGCTTCATAGGGTCAAAAGGCGCTCTTTTGACCTCTGACGTGAACTCCCATTATAACTTGTCAGATCTTGATGGAGTGTAAACCATTGCAAGTATAAAGAAACGAAACGAAATATAGACCTGTATTTTAATCAGATTGCGCAGTCTACAGATCAATATTTGACTGTCTTTGATTTCGTGACGCCATTGTTAAATAACGCGGGTGCTTGCCAGTATCGACACTATCTTCATAAGATTCCATGACGTTGAATGTGCTTTAATGTTGGTTACGCTGCACAAACTTAATTCTATTGGTTCTAACATCACACCGAAACAAAATAATAATAATAATGACGAGAACGCTTATTTGGTTAAAAAACATTAATTGTCGATTTTTAAAATTGAGTTTCGTGTATTTTATGAAGGGGTCGTCTATTACATTTAATATATTTAAGTCCGCAGATAAAGTCAATGATGAGAGAAATTGACATTTTAGCAAAAAAATGAAAACAGCAGAAGGAAGTGAATATTTTATTAAAATTACGCCTAATTGCTTTAAATAAATTTCTGTCAGAAATCCTACTGTTCTTCTCCGAACTGGGCTAATGAAATGAAATAGGGTTTAACGTCCTACTGTTCTCCGAACTGGGCTAATGAAGACGGATATAATAATAATAATAATATCGTCATTTATAAAGCGCGTTAATACTGAAGAAATCAGTTTCTAAGGCACTGTTGGTTTTTATATTCACTGATTATTTACAGATCAGGGTTTTGAAATAAGAATGTTTTAAGTTGAGATTTAAAATGGCCCACAGACGGTAGTTGTTTCATTGACTGTGGTAGTCTATTCCATAGAAAAGGACCAGCATAAGAAAAGGCATGTTTTCCAAGTTGTAAGTTAATGGCTGGAGATTTTAGAAGAAGTTTTTTTCTGAGAGCGGAGATTTCTACTGGTAGTATAGGGTTCTACAAGAGTTTTTATATAAGATGGAGCTTGTCCGTTTAACGCTTTGAAGACCAAAAGTAGTAACTTGAACTTAATTCTTTGCTGAATTGGTAGCCAATGTAAAGATTGCAATACAGGGGAGATGTGTTGATGTTTTCTAGTTTTAGTGAGGAATTGAGCTGCTGAATTTTGAACATGTTGTAGTTTGTTAATCTGATAGTCTGGTAAGTCGTATAGTAAACCATTATGGTAATCTAGTTTAGTTGAGATGAATGCGTGAATGAGCTTTTCTTTATTTTCATAATTGAGATAGCGTTGGATCTTTCCAATTCGATGTATATGATAGAAGGCGGTAGAACAAATACTCTGTATGTGATCTTTAAACGATAGGTTCGAGTCTAATATAGCACCAGTCTGCTATGAGGGATATTTTGCCCGGAAAGCGGCACTACAGCCTACTCTACTCGAATTCCAACTGTAAATAGTATTTTACGTACACGCCAATGTGTACCCGGGATCTCGGTTTTTCGTCCGATCCGAACGATCAGACAGCTGTTCTTGTCAGCCCTCCGTCTTGCATCTATGACAAGGGGTACCACGTTGGAAAATCTGGATGAACTTTCACGGCAAATGCAGGGATTGAACTCCCGACTCCCAGTGTAGCGAGCCAGCGTGGCCCCCTAAATACAGCGAAGTTGTTGACCATAAAATAACTCCTCAAATAAGTGAAAAGGGTATTAGGTGATTTGAAGACGTCCCAAGTCATCGCCCCTCTACAACATATACAACAAAATATGTAATTTGCGTATACAAAAGTTTAATCATCGAATTTCTTTTCGGGTTCATAAGGAGCCAAACATTCCAGTTTGATTTATTCTTTATCGTTTTGCTGACAACCATACACGGACACAACCTAGGTCATTTCGGGACTAACGTTCTGATTCAATATTTAGCAGTGGGAGGAAACCAGAGGAAAAACCCAACAGGTCAGGCAGACGAGCATATGGTACTGTCACGTACAAATGTAGAATCGGCGCAACGTAACTTGACTCAATGACAGACCTTGTGGCCTAAAGCGCCCCACCCCATCAATGGTGTGTCACGTACAAGTGCGGGGCGCAACGGAACTTGACTCAATGACAGACCTTGTGGCCTAAAGCGCCCCACCTCATCAACGATGCGTCACGTTCGAGTGCGGGGCGCAACGGAACTTGACTCAATGACAGACCCTGTGGCCTAAAGCGCCCCACCCCATCAACGGTGCGTCACGTACGAGTTCGGGATCGGGGCAACGGAACTTGACTCAATGACAGATCTTGTGATCTAAAGCGCCCCACCCTATCAATTTTGGACTATTCAGTATGTATGTAGCTTATAATAAAGCAATTTGTCGTAGTTTCGTATTCTGGGTTGATTGTAAATAATATGAGAGAAATTATGTGTGTAACTTGCAGTGGAACATATTGTGGTAAATTTCAAGCTGTGACGACATAATTTCAGATGTGGACTGTCATATTGGCAACAGCTTATCGAATATATATTATTTATATACAACAAATTTAATTCGAAATAACATTTACACTGCTTTCTTCTCTTGCTTGCATATTGATATCACTGACATGGTTCCTGGTTAAAAGGCGAAGATTCTACAGTGGAATAACACTATTTAATTTGACGTGGAATCAGTTTTTAATAACAGAACTGGGTCTGATCGGCCGTCCAGATATCAATTCCTCATTAGCAATTCTATCATCGACCCCAAGACCTTCATTAAAAACGAAAAATGACAAAACGGAGTCGTTTCAGCGTTTAATATAAAATCTTGGAGAAAGATCGACAGAAAGCAGAATTTATATTAAATTGGAGGAATTGGTTAAAAGACCTCCAGTAATTCAACAAGGAACTTTATTAAATAGCCAGAATATGAATGGTCATTATGCAGTACCGATTGAAAGCACGATTCTTTCCGCAAATCATTCCAGTCAACGGTACCAACGTTCTGAAAGCTACCCTGGACACATGTCGTACCCTCGAATTGTTCCAAGCAGCATTGATACACCAGCGATCTACCTGCGGAGCACCTCTGCCAATGTATTAACAGATGCCCACTGCAGGGGCATGCTTCCAACAGCGTATTACTGGCCTGGAGAAAGTAAGTTATCTTTTGGTATTCCTGATGCCCATTCGCAACAGTTTTACGATAACCGAATAGTGGACGAAAGAGACGATCGGACCAAGAAACGTCGGTCGCCATCACTTGCTCAACGTCGTGCAGCTAACGTCCGAGAACGGAGACGAATGCTGAATCTGAATGAAGCTTTTGATGTTTTGAGAAGAAGTGTGCCCACCTTCAACTACGAACGTCGACTGTCAAGGATTGAAACACTGCGGTTGGCCATGGGATACATATCGTTCATGACGCAGATTCTAAACGGCAAGGATTCTAAAGACGCTCGGGTCAATATTGTTAAAACGCCAGTCAAGGTGAAAATGGATAAAGAACTACAAGAAAATGTGAAGAATTCAGAATAAACAACACAATAGTTATTTCAACAAGGATTAATAGTGGATCCAGCAAAATTCAATTCTGCGTAATAAATTGTAAATATGGTCTATTCTGGATTTCATAGATATCTAACAGGAGGTAAGGAAACTTCATTTTTTATGCGAATAGAGGCGTTTAAAATCCATGGAATTTATTGAATTGTGTGTTATGTAAGTCGACAACAAATACCTGGTTTGCAGACTGTTGGAATATAATCTGAGATCATATGAAGACAAAGATAGGTTTGCAGACTGATATTTTAAAACTGATATTTACTAATAGACTGTTGGAATATAATTTGAGAATAATACGAAGATAATGTCCTAAATTGTATAACTGGATTAGTCATCCGGGAACAATGTGATGAGTGGCATTGTTATGTTATGAACTTTATGTGGCGCGAATTTTGTGAATTTATTTAATGTGTTTATATGTCATGTTGAACATTAGTGCTCTGTATATTAAAGATGTTTTATTTTTATTTTTTGATCGGGGATTGGCTGAATATTAGATTCGGGGGAATGTTAATGCTGTGAGAGTGCTACCAATGTTTGTTTAGATTACAATAGATATACATTTTGTTAAAATCAGACGAACGTAGTACCAGATTCAGACTTGGCGAAACCAAATTGGAGAGCCCCTGTTTTAACAAAATATTAAAACCTTTTTAACCTTCGAAAATTGTCCCAAATTCGCAATTTTGTGAGACTTCTGCGGATTGGGACGTTCTTTGCTGTAGCTTTTTTAGTTTATGGACGAACGAGAAACACTAGTTGTTCGTGGCTTCCACTGATTGGCTGTCGAAAACGATAACGTGGATAATTGGGATATAGAAACCCTTTTTAATGCACTCGTTCAACTTTAGAAGGTGTTTACTTGGCCATTGCCGAATCGCTTCAAGAAATTTATCACCAATACATAATATTTGGTTCTTATATATAAAACGCTGGGGGATTGGGTGGCTGAATGGGTGCATCGTAAGGTATTTCAACGAATCAAGTGGCGTGGTTTTGATTCGCGGCTTGTACGTGACAAGAAGTGGGGTTTTCTCCCTCCGGTTTACCCCCACTGCTAATGACACCTATGTGCAAGCGAATTGATGAAATAAAATTTAGTATCGAAATGATCTAGTTTGTGTGGACAGAAAAACCCTGCATGACAACAACAACGTAGCCCAAATAATTGTTCTTCCAAAAGCAAGAGCTTGGGATTAGTGAATTATTTCTTCCGCTTTTAGAATTTTGTGATTTACTGTCCATAATGGATTTTACCATATGAAGGTAGTCAATTCTAGCAAAGCCAAATATGTTATTTAATGATGGTAGTCGGATTAAATAAGACACAGATGCTAATAAAAACGAAATTTAATCAGGCCCCGAGTTCACAAAGCATTCTCAGACTTAAGTATGGAATTTGCTCAACTTTGAATCACAGTTTATGAGAAATATCTTTGATCCAGAAATACAAAACTTTGCACATAATTTCTTATTGGTGTATTTGACACATTGAAAGAACAAAAGTTTTATAAAGGGCTATGTTTTAGTTAAAATAAGGCGAACAAATTTGAGTAAATTCTCAACTTAAGGCTGAGAATGCTTTGTAAAAGGAAAATTCAGATACTATTACCTTGTTATGAATTTAGGAATTGAACAGTTAAAGAATAATTTGTGAAAGTTAATGATACGTTATTTTAATAAAGAGTTGGCCATTCTTGTTATAATAGTTCGAAAATAGATAATGTAAAATGAAGAACTTGAAAATTTCATCCAAATTACTCTATTGTGGGCAAAGATATATTAGCCTTAGAAGGTTTGACAAGACGTTTACGATACTTGCAACTAGTGTCCTGGTTGTTCGAAGCTAAGTCTTGCTCGTCCATTTTTAAATTAATCAAGATATGGTTGAACCCGTTCTAATCTATTTCAAATCGGACAAATCCTATGCACCGAGAGTTGATTATGGCTTGGATCAGTTAATTAATGTTTAATTAAGTATTTGGATAACATTTCAGGCCTAAAGAAAGACCTACAATAGGCAGATTTAGCTCTTGCATAATGCATGTTTAACAGAGATAGATGTTTATTTGAATATTATATGATAGATAAATTATTGTGTCATTTTAATTATAACTCATCTCAGTAATTGTGTTGTATTTAAATTTATTAATAGGACATTTCACTGAGAATTTCTGGACTATCCATCAATAGAGGTCCATTTTGAAAGGATTAAAATTAGTTTTTAATGGTTGAAGTTGAAAATATTATATGACCCAGGTACTTTTCTCGTTATACATGCACACTTGATAATGTTCGTGTATTGCGACTCTAAAGGATTAAATAATTGTCCAGGCTTAATCCCGTCCGTGTCTTATAAATACCAGACCGTGAAAATGTCAACGCGCAATGAAAGTTCCGTGTTCATATAGGCTCACTGAGAACTATTCTGTGTACATTATCAATTAATTTAAGAAATATCATAAATTAATTGATAAAAAAATGTAGAGGACATTGTACACATTATTTCGGCCATTTTGACTTTGACATGGTAGTTTTATTTCTGTACAGTTTCATTCTACATTTCTTCGAATTGCAACACTAAGGGATATTAACCCCCCCCCCCGCTTATTACCGTGCATGAACCATTCAGCTACCGTGTATGAACCATTCAGCTACCGTATATGAACTATCGTGTATGAACCGTCCCGCTTTCGTTTATAAACCGTACGGCTACCGTGTATGAACCGTCCGACTACCGTGGTCGTACACATAAAATCAATGTTGGTGGATTGTCTCTTCGTTATGAAAAATTACGAATTATGAGTCACAATTTATACACGTATATATGACAGCTTTAAAAGCAGAATTAACCATCAAGCTGTTGTCATATGCAGAAACATTTATATAGTAATATTAAAGGTCGCAATGAACGGACATATTCAGTTACCAAGTGTGCATGTAAAACACGAAAACTACTCGGGTCTGAAAAAAAGATTTTGAAACCATTAAATACAAATTTAAATCCTTTGGCAAAATGGGCTTCTATTGATGAGTCGTCTAGAAATTCTCAGTGAAATGTCCTATTAATAAATATAAATACAACACATTTAATTAGATGATTTATAATAATAATAACACCTTAATTTATGTACTTTTTAGATCGCCGATATTTGATAGAAAAAAAAATATATCATGTCTTCAAAATCTGATTTAAAGACATTTTTTGAGAGTTGAAATTTCGTTTTATTCGAGTATGGTCTAAGAGTTTATTTTAAATAAACCGCTTAATTTATCATTGATATAAGAGATCAACTTATACTTTAAAGGAATTGGGGGGTTGGATGGCCGTATAGTTAGCGTACGTGCGCTGTATCATACGGCCTGCCATTGAGTCAACTGGCGTGGTTTCAAATCCCCGGTTGTACGTGGCAAGGAGTAGGGCCGCCTGTCCAACCTCGTGGGTTTTCTTCGGGTACTCCGGTTTCCCCCACTGCTAAAGACCTCATGTGTTAGTCCTGAAATGACCTAGTTTGTGTCGAGTGGACGTTAAACCCCATTTCTCTCCCTCTGTCTTTAAAGGAATTAAGTCATTTTAAACACAGTGACATTTAATGTCACCATCCGAATTCGATCATATGACATCCGAGTTCGACCATATGAGTCTGGCCATCTGAATTCGACCATATGAGTTCGACTATTTGACATTTGAATTCGACCAGATGAGTTCGAGCATAACATTTGAATTCGGCCATATGAGTTCGACGATCTGAAATCTGAGTTCGACAATCGTTGTTCGTTGGCCCGTTCGCATTTCTAGTGCTTACACTAACTACATTGTCCTGGACTGATTAACATGCATGTTCTGATCGCGAGATATAACGAAATGTCCAAATTTCCATGCTTAAATGGTTGACTAGGAATTTACATCCCAATTACGTGTTAACGTTCATAGTCTGTGCTATAGTTTATGTACCTTTCATGTTTAATGGGGGGGGGGATGGCCTAGTGGTCTAGAGTGCCGCACTTCGACCTCTAGCTGGCCGGTCACCTCTGGCTTGCGGCTGTGGTTTCGATCCCTGGTGTGAGCGTGTGTGGCATGGAGATAGGGGCGCCTTCTCAACCTCGTGGGTTTCCTCCGGGCACCCCGGTTTCCTCCCACTGCTAAAGACCCCTACGCGCAAGCGAATTATTGAAATAAAATTGAAACCATATGTTAGTCCCAAAATGACCTAGTTTGTGTCGAGTGGACGTTAAACCCCATCTCTCTCTCTCTCTCTCTCTCTCTCTGTTTAATGTTTGTAAACAATCAAAGGAAACTAGCTTTAGAGCAGGTACTTCTTGTTCTTTAGGGTGACATGATAGGAACTGGTCTGCAATCGCTGTTCATTGGACAATTGCGTATCTATGGATTTAAATTTTTGATATTATGATGGTTGACATGACGTCCATATAGTACAGCGGTCATCGCAACCGTCGTTTAGACATCGGACGCTATACATAAGGTTTTACAATGATTTGCTGATCCGGTTCCACGTATGACATTTGGTATTGGAATTGGAAATACACAGGGCTCAATTTATTACAGATCGGTGGTTGGCTTCTACAGTCTGTATTAGGAGAGAAGGAAATAGGGTTTAACGTCCGCTCAACACAAACTAGGCCATTTCGGGACTAACACGTGATTCAATTTTATTTCAATAATTCGCTTGCGCAAAGGGGTCTTTAGCAGTGGGAGAACACCCACGCGACCCTACTCCTTGTCACGTACAACAGAGCAGTCTGTGTCAAGCAATGATCCCTATACATAATAAGAAATGTTTGTTTATTTGTTTTGTTGAGTCAGGGTTTTTGTCTCTTTGATTTTATTCGACATGACTACATTATGTTTCAATAAAATAAATGATAAAGTGTGAGCAATCGCATATTTCAATTCCAATGTTTTGCAATTATTTATTTTCCAGCTTAAACGTTTCATTACGTATCAATATAAAGAAAATGTCGCTTAAACACAAAGTTTTAATAAAGAGGTTAAGATGTCCAAATGTTACTTGGGACCGATATTAAATCGACCTAATCCTGTATAACACGCCCTGCTGTCTGCTAACTGAAAATTCAATATGGCCGACACATTCTTCATGACGTGAATCAATACCCGGATTTAATTAAATTACACTCAAATTCAAGTTAATTTCGTCCTGACGCCGGATCAATTAAAAGTGAATTTCTTCTTTCACACGTCAAAACGGGCAGGACTGTGGTTAAATGTGTTATTATGCTATCAAGTTGTCTCCACCAGCGATAAAATATCACCCCAAGAATAAACATATCCTGTTCAGCTGATCGAGATTTAGTAGAGAATCAATGATAAAATCAACAGTGTCCTGTATGCGGTGCCGGATTGACCAGGCATGGTGCATTATATTTTTGACGCTGTCATAGGCCTTTCTTACACGCACTTAAACATCCGTCACCCAGGGGGTTTTAAGGTTTATCATGGCGGAGGCTATACTATTTTTAGGGCCCTCTTTCGCGGGGGGGGGGGGGGGGGTCTTGATTGATGATTTTCATGCCAATGCAATGACAGCGTTCTCATTCAGTAGTGGATTCGACAGTGACAGTGTATTATAGAAAACGATTGACTCAGATTCGGGGGCCCTTTCCCTTGTCCATAGGGGCCCTTTTGTCAGACGTGGGGGCCCTTATGTCTGCCTTAGGGCCCTCCCTAACTAGGGTACATTTTCATTTTTTTCATCGGTTTTAGCATTTTTCTACAGTTTTATTTTTTCAACTTCTTTGATTTTTTTTAGCGAGGAGGCTGACGCCTCCAGCGCCTCAGCTATAAAACGCCTTTGCCGTCACCATTGGATTTGCTCAGTAGTTTTAGAAACACAAACTCATCTTGCTCTTCTGGTGAGAGTTGGGAATTAACTCATGGTTTAATTTTATTTCAATAATTCCCTTGCGCGTTGGGGTTTTTAGCAGTGGTTGGAAACCGGGAGACCCAGAGAAAACCCACGAGGTTGGGCAGGCAACCTACTCCTTGTCACAACCGGGTGAATCGAAACCACGCTAGTTGAATCAATGACAAACGTTATGATACAGCGCGCACGAGCTAACCATTCGGCCATCAAACCCCCGAGCATAAATTGCCTCTCTTCATCTGAATTCTTTACTGATTGATTGCATGGGGTGATAAGGCTTTATGTCAGAACCACCCCGCTACTTACTTAGCAGTCTAGAATATCTTATACGTGAAACAGACCCTTATAGATACGAAGAGAGTTCATTCTATTCTACATATTTCAACTACAGGGTGACAGGCATTTCCTCTTGCCTGTCGTAGGCCTAGAAAAAAGCGGATACACTGGTCATTATCCTTTCAACCACGATGCAGGACCCTGGCTGGACACGGAAACAAAACTAGACTGGATTGACCAAGACTGACTGTATGCTCGTCGTATCAAATCTGTTTACATACCAGACGGAAAATGGATTTTTTGTACATGGGACCTCGGTTTGTCGTCCAATCCGAACGACCAGACAGCTGTCCTTGTCAGGCCCTCCGTTCTGCATCAATGACTAGCGGAAACCACGGTGGAAAAGCGAGATGAACTTTCTCGGCCAATGCAGGGATCGAACGCCCGACCTCCAGGCTAGCGAGCCAGCGTCTTACCTACTTAGCCACGTGATCCCCCCTATAAATTTGTACTTATGTCATCAAACTACTGTAACATTTCCCATTCGCAAAAGGGGGGTTGGGATGGCCTAGTGGTCTAGAGTGCCGCGCTTCGACCTCTAGCTGGCCGGTCACCTCTGGCTTGCGGCTGTGGTTTCGAGCCCTGGTGTGAGCGTATGTGGCATGGAGATAGGGGCGCCTTCTCAACCTCGTGGGTTTCCTCCGGGCACTCCGGTTTCCTCCCACTGTTAAAGACCCCTACGCGCAAGCGGATTATTGAAATAAAATTGAACCATATGTTAGTCCCGAAATGACCTAGTTGTGTCGAGTGGACGTTAAACCCCATTCCTCTCTCTCTCTCTCTCCCCCCATTCGCAAAACCGATCACGACTGGGCGCCTGATTCCGCGCCGTCTGCGCAGAGATTACAGAGATGTCGGGATTTATCCGATCTGCTTCCATGATCATACAAATATTATCTTGATCATACGTCAATACGAAAATAAGCCTTAACTCTAATTTGCGAAATTGTCGGCGACTAGAAATATTCTGATACTGCTTTTAAGATAAAACAAAATCATTGAAGTATTCTAATGAAGAATGGAACGTCGCACGGGCACGTGATGCCGCGTTTTCACGTTTCCCTTTACTGCCATTTTAACTCCTGTCGTCTGCCGTTTTAGCACGTGCTATATTTTTTAAACTTTTGTTAATTAACCGCATTTTTTATTTTCTACAAGAATCCAAATTGTTTATTTCCGCTTTCCTTGAAAACGAAAATATGGTCTTAAAAACAGACAAAGCGAGAGAAATAAATCTTGTTTTATTCTGTTATCTCAAACAGACCATCTCTGTGATCATTATAATACAGGACAAATTATGTTGTGAGAGAGAGATAGGGTTTGACGTCCGCACCACATAGCCTACATTAGGTCATTGACCCATATGTCAGGCTCGAAATGACCTAGTTGTGTTGAGTGGGTTTATCTCTCTCCCCCCCCCCCCCGAAGAAATAAGAAGCAGAATTATGACAGTAGTTCTCGAAGACGAGAAAAGCAATTATCTCTCTCTCGCTCTCTCTCTTTCTCTCTTCCCGAAGAAATAAGAAGCAGAATTATGACCGTAGTAGTTCTCGAAGACGAGAAAAGCAAACTGTTGAAGCCTAATGGCACTTCATTTGAGTTTATTCTGTAAAAGCCATTTCATGGATATTTGATCGGGACCCGATTAATTATTAAAGCAATATCATAACTCTCACAGAAATGAAGCCAAATAACTAAATACAATATTCGGTCCGAAAACATTAAACCGTCTGAACTGAAAGGACACATCATCATATTATTTGAGGTATCACTGGTAGCAACAGAAAAACTGATTTACGGTTTCTCCAAACAGAAACTGGCAATATTTCATGAATTAGTGATTTTGATTTTACATTTTTGATTTTATTTATTTCCCCTTAATTGTAACTTTTTACAGATCAAATTCAATTTCAATTTTTAATTGGATTTGTTTATTGTATCCCAATAAATTATCATTTTATATGATAATATTCAATTTCTCCGTTTCATTGAATTAATTTATTTTATTCCAGTCAATTTTATATAAATTAATAATCAATTATAAATTATAATAATTAATAAAATAAATTACTTTCAAGATTGGAATTATTCAAAGGTGCTAAATCGCTATTCTATGACACCTAGAAATTGACCCAAATGGTTCACAGCGCACATAATAGTGTAATGAATGTATGAACTGGTTTAGATTCAATCGTTTCTGTTTTTACTGTAATTTTCTAATCAGAAATACGCGAAGAGCCCCAACTGAATGGCAGTCCTTGGCGTCTGGTTATTTCGTCTACCCCGGTAGTATTCTCCTACATAGGATACGTTCATCCTCGTTCATCGAGTCGCTTGATACAAATGGCGTTCGCGAGCATTCTGGCACGCGATTCTTGTGCCCATTTTGAAATGTTCATTTTGTCTTGATTATTGGATATCAGAAGCCCATCTTTTCACGGTAAGACAACATCAATGTTGATTTAAATTGACCAATAAGTCGTGTTGGCAATGTCGAGGACATTGAGTTAAAGACTTGGTTCCTGAATCCCAGACTTCTTTTAAAGGGACATCAATTCAAATCGTGCTTTGTCTGCGATATCACCCTCGGTTGAAGCGGCCGTTAAGCCCTACAACCATACCGTGCACATATTATTACATTTCAAGTGACTAAAGAATGTACCATTTTAATGTCAAGACTATTGCTATAATGTTATTAAAGATGCATTTTGTAAGTAAAGATACATTATGTAAGTAACGATACATTATGTAAGTAAAGATACAGTATGTAAGTAAAGATACATTATGTTAGTAAAGATACAGTATGTAAGTAAAGATACAGTATGTAAGTAAAGATACGGTATGTTAGTAAAGATACAGTATGTTAGTAAAGATACAGTATGTAAGTAAAGATACGGTATGTTAGTAAAGATACAGTATGTAAGTAAAGATACAGTATGCAAGTAAAGATACGGTATGTTAGTAAAGATACAGTATGTAAGTAAAGATACAGTATGTAAGTAAAGATACAGTATGTGAGTAAAGATACAGTATGTAAGAGCTAAATCTGTCTCACGAAGAGCTGTCGTTTAGCCTCAAATGTTATATAAATCAAATGGCAAGCCCATAATCAACACTCTAGGTCATCGGATGGTTTTGATTTTCCACGGATTTAAATACAATTGTCAATTAATAATTGATTGAAAATGGATTTCCGAGAATTTGTTTATTATCGTAACAACGGTAGCAACGGCAAGACAGACTCTGTTGTTCTACGGCCATAACTCCACCCAGGATAAAGTAATTTGACTGAAATTTTCAACATATTCTCTTTTGATTATCTATTTTGAACGAATATAGCGAGAACTGTCTGCTCTTTGTATAAATCTAACATAATGTACCTTTAAGTATATCTGCATATAAAAAGACTACCATAAGAATGACCGGGCACGTCTGAAAAATTTAGCATAATTATTATTACTGTATTTATCTTAGATGAAAGTGGTATTGTGAAATGGCTATCACTTAAAATCGCTATACGTCATTTGCATTCAATCGAAGTATCAACGGTAGATAATATCCCGACATGAATTCAAGCGGTTTAAAAGGGCCAATCAGATGATATGAGCATACAGTATATGTCCAATCGTAAAACAAGGTTTTTTATCATTACAATAATAGACATTACAATGGTAATAGTACGATTTCTAGAGAATATGGCTGAGATTAAATGTTTGAGTAGATGTTCCCCTAGAAAGTTTACCGCGCACCTGGGTTTTCCAGGATGCATTATTGTTTGTAACATAATCAGATGTTTGAATGTGGTTATCATCTATTGTTCGATTTCTTTTTATTTGATCAAAATCAAACATATCTATATATTGTCTGTATAATAGTTATGGTTGAAAACGAGAGTAGGATATTATATTGTATTGTGTAGGAGACGCGAGTGATGAGGGAGACAATTCTTGCAGCAATAATAATGATTTTAATAGAACAATTTTTGACCTATATTTAAGTTATTGCAGCAATGGCAGGGGCGGATCTAGGAATTTGGAAAAGGAGGGGGGGCGCCGCAAAATGAGGGCACTGACCGCGGAGACGAGGCACGTCGCTGAGGGGGGGGGGAGGGGTCCCCCAAGAAAATTATCCGTCATTTCCTTGCATCTGTAGCCATTCCAAGAGCTATTTGGCTGATATTTTCGTCTAAGTAAACGTTCGGAACGGACATATTTGGGCCTGAGAAAAGGGAGCTGTCGAAAACTCCGCCTCTGAATAGTAATAATAACTCCAATAGAAACAATATTTTCGAGCAATTTTTAAGTTCTTTTGTTTGAAGTCAGTTGTTTTAAGAATAAAAACAAAGTGATCGGCCTAAACAATAATGCCAAATGCTAGTTTTTGATGAGATTTCCCCTCTTACTTGAAATATGTAGATATTAAGGATCGTTCTATAAGTTTAATGCTCTTAACTAAATTTAAGAACAGTGGGGCTACATTCATTCTTTGATCATTCTTAAGCAAACCACTAGGTGCTTTCTTTTGGCCTACGTCTTTTCAGATGGAAATATATAAAATTACAATTGCAGGCAACCATTAGTCATGTATGCAGACCCTACAAAGACCCATCAGAATCCAGGATTTAACCCGAGACCCTTTCCACCGAACAAACTCTGAAATTCTCTTTCCAATTCATACTGTGTAACATTAAAATTAGAGTAATAAGTTCGCCTGTCCAGCCTTGCGAGTTTTCTCCAGGCTTGCCAGTTTCCTCCCACAACTAATACCAAAATGAAATGAAATGAAATGGGGTTTAACGTCCTACTCTTCTGCACCTGACCTGGGCTAAAGGAAGACGGGCGTACGCCATACAGTGTGCTATGAGGGAAATTTTGCCCGGGCAGCGGCGCTACGGCCTACTCTTATATCGAATTCCAACTGCCAAGGGATCTTTTACGTGCACGCCAATGTGTACACGGGACCTCGGTTTTTCGTCCCATCCGAACGACTAGGCAACTGTCCTTGTCAGGCACAACTAATACCTCGGCCCAAGCAAATTGCTGTCATTAAATTGTACCATTGTTGAAATAAAATTGAACGATATTTTAATCCCGAAATAAGTTGGTTTGTCTCTCGTGAAAGGTACCCCCTCCCCCCCTCACCTTCTCTCTCTCTCTCTGAACATATAACATAAAAACGCAAATTTATATGGAAAACAATCACTGGATTTATTACACACCACGTTTCAACAAGTTCCTTTTGTGTTTTCAAGTACATGTAAGTAATGACAGTATAATAGCAAGAAATCAAATCTCTCTCAACATGTTGCGACGTGTTAACTTGTATCCAATGACATAAGCGATGTGAGAACCAGACACGCCACGGACACGTCACAGGTGTGTGTGATATTTATTACAATACTTGATACTTGTCGTTAACATCGGTTGATTATTGAACACAATGTCATGTTAAAACTTTATCTCCACATTTTAAATTAAAATGAGAAAGGAAATAAAAAGATTATTTGATAATGTCAGTTTATTAAACGCCGATTTCTCCCCCCTTTATTGATTGATAAAAGTCAGTTTGATGGTGTTAAATTAATATCAAATATTTAACATAAAATAAATTGTTGGATTTTTGGAATGAATGAATGAATGAATGAATGAATGAATGAATGAATGAATGAATGAAATGGGATGTTACTTCCTACTTGTCTACATACTAATGGGGGGATTTTTTTCCGGACACCAATTGAATTACAACTGCTACGGGCTTTTTTTACGTGCACACCAAGATTTCACTTTTATTTGTACGAACCGAAAGACTAGATACTGTTCCTTGCAAGGCCCTCAGTACGGCACCCTGACAAGAGTATTGTATATTTGGTAAAACAGTTATTCCAATCCAGGTATAGATACATGCACTTCCCGGTCATTTCATGTGTACATGTTGCCCCTTTTTTATTATTATATACAGAAAAGATTTAGGATAATTCAACATTTATTCATTTATTTTTGGTACAAGAAAAGCAGAGTGGGCGCTTCTCGTGAATATTTTGAAAACATTTTAGAGGGACTTTAATTTATCTTCATGAAATGACCACAAAAAAAATCTTTAATTAAATGCCATAAGTCATATTCTATAACGAAATGATTGTGTTAAAATATATGACATTTCATTACTGTAAATTATAAAACGAAATGGACATAAAACAGAACCTTGTGGTACGCTATGGCATATTTTGACTTATATTTATTTCACGTATCGTTGGAACCACCTTTATTTATTAAAAGAACAAAGGTTATGACGGACCATTCTATTGTTGATACTATTTTGTCTATATATACTTTTCTGCAACGACTGGACTGTAATGATAACGGTTTTAGTTCATATAAAATACCATGAAATATAATTAAAATAGAATACATTTGACGGTTTCGTAAAAATCTCCGCTGAAGTATTTAAACAAAATCTATATTTTATGAATAACATACCCCTACGGGATGTTGTAAAAATCATTTAGCCTATAGCCAAATGAAAGCCTTTTAATTACACATAGAAACTGATTTCACGCTGGGCCTAATGGTGCGACCGATTCCTTGAAATTAGTTTTCAGGAGTTTCAAACAGTAATTAATATTCAATTTGAAGCTGGGGGCTACGTACACACAATGCTTTCAGTTGTCTTCTATATCAGAAGTTAGACTTTTTTAATCATAATCGTGATAATTACATGTACGTTTCCCTTATACACGTTCTGTTTGATGAAATGTATGATTTCCGTTATATGATTGTATTCAAAAGTAGGATCTGGATTGTACCGTTATCAATTTAAAACAACATATGTTGCCCTGATCGATAAGAAACTCTGTTGTTTCGTGGTATATTTCATTGCCGTTTCAATATCAGCCCATTCAGGAGCTAGGGCAATTTATTGAACTCAAATAAGATTATAAATAGATGTGCTTGATATGCAACAGCGGGGAATTCAGACATTGACTGTGTAATTTTGATTAACATGTTTTTGAATATTAACGCTGAAATCAAGAGTTAGTGAGCAGTCCTTGACTAAGAAACTAAACTAGTATTAATAATAGAAATGAATTTAAATTAAAAAGCTGTCTACGACCTTTCTATTATAAATCTCCGAATTACAATTTTAGACTTTTCTGGAATTTTTTTTTTTTTATTCGACCTTTCTGGCTTAACCCCCATGACGTTTTACACATATCATCATTTTCGAGATTGGTTTTAGCGACCAAACGTCTGCAAATATTGTATGGCCTTTATTCAAGAGCTTTATTAATCGCCCTATTGAATGAAGTGTCTCGCCTTTAGCTTAACCCCGTAAACTCTTGCATCAGACCATTATACCGGGGGTTAAACGTATGCAATCGGGGTTACAAGTGCCTCAAGTAATGATATAACTATACCGAATACTTGGTATAATGAATTTTGAAATAGTTTGAAATAGGCGATGTACAGTGTTTTAATCTTGTCGTTTTTCTGATTCCCCTTAGAAGGCCGTTTAATATTCCTTTTCAAGGGTCTCTATATGTTTAATATTTACCCTTTACCCCCCCCCCCCGCACCTTTTCAAAATAATGTTTACGTTATAAAATATCTTATTTTGTAGTTTTATAACAAACAGCAATACAATGTCCGTTGACCTGCATTAAATAGCCCAATTCTTGTGCACCACATTCTAATAAATGGAATTAATTGTTTAAAATCAAGAAGTTTAGATGAATTTCTTGGTTTAAAGTCTGACTTTCCAGAATCCAACCTATCTATTAAAGAATGGTATATGCCATGCAGCTTGCTATGGGTGATTATTTTAGGGGGTGGGGGGGCTTTAACGTGTTGTCAATGGAGTATATGGGTCTGTGCTCTCTCGTCCCATCCGAATGACTAGACGCTTGTACTTGACAGGGTCGCGACCTGCACCACTAACGTGTGGAAACGGGTCTGGATTTCCCCAGGAACCATCGTCGGGGTCGAACCCGGGACCTCATGTAACGTAAGCCAGTGCCATAATGGCTCACAAGGATACAAGAATTACGCGTTAGCGGCCCACAACCCTCTACCCCCCCCACCACACACACACACACACATCACAAGGTCATCCCAGAACAAATACCACGCGCGGATCCGTGCCCCCACTCCCACCCCCCAGGCCCAGTGAAATAGTTGATTTTCATTTTCGTTTGCTTTGTTATACTGTTGTAGTTCACATATCTACTGTTTAATAGATGATATAAACATGTTTTTCGTATTGTCTCCGCCCAAGCAATCCAAGGTTGCAACACATTACCCTTTGCTCCAATATATGCCCCCCCACCCCCTCTCGACAAAATCCTGGATCCGGACCTGAATACAAACTCTATCATTAGGTATTTATATATATGAATTCTAGAAGGTATTTAGTATTAGTTTTCTTCATAAAAAGCGATATCATGATAGAAAACAGTTTTAATTTTAAAATAATCATAGTCTGTGCTCGGTGATTAATGATAACCTAGAGGTCAGGGGATACTATATATCAGACCACTGAAATAAAATAACCCCCAGTTTAAACAGTCGTAAATATTGGAGAAAATAAATAAAAGGAGCATTTTATATGGAAGCCTATTGCGGCCATTTCAGAATCTCGTCCCCTCGCCGCGAGAAGTCGAGGGCGAGAACACGAGAACACGAGAAGTCGAGGGCGAGAACACGAGAAGACGAGAAGTCGAGGGAGCGAGAAGTCGAGGGCGAGGGAGCGAGAGAGCGAGAAGACGAGGAAACAGGGCGAGAATACGAGGATCTCGCCCCGAGAACACGAGATTACTTTCACCTCGACTTCTCGTGTTCTCGTCCCTCGACTTCTCGCTCCCTCGTGTTCTCGCCTTTGAAAAACCTCGTGTTCTCGCTCCCTCGCCCTCGACTTCTCGCTCCCTCGACTTCTCGCCCTCGACTTCTCGTGTTCTCGCCTTTGAAAAACCTCGACTTCTCGCTCCCTCGCTCCCTCGCCTTTGAGTCAATCTCGTCTTCTCGTGTTCTCGCTCCCTCGCTTCGTCACAATCTCGTCTTCTCGTGTTCTCGCTCCCTCGCCTCGGAAGTGCAGTTATTACGCATGTCCACTGACTACCGTATTTGCATTTGTATTTTGACATGGATTATAATAAACGAAAATGTTTGAAGTTCTAGAAAATGTAATAGTCCTAAACAAGCTTAATCTCTTCTTGCACAGATAGTATTGTATTCTGTAATTGATTTTAAGTCTTCAGTCAAATCTTTCTTTGCTCTCTAAAAATATTCATCGGGTGTTTTCACTTGATGCGTGGTTTTGTCAGTGCTGCAGGATGTAGAGCCTGACAAGGGACAATGTATAGTTGTTCGAATGGGATTTTAAAAAACGATGTCCTGTGTCTGGAATCGCAAGGAAGTTGGTTCTACGGGGGCTCACTGGGTAGGACGTTTGCTCTGTAACTTCTTCAAAGTTCCTCGTGATTTTTGGCGATGTTCACTATTGTCAGTGGTGTAGGACGGAGAACTTAGCAATAGACAAAGTATAATAGTTCGGATGGCATAAAAATAACCGAAGTCCTGTAGAACGGAGAGCTTAGCAAGAGACAAAGTATAATCATTCGGAATGAATAAAAATAACCGAGGCCTCGTGTCCGGAATCTAATTGAAGTGGGAACTACGGTGGGTCAGTGAGTGGGACGTTTGCTCTCTTACTTCAGTGGTGTAGGAGGAAAGAATTGACAGGGGACCACGTATAGTCGTTCGGGTGGCATAGAAAAACAATGTCCCGTGTTCGGAATCAAAATGAAGTGGGAGCTACGGTGGCTCAATGAGTAGGACGTAAATGTGGGTAAGACGCTGGCTCACTAAACTGAAGGTCACGTGTTCGATCCTTGCATTGGACAAGAAAGTTTATCGGGTTTTCCGATGTGGTTTCCCCATGTCATTGCATTGGTGCAGGACGGAGGGTTTGGCAAGGACAGTTGTCTATTTGTTCGGATGGGATGAAAATCCTTATCTGTAAATTGACGTACACGTAAAAGATCCCTTGGCAGCCTGGATGCGATATAAGAGGAGACCTAAGTGCCGCTTTCCGAGCACAATTTCCCTTATAGCACAGTCGGAGCAGAACAGTAGGACGTCAAACCATATTTCATTTCATTTCATCAAAGTTCATCGGAAATATTCTAGCGGGTTTTTTCCATATCAGTGGAGAAGGAAGGGTTGGGTTAAAAGAGCGAGGTCATGTGTCCAGATTCGAAATAAGTTGGAGCTGCGGTGGCTCAATGCGTAGTCTAGCCTTTCTTGCGAGGTACCCTCTTATCAGTGTAGGACGGAGGGCCTGAGGACAGCATGTCGTTCGGATGACATGGAACAGCGAGGTCTCGTATAGGCTACACATTGGCGTGCGTGTGTGTGTGTGGGGGGGGGGGCTCGGTTTCGATACCCGCTTCTTTCTATGATGCTAATATTATCAAATAAACTACTCGTAGTTTACCCGCCTATACACGGGCCCAAATTCGCCCGGGGTCCAAGTTCGCCCATGGCCCAAATTTGCTAGGGGCCCATATTCGCCCAGTGCTCAAATTCCCACGGGACCTAAATTCGCCCGAGGTTTTATTCGTTCGTGGCCCAAATTTGCCTGTAGGACAGATTCGATGGCCTAAAATACATGTACGTGGTCGTTCTTTTCAATTTGATACGAGATATGTGGGGGTTAATCGCGGCGACGAAGCGTAATTCGCCTTGGGCCCGAATTCACTGACCTAAAACATTCCTGTTGTGATGCTGGTTAATTTAATAACACATAATAATGTGTAGGTGGAGTATACGAACATACATAAACACACCCATACACACTTAGATTTTATTTATAATATATATATATTAAAGTAGATAAAGTAGGCTACAAGTACTTCTTTGTTTACGGTAGACAATGTATAAAAAAATAGAAAAAATACGTCCAGGCAAAAAATTCTCCACTTTAGGCCTACATATATAATAATATATGCCGTGGTGAGAAATTTCTAGCTAGCCTGCTTCTGTTTACCGTCCTAGCAAGTTTCGGGTAAAAAAAGGTACATCATCTAATTCTTCTAAGGTATTACTTCATTGTCACGCGACTTTTCTGTTATCCATTCTTTGACGTTTGACAGAAGCCGTAAAATAAATACAGGCTTACTTAATGTGCGATGGTATTTGAATTCCGCGGTGATTTGGTTTTAACAAATCACGTGACATAGCTCGCCAATCAGACACACATAATGGAAGGTCGAGTAGAGTCAAAGGTTACCGTTCTGTGTTGATAGTAAATATGGCGGAAGGATAGCGAAAACTGAATACTTGTGAATATTTTGTTAAAAACACTAAGCTAAAACCGTTCAATGCGACAAGCTGGGAACAATTTTAGGTATTGGCTAACCATTGGATCGAATTAGATGGAAATGGCAGGTTTGTGCCGGAGACAAATGCTGATTTGTAAGACAAAGAACTCCAGGAATGTGCAGACAAAGTTCTCAATCATTGGGGTATACTAATAATACAGAGTTCTCACATTTCAACTTAAAAAAAAAACCAACTGTGTATGAAACATTATCACGGTTCCAAACTTGTTGACGAAAGTTTGAAAGTGATGTTAGAAGCAAGCAGCTAAAATTTTACCAACAAAAAAAGAATAATTGGTCTGGTTAATTTGTTAAGGGGATCATTTAACAAGTTGATTGATAAAGATAGATATTCTTATATTCCTAAATGCATGACAACTATTGACAACGCGCAGTCACCGAGGAGTAAGGACTACTCGAATCAAGATCACTCAGACCAATAAGGACTAATATGGTGAAGACTGTCACCATTGAGGTGAAACACCATGCACAGTACTTTAAGAAATATACCCAAGATGTTATGGAGAAAAAGAGAACCAAAATAGATGAGTTGGTACAAGAGCACATGTTAGGCCCTATTTATGAAAAAAATATGTGTGAATTAATTCCACACCAGATTGACTTTGCATGTGTCCCCTGGATGAAAATGTTGCTTTGTCCCTTGCACCACCAATCAAAACGGGGGCCTATTCTGGCGCATTCCCCCCGGGTTGCCTTACTGTAGCTGCAAAATTTTTTCCCCCTTTTGTTAAACACTACTGTTTAAAATGACAGGGTTAGGGTAACTAGAGATCAAGCACCAAATAAAATTTTCACTGTGGATACAAATCAGGCTGCATTACAGATAGATGTACTTGTTACAAGTGAAAACTTTCTTGTATGGATTTGTGTAAATTGTTCGACAGTGACATTGATTTTAATACTGATGATGATATCTATGAAATTATGTGATTTTTTATGAGTAGGCTTAAACCTGTATTCATGTACATGTATTTTTTAAGCAGTTTTTAAATACATTTAATACATATTTTGAAAAATGTTTTAATTAAATGTACTGTATATGACAATAAATTTTCATGTTATATTTTGTCACTATGCTGATTAATATTGTATGGTTTTGTTTTATTTTTATTCTATTTCATTTCCGAGGTGGTTTATCTTGTCAGTGGTGCAGGCCGTGGGGAGGGGGTGACTGACGAGGTACAAGGACAGCTGTCTAGTCGTTCTGATGTGATGAGAGTAGGCCGTAGCGCCGCTGCCCTGGTAAAATTTCCATGATAGCACACTGTATAGCATATGCCCATCTTCATTAGTCAAGCTTAGGAACACAGCAGGAGGACGTTAAACAGCATTTTATTTTTTTATTCTGTTTCATTTCCGACGTGGTTTCTCCTTGTCAGTGGTGCAAAAGGAGGGTCTAACAAGGTACAAGGACAGCTGTCTAGTTGTTCGGATGTCACGTAAAACCGAGATCCCTTGTATTCATTGGTGTGCATGTAAAAAGGTACGATGACAGCCATCTAGTTGTTTGGATGTGACGAAAAACCGAGGTCCCTTGTATACATTGGTGTGCACGTAAAAAGACCCCTTGGCAGTTGGAATTCGATAGCACACTGTATAGCATATGCCCATCTTCATTAGTCTAGCTTAGGAACAGAGCAGTAGGACGTTAAACCCCATTTTATTTTTTTATTCTGTTTCATTTCTGACGTGGTTTCTCCTTGTCAGTGGTGCAAAAGGAGGGTCTAACAAGGTACAAGGACAGCTGTCTAGTCGTTCGGAGAGAGAGAGAGAAATGGGGTTTAACGTCCACTCGACACAAACTAGGTCATTTCGGGACTAACATGGTTCAATTTTATTTCAATGATTCGCTTGCGCCTAGGGGTCTTTAGCAGTGGGAGGAAACCGGAGGAAACCCACGAGGTTGAGAAGGTGCCCCTATCTCCATGCCACATACGCTTACACCAGGGATCGAAACCACAACCGCAAGCCAGAGGTGACCAGCCAGCTAGAGGCCGAAGCGCGGCACTCTAGACCACTAGGCCATCCCAACCCCCCTAGTCGTTCGGATGTTACGTAAAACTGAGGTCCCTTGTATTCATTGGTGTGCCTGTAAAAAGGTACAAGGACAGCCGTCTTGTTGATTGGATGTACCGAAAAACCGAGGTCCCTTGTATACATTGGTGTGCACGTAAAAAGACCCCTTGGCAGTTGGAATTCGATAGCACACTGTATAGCATATGCCCATCTTCATTAGTGTAGCTTAGGAACAGAGCAGTAGGACGTTAAACCCCATTTTATTTTTTTATTCTGTTTCATTTCCGACGTGGTTTCTCCTTGTCAGTGGTGCAAAAGGAGGGTCTAACAAGGTACAAGGACAGCTGTCTAGTCATTTGGATGTGACGAAAAACTGCGGTCTCTTGTATACATTGGTGTGCATGTAAAAAGGTACAATTACAGCTGTCTAGTCGTCCGGATGTGATGAAAAACCGAGGTCCTTTGTTTACATTGGTGTGCACATAAAAAGATCCCTTGGCAGTTGGAATTCGAAAGAAGAGTAGGGAATAGTGCAATACCCGGCCAAATTTCCCTCATAGCACACTGTATGGTGTATGCCTGTTTTCATTAGCCCAGTACATGTTTTGGAACAAAACAGTTGGACGTTAAACTTCATTTCATTTCTAATTCATTTTACTGGAATCATTAAGATAACTATTTGTTTTTCTCTTATATCTATTTTTATTTACTGGTATATATCTTGTACAGTGTAAATGGGCACAAGACCTGATCTGTGTGTATTCTGTGAATATAACAATCTGAACAGCAGATTAGAAACCGTTCTCCAGAACAATGATATTATTATAATTATTATATACATTTTTCATCAATACTTGTGGTGTGTTAGATCCCTGCATTGGCCAAGAAAGTTCATCTCAATTTACCGGTGTGGTTTCCCCTTGTCAATGATGCAGAACTGAGGGGCCTGACAAGGACAGCTGTCTAGTCGTTAAGATGGTATGGGAAACCGTGGTCCAGTGTACACATTGGCGTGCACGTAAAAGATCCCTTGGCAGTTGGAATTCAATATAAGTGTAGGCTGTAGCGGTGCTGCCCGGGCGAAATTTCCTCATAGCACACTGTATAGCATATGCTTGTCTTCCATTAACCCAGGTTAGGTGCAGAAGAGTAGGACGTTAAAACCCATTTCATTTCATTTACTAGTAGTGGGGGGGTGGGATGGCCTAGTGGTTTAGAGTGCCACGCTTCAACCTCTAGCTGGCCGGTCACCTCTGGCTTGCGGCTGTGGTTTCGATCCCTGTGTGAGCGTATGTGGCATGGAGATAGGTTGCCTTCTCAACCTTGTGGGTTTTCCTCCGGGCACTCCAGTTTCCTCCCACTGCTAAAGACCCATACGCGCAAGCGAATTATTGAAATAAAATTAAACCATATGTTAGTCCGGAAATGACCAAATTTGTGTCGAGTGGACGTTAAACCTCATTTCTCTTACTAGTAGTGTATGGTATTGTTGTGTATGAGGAAATTTATATTATTGCGTTTGTTTATTTTTGCCAAAATCGTTTTCATGTGTATTAAGTATGTATTTCTCTTGGATATTGTTTTACTGAAATAGTTTTTTATAAAAAATACTTGTTTCCAGTAAATAACAGATTCTTTCAATCATTGGTGCTATTTCTCTACTGTTGACCATATTTATTCCACAGACCTGGGATTAGTCGTTTTCATCGTGTCACTGCAACATTTAATATGTGGTATTATACAGTAATCCCGGCATATTTTCCACAGGTACATTGGGACAGGAACGCCCTTATTAGACTATGGCACACCTGATCTATACATCAGATGGTATTTTTTTTTAAATATGAATTACATGTTTGATAGTAAATATTATATTATTTAGCATCAAATATGGATAAAATAAGATCAAAAATTTAAAATATGTTCAGAAAATAACAGAAACTCAAAAACTTTGAAAAATCACATAGACTCTATTAGTATTATTATATTATAGGTCTGGTGTGCCTTAGTCTAATAAGGGCGTTCCTGTCCCCATGTACCTGTGATATTTTCAGAAAAATTCTCTCTGACAAATGGAAACAAACCAACGTGTTCCGTCTCGTAAAAGGTATTCCATGGTCTAATTATGGCTATTGACCCGTGACCCTATGACGTTGATTTTTGGTTTCTGATATTGTCTTAGAATTTGATTTTTTCACCCCAGTATGGTTACACTTGACAAATGTAGTTCGAGGCGTAATTCTAGTGCTGACGTATTGTGCAATGCATCGGAAAAGAAATGTATGCGACAGTGGGAGAAACCGGAAAAACCCCACACGACGAATCGAAACCGAACGACTACACGTTATCCCTTGCCAGGCCCTCCGTCCTCCATCCTACACAACTGACATGGGAGGACATCTCCAGAAATTTAGCCCGATGCGCTTCGATGAAGCGAGAGAGCAAACGTCCTACACACTGAGCCATTGTAGCCACCACTTCATTACGATTTCGGACAAAGAACCTCGTATTTTATATATAATACCGTTCAAACGACTATACGTTGTCCCTTGCCAGGTCTTCAATCCTATACCACTGACAAGCAGGAACCCGACCGAAAAATCCTGAAAAACTTTGATAAAGTAAAAGAGCAAACGTCGATCCTACTCACTGAGCCATCGTAGCTCCATTTGTATTCCGGCCACGGGATCTCGGTTATTTGTATTCCATCCGAACAACTATTCTTTGTCCCTTCTCAGGCCCCCGTCCTACACCACTTACACCACTTGGTATTCGATCCCTGCATTGGAAGAGAAAGTTCATCCAGATTTTATTTCGGGCGTGATTTCTCCTTGTCAGTGATGCAAAACGTAGGGCCTGTCAAGGACACCTATTGGCGTGCACATAAAAGATCACTTGGAAGTTTAAATTCGATATAAGAGTAGGCCTTAGCGCCACTGCCCGGGCAAAATTTCCTTGATAGCACACTGTATTATTGTATCGTATGCCCGTCGCCATTAGCCCAATTTAGGAACAGAACAGTAGGACGTTAGACCCCATTTTATTTCATTTCATTTCATTTAGATTCCGGACACGTCACCTCGGTTATTTTTATTTCATCCGAACGATTATACGTTGTCTCTTGCTAGGCTCTCTGTTCTACACCAGTGACAAGGGTGGACATAGGCAGAAAAATCGCGATGAACTTCGATTAAGTTAGAGAGAAAACCTCCTACGCAGTGAGCCACCGTAGAACCAACTTCATTTCGATTCCGGACCTGGTTTTTAAAAATCCCATTCGAACAACTATACATTTTCCCTTGTCAGGCTCTCCATCCTGCAGCACTGACAAAACCACGCATCAAGTGAAAACTCCCGATGAATATTTTTAGAGAGCAAAGAAAGATTTGACTGAAGACTTAAAATCAATTACAGAATACAATACTATCTGTGCAAGAAGAGATTAAACTTGTTTAGGACTATTACATTTTCTAGAACTTCAAACATTTTCGTTTATTATAATCCATGTCAAAATACAAATGCCGATACGGTAGTCAGTGGACATGCGTAATAACTGCACTTCCGAGGCGAGGGAGCGAGAACACGAGAAGACGAGATTGTGACGAAGCGAGGGAGCGAGAACACGAGAAGACGAGATTGACTCAAAGGCGAGGGAGCGAGGGAGCGAGAAGTCGAGGTTTTTCAAAGGCGAGAACACGAGAACACGAGAAGTCGAGGGCGAGAAGTCGAGGGCGAGAAGTCGAGGGAGCGAGAAGTCGAGGGCGAGGGAGCGAGAACACGAGGTTTTTCAAAGGCGAGAACACGAGGGAGCGAGAAGTCGAGGGACGAGAACACGAGAAGTCGAGGTGAAAGTAATCTCGTGTTCTCGGGGCGAGATCCTCGTATTCTCGCCCTGTTTCCTCGTCTTCTCGCTCTCTCGCTCCCTCGCCCTCGACTTCTCGTCTTCTCGTGTTCTCGCCCTCGACTTCTCGTCTTCTCGTGTTCTCGCCCTCGACTTCTCGCGGCGAGAAGACGAGATTCTGAAATGGCCGCAATAGGCTTCCATAATTTTACATTATTAATCCCGATTCACGGTTGTCCACTTCTAAACAATCAACAAATGACCATTGTCCGATTTATAGCCATGTAATAAAAAGAGAGTAAAAAATCCAACGGCGCCCGGCATGGAGTCTCGTTACCGGCACGAGTCTGGATGCATTTAATCCCGTGGATGACTGTCGTGTTGACAAACCAAGCCCTCGTTTATCTTTGAATGATCTGCTGGGTGGTAAACTATTGGTGGCTTAATAAAGCGGTGTTTGATCTCTTATTGAAGTTAGTTATGTTGGGGTCGGCCTTCCATACAAGAGTGTCCAGCCAAACCATAATTGAGACAATTCCATAATAAAAAAGGATTCTTTTTAATATCCTTTCATCAATGGATATAGGGGTCGGGCATTCAATGGCTTTTTGTAGTGACCAATAAAAGAAGCGAGTATCACCTGAATGGAAGTACGTTGTATACGGTTATCATAATACCACTTAAACCACAAACGGAGATGAAAGGAAATAAATCTATTCAGTGACCACGCTTTTTGATAAAACTATTACATTAATTGGAGAGAATCTAGAAATATTGCAATATTGTAATTTCATATCATCGCTCCAAATTATCCAAATATATCGGCTACTGCTTAATTGCTTTTAAGTTATTCAAAAGTAGATAATACAGATAAAATCATATATTGCAATATGTGTATTTTAAAGTATAAAAATATTACAATTTGTGTATTTTAAAGTATTCAAAATATCACAATATTATATGAATTTTAAAGTGTTAAACCTATTACAATATGTGTTTTAAAGTATTAAAAATATTACAATGTTGTAATAGTTTTAATATTAAATCAAAGTATTAAAACTATTACAACAAAAGTTATGTACATCAAAGTATTAAACATATTACCATAAAACCAATGCATATAAAAGTATTAAAAATATTACAATACCTACACATATTTATTTTATTGCAGTATTACAAATATTACAATATACGTGTATTAAAGTATTAAAATTATTACAATATTGGTTTTAATAGATGCTCTTTTAATGAAAGAGAAAATCCTTCCCCTGTGTCGTTTCATTTTTTCACAAACGTTAACAATATCGTTAATATGGGGCATCTGAAAATGAGTCTGGAGTCATAAGGTCTTCTAAAAAAAGGACCGAGATCAGAAAGATAGTTTTAGCAAATGTTACCAAGATCACCTGGACAGTGTTGTCTTCAATTAAAGACTTAGAAAAATATTCGAGATTCAATATTAGCCATTGAATTATCAATCAACATAATAGTTTGTCCAATAGTTTGCCAATATCGATGCCGATATATCACCAACTACTTCATCATGACATTGACCAGTGGCAATAAGCACCCGGCTTTCTTTGTATACAAATACCGGTGTTGGATCATACATCAACGGCTACTTCATAACGTCAGTGACCAGAGAAAAACAAGTCCCTCCCGACCTAAGTACCTATTATCATGTTTGTATACTGTTATTCTCACAACATTCTCTGCCTTTAACGCTATGGCGGTCCAGCTGTTGTGACCAACAAGGCAACAGCTCGTACGTAATTTTATAACTTTCCTCTTTTTCTATTGCTCTATCACCTTCCTGATTATATGATAAATCTATAATAACAGCTTAACACAATTAAAATTAAACCAACTTATTGCATAGAAGAGTAAATCGAATACAGAACAATTGATCATTATTGGTCCTACTTGATTACAAGAGGTAGACGAATCAAATGATCACGAATGGAGAATTACAAAGCACACAGAAGGCACAGATTGTGTTTACTTTTCATTGAATTTTTAAATTTTGGTAACTGGAAAACATTGAAATCAAAACCTTGACCACCTATGTATGCACCGCGACCTAACGATTTTTCAAAAAATGTGAAGTTAGACTCTTTGCTTCAATTCACGACGGTAAAATTACAATCTGATTACAATACTGGGGCCTATTTCACGAAATTTTAACTAAGATAAGATCCCAATTTTAGTAATTTGATTGGATAATATTAGATTGATTTTAGTGCTTAGCCAATCAAAATTGAAGTATCTACTAAAATTGGATTTTATCTTAAGTTAAAATTTCGTGAAACAGGGCCTTGGTCTATATTTCGTTTCGTTTTTTTTTTTTATACATTTGATGGCCTCCGCCAGAAAATAAATGAAATTTTGAACTATAAAAAGCGAGACGGGACCTGCTTTACCACCCTATGCATTTATATATAATGTGAAAATGAAAAAAAAATATAAAATATTTCAAATCACGTGTTAGACGAAATGGTGGAAAAAGTCTGGCTTATAAAAATGGAGGTGTGATTTTGAACACCCGTAGATAAACCATGACTCATTATGATTTTAATATATTGTTAAAATGAGAGGGAAATCAACACAAACTAGTCATTTGGGGAGTAACACATGGTTTTATTTTTTTTTCAATAAAACGCTTGCGCATAGCGGTCTTTAGTTTGGCTTGGGGGTGGGGGGGTGGGGTGCGGAGGTTTGAGATTTTGCCAAGCAACATTAAAGGGAAATAAGTCATGTACATGGTGTTCTGTCACTAGTATTTTGAATCAACAGGTAAAAGAAATATTTAATGGTTTGTGACCCATGTTTAAAATATAGATTGACTGCTTTCTAATGGCTGTTGTAAACGTGAAATTATTTTTTAACAAGCCAACAGCGAGGCTGATGTCCCCCGCCGAAATCCCAAAATAAATAGATGACACATATTAATTAATCGCACATTTAATTTTTTCAAATTATCCAGCAATCAAACTGTACACGAAGTGTCATCCAAAAGTGTTTTATAAAAAAAAATGCTAAAACCGACGAGAAAAATGAAAATGTACCCTAGTTAGGGGGACCCTAAAGGCAGACAAAAGGGCCCCCACGCTTGACAAAAGGGCCCCTCTGGCCAAGGGAAAGGGTCCTCGTGTCCGAGTCAATGGTTTCTATACACTGTTACTGTCGAATCCATTACTGAATGAGAATGCAGTCATTGTATTGGCATAAAAATCATTAATCAAGATGAACCTAAGTTATCCTGTCCCAAAGTATCAACCAATCAAATTGCTTATCTCTGCCTACCCTAAGCAGAAAATGCTCATCTTCGAACTCCATCAAGGCATTGACCTAATAAGCATACACACCAATTTTGAACATTTTAACTCAATTAGAAGGAGAGTTATTGTGTTCCAAAGTCTCGGCAAATCAAATTGCTTATCGCTCTGCTTACCCTGAGCAGAAAATGCTCATTATCGATCTTAGTCAAGGCATTACTGTAATGAAACTATACACCAAGTTTCATCACTCTCACTTAATTAGAACTAAAGTTATCGTGTCCCAAAGCATCAACCAATCAAATTGCTTGTCTCTGCTTACCCTGAGCGGTAAATGCCCATCTTCGAACTCCATCAAGGCATTGACCTAATAAGCATATACACCAAGTTTGAACATTTTAACTCAATTAGAAGGAGAGTTATTGTGTTCCAAACTCTCTACCAATCAAATTGCGTATCGCTCTGCTTACCCTGAGCAGAAAATGCTCATTATCGAACTTAGTCAAGGTATTACTGTAATGAAACTATACATCAAGTTTCATCACTCTCGCTTAATTAGAACTAAAGTTATCGTGTCCCAAAGCATCAACCAATCAAATTGCTTATCTCTGCTTACCCTAAGCGGAAAATGCTCATCTTCAAACTCCATCAAGGCATTGACCCAATAAACACATACACCAAGTTTGAACATTCTAGCTCAATTAGGAAGAGAGTTATTGTGTCCCAAAAAGTGTGGCGGACAGACGGACAGACAGACAGACGGACGAATCCATTTTAATAGTCCCCCAACTTTCATCGAAAGGCGGTGGACAAAAATGCAAAAACACTGTTACAGCCAATTATTATGTTTCATCCCTTATCACTTGGTGATTTAATCGATATAGGAATCTCTTACAAATTACAATATTGTAAAAGTTAATATCAGTCCAAAAATGGTTCCATTCCGTTTATTATTCGCAAAGATTTGATGAATTAAAATGCCTTCGGTTTAGTTCTCTATCTTATAACTCCTTTTTCTATACGTCAGTGATACAGAGCGGAGGGCCTGACAGTGACAAGGACAGCTGTCTAGTCGTTAGGATGGGACGAAAAACCGAGGTCCCTTGTACACATTGGCGTGCACGTAAAAGATATAAGAGTAGGCCGTAGCGCCGCTACCCGGGCAAAACTTCCCTCATGGCACACTGTATGGCGTATGCCCGTCTTCCATTAGCCCCGGTTAGGTGCAGAAGAGTAGGACGTTAAACCCCATTTCATTTTCATTTTCTATACAGAATCTGTCAACAACACCGCTCTACATTTCTTCGAGGGTGAATTATTCGCCATTTTTCAATCTTTGGTTGTCGAATGTTGCAAGACTTACTCTATTAATTGTTGAATGACGTCATGACAAGCGCATCGCCATGTTTATGTTTCGTGAAATGTAATTGATGTGCTAGTCTGTAATCCGATAATCTAGCGTTGATATTTTGATTTCGTTTTCTTAATTAAAGGCTCAATACCACTCTTGCTGTAACTGAATAATATGTCCCAATCTTTATTCTGGTCAACAGAATAGACCGATGTCATTTCAGTTCATCAAATCTTTGCGAATAATAAACGGAATGGAATCATTTATTGGGGTTTTTGGGGTTTTTGTTTTTTACAATATTCCAATTAATTGACGATACAAAATTCATCTTAACACACCTAATTTAAAAAATTGGAAAAATTCGACTAAATGATTTGAAAAGCCTAACGTAAACCTTTTCAAATGTGACTTGGATTTTAAAATTTTTTCGAACCCTCTGGACAAGTAAAATTGGATGTAATGGATAATTTACACAAGAGGTAGGACACTAGTACTTAGAATAGGGCTATTATTTATTTTCTGGAGCTGCCAAGCCAGCAAGAGTGTCATTTTCCCTTTAAATGTACAATAATCAATCTAAGTAAGTATTAGGGTGGATGAAGACATTAGATATTTTGGCGAAAAGGGGAAATCACGCTCAGTTACTATTTTTTGGACTGTTATGAAAGATGTACGTAGGCAAACTAACAATAATCACATTAATTTTGACAAGCCATAGAAACATAGCGAGCGGGCACATATTCTCTTATCATTTGTGAATTACTTCCGTATTGTCTTTTGGAATATAGTTTTCTTTGTTGATTACAAATGGCGCTCGAAACCATTATGTCCACAGAATACATGACTTCGTGTACTAAATTTAAAATGTTAATTGTGTTTTAAATATCAAATATTTGGATTCAACATTTTCTCGGTGTGAAATGAACCAATATTAAATTCTGTTTTTTTTTTTAATTTGAATATTATGGATAAATTTATGTTACAGGGTTAGTTCCTATTATCTTGGTGAAAACAAGAATTAAACAGATTCTGGTAGCAAAAACTAAACGAAAGTCTATTTTTTCGGGGGGGGGGGGTGTTAATTTGTTAATATGGACGATTTCACGTGGTTGGAGCTCAATATTTTTAGGACTGTTATTAAATATGTACGTCGCCAAATTGCCTTAAACACACGGTACTTTTTAACAACGCAACGAAACCATACCCCCAAAGCCCGTTCTTTCGGAGAAAACAGGATTAGTTTGTTAATATGGGCGATTTTACGTGACAGGAACTCAATATTTTTCGGACTGTTATTAAATATGTACGTCGCCAAATTGCCTTAAACACACGGTACTTTTAACAACGCATAGAAACCATATACCAAAGTCTATTCTTTCGGCGGAAATAAGGATTAGTTTTACGAATACTAGTCACGATAGTCGAGATTACAATGATGTAAGTTATGAAAAAGCAAAGACCCTAAACTAAATAAACGACCTTACCGACGTTAAAAAAAGCAAACGACACACTTTCATACAATTTCTCATGGCAGAATTAACTTTCAATCCAAAGCAATCATATCTATGAACCCCGATCATTGATGAAACAGAATAGCCACGTGTTAAAACTATCAGAGCGTATCATCTTGATGGTTATCTCTCTTACAAACATTAGAATCGGAAATATCTTATTGTACCGGAGATCGGCGCTTTAATTTGAATTTTATCTGTTTCAAACTTATATAAGAGGTATCATTAGTTACAAGAAAAAACCCAGGCCCCAGTCATCATGTTGATAGACCTTTATTAATGATGGTAATCAAATAATTAGCACCGAGCCTTGATTAGTTTGGAAAATAAAAAATAAAAAAAAACAACATTATTTAAAGCGAGAAATTCATATTTTCGAAGAAAGTCAAATCATAATTATTTCTATGTCTTTTGTTCAATGGGTTGTTAACTCACTATTATATGATCATAGGCATTATTTCCCACTCTTATAGCTCATTAACACTGTTCTTTACCCCCCCCCCCCCCGTGCATAAGCTATCTACAAACGTTTGAATTTGAAGTTGAAAATGATATTTTTGCCAATTTCTCAACTGGCGATAGTGACTTATAGGATTAATAGGATTATTCTTTACCAAGGTAGGACTGTTTATAGATATCATATCATCTATTTTAAGGCTTTATTTTAATATATTTCGATAATATAACTTAAAAATATGAAATTGTAGCTGTAAAGGAGCTAAATCGCTAATATTTAGAACGAAGAAAATTAAATCCAATGGGTCGCAACGCAGATAATAATGTAATATGAATGTTTATAAACTGATTTACATTCAGTCGTTTCTGTTTTACTGTTTGGTAAATACGCCAGAAGTCTCAATTGAATGGCAATCTCTAGCGTCTGGTTATTCTAGTCTTCACCAATAGTATTTATTGTAATGCTCTCCGTTTGACGTAGGGGGGTTGGGATGGCCTAGTGGTCTAGAGTGCCGCGCTTCGACCTCTAGCTGGCCGGTCACCTCTGGCTTGCGGCTGTGGTTTCGAGCCCTGGTGTGAGCGTATGTGGCATGGAGATAGGGGATCCTTCTCAACCTCGTGGGTTTCCTCCGGGCACTCCGGTTTCCTCCCACAGCAAAGACCCCTGCGCGTGCGCTAAGATAATGAAAATGAAAAATAGGACTTGTCTGCGATATCACCTTCGGTGGAAGCGGACGTTAAACACCAAGAACAACAACGTTTGACGTATTGTCTGCCATATCACTTCTATGGACGCGGGAGTTAAAACACCAGGTAGTAGCGTTTGACATAATTTGTGGAATATGTCTAGTCTCGTTCTTCGAGTCCCTTGTTACAAATGGCGTTGAAACGCATTATGGTAAAATGTTTAGATGGATATCAGAAACACATCTTTTCCCGCTAAGATCACAACATCAATGTTGATTTAAATTGACAAATAATTCGTGTTTTCAATTTCGAAGACTTTGGATGATATTGAGTTAGAGACAGCTATTTTAAAAAAGAACGATATGAAACTCAACACCTTCGCCCTCGCTGCATGGCTTCATCGAATATTATTTGATAAATCAGTGGTTAAGAAGATCATTGAATTAAATCAGTGGTTAAGAAGATCATTGAATTAAATCGTTGATATAAAGTTGGGAATAAAGTAAACCAAGTTTTTTATTCAAAGTTATTAAAGTGTGTGAGCTACATTATAGTCCACACTAAGGTTTTTTGGCGTATTCCTGCAATTTATTAGCCACGCTGATGAGAATAAAAGTAACCATGACGGACTGAAATCAAAGTTAAATATGTATCTTCCCCAAATCGCCTTGGTTTCAGTTCAAAAGGCAAATTTATAATAAATTAATATCTATACTTTTCGTTGTTCTTATCCAAGAGAGAAGAGGATTTCCTGTTCGTTATAAGTTACTGTTATGTTCTAGTAGACCAAATGAAACTTTTAATGTTGTACGCGATGCCAAATTAACTCATCTCTCAGGTGGGGGTGGAGACTAAAGGCGGTGTTCCTCAGGGAGAAAGGTCAAAACCATACGACCATACACACGAAAATGTTCCAGTGACATATACTTTCATATCGATACTTTTGCGCATTTGGCTAACGTCCACTGTAGGGGCAAAATATGACTATTGCAGATCTTAAATATTTTTTAAATTATTAATCAGACATTTATTAACATGGCAAGACCATAATTAACTCTCGATGTCATCGGATGGTTGAGATTTTAAACGGATTGAAACCCGATCGCAATTTTAAAAAAAAAGGCTAATCGAGACTTTGTTTATTATCGCATCAGCAGTAACAATGAAAATCGAGACTATGCTATTCTTCAAGCAGTCATAAATTCGCACAGAATGAAGAAGCTGGACTTAAATATTAATTTTCCATTTCAATGTATTCCCTGGTCATTATCTATTTTTAAACTATTATAGCAACAACGTTGATGCCATACATTCGTCCAAATCTTTACTATTAAGCTTATTCCGTATTCATGGTTATTGTTAAATAACTTCAAAGGGGTTAATAAAAAGATTAATAAAAAATAAATAAATAAAAAAGATATCTATTTCGTATCGTTATCAATTCTTTTAAGTCTGGTTTTGATTTATTGTGATTGGATAACACCTTCTTTGCTACAGGACAAAGCTTTTCTTTATTTGTTAGTCAAGTTAACGAACCAAATAAAAAATTGGGGTTTGATATCCTACTTTTCTGCAACGACTGGGCGAATGAATTTAATGTACTATTTGATTGTTCACTTGTTTACATAATGATAACCAACAAAAATTTAAAAAAAAACCCAAAAGACCGGATTAATGTCGTGTGATTTTAATAAGACAGATTTTGTCAGTCATCTGATCCCGTCTTCCCCAGTTGTTGTAGAAACTTAGGGCGTTAAACTCCATTTCATATATTCATTCTGATATAAATTAAACTACCAAACGATGTGTTTTCTGTTAAAGATACATTATGGGAGATTAGATAACGAGTTGACAGTTCTCACTACTATAGATAAAAACTAACTAATGTAAAGGCACTTTGCTGAAAATTTCAGTCAAATTGATCCACTATTAACTTAGAACTGAACGATTGAAAGTTCCACTTAGCCTCGGCCATCATTACTAAAGTCGGTAAGACAAAACCAGTAGTCTCGGTTATCCATTTTTATTGGTAAATCACGAAGGGACGTATTTCAGCGAATCGAACTACAATCCAACAAAAATCTCATGCTAGCCTCGACATCGAGAGTTGTTTATGGTCTGAATATGTTTATTAATGTCTAATTAATGGGTTTTTTTTATAACATTTCAGGCCTAAAGAAAGACCTACAATAGGCAGATTTTGCTCTTGCATAATGCTTGTTTAAATTAAAGCAAGAAATAAACAAATCCATGGCCTAAGGCCGTAAATGGAAAGATTGCAAAATAATATTCTAAAATGCGGGAAGAGTCATCGACTGTACGTCTTGTATGCGATATCACTTATGTGGAAGCAGAGGCAAAGAACCAAGGTACTACTACAACTACTACTACGTGTGGCCAAATTGCTAAGCTTATAAATACTTATAATGATCTATACTTAAATACTTATAATATTCCCCGTCATAGTATACAATAGATAGATCAACATGAAAACACTAATTTATTCCAATTCGTATCCTTCTTTTATCAATTCAATGAAAACCTTTTATGATATGAGATTATATTATAAAAATATAGGTCAAAATGATATACTAACATTTGAATAATCGAATTCAAAGGGCACGCGCCCGATCAATTATATTTTGATCAAATGATCAATTTGGTGAAAGGCCTACAACCGTCAGTCTACCATCAAAAGATGGATCAAACACGAACGATTCAATTCTATACTATCAACAAAGAGCAAAATAACGATGTGAATCATCATATACCCTATTTAACTTCAAACACAAAAGATCGAGAAAAAATCAAGTATTGTCAATAAGGATACGAGAAGTCAAAATGCGCATCCATAAAAATTATTTATGGTCAAAACACAATGCTTGTTTTATTTACATTCTTTTTATAGTGTTTACCTTTTGGGGTAGTTGAGCTAATTCAGATGTGGTTTTTGTATACCCTAATCATCGAGGTACGCCTTTCTTTACAGCATGAAAGGTTGTATGTAGTTTATGGATTGGAAGGTAAAGATATGACGCGAGAATTAAAGATGAAATCCAGATAGAATAATAGAGTATACAAATCATATACAGGTGCCCCGTCAAGCGTGAAATATTTGTTCTTGCAATTTCGCTGGTGACCAATGGTGATAACAGCGAGGCTATTATCCATTTGGACTGATAATTCCCACTGGCTTAATGATAGATAAAATGAATAGCAATCAAGAAGTGGATATTTCCTTTTTGCCTCTCTGAGCACAATTAACACCCATGGTCAAATCTTAACAAATTATTGCTCCCAAAACGCACCTGGTTTCTACAGTACAATTTTAATATCCAATGCTCTTTCCATAAAAATTCATAAAAGCTAGTCATAACGTAAGGTCATCTAGTATGACGATTCTCCTGCTGGATTTGCAAAAGCGAAATCGATTTCACAATTGGGAACTGTGTGGTAGACATCAGCTTTATTCAATTTTTTAACTGTCGGAAATCAAAAAAATTGAGTACTTGTATTTTTTTTTTAAATTTTGTATCGCCTGAGCCTCCTGTTTTGCTATGTCTGTCTATATTTTTTATATGAAAAATACTTATTCACATACAGGTAAGGGGCGTTGGCTCAGAAAGTTTCTAGACCCCTGAGTTCCCCTTTGTCAGTGGTGCACGACAAACAAAGGCGTCTCTTCGTTCGGATAGGACGAAAAAACCGATGCCCCATATCCCATTTTATTTCATTTTATGTCTTTGCCCAGTATATGAAAGTGATATGCATTCAATCAATTAAATTTCCTCATTTAAATAACAAACTTGCGCCAGTCACATTGTGTGGATTATGTTAGGTTTTAATAATTCTGCAGCGGAGTAAGACAGGGTCGTGTCCTGTGCCCGTGCCTATTTAGTATTTATGCAAATAAACTACAGACATTAAGGGACAAACTCATATCTTTGGGTGCTCCGTGACATGAATTTAGACTAAATTATAAAGACAATGAATGTTGAATTATAATTTAAAAATCTAATACTTAACAGTTCCACACATTTACAGTTCCACACATCAAAACGTATAAACACATGTATATAGTAATGTTGGTTAAATGAGCATATAAGAAAACATAAGAGGAATTATGTATATTGTATAGCTTATTTTTTTTTTATCAAAATTGATTTATTGTTTCATTTTTTATATTAATACACATAGAGTTAGTTATATTTTCCCGTATGATATATGACATTTAGCACATGAAAATGTTTGTTGAACTGGTTCATAAGAAAACAACAGAGGGATTATGCATATTGAATAACCTTCCGTTTTCATCCCAGAAATCATTTTTACTTTTAACGTGTATTTCAATTATTTTATTGATACATCTAGAAAATATAATATTTAAAACATGGAAAATAGGGCAAACAGTTGTACATACATAATATTTAACATAAGAGCCCTTTTCTTAAACTATTCAGTTGATATTAATTGCGTTCATTAGTTATCTCTTGTCCTAAATCTGGAATTAATTCCGAGAAAATACACCGGTGAAATTAAGTTGAGTGCTTTGTCGGTCAAAAATACGTGGATAATTTATACCTTGAAAGAGAATACGTCACGACACGCGGACACTCCATTTATGTACACAAAACAGATTTGTATTTTGCATGCATACACGTGTTGAAGGCGATATATCCGCCTACTTTATTCGAAATGGGTGACAGCACATTATATCTCGACCAAAAATTAATTTTCACTTTTCTAAAGTTTTGGTAGGAAAACGATGACTGGTAAAGCCGTGCCACCCGTTCTAACAATATGTTGGATAAGTGTTATTTGTCCCTAATACCAAATAAATTGGCTTTTAGAAAAAAAGCCTCTATCACTAACAAAGTGCCTCGTAGCTGTGTGATTGAATATTAATATGAAGATTTCTATTTTATGTCAGCGTGCTAACTACATTAAGTTTGTATCATGCAAATGAAGAAATCGCCCCATCGTTCCGGGAGTGTGCAGTACTCAACCGCTACCAAGAATTGCTCAATTTATTTTCCAAATGGGTCATTTACAAAACTGATGGATCAGGAACAGGTGTGGAGAAATGATTTTTTTTTAGAAACAATGGAATATTTTGTTGTTGTAATAAACTAATAGTGAATATTGGAAATCAGGACGTCTTAGACTGGTATTGGTGCCAAGACAAATACCTTTGTTCAAGATGTTGGAAAAGGAATGGTTAAACCTACTTTTCTGCTCCATCCGGACTAATGAAGGAAATTTTGACAGGACAGCGGCGCTGCGGCCCACTCTTATTTCGAATTCCAAATGTCAATGGTTCTTTTACGTGCACGCCAATGTGTGCATGGGACCTAGGTTTTTCTTCTCATCCGAAAAACTAGACGCTGTTTCTAGCCTAGCAACACTGACAAGGGGGAATCAAGCCTGATGAAAAAAAAGGAACGGTGAAGTAATTATTAAAAAGGCATTATTTTCATGAGCTAAATGTGCCTTAAATGTTATTTAAATTATTAATTAGACATTAATTAACAGGGGGTTGGGATGGCCTAGTGCAGTGGTCTAGAGTGCCGCGCTTCGACCTCTAGCTGGCCAGTCACCTCTGGCTTGCGGCTGTGGTTTCGATCCCTGGTGTAAGCGTATGTGACATGGGTATAGGGGCGCCTTCTCAACCTCGTGGGTTTCCTCCGGGCACTCCGGTTTCCTCCCACTGCTAAAGACCCCTACGCGCAAGCGAATTATTGAAATAAAATTAAACCATATGTTAGTCCCGAAATGACCAAGTTGTTTCGAGTGGACGTTAAACCCCATTTCTCTCTCTCTCTCTCTCTCTTATTAACATAACAAGACCATAATCCACCCTCGATGGCATCAGATGGCTACGCTTTAAAGTAGATTAGAACGAATCTGCCATTTAAAGATGTAATTCAAAAATGGAGAAGCGATAACAATCAAAACAGTGATAACTAAGCTCAGAATAAAGTAATGTGAATGAAATTTCAATATATTTATTTTGCATTATCTATTTTTTGAACTTTTATAGTTCGAACGGACAGCTCTGTATTTAAATTTTACATAATGTATCTTTAAAGTTACATTATGGGAGATAAGATAAAGAGATGGCAGTTCTCGCTATAATAGTTAAAACTAGATAGTGTAAAGATAATTTGCTGAAAATTTCAGTCAAATCGATCCATTATTAGCCGAGAAAAAAGCGTTTGAAATATTCACATAGCCTCGGTCATCATTACTCAAATCATTAATATAAACAGCATAGTCTCGATTGTCCACTTGATTGATTTAATTATCAACGGCCATTAAGCGGCATATAAGAATTTAATCCGCCAACATCGAAGGCTAGCCTTGACATAAAGAGTTTATTATGGTCTGGATATGTTAATTAATGTCTAATTGATTATTTAGATAACATCTCAGGCCTAAAGAAAGACCTGTAATAAGCAGATTTTGCTCTTGCATAATGCTATTTTAATTAACTTAATGGAAATGCGTATTGCCGTCACTTATGATCCGTTCTCAGTTTTCTGGGTCACAGCTTAGTTATACAGAAACATTAATTATCGAACCCTTTCGATTACATAATACAATAATCTGGTTAAAATAAAGACCTATATGAAGATCTGACCAGCTGTACTGGTAGGTCGCGCCAGGGGTCATACGAGCGACTTTTGACCCTATGACGTCGGACATTGATTAATCAATCAGCCTTTACGTTTCTACGGGTTTACCCACAGTTCCACGGAAAGCATGCCAAGAACTCGCCGTAACAGACCGATTCATTGGCTAATTCCACAGATCAACTAAAACGCTTGTTATATAACAACTCTTTCTGATCCTAGTGTGGTGAAGACAAGTAAATCCCAAGGGCACTCATATGGGATGTAGATATAGTTCAGGTATCTAGACATTTTTGAAGTTAAATGTAATGCAGTGTATTTATGGTCTTAACGGGGCTAAATCACTGATATTTGGGTCATAGAAATTGCCACAGATGGGTCGCAACGCATTATAATAATGTAATATGAATGTATAATTTAAACTGATTTATATTCAATCGTTTCTGTTTTTACTGTTATTTCTAATTAGTTATGTTCGGCGAAATACGCCAGAAGTCTCAATCAAATGGCAACCTCTAGCGTCAGGTTATTCCAGTCTACATAGTATTTATTGCGCATGCTCTCCAGATAAGAATATGCGTCAGTATTTTACAGAACTTGTGGAATATGTCTAACCTCGTTCTTCGAGTCTATTGTTAAAAGTTAGGAGCAGAACTGGAGAGCGTTAAACCCCATTTCATTTCATTACATTACCCTTCTTAAAAATGGGGGTTGGGATGGCCTAGTGGTCTAGAGTGCCGTGCTTCGACCTCTAGCTGGCCGGTCACCTCTGGCTTGCGGCTGTGGTTTCGAACCCTGGTGTGAGCGTATGTGGCATGTAGATAGGGGCGCCTTCTCAACCTCGTGGGTATTCTCCGGGCACTCCGGTTTCCTCCCACAGCCAAAGACCCCTACGCGCAAGCGAATTATTAAAATAAAATTAAAAACCATGTTAGTCCCGAAATGACCTTGTGTCGAGTGGACGTTAAACCCCATTTCTCTCTCTCTCTTGTTAAAAATGGACCCGAAAGGCATTTTGGGTACCGATGGTAAATGTTTATTTTGTCTTAAATATTGGATATCAGAAGCCGATCTTTTCGTTTTAGGGCGGGGATGGGGTGGTGGTGGGGTGTGTGTCTATAACTTCTGGAGTTAAATGTCTTAGCATGCAATCCTGTTACCATTTTACAAACCAATTCATTTGTCCATAGCAGCAAAATTATGCCTTGTTCCACAAAAAGAATTGCGTATTGGATACGAAAACTAGGCGCGAATTGATTGATCAGACGATTGACAGAATTTTAATTACGAATAAAAAAATATTAATAAAGACTCTGTAAGTGGGGTGTCATTAATTCTAGAAGTGTGCCCACCTGACAGGTAAAATAATCAAGTCGTCTTAAGAAAACGGAAAGGTTAGAGGGCGGGATATTGGTTCAATTGAAGCTTTTATTAATTCACAAAATGCCTAACCAATTTCTCGTCAAAAATGGACGTTTAACATCCGAATACCTGACCACATCAGGAAACACTCAATGAAGCTCGGAAAGGGAAGCAATCAGCCGGAAAACAACAAGAGGCGCGCACAACGGGAGTTGGTGGTCACGTGTCGTTTATTAGATATTATTTTTCTCTATTTAAACTGGATAAAAGAGGCTCATCGCGCGTAAAACGCATTTACTAGTATTTAGGTTTCTCTGGAATATAAAAGCATTTGCATAATGTCCTCGCGCGGTTCGCATCTCACAAATGTAAAACAGTTAGGCACGTGGGAGCTGTCACTTGTGGCGCGTGTACTACACGTGCAGGGGATGATCCACGAGGAAAAGGAATGGAGTGATAAAAAACAAGATAAATAGAAAGTAAATCGGGCATATTGAAATTTTGTCAGATGCCAGCTATTTTTTTTTGTGTCCACAATTTTCGCTTTCCTTAGATCAATAATTATTCATCTTTTTACGGTAGTTTAGAAACCCGGACAAAACCCAGTCTTTACGTGGGTTGAAGACAACCCACAATATCCTTAGCAATAATATGAAACACAAGTGTTGGTAATTTTTACACGAAATTGTATGTACAACGACACTTAACGCAACAGTCGCAGTGCTAATTTAAATACGTAAGAGTCGGTGGCATAACATACTGCGTTACCAATTATTCGTTTCAGTTACTTCAAAAAAACTTTTTAAAATAAGAATTAACGTAGCAGCCATTATTTATTAACTTAGGGAAATATCGTTACCGGGCCGCGTAACCATCGTTGGCATAGCATTAATTCCGGGAGAAATATTATATTTGTTACCAAATGCATACCATATTTTGATATACAGTACTTCGGGGGAAAGGTTTATTCAAAAATAAAATTTAACGGAGCATCTATTATTTAGTGACTTACACGACCCTTTCCTGACCTATGACGAAATCTGCAATGAGTCTTAGCTTTTAGCCCTAACGTTAACTGTCCTACACTTTTGCACCCACAGGACTCAAACTAACCAGAGCAGCAATTATTCGCTTGCCCGTTAATATTAGCTCTCATTATTAACTTTTTTCCATCTGCAAATTATATCCTAAAACAATAATTTAGATTATTAAGAAAATGGATAATTGTGTTTAAAGTATAATAGGGGGATCACGTGGCTAAGTGGGTAAGGCACTGGCTCGCTGGCCTGGAGGTCGGGTGTTCGATCCCTGCATTGGCCGAGAAAGTTCATTCAGATTTTCCGGCGTGGTTTCCCCTAATCAGTGATGCAGAACGGAGGGCCTGACAAGGACAGCTATCTAGTCGTTCGGATGGAACAAAAAACCGAGGTCCCGTGTACACATTTGCGTGCACGTAAAAGATTCCTTGGCAGTTGGAATTCGATATAAGAGTAGGCCGTAGCGCCGCTGCCCGGGCAAAATTTTCCTCATAGCACACTGTATGGCGTATGCCCGCCTTCCATTAGCCCAGGTTAGGTGCGGAAGAGTAGGACGTTAAACCCCATTTCATTTTGAAGTATAATAATATATGGATTAAAAAACATTTCCTTTTTAGCTTAAAAGAGTACAAAAATACCCTTTGTGTTTCTGCGTCTGATATAAACAGAGTTAAAAGAAGGCTTTCGCATTACCGCTGTGAACCAGATTGGACGCAGAAACATGCATCGTAAGTGTGCTATGAGGGAATTTTGCCCAGGCAACGGTGCTATTACCTAATCTTATTTCGAATTCCAACTGCCAAGGGTTATTTTACGTGCACGTCAATGTGTACACGGGAACTCGGTTTTTGATATCGTCAGAATGACTGTCAATGGAAAAACCACAACTTCCTCGGTCAATATCGGGAGCGAAACCGAGAAATCTCGGTTAGCGAGTCAGTGGGGATGCTCGATTCACAGTTCTGAACGTTCCGAATTGACTGGATTACAATCGAGTGACGCGGAATTCAGTCCTGTCACAGTTCTGTCAGTCCCGAATTACGGAGGTGGTGTGAGTAGAATTGTGACGTAAATATACACAACGAATAGGTTTCGGCTACATGGTTGGAGAGAGAGAGGGAGAGAGAGAGAGAGGGAGAAATGGGATTTAACGTCCACTCGACACAAACTAGGTCATTTTGGGGCTAACATATGGTTTCAATTTTATTTCAATAATTCGCATGCGCGTAGGGGTCTTAAGCAGTGGGAGGAAACCGGAGGCTACATGGTTGGTTGTGTACGTAACTAACGTACGAAAATTAATTGGTGACTGGCTTTACTGTGAATGGCCACTTTGCGCAGTAATCCCAGCCAGAATTTGGCTATCTTTTAAAATTTACGTTAAAGTTTGAAATTTTTGTTTAGAACTGAAATAAATTAACTATTAGTCAATCCCCACGCTAAAAACATTAACAGAATTGATTGTGTATATCTGAAATAGACACGACAGACGCACAAAATAGTGCAAGAAGGTGGCCGCCATGGACCACCCTGAAGCTGTCATAGAAGACGACGTCAATTCTATGAGTTGTAGATGTTATTTTTGTGAAAAAGCATTGGAAGAAGCGAGAACATGTTGGGCCTGTGTGGATTATATAGTCCTATGGTTGCAAAGGAAACAATGTAACGTGTTGTGTAATGTTGCTGTTGACATTTTGTTTGCTGACCCCATGACCTGTGATGTGTATATAGATCACGTGATAGGGATATAATGGCTACTGAATGTGTCTGAGATAATTTCTCCGCAGGTAGCGTGTCTCATCTCCGCAGGTAGTGCGTCTCAGATGTTCAGATTGGGTTGGTTGAGATATTTACCTATCCAGTCAACGCATGCGTTGTAGCCCGAACTACCCCTTTTCACTTGATTGTCATACTATTTGGGGGATTGAGAGAATTTAATTCTGGGACGTTCAATCGAGTACCCCCAGAGTGTTAGTTATGCTCATTCTCAATTTAGAATATTATTATCTGATTTTGTATTGTCAAATAACGACAGTCTTCAATTATTTTCGGACATCGTTATTACATATACTTTCTTATTCATGAAAACACGGAGTTCAATAAAATCTTCCTATTTCAGATCTGTCTTTTTTCTTCAAATGTTATATGAATTATTATATTTATTTACATACCAAGCTCCTAATCCACTCTCTATATCACCGGATGGCTTGGATATCAAGTGGATAAGACCACCGGCGTCAGTTAATCGGTTAACGTTACAAGCGGTTGTCATGCAAGATATGACCACATTTTTCAAGAGATCGAAGGAGTACGGGAAAAATCGACAGGGTTCTTCGCATTGTCCCAATGCTTCACATTGAATTTGAAAAAAAAAATCGGTAAAAACTATTACGTACAGATTAGGGAAATGCGTAACTCCGGAACGGAAGGTTGTCTAATGCTGAATATCAATAATAGGATTCGCATTCACACAATTTTGCGCTAAGAGCCTTTACTCTGGAAAGAACGTTCGCTAAACCCAATTATCAATAGCGAACCAGTCTTACTCACTTAGCCACCGTTGGTCCTGCTTTCTTTAAATTAAACAGACTTTCCCCGAATTGCTGACTTAATTTTCATGATCTAGCTGTTCTTATCATCGGCACATTCACTCCCCCACGACACCTTGCCTACGTTCAAAGCTGAACTAACCCCGACCTTCATCTTATATAAAGTTTACCTCTTGTAGTCATTCCGAGGAAGTTTCTCGGCCAACAACGGTAGCGAATCCAAGACCTCCTTAGCGCTCTACTCTCTAAGCCACCGCGACTCTCGTGTTCAATCACATCCAGCACAATATAACAAATCAAGACTTGTCCATTGTTTAAGTTTTATTGATATTAATTATCACATGGCTGCATGAATAAAAACATGTCGTTAAGTGAAAATTTTTACACAGTGTATCGGCTATTATAAACCTTTTCTTACTAGACAAAAAGGGATAGCATCAAGGCTTGCGGAGAGTACATAAATACATATATATATAAACATTATTAATAAATATTACATTGATAAGCTTATTATATATAATATAGGCTACACATGTACAGTACTTGGCCTTGTTCCTAAAGACTATACAATTAATTATCGGTGCCTTATTCACAAATACGTAAACTAAAAGATGTTGAGAATTCTGCTCTTTCATTGGCAAAGAACTGAATTTGTACTAGGATTGTTGAACTGTCAACCAATGAAATGCTTGTATCCTTTCAATATTTAAGTTTCCATTCATTAGCCGGCGTTTATATATTTAAATAGTTTACAACCGAACACATTCGGGGAAGATTCCAGGCTTATTATTAGTTATAGATACATATTGGGAGATAAGATAAAGAGCTGACAGTTCTCAATGTAATGGTTAACATTTCGGTTAAATTGATCCACTCTGAACTGAGGATTTAGCGATTGGATTTTAGGCCAAGCCTTGATCATCATTAGTAAAGTCGGTACGATAAAAACATTGTCTCAAGTATAATATTTTGATTTAATCATCAATGAGCGTTGAGCAGCAGATCGGATTCCAATCCAGTAAATGTCGCTGGTAAGCGATGACATCGAGAGTTCATTATGGTCTGGATTAGTTAATAATTAACGTCTGCTTAATAATTTAGATAACATTTCAGGTCTAAAGAAAGATCTGCAATAGACAGATTTAGCTCTTGCATAATGTATGTTTAATAAAATTTAAGGGAAGAATCGAGACTTAATATTAATCAACATTTTTTAAATTTAAGGCGAAGTATCTAGGCTTGTTATCATTTAATAATTTTAAATTTGAAGAAGAAAAATCAAATGTGTAACACGTGTTTCTTCAAATACTTATGTCAAATAAATGGTGTGAAATAAATTCATGAATTAGACTAGATCGTTACAAAATAGAGAACATCGGAGAGTATAATTCACTTTAAAATATGTACAAAAAAACCCAAATAAACATCAGAGACGACCCTCAACTCGGTCTTACCACGATTGTTGTTAGACTGAAATTTATAAGTCCCATTTATTTTTTTATTTGGCCTAACGTAAATTATTAGAAATACGTTTTGTTTTGATCATTTAACGAGATTCAAAAGTTATTTGGAGTTTAATAGTTAAATAAAATAAACTTAAGAGAAGCTTATAATCAGTCTAAACCGACGACCCCCAACTCGGTCTAACCACGATTCTTGTTAGACTGAAATTTATAAGTCCCATTTATTTTTTTATTTGGCCTAACGTAAATTATTAGAAATACGTTTGGTTTTGATCATTTAACGAGATTCAAAAGTTATTTGGAGTTTAATAGTTAAATAAAATAAACTAATTTATACTTCAGATTTTATTTCCGTTCAAGCATAATTATAAATAGACTAATTCTATAAATTTCTAAAAGAATTAAGATAAATTTTTCAGTCTTTATGCTGATTAGAATTCTAAAACTTGATCTAAGCTGAAAGGCAATCCATACTCCTTGCAAAATAATATGTTTATCAAACGAACCCTTGCTTAATAAACCAGCGGAACCAGTGTTTCCAGTTCCTGCGTTTGCCAACCAGTTCATTCTACAGGTATTTTCATGAATTTTTTTTAGCATTTTCAATTGTTAAATAACTTCAATATGTTTATATAGTAAATTTAATGGTATCTGTTGTCTTTTACGGTTAAATTCTTAGAATTCTAAGTTAATGGTATGTAAATTGACTGACAATTTCAAATGGCAGTCGGTTAAGACATAACCATACACCCCAGTTAATATGCTGAGTTAAATTGCAGATAACATTTACTGTGATATATCTAAAATAATATTAATCAAGTGTAGCTGTGTAAAAAATGTTATACAGATTAAAAAAAATAGGAAAGGAATATAACTGCAAGGAAACTGTCTTGATTGCACTTCATGTAATTTAGTAATCAACTGTTCATGGGAGATAACTCATGCTTTGTACTAAGAAATAACAACAAGTCCTTTACGCTTCATCTTTATATAGCAGTATTGATTCCAATAAAAAGAGAGAAATAAAGTCAATTAAATTAATAAGATGGAAGCACACATATTTTACAAACTTAAAACACAGATGAGTATGGCTTTATAATATTTCAGCTCCAACTTATTTTATAAAAAATCAAACACTTCATGTAATAAATATCGTGAACTGCTACCTTTTATACTGTTTTATAGATTGTCCTGACTGTGTTTCCTTCGCCATAGTCACAAATCTCCTTGCACACACGCTACAACCTGTCACCTTTCGAGCACAAAAAACATACTAATTATGTTATTTTAAATTAAAATACTACAATATTCTGTTCTTAAGTTCAGTGAATCCGAGTAATATTGCTTAACAAATTCTTAATTGTCCAGGACTTAAGGTTAAGGGAGCTAAACCTCTTAACTCAACATATTCATAATCTTCAACATTTAAAACATGAATTAGAATTGGAAATCGGTCCATTTCAATCAATATTGATGCTGTTATCTTACCATGAAAATCTGGTATCCTGACCACTAATATTTAATACACAAAAAAAAACCATTTTAAAACTAGTTCCCAAAGTCAGGTTCAAGGTTCTCTATGATCTCAAGCACCATTTGTAATGAGAGGACTTGATGAACAAATCACAAAGCAAAACATGTCCAATTTGACAATGTGGAAGTAATTAAAAATGGCTGATTCACAAACACCTAGACTAGACTAACCAGTCGCCAACAACTGCATTTTAATTTGGACTGCTCATGTATTTCATCAAACATAACTGAATAGAAATTACAATAGATAATTGAATGTACATATATCAGCTTATATACAGTCATAATTACATTGATATGTGCTTTTTTGACCCATTTTAAATAGAGGTTTAGCTCCTTTAATGAGTGTGGTGTTTAGGTACTTTTCACTCTGCACACTCAAGTCACTGGCTGATTAGTAGGAGATTGAGATAGAAACAGTATTTATATTAAAGTAACTATAACTACATTTGCATATCCATACAAACGGGAATTTATTACTGGCTGACTGCCAAAAAGGACCCAACAGCAGCAAACAAGGGACATAACTCAGATTGCTTATTTTATGCTGAGCAGTTGAATAACACACACGAACACACACATAATGTTAACAAATTAAATGAAATTTACAATTATGTAAATGATTTGATTTTTATGAATGCTGATTTGTGTAAATTTATGATAATTTTAAAGATCTGTCTACAAACTTTACATCTAATAGATTACAAAAAAAACACCTAATGTTTTATTATTCAATATAAATAAAGAATGCCCATGGAGATCATTTTCAAAGGTAAGGGGCAAAATTTAATTCCCTTTCCTTTACAGTACTATTTTGCAACATTTCAAAATTAACAGTCACTTTAAACATACATGTGGTTACAATTTTACAATTCCACACAATTTATTTTTTTACAGTGTCACACTAAAAAAACTCTCTTTTGATATCTGCTATTTAATATACACATAATTTATATGAAAAGAATAAAAAAAAGAAACTGATGATATTCTTCTTGCTAATGCTTCAAAGATTCTGTCTGCAATAGAAAAGTAAAATAAATTCTAAAATGAGGATAATGTCCCCATGTGCAATTCCAAAAATAAATAGATGATACATATTACATGTAGTTAGCCAATTGAACAAACCCAGTCGGAATAAAAGAATAGACTAAAAAAATGGACTGGTTTAGCCTTTTCTTGGGTGATTTTTGACTAAGATGGCAGATTGCCGGGAAGGGTGGTGAACTGTAGTGAAACAGTAATTTTCCAAGAGATCTCTTAGGTGCCCTACCAATTTGCACATGGAGCTTTTTTGGTGTCATCCGAAAGGCTTGCCAGTGAGGCTTAAATAATCCTGAAGGTTCCTCCTTAACTCACAGCCACTCTGTCCACAATATCCACAATGCAATATATTGGGGTTAATCGGTAACAAGCAAGTCAATAGTCAACACTATATACTTTTCAACTATCAATTGGTTACCTGTGCAGTGATGGGAGAAGAAGTTTTTTAAAACTACATCTGGTAGTTGGGTGGCTAAATGATGTAACACATGCACTTTAGATCATAAGGTCTGTCATTGAGTCAAATGGCGTGGTTTCGATCTCCAATTTTACGTTACAAGGAGTAGAGTCACTCGTCTAACCTCAAGGGTCTCCTCCGGGTCCTCCGGTTTCCTCCAGCACCTACGCGCAAGTGAATTATTGGAATAAAATCAAACCATATGTTAGTCCCGAAATGACTTGGTATGCGTCAAATGGATGTGATAAACCCATTTCTTGCTTTATTATGCCTGCGATATGTTTGACCTTTAAACCAACTGTAAAGTATAAATTTGGGATCAAAACTATGCCACTTGACCTTATGATCCCAGGTGCGTGCGTTAGACGATTCAGCCTATGAATCCCCCCGAATGTAAAAAGTTATTACCTGATGTTTTCGCCGTTCCATAAAATCAACTAAACGTGATGTAAGGATTGGCTTAGGCCGTAATGGAGAACTTCTAGGAACAAGAGCTTTGCGTATCCAGGCACTTTCTAAACATGTCTGAGCTGTGGGCCGTTTACTGAAACGAAGAAATATGTGTATCATAATCAATAACTAATAGTATTACTTATATGTTATTAAATAGAGACACCGACTGGGCTAACAGTGGCGGATCCAGGATTTTCAGAAAGGGGGGGCGTGCTGCACCAAGTTGGGAGTGCGAAGCCCGACCCATGATTTTTGAGTGGACAAAAATGCCCACAAGGACTAATTTTATACTAGTAGTACTGTAAATTACGATTTCCAACCTAAACTGTTTGTGTTCTCCCTCCCGCGAGAATATATGTAGCTAAAAATTGTTCGACACCGCAAAAAAATAGAGCGGGCGTGCGCCTGGCTAATGAAGCTAGGCATATGCCATACAGTGTGCTATGAGAGAAATTTTGCCCGGACAGCTATGCCCTACGCTTATTACAAATTCTTTTAATGCGGTTTTCCGTTAAATCAAAATAACTAGACAGTGTACCATGCTCTATAGCATAGATTTGAAGAATTTCGTTATTAATACAAGGTATTCCTTACCTTAACTCATCCACTAAAATGAGACGCATGAGGTCCTTGGCGTCGGAAGATATACCAGCAAAATACTCATCAGGAAAACAGTAATCATTACGAACAATATTTGAGCAGGTTTCTTCCTGGCTTTCATCAAGAAAAGGTGAAACACCACTTAATAAAACATACAGTATTATACCAGCACTCCTACAAAATACAAACATACAGTATTATACAAGAATCTACGATTATTTCAGTAGGACGTTAAATCCCATTTCATTTCATTTTCTATGATTAAGAAGTTTGACATAAAATTTGAGCTTCCTATTCTTAGCAACATAAATGCTTGAAGTTTCTGAGTTTTATTATTTTATTTGTGATTCTTGAGAGAGTTTATTATTTTATTTGTGATTGTTGAGGGAGTTTAACATCCACCCGACACAAACTATGTAATTTCGGGACTAACACATGGTTCAATTTCATTTCAATAATTCGCTTGCGCGTAGGGGTCTTTAGCAGTGGGAGATAACCGGAGGACCCAGAAAAAAACCTACGCGGTTGGACAGGCGACCCTACTCCTTGCCACGTACAACTAGGGAATCAAAACCCCGCCAGTTGACTCAATGACAGACCATATGATACAGCGCGCGCGTGCTAACCATTCGACCGTCCAACGCCACATGTGTGTTATAAGATATTCAATAGCAGTGAAGGGCAGCACATCATGTTTATTAACCAGGTAGCCAGCATCTTACCCATTTAGACACCGTGGCTCGCCAGACAACAAAACATTGATACACACATACACCGCCAATAATTCCATGTAAAGAATACATACCAGATATCAGTAAGTAGACCAACTGGTGTGGAACTGACTATTTCTGGAGCCATGAATTCGGGGTTTCCTACCATAGGGTGTATATAATAACTATTATAGATATGTCGTGCATCACCAAAATCTATTAATTTAACACATGTAGACATGGCACCTACTTCGATTAATAAATTTTCGGGCTGAAAAATAAATAAATATTTGATTATAAGCGATTGATTGATATCTGTTTGATTTATTATTGATTATCTTGGCTCACAGATCAATACATAGAAATAACTTATGAAAGAGTGAGTCCACTGGATACAAACTAGGTCATTTTGTGACTAACATATGGCTCAATTTTATTTCAATAAGTTGCTTGCACGTGGGGTTAAGAGAAGAGGGAGGAAACCAGAGGTACCAGAGGTACCAGAGAAAACTCAGAATGCTGAATTGACTCTGGAGACATTCTGTTTTCTCTATCAATTGGAGGCGGTAAGTGAGTCTTTCTCTTCCTTTTTGGTCACACCCCTTGACTTTTTTCATAATACATAGACTGAAAAGCTCTAGCATTTTTTCAGAAATGATATGAACACTGCAAACATGACGATGAAGCCAGAAATGTGAACCGTTGTGCCTTTGGACAAATTTTAAACATGTCTAATTAAATAGAACTGGGCCCCTGTTAATGAAAACTTAAACCAAAAAACCTTAATGATGCTGCCTTTTCATTGGTTGAAGGTTAAAATCTTAGTATTAATAATAGCTCTTAGCCAGGCTCCTGATCTGAGACTGTCATAATACACCCCGATGTTCGTTTCTTGTATAAATTAGAGGTTATTTGTGACAAGCTATTCCAGTATTTGAGTTAGACATCAGTATTAAACTTTGTAAAAATGAAAGTAGGAATATTTACCTTAACATCTAAATGGGCTATGCGACAATTATGTAAATAATGTAATACTTCTAATAATTGTCTCATATATTCAGCAGCTTGAATCTCATCAAAATGTGGTTTAGAACATATATATTCTAATAAACGCCCATGTGGTAAACTACAAATACAAAATAAAATATATTAATATCTTTTTCATCCAAGAAGTCACATGGATTTAGCCGTCACTCAAGTTGGAGAAGGAAGGAATACAAACATTACCACCAAAATGACTGAAATAAATATTGTTTTTTTTTGTACGTCCAGGTCCTCTTCTTCATGCAAATTCAGTGATCACTACGCCCATCAGCCTGGACAGAGGGCCTGACAAGGACAGCTGTCTAGTCATTCAGATGGTACAAAAACCAAGGTCCCGTGTACACATCAGCGTGCACATAAAAGATCCATTGACAGTTGGAATATGATATAAGAGTAGGCCGTAGTGCCGCTGTCCGGGCAAAATTTCCTTCATAGCACACTGTATGGCGTATGCCCGTCTTCATTAGCCCCGTTCATTTCATCAGTCAAACACCAGCAGAGGACTGACTTTTCTTTCATGGAGAATAAAAATTATATAAACAAACTTTATGTTCATGAAAAGAAAAGATAACTTTATTGGAAATTCTGACTGATAAAGTCAAAGGCAGTTTGTTTATATTATTATCAAAGCCAAACTTACTTTTGCATAATGATTATGAGATTATGTTTAGCTTCGTACAGATCAAAGACTTGTATTAACGCTGGATGCTGTAAACTTTGTAACGTATTAAATTCTGTTTCTGTTGCTTGTTTACTCATCAGTTCCCGTGTGATACATTTAGCAGCCATTTCTTGCCCAGAACATTTCTGTATACATTTTCTTACAACAGAAAATCTACCCCTGAAAAACAAAATAAAAACTGAACAGAAAGTAAATACGTTGCCCCCTATTTGAATTATTTTCTATTTCTGTCAATAAACAAAAATATCATAGCAAGTTATCAATTGCAAGGATGAAGTAAGAAATTCATTGCCCATCTTCTGAGGGTGTGGGAAGGGATGGTAATGGACTTAAGTTTAATATCTCCTCAATCCAATAAATGAAATAAAATGTAGTTTAACGTCCTTCTGTGCTTTGCTAATGAAGATAGGCATAGGCATACAGCAATTGAACTCCAACTCTCAAGAGTTCTTTTATGTGCATGCCAAAGTAAACACAGGCCTTTGAACAACACTAGTCTCTCTTTTTTCTTGCCATGCTCTCTGTTCTGCACAACTGACATATGGGGAACATAATCAGCTAACTCCAGAATCGAAACCTCCAAGACATCCTTGTTATTGATCCAGCGCCTTGAACACTGAATCACTGGAACAACTCAGAACAGGGCATCAATATTTTAGGATGCATTCTATTTCCTCATGTTAATTTCGTAAACAAAACTTACCTTCCTATCTCACCAACATCCATAAAATCATTTTCAAATGTGGCTTTCCATATTGCTCCTGTACTCTCTTCTCTCTCACATAATTCTATAAAAAAAATACATTGCATAAATAAACTGACTCATCAATTAGATTTTACCCAACACTTATAGGTGAATTCTCGGTACACCCAGTGGTATCGTTCCATTCTACTCCACTAACCCCTGGGTCCATCCAAATTATCTGCCCTTGATACTTCTACTATTTTGATCGACCAATTGGATGGACAAAGGGAAGTAACTCGCATTTTATTGCAGAGAGAGAGAGAAATGGGGTTTAACCTCCACTCAACACAAACTAGGTCATTTCGAGACTAACATATGGTTTAATTTTATTTCAATTATTCGCTAGCGCGTAGATGGGTCTTGAGCAGTGGGAGGAAACCGGAGTACCCGCAGAAAACCCACGAAGCTGGACAGGCGACCCTACTCCTTGCCACGTACAACCAGGGATTCATTTTACTGCAACTAAGATTATTGAGGTGAACATATAAATAAAGACACCAAGACTGGTATGTAAATTGTTTTTTGATTGATTCGTAGAATCAAGCTATGATCAAGGAAAGAATCAAGCTATGATCAAGGGCAGGTAATTCGAATTTGTGCAACGGAATGAAACCACTGAGGATATCGAGAATGTTGTAGGTGGTGCTTCTTTGTTTGTATCATAAGATTGTTATCATATTTTTATAAATTTCAGAACAGAATTTAATAATTTTTGACTGATAATGGCTCCTTGTTTATTAAGATGTTGGAGCTTTTTAATGACAATTTTATTTGGGACAGCAATATTTTCACCTACCATCAAGTGATCTGAAAAACTGACAATTAGTACACCAATTAAATAGGAAATATTTCAAACAATAAGAAAGATGGCTTACCATGTTCTGTGGGAATGGTTACACTATCTGAGGTAGGACTTGGTTCGCTAATACCAACAGCATTATTGGCACTGACACGGAACTCGTACATAACACCAGGTTCCAGGTTACCTATAACTTGTGAGGTATTTGGGACGTAGGGTATAGCAAGTTGCCATGCATGATTCCCTGAAAACAAATAACATAACATAACATATATCATATGGAGACAGAGAGGTTGAGGCTAACATCGCCTGTCCAACATTGTGGGTTTTCTCAACAAAATTTTCTTATTCAAACATGAAATTCGATAAATAAAATATTGCCTAAAATACTGAGTGGCTACATTAATTTCGTAACATTCATTTTTTTCCTACTGAAGTTTTGGTACCCTCAAAGATTAAAATTGTATTTATTTACTCACCAACTTCTCTGAACTCAACTGTGTAACCTTGTATTTGACCACATTGAGCTGCTAGGGGTGGACACCATTCTAGATGTACTGCTGTACCAACTTGGTTTCTTATCACAGGTTTACCTGGCTCTCCAGGACGATCTAAAGTAACATACATCAACAGTTAAAACAAATGAAACGGGGTAACTTTTCTTTCTATACTAGTTGTGTTAATGTATTCTTGTATAATATATATATGCCTTGCTGTGAGCTATGATGGAAATTTCGCCCAGACAGCGGCCTTACAGCTTTCTCTTTTTTTCAATTCCAACTGTCAATGGATCTCTTACTTGAAAGTCAACGTGTACATGGGACATCAGTTTTATAGACCATGAGAACGACTGACTACACACTGTATCCTACAGAACTTTCTCAGATAATACCTGAAGCATATCCGAGACCTACTGGTTAGTGAGCCAGTGTTTTACTCATGAGACACTGCGGCTCCTTGATCTAGAACAACATAAATCAACAAAACGAGGAATATCAGTAAGGTCGTACCTTTAATGGTACACGAAACTATCTAATATTCTAATTAATGAGCCCAGAAGATTAATTCAGTATGCTGCCTCCACTAATCAAGAAACTTACCTAAGACTACAAGAGTAGCTCTAGTAACAACGGAACCTATTTCACTACTGGCAAAACATGAATATTCTCCACTATCAGCCACCGTTACTTGAGATAACTACAAAATACAACATACTATACATACCACCATAAGCCCCATAACATTTTATCTAATTTAAATTCAAATTCAAATATTATGTTCGGTGAAATTCGTTGGCAGTCCAAATTGAATGTCAGTCTTGTATTTTTTGTCTTTGTGTAATTACTTCTGCATCGACTTGTGGGATATGTTTTACTTTGTTCATCACAATTGGTGCTCATGACCATAGAGAACCTAAGTGGAACTGATTATAAAAAGTTCATTGTGTCTTAGATATTGAATATTAGGATCCAATATTTTTTGTGTAAAGATAACAACATCAATATTGATAGAAATTGATTAATATTCTAATTTGTGTTTTTAATGGACAGTGTTAGGGATGATAATGAGTTAGAGTTATGTGCCCTTTAAGAAAAACTGCATAACAAACAGGGGCGGATCCAGGATTTTCAGAAAGGGGGGCGTGCTGCACCCACTTGCGAGTGCGAAGCCCGACCCGTGATTTTTGAGTGGAAAAAATGCCCACAAGGACTAATTTCACACTAGTATACTGTAAACTACGATTTCCAACCTAAACTATTTTTGTTCTCCTTTCCAGTGAGAATATATGGAGCTAAAAATTGTTTGACACCTCCAAAAAAGAGGGGGCGTGCGCCAGGTGCGCCCCCCTCTGGATCCGCGCCTGGCAAATCAAACCATGTCTGAATGAATAAAATGGGGTTTAATGTCCTACTGTTCTGCTCAGAACTGGGCTAATGAGGGCGAGCATAAACCATACTATGTGCTATGAGTGAAATTTTGACCGAACAGCGGCACTGCGGTCTACTTTTATATCGAATTCCAACTGTCACAGGATCTTTTACGTGCATGCCAATGTGTACACAGGACCGTGGTTTTTTGTCCCATGTGAACGACTACACAGTTATCCTTGTTTGGCCCTCTGGCCTGCATCATTGACAAGGGGGGTCGAACACCCGACCTCCAGGCTAGCGAGCCAGCGTCTTACTCACTTAGCCACATGATAAAATTTACCTGAAGTGTTGCCACGCCATCTTCATTATACATTAAACTAGTTCGAGGACCAATGGCAATAGGTGTAACATCTTGGAATCTCCACGCTATATTTGGTCGTGGTCTACCACATATTTTACATGATAACATGGCTGTATCACCACTCTGTACCGTAACACTGGTTAATGGATGATGAATAACAGGTGGCATTTCATATGATACATCTGGTCCAACCATCTATTTAACAAAACAAATGAAATGGGGTTTAACATCCTACTTTTCTGCTCCATCTTGACTAATGAAGACAAGAACAGATCATGCAGTGTGCTCTGAGGAAAATTTGTCCAGACAGTGGTGCTATGACTTACTCTTATTCCAAAAGGCTTCTTTTACATGTAAGCTAATTACTACTGTCCTATGCCAAGCCCTGCAGCTCTGACATGGGGATATCACACTGGAAAATTCAGGAGACTTCTATCGAGTAACTATGGCATCGAAACCGGGGTCATCCCTGGGGAAGATGAGCAAAAGATTTACACACTGAACAACCGTGATTCCCTATTTAATAGATGTCGAAGGACTAATAATCAAATCATTGAAGTGCATCAGAAGATACACACACCTACAACTAGGGCCGTATTTGCAGGGGGTACATTGCACCCCCAGAAAAATAAGGCGCCACAAGAAATGGCGCCCCCCCCCACCAATAATTTGACAACCTTTCAATTATAAAATAATACACTTCATTATCATCACACAGTGATGCTCGTAAGGCACTGATCAGTCGGTCCGTTTTAAGGTCTCCCAATGGGTTCGTTTGCCCTGATCCAAACTTTCCTATATCACTTAATTACATGGAGGCTATGGCGCACCACCACTCCGCTGCAACCCCACTTTTAAAATTCTACATACGGCTCTGTCTACAACAGCCAAGGCTTGCAAGCAGAATGTATAGGACTGTCACATTTTTATTCTTTTGCATTGACAGCAGTATTTCTGCTAACTCTTCTTCAAGTGCCAATTGCCAGGGGTTCTTCTATATGCATGCCAACATGTAGGGAGGTGAACAACAGTTTATCATCCTTCAGAATGAAGGGGCAAAGAAAAATCTTGAAAAAAGTGGGCCCAAAAGAATGTTCAAAGTTTCTATCAGAAGTTAAATTTCTTACCTTAACTTTCGATTTTCCCTCTCTACCAAGTGACTTGGTCCGTCTTTCTAAACTATTCATACCATCACCGTGACCCTTTTCACCTTTAAAACTAGGTTTCTTTAATTTAAACATCTGCCAGGATAATTTTCTGAAGGGTTTTAAAAAAGCATACTATCTAAAAAGCATTTTTCATGCATGGTGGGAATTTCTAATGTCACGTCAAATAATTGAGACCGCGGCAAACATGTTTCCTCAAAATGGACTGAGATGTTAAAATATTAGGATTTGCTTTCAAGCAGAAATCTACTTGGGTCGCATCATTGCTACTAAGTGGGTATACTTGAAACATGAGAACAACAGGTGTCCATAACCAATATGTGGTCAATGTTCACGACTTATTATTGCTCATTATTGTTTTATACTATAATTGTGCGGCATTAGTTGTTGCAAAATGCCCTCCAAAGTCATCTAGGTTATTCAGAAATCGCTGCTCCTATCCCTAACCCTGGAATTTAAATAATCTCAACAGTTTTAGAGGGAATTTTACTTGAATCCGCGCTTTGCGCCTGCAATGGTTATCTTTTTTAATAATACTCTGCACAACCATCAAAAATACACAATTCCTCAATAATAAAGAGTATACCAGTTTTATAATAACGGCATTTTAACTTCATGATGCCTTTATGTCTGAATTTGCTTTTCGTAAGAAAGACAGCCATTGAAATATTTTATAAATGTTGTTGTGAATATAAGGTTCCGGAAGTTTATTTCTGAGGAATCGAGAAGTTTTGAACGGTTGTTTCAAGCTTTGCACAAGAATCATTGCTCGCTTAGTTAGAACATCCTTTGAAACTAGCAATGAACGCAATGTCACGAATAGTCACGCAAGCCAACTGCAGCTTGCAGCTCTTTAACTTGATCTGTAATAATGTAGTATCTTATATAATTTATTTACTTTAGACTGCCATCTCCCTCTTTTGGTCCTAACACTTGGCCTGGTATCCAGCCTTCTGCTGCAGGACAGTGATTATTGGCTGGTCGATGAACTAAAAACATGTTATATTGGTTGGTTCCGAGGATTTGAACAATTTCTCCCCGATTCACGGAGATTTCATCTTCTTTAACTGCTAAATAATCGCAAATGATGCGACCTTGAGTTATACATCCATCTAAATGTTGAACCTTTAAAATAATTACATGTTTTAAATACAAAAACTCCTACACTCAACGTGTGTTAAAGGACTTGTACCAGATTGAGGGAGAGAGAAAAATGGGATTTAACATCCACTGGACATATACTAGGTCATTTTGGGGATAACATATGGTAAAATTTCATTTCAATAATTTGCTTGCGTGGGAGGGAAGTGGAGAACCCAGAGAAAACCCATGAGGTTCTACTGGACCCAAGATCCTTGTCACGAACAATCATTGGATTGAGACCACGCCACTGACAGTCCTTATGATCTAAAGCGTATGTGTCAGACCTCAACTCAGCCATCCGAATTATGATCTGGTAAATTTGCTTTAACAGGTAAATGTAAAGTAGCATCTTGATCATACTCCGCGCAGCGTTTCGTTTGATTATAGGTAATCTCACTACACACTGCTATTGTGAGTGGATATTGTTGTGTTAAATTTTGATTGGTCAGTAGTCCGACTACCAACCAATCACTACCTACCATACAAACGCTTTACATTTAAAACGAGTGCCAGTATTGGACCAAATATATTTACATAACGTTACGTCATGGCTCACGCTTTTATTATGCCTAATAACCCGTGCATAGGAGAATACTACAGTAAAACTACTTGTGTGACAAACGACGCTATCAAGTCAAATGAAATGTAAACAATACTCTTTGGAAACGAACATACTTTCACCGTTTTAATACCTTAAATCACTGTCCAAAGTTTTAGGGAAGACTCAGATTAAACGAAGGACTGTCATGTTGCTGTACTTAAGTGATAGCTTTCATTGAAAGGGGAGAATAGACACACACCCGCAAAAGTTCAAGAATCAGAAGTCAATCCAGCAATGGCCAGAGAGAGATTTCTCGGGCCATTGCTTCAGGAATATGCATCTTGATCCAACAGAGGAAACTATAGGACCCAGGGAAAACCTATCTTGTTTGGCAAGCGACCCAATTCTTGTCATATACAAATCTGGGATAGAAACCACATCATTTCACTCAATGACAGTCATTGACAGACTCTTTAATGTAAAGTGCTCGAGTTCAACCAGTCGACCACTCACTCTTACTTGTAATGAAGTACATCTCCTCATTTAGAAGCAAAATCATTGTGTTCCAAAAGGCAGGACGGACAGACAGGTCAAACCCATCTGACAAGTCCCCTGCTTTACCCAGGTGAGGGAAAGGAACTATTAGTTGTCCATCTCACAAAACCAATTTATTCATCAAATGTAACCAATTTGACACTTTTAGTCCATTACTTTTTTCTGTAGCAGGGGGAAGAAACTGGAGGACACAGTGATAACTCACAAGATTGGGCAGACAACCCAACTCCTTGCCACGTACAAGTTTGCGATCAAAAAACTACTCAAGATTCAATGTCAGACCTTAATATGTAAAGGGCACTCATTAGACTACTTGACCAGCCATCCCCGCTGCTTTATGTGTACCTTGATTTTTCATTTCATCCAAATGATAAATGGAACCAAGCTTTGAAAATCCTGATAGTTCTTATCCACCCACTACAGTAAACTTTTTAATGTGTGCTGTATTGATGTACTGTTCTATTTTTTCTCAATCAGTTAGATTCCATTGGCTGTCATGCCTGACACAATGTTAAAGAAGCAAATATCTGTATTTTTCTGGATATGTCTGGGGATATGTTTGATTGTTTTTATCTTATCACCCTTGAATGGGAAAATTTAAGATGATCCCATTTCCTTCACATACCATAAAAACTAAGGGTAATCAAATTCTAAATGGGTTAGCAGGATGAGTTAGCTTTAATTGCTCGCAAAAATTAATTGGTTTTGGCAATCTGCAATTGTGGATGATGCTTATTAGTTTAAGTACATTACCGTCATTACCCCATAAATAATTATGGAAAACAAAACCGTATTATATATGAATTCCAACCTCAATCAATACTTTGGAATAAATATGACAAAAAGTATTATTTTGTTGAATAGTTTGAAGCCTGGAAATAAGACACAAATGACTATGATTAAGGCCTTTGTCAGACACAAATATGACAGTGCCTGTCTTTGTGTTTGCTACAGATTTGTCTCTCTTTCTTGGGGATGAATGGGTTTAATGATATTTCTAAAAAATGTCTGCCAGGGACAACATTATAAGTGACTGACATTTTGTCCAATAGAATTAAATACATTATTTCCAGAGCTGAATAATTTTAATTATTCAAACATCAACTAGATGCATTTTCAATAATGAGCTGAAATGTTTTCCATAAAGATTTTTTTAATTGCTACTGTAATGCTTCTGTAGAATATAACACACAGAGTACTTGTGAACTGGATATATTAAAGGTGCTCAACTATCTGACTCAAAAATGTCTATATTTTACAAAGGAATAGAATACTTTAATGGAAAGAAAAGAGGGAAATGGGGCTTAAAGTCTGCTTGAACATAATCTGGTCATTTTGGGACTACTCCAATCAGTCTCTTGCACACAAGGGTCTTCAGAAGTGGAGAAAAAATGGGGTTTAATGTACACACACTAGGTCATTTCCGGATTAACATATAATACATTTCAATAATCTGCTAACACAAAGGAGTCTTTTGCAGGTGGAGGAAACATGTGGTTACATAGAAAACCCACTAGTTTGGACAGGCAACCCTACACCATGGCTTGGTATTGAAAAGCTTGGTATCAAAACCATGCAACTTGACTCAATGATAGACCTTAAGATCCAAAACTTGAGCTTTACTCAACTCGAACTCGACCACCCCCACCCTCTTCTTATCGACCCTTGAACAAGACTGTTGAGTTCCTTTAAAACATGTCAATGAGAATAACTTGTAGTAAATATGCTTTGTTAGATGAAGTTTACAGTTAGGTCAAATTGGGAATAATGAAGAGGTATTATGCCATAGCCAATACAGGAAGTAATTTGGATACACTCAATCTATTAATAGAGATTGCACTTTTCGAGTGCACAATTTCAAAATTACACAATTATGCCGAGTTCAAGGAATCTGTTGAGTGGCAAACAATCAACCCAGATTCCTCATAGTTAACAACTAGATTCGTTCTAATTTCAACTCATCAGGCTTACTTGAGAATGTGCTGTTGTTCAATGAGATCTTTGAATTATTAGAAATTTGCCCTAAAAAGATTAATACAATGGATTCAGGGGGCTTTTCAAGACAGGCATTGGTCCATAAAGTTTTATCAAGTACTTATTTATAATTTTGAAATTAAAAAAAAATCATTTGTAGGTTAAAGTAACGATGCATGGTTTGCATTTTTCAGAAAATATCAAATTTTTGACAGCTGTTAATAATGATTATTTACACTTCATTAAGAAAACAAATCAAAATTAAAATGCTAGATAATCTCCTAAAATGTATTCAGTTGGATATAAAACAGGTCCATCAATTTGATTCACTACAATTAAAGATGGTGGCCGTCTTGTTACATAGGGAGCAGCATAGATGGATGGAATTTTCAATTCATCATATCTTTGTAAATATTGAAACAAATTGAACCATTTTGGAGTGAAATTTTATTATGGAGTCTTACAGCTCTCACAATATTGTAGCCTGCAAGGGATTCCATAGTGCTAAAACGATGCACAGTGCCGGACTGAGCCCACCTAACATCATTAAAAAAAAGTGGGCATAAGTCTAAAAGACAAAAGAAAAAAGAGAAACAAATAAAAAAAAAAATCATTTGCGTTCTTCTGCTTTGGTCTGAAATGCTTGGACAATGGGTTTGCGCACCTTGGTCAATGCCCACCAGTCTGGCACTGATGACGCAGTCTTTAATGTCAATATTATGAATATATTGTCCTACAAATGATGGCTTTAATAAAACTAAACAGTGTTCATATGGCTTTTATCTTCTAATAGGGGCATTTCAGTCCATTTTTAATTCCAAAAATAAGTTAGTCAGCCAGGTAAGATACACAGACCAATTACCCAATAATAACTGACTGTCAACTTAACACAGACAAGCTGATTAGGGGTCTAACATACCATGTATGGTACAATTTAGTTTTCTCTAATTAGCTTGAACATTGGGATGTTTAGCAGGACCCAGAAAAAAAAGTTTTTGGTAAAATATTTTGATTGGCCTCCTTTTAATCAGATTTAATCAAAGTCTGGATATTTTCTACGGTTGATATTTTGATTTTGTTTTCTTAATTAAGGATATATTCGCAGGTTAGTTATTTCCAATAAATGCATGGCAATTTTGGTATATTCGCAGGAAAAAGACACCCACTCTAACTAGAATAATACTATGATGGTATTCTTTGAGTGATTTAAGGAACACTTCTTATGTGTTGATCTGTTGGAAGAGGATAATCCAGGAATTTACTTCAGAGAGAGATTAGAAACCACGCCTGTTGACTCAATGGCAGGCTTTATGATACAGCACACATGTGCTAACCATTCGGTCGTCAAACCCCCTTACTTCAGCGACCACTATAAGTTGATAATGGATTCTTTCCCAATCAAGTCACGTGATGAACAAGACAGATAAAAAATAAGAACCTTGCGACATTGGGTAATTTTCTGTCAATTAAAATGTTTTGACAGAGAAAGAGATACAGAACTAGGGTTGAACGTCCAGACACAAATTAGGTCATTTCGGGACTAACACACAGTTCAATTTTATTTCAATATTTTGCACAGGGGGTCTTTAGCGGTGGGAGGAAACCGGAGAAAACTAACACGGTCGGACAGGCGACCCTACTTCTTGACACGTTCAAGCGGGGAATCAAAACCACACCCTTGACTCAATGACCTTATGATTTTACGCGCACACGTTAATCCACTAGACTCACCTTGAGTGTCCATTTTAACATGGATTAAGGACAATCAGGATTGGCGACTCGGATGGAGGAAGTCTCATTTAATTACTGTATGGTTTAATCAACTATGTTCCCCATTGAGATAATTTGAGATTTGAGGACACAGCTGTTTTTTGCAAAATTACTCCCAAATGCAAGGTCAACACTCTTCTTTGGGCTGTTTTAATAACCAAAACACAAACTTATATGGCACTGTGATATCTCTAAAGAAACAGATCTCTAACGAGGGTAATATTCTGTCTTTTCAAGGCAATGCCTCGGCCTGATCAACTTGAGCTGTAGCTAAACAAATAATTTTATTAAATAATCCATTAACTTTTGCTAATAGATTTGAAGATAAAATTCTGGCAAACACTAGCTGCAAACCTCATCCAACAATATGTTCATTCATCTAATTACTCATGCTTATTTGTATGTATTGAATTATTCAGTTTGTTACCTCCAGTCCGTAACCATGACAACATGCACTATATATCTACATCTACAACTAAACTATTTACCTATCTACTTATATAAAAATACACTGTAACCTTGTTAAAATAAGAAAGGTGAGCTGGGCGGGGTAAAGAGATCCGGGATTTTAATCCTATGTCCTCCCATAAGCCTTTTGCTAGAAGGTACACATGATAAATTTACAGCAAAACATTTCAAGTTCAAGTTCAAGTTCAAGCGAGAGATACAGAGAGTTTAAGTTTAAAGTTCAATTCATTAGGTCATTTTGGAACCAACATATGGCTCAATTTAATTCCGATAATTAACTTGCATGTAAGGGTCCTTACAGGGAGAATAGCTGAGGCCCCGGAGAAAATTCATGAGGTAATTATGCTTCGTGTTAAATACAGGCTTGGGATCTAAACCACAACACTTGCCTTAATGGCAGACCTTATGATATAAAACACATTAAAAAACACCCACTGCCCAGGCCTTTTAAAGGTTAATGCCATTCTGGTTATGCATAAAATGTGGTAGCATTACATGAATGGAAATTGGGAATTTTTCTATAGTATCAGGGATAGAATCAAATTGAATTTCATCGCAAAATAGTTAAGTCAGTCATCCCAAGCATTTTGAGAGCCACAGTGACTCGGTAAGTAAGGCACTGGTTCGTTAACCATGATGTCCTGGGTTTAATCCTAGTGAGGGCCGAGAAAGTCTCTCAGCATTTTCCGTCATGGTTTCCACTTGTCAGTGGTGTAGGATGGGTGACCTTCCAAAGTAAAACATCTGAATTGTTCAGATGAGATGAAAGACGGCAATCCCATGTACATGTTGGTGTGCCCCACAAACGAACCTTTTAACAGTTGGACAAAATTTCCCCCAAGAGCACACTGAATGGCGTATGTCTGTCTTCATAACCAGGTTGGACCAGAACAGTAGGATGATTGACCCCATTTCACTTTGCAAGAATTTTAAAACTTCCTGTTTTACCAGTTTTTGAGATAAATATCTAACTTGAAGTGGGGAAACAGTATACCTTAATTCATCAGGGGGAAATACTCACTTAAAGATCACAACACCTGCCAGGGAAATTTATAATACCCTTTAATCAAAACCCATTAAAACATCTCTCCAAAATAATTATCCTCCATTAGTGGGTAAGAGATTTTTAAATCTGAATAAACCCTTTAAATTTCAAATATAATGAATAATGAAATGGCGGTTTATGGTTCTACTTTTCTGCAGTAACCAGGAGAGAGAGAGAGAGATGGAGAGATAAGAGAGAGAGATAGAGATGGTTTAATGTCCACTCAAGACAAACTAGGTCATTTTGAGACTAATATATGTTATTTCAATAATTTACTTATGCATAATGGTCTTTAGTAGAGGGCGGTGGGGATAGATAAATAAACCCACGAGGGTGGACCGGTGACATTTCTCAATGAATATCAACTTTATATCAAAAGCTTTCTTGTACTGGTATATCTATTTTACAGTTGAGAAAATTTATAGAATTATTTTCAATACACAGATACTAACTCATATCTCATGATTAAGTTATTCCGATTGACTTTAAACTTTTTTATCCAATTTTCTTCATAAATAAATACAGGACTGTTATTTTGTTGGGTTTTTTTTACAAATCATCAAGTGCAAACAAGTGGTGAACAGTGTTAATCCATGCATATTATACATAAGCTCATTCAAATCACAGAATACTCGGTTGAACATTCTGAAAAGGTTTAAAAAGCTTCTTTTTTGTTATGCGAACAAATTTCTTAGGTTACTACATAATATTTGGGAGTGGAGGAATGATCTTAATAACAAGGCCACAGTGTATAAAATGATGCACAAGACATAAGATGATAAAATAAATACTTGATATCTTCAGAAAGTTTATTGTCATTCAAATTTGTTTCAATAAGTTGACTAGTTTTTATACATACAAGGACATACGGTACATATATATATATATTATGATGATGCAGATAATTTCATATACAAATTATTATAGAGCAATGAAATATAATATCTTCTTCTTTCATCTTTTATCTATCTGTTTTATTTAACTACAATTTTATAATCTCAGAAATTTTCAAGATTTTTAATTTACAATTTGGGATGATTCCATATTCCACTTAGTTCTTTTTCAAAACCAATAACATTTACGCATTTAGTTTTAAATGGAATTTTCTCAATGGGATTTAATGGCTGGTTACCATCTGATCCAAGCCGATCTGCATTATATTTCAATCTGCCACTTTCACAATACGGCGTGGGAGATGTTTGCGTCTATCACCATAATGCTATGACGGAATCGGAACGGAATATCAACAAATTCAAAATAAACAGCAGATAGATAAAAATTGTCTGATTAAGAATGATATAAATACTTCAGTATTCTTTCTGTTAATACATTAGATTAATAGGTGCTTTCAACCTTCATTCAAAAAAGAAATAATGCTAAGAAAACATGAAATAATGTTTTAAAAAGAATAGAAAAATGACGATACTTGGATATTAAATCTACAGCGTTTCTAAAAATGTTCATCTATATTATGCTTCAAGAACCATACAAACTAATTACATTTTCCAGATTTAGAAAAAAGTCAAAAGAGCCGTCTACTAAAATATGTACAGTACATATTCATATCGATCATAGTTTTCAAGAGTAGAATTTCTTTGGTCATTCAGCAACATTTATTAAGTCTGCATCTATGCTCAAAGAAAAAATAATTATGCAAGATTCAAACAGTCTCAAAATTATATAAAACAGTTTATAAAAATCATTAAAACCACTCAATAAGCATGTGCCTGGGAGGAATTGTGGCGATTTTGACTTCTTAACTTCTGGTTTTGTAATTTACGTGCCAATTTAACCAATTCTGGTTATTTCTCCATAATGAAGTTGAAGATGTACATATAATTTATTCTATTTTGTCAAGTTGAAGAAATCAACACTAATATAGATTGAATTTTCAGTCTTTTAAAAAGTCACATAAAGATGGACTTGGTATACTTGTTTCAAATTATGTAGTTTTCTCTTTTCTTTTTTTAAAGGACTTTTGTAAACCCATCTAATAAATCAAACCCACATTAAGTAGTGATGATTAGGGTGCAAGTTAAACCTGAAAACTATTTTAGTACCATTCATCCAAAATCAAACAAGATGTGTGATTAACTGCATATAAAAAAATTTAATAAAAGGATTGGTAAAATTCTAAAATCATCTTCTGTGGTTGGCAAATTTCTAGAATTGAAAAATATCTGATGTGGTTGGTAAATTTCTAAAATTAAACAAGATTTGATGTGTTTGGTAAATTTCTAAAATTAAACAAGATTTGATGTGGTTCGGTTGGTAACTTTCTAAAATTAAACAAGATTTGATGTGGTTGGTAAATTTCTAAAATTAAACAAGATTTGATGTGGTTGGTAAATTTCTAAAATTCAATAATATTTGATGTGGTTGGTAAATTTCTAAATTGAAAAAGATCTGATATGGTTGGTAAATTTCTAAAATTAAACAGGATTTGGTGTGGTTGGTAAATTTCTAAAATTAAATAAGATTGGTCCATTTCTGAATTCAAAAGAGATTTGATGTGATTGGTCAATTTCTAAAGTTATTGACCAAAACCCTTGCCTAGTCACACAGACGACATGTATATTGCTATTTCTGTGTGACTTTCTAATAATTAAATAACGAATGGTAAATGATCAAATTAAAAAAAAAGTGATGAGGTGCATTTTTTTTCTGATATAGAATTTTGTTTGAGAATGATTTAAAATGTATGATGAAATGGAAGCTAAAGATTATTGTCAGAGTTTCGGCTCAGAGCTGGAAGTGAGACATGTTATTATATTAGTTTACATTTAATTCACTTTGTTATTTCTTCAGAATATCTCATCATTATTTAACCAGTACTCTGGAAAGAGCATCAGCATTATTAGTAGTTAATGTACATCGTACGTGATTTATATTTCAAATAAATGCTAAGTCAGTTGTGTTGAATGCCTGTATGTATAAAATGTCTGAACACTTTCTTTTGAAGACAGAAATAACAGCCACTACAGTAACAACTGCCGTAGACTTACTATTTCATAATAATTTAATATTTCTACGTTAAAGGTCTTACAATACACATGAAATAAAAATAAATATGAAAGGTCAACTCCTGTTAAAATGTTTACAAGCAAACTTCTTGCACATGCACTGTCTAGTTCAAAATCTGTTGAAAAGAAAGTATCGTAGAGAGTTTTCAACAAAACAGAATGCATATTTCTCCTCATTATAATCCAGAGTCAGAAACTAAAAATAAAACTGAACAAGAGCCAATCATATTTGGTAGCTATTGCCAAACTAAACTCAAGTCACATGACATAGCATTTTATGTCAGATTCACTGATTGGTCAACTCCAGCATGCAGTATATCACTTAAATAAATGTCAAAAAAGGTCTTTTAAAAACACATCACTTGACCAAACAACTAGCAAAGAATGCCCCACATTTCCCTATCCTCCCTGGAAACATGCATTTCTTTGCCACCACAAAATCACTTTTTTATTGATTGATAAATGTTTTGCGTTTTAATTGAATTATCTGATATGTAAATTAAAATTTTACGTCATCATAAAATCTCACACAAACACTGAGCAAATCAGCTAGTTTCTCAGACAAGCTGCACGTGGTTGTCAGAGCACCCAGGCGGTTTCAGAAAAGAATCTATATTATTATCATTGGAAATGGCAAAAGTGGCTGCATGCAGCAGTCAATGAAATCTACTGGTTTATAATCTTATAATCCAGCGCACATCATACAATACAGAAAGGGTAATAATCCATCCCATCATATAGCTGATGATCATCATCTATTCAAATGCTTCTCACTTACCGAAGCTACATCGTGTTGGGAGGAGTCATCTGAAGTTTGAGATCTGCTAATAGATGTTGCACCTGATATTAATCCAACGTCATTTCCTTGCAGTAAATCGGGCATTGTATTTGCATAAGCCACTTCAGGAGATTTTGTGCCCGTTACATCATTTTTTGATTTTCTTAATGTGTTACGGAATCCTTCAAAAATGGTCTTTCTAGGTTTTGGAGAATCTGAGCATGAAGTTAGTCCATCAGATGAGGTGGAGGATGGAGGCGTGGCCTTTTGGCATCCTGCTTTGAGCTGCTTGACATTGTTGAGGTCTTTCGATGTATCTGTTGGTGAGTTTGGACAAGATGTTTGGTCTTCAGCTTGCTCATCAACAGTTTCAGGAAGAGGATTTGGAACTGATTTACACCGTTCCTGAATTTTTGTATCTTGTGAACGCTTGGACTTTGCCTGGGCGGCAAGAGGTGATGGCCCTGGTGCCCCTCCTTTAGTTTGAGGATGGGACTGTGTTTTACGTAATTGAGAGTCTCTAGGCAAACTGCCAAACTCGGGTGCAGAGCTGCAAAAAATGGTAAACAATTGCTAAGGATAAGGATAACTAAATGTTAGAGAACAAATGAAATTAGAATAAAACACATGCATAAATAGTGGAAATTCTTATTTCAAAATTAAACGGATTTCAGCTTTTTAATGCACTGAATAATGAAGAAGTACCAAGTATTTTTGACAGAAAACACCAAACATTTTAGCCAAATGAAGTCATATACTGAATCTGTAAGCTACAAGTTCTTCATGAACTATTTTAAGTAATAATATTTATTGATCTGTGACCAGAGTAGTGACAGGGGATGAACATGTACGGAATTAGGCTCTTTTGGAATTTGAAAAAAATTGCAACAAAAACAAGATTTGAAAGCAAAAAATCAAAAGCAAAAGTATATAATATATATGGGTAAATAAAATTACGAGATTGCATTAAGAAAATTCCGAGATCATAAAATATAATGTTTGGCTTAGTACAATATGAACTAGGAACTGAGCAATACGTCATTGCCGCCATCTTAAAATCTGATGTTATATAAAAAATCGAAGTCCGTCCATCAATCGATGCACAATTGTCAATCTTAGTTGAATTGACTGTGTCTTAGCCTTTTGTCAAAGAGCATCATTAGCAAGAAGAGCATGATGAGAAGTTTCTGGGGATCAGTTTCTGGTCCAAAATTTTGGAATCAAATATGACTGATTTTCATTTCTTTTGATCTCAATAATGTAAATGCTATAAAATTTCATGCAATAGACCTGAACATGCAATAACTAGATAAAAGTGTTGAATTATATATGATACATCATGGATGCCTGATAGATATGATCATACAGGCTACTTGACACTTCCATCAACAACCAAAGAATAGCTATATATTTGTGTGTTTTTGATTTTAAACGTCCTGATCAAATATCAGTCCAAAAAAGATAGAACAAGCCATAACTAAGATAATACTTACAGTTCTTTGGTCAATTCTTTTTGATAAGCTATGGGTGACTGCAGGGCTGAAAGATATAACAATTCCCATTTGAATGTTTTGTTCTTCACTAAAACCTGCCTAATTCTTTTAATTGGTAATTTAGTCCAAGCAGCTCAAGCCGTTGCCAATAGCCTTTAATGTCCTATTTTTCTGAACCATCCAGGCTACTAAAGACAGGTAAACGTCATACATTGGGCTATGCTGGAAGCTCTACCTGGAGTTCAATTACCAGCATGCCAACAAGTACTTGGGTGGACTACATTTTATTGACACATCCAAACTACAACGTTGTCCTGCCAACAAGTACATGGGTAGACTTCAATTTATTGACACATCAAAACTACAACGTTGTCCTGCACCACTGACAAGGAGAAACCGAGCTAAAAAATTCTGAAGAACATTCTCGACTAAAATTAGGATTGAACCAGGGACATTCTGGTTGGTGAGCAGGTGCCATACCCACTGAGCCACCCCGGCTCCCTATATAAGTTCTTATGTGGCATGCTGATACTTGTATGAATGAAAATATTAGTAAGTTAAATAAGAGGTGGTATCAGATGTTCTAACAGAGTAAGCACACCTTGTAAGAAAAAATAATTTAGCCAGTCTATCTAGACAAACATCTCACCTCTGAGAAAATCACCCTGCATATCTAGTATACTTCGAATTTCTTTGACCCATGTTTCTTTATTTTCTTCTGAAATGGCTTGTATTAAAAACTTTAAATCGGATCCTGGGGTACGATCAATCAGCATAAATCGCAGAGGATCATTATCAACAGAGTTAGTCATTGACATTTTATTAACCTGTAGAGAAAATGAAAGTAGAAGGAATACCATTAGATTTATAAAACAAAAATATCTAGTAGATAATAATAAATTCATTTAGAATAGAGTCACATTATATTGAACTTTTATTTAATGAGGCATTATGTAGGAGCTAAATTTGCCTGTTGTCGAGTGTTTTTCAGGCTTCAAATGTTACCTAAATCATTATTTAGACGTTTATTCATAATCAACTGAGTATTTATAGCGATTTCTTGTCAAAACTACAATAACTCATAACTTCACTTGGACTAATGCTACTTGACAGTAGACCAGCTCTTTTTCTAAATCTTGCATATTGCCATTTGTGTTGTAAAAATATCCTATCTTAATGTTTATCTGGATTAACCCTTTAGCCCTTGAACGACCCCAAGTAGTGCTACTTAGATTGTCCGAAACTTCCTGCTTGAGTCAAGGTTTTGTTCTGTCCAAGGAATGTACTGGTATTAATATATCATCTTTTCTCTACCTTTCTTAGAGGAATCAGGATAATCAATATTTACCTATACCAAGTACTAAAGGGTTAACCAAGAAAATGTAAACATCCAGATAAAAACAAATTCCATCGATTAAAAAATTCAATTTTATGCCGATGATAAAACCTAAGTACAAGCACTTGAAACCAGATAAATGGATAAACTTTATCTACTTTATCAAGCACACATTTTCTCACCTTAACACTATTTTTGAACACATAATTTGCATTAGAAAAATCGCCTTTTCGTTTTTCAGTCATTTCACTAAATATGATGATTTGTTCGAATAAGAAAACACGTCTTTCTTTAAACTTTTGTTGACTAGTAGGGGTAACTTCGGCTACTAATAACGTATCCTGAAAAAAAATATAAAGAAACATTAGATAAAGATACATATTAGCGTTTATACACAACTTTTAGACCTCAAAATTCAAGGATTTTATATGGACTTTACAGAAAGATCAAGAATAGAACTCAAAATTCAAGGATTTTCTATAGACTTTGCAGGAAAATCATGAATAGAACTTGAATTTCAATGAATTGTTATGGACTTTACAGAACAATCAAGAATAGAACTCAAGACTTGAATAAACTGTAATAAACTCCATATACAGTGATTTCAACAAATACTCATTTTGAGAAGTGAAATGCCTTTGAACTTGATAAACAAATGTGTATTTCAGTAGAAAATAGCCAAGTCATAAGTTGAAAATGCAACTTTCATGAAAAAACAGATAAAGTGAAGTATTGACATAACTTACCTGAAGTAGTAATTTCCCTTGAGCAGTTATTTTACCCTGAAGAGAAATTTTTATAAAGAATTATTAAAGATTCGACTTTAACTGTAGATATAAATAGAAGCTGTATATTTGCGTAAAACTTTCAGTCTTGTGCTAAGAGACAGAAACATGGAGAAGACTCGCAATGTTTGACAAGTCACACACAAGCGCATGTGTTACAACACTCTGTGCTAACATCTTATCAACAGGAATGAGAGAGAGCAATGGAGTTCAACATCGACTTGTCACAAACTCGGTCATTTTGGGACTAACATATGGTTCAATTTTATCTAATTTGCATGTGCATTGGGGTCTTTAGCAGTGGGAGACAACCCCACTCCTTGCCATGTACAGAGAATTGAAACCACGCTATTTGACTCAATGACAGACCTTATGATGCAATGCAGATGTGTTAACTATCGAGCCTCTAAACCGTGAAAAAAATCGATTTTAAAAGATAACAATACGATATCTGTATATACTTACATCAAAACCTTGTAACCTTCCTACTTGCATCATATCATTAGCAGCTTTTGGCACAACACGCATAACCCGTTGAGCTTTCTTTAGATCAGTTACATCTAAACCAGCTCTTTCTGTATATTTTAATATATCCTGCAAAAATAAACAAATAATTTAACTTTAAAATATTGTTGTTAGCAGATACATGTATGAAATTTTTTTTCTCAACATTGAACAGGGGTATATAATGCTTCAGGAAATAGAGGTACAAGATGATTAAATTCTGAAATCAGTTAGGAAGAAATTGTCCATATGGACAAATAAAAGACTGATGATTTTTATTTTCACCCTACCTACACCTATTTATTTTTAGTACCATTTTTGACTGAACCTTATTTATACGGTATAGGAAGAAAATGCTGACAACTTGACAGCAAGCTTCGGAAGAAACGGTACAGTTAAAAAGAAAAAACATCCAGGAAAAAAAGAGGGTACATTTTGGAAGAATGTAAACCCATGATATCTGTTGAGAATCTGCCAATAATGCAAGGTTCCAACTACCAGGATTGGTGCCATGATAGGAATCAGGATATTACTTGTAGTGATTGTATCAGGTCATATCATATATTGAGGTCAGTCATAGCAATCATATTGACCGTATCGAAACATATCCGAACGTATCTGCACATAGCACATCGTGGCCGCAATCAGGACAATCCTATTCATAACCCATCACACAACCGTATAACTACCTAACTGTAATCTAGACATGAAATAACTGATAATAACGACTCACCTTTAATAATAACTGATATTTCATAATTCTTTGTACAGGTTTAATCAGCAGATCTGATAATGTTAAACGATGACCTAATTTTTGTCGGATTTCCTACAAAACAAAACATTTTAATAATAATATATCAATTTTTACAAAAAATACCACAGAGACAGAATAACGAGAAAGAGAGAGGTTCAACATCCATGCAAACTAGGTCATATGGAATAATTTATTTCAATAATTCGATTAGCATAGGGATCTTTAGAAGCTTTAGGAAATCAAGGGACCTGGAGAAAACCACAAGGTCAGACAGGCACAATACAATGGTAGACCTTAAGATCTAAGCATTGTCAGGAAGCCGGTGGACCCGGAGAGAAAACCCGAGATGTTGGGACTTGAATGAGTACAATAACATAAAAACATCATTAGTATTATTCGGAAGAGAAAGTCGTTATTTATTTATCACACCCACCTCAAAATAAGTGTCTATATATTCAGCTACCACATATTCAGATTTTGGCTTATTTTCACAATATTTTACATACATATATAACCTTCTTTCCTGAAATATACAACACAACAATTGAAGAAATAATGTCTTACTTTATATATTTGGTGTATATATTTACGAGACAAGGCCCCAAGTTCACAAATCATTCACAGATTTAAGTTATTAATTTACTCAACTTTCAATCACCGTTAATCAGAAATATCTTTGTTTCACAAACACGAAACATTGTACATAGTTTTTCATTGATGTATTCAATACATTAAAACACCAAGAGTTTTTGTAAGTGCTTTAGTTCAGCTAAAATCAGACGAAGGATTTTAAAATTACTTACATATCTTACAAATAAAGAACCTATTTTTTCTGGTTCTTCACTAGTTTTTTCTATTTCAGCCATAAATGTTCTGGAAAAACAAATGAAAAATCTTTTAATAGAGCAACTAACTGAAGTTTTAAAGAGCAATGTCAAAAACAAGGACATTTCGGAACTAACATTTAATAGATTTTATTTCAATAATTACCTTTGGGTCTTAATTAGCAGAGGGGAGAAATCTATGAGGTTGGGTAAGTACCTAAAAGCTTGGGATCGAAATTTAAATCAATTGAATTACAGACCTTATGATCTAAAACACACTTGTAAGACCACTTGACCACCTTTCCCTACTAACACATCTAAACCACAAGAATTTCGAGATAAAAAGTTTAAATCTTAGATTCTTATTTCTGTACTTGTTAACATTTAACATAAAACATTAATGGATTATATGGACTTGGAGAATTTGCTTCTTTAAATATTATTAAGTTTACCCATAAAAACATTGGTATATAAATATTATTAAGTTTGTATAAATAATGAGTAGTTTGTGAAATGTGAGTAGAAGGATATACATTAAGACATAAGTGTTAATGTCTGATGATATCTATAAATAGAAATGTTCTCCATGTTTGAATCCTACTGATATGTCACAATCAATCAGACAACAGTCAGTAACGTATTCACAACAACTGTAATCACATCTCCCATACAACCTGCGCTCTTATTTCAACACCTTTACAGTGAAAATAGGTTGTTTGCAAACACAATGTATTAAAGAGGCAAGCTCCATGAAAATTCTCTTCCTTATTCAGTATGATGGGTCTACAGTGGTTATGAAGAGAGAGAGAGAGAGAGAGAGAGAGAGAGAGAGAGAGAGAGAGTTTAATATTTACTCAATACAAACTAGGTCATTTCGGGACTAACATGAGGTTTAATTTTATTTCAATAATTCGCTTGCGCGTATCAGTCTTTAGCAGTGGGGGGAAACTGGTGGACCCAGAGATAAGCCACAAGGTTGGACATCCGGGGAATCGAAACCACGCCAGTTGACTCAATGACAGACCTTATGATACAGTGCACACATGGTAACCATTCGGCCAACCCTGTGGTGGTTATGGAATGGAATGGATGTTAACACTTCATCGCCCCGGCAACAGTCTTCCTGCTCACTCTTCATCTTATTTCAATCGTCATGGGGTCTTCTAAGTGCACCACAGGAGGAACATATTTTTTGTCACATTCGAACTGCTCAGCGAAACTGTACTTGTCAGCCCAGCAGACGCAACCTATTAGAAGTGTGAAAACAGGGAGTACCAGATGACTCTACAGTTTGTCACATACAAACTGACATGTGAAAACAGAGAGTACTCAGATAACTCAACAGTCTTATAATATACAAACTGGAGATTATACCAATGATATATACATAGATAATAATTCATGCAATAAACCACATGGCTACCAACGACCTGGGTAGATTACACTGCTCTATCTCAAGGATAAAGATCCTACAGATCAATGGATGCCTACACAATTTCCTTGACCTGATATACATCTTGGATATTTGGGTAGGGCCACAGCTGCAGTAGTTGAGCAGTTAATAATGTACTCAATAAATAATGAAATAAAAAGACTTCAAAATAGAGCCACTTCAAGTTTAAAATCTAATAACTTTTTTTTTTATTTATTGAGTACATTATTTATTAAGGCACAACTAACAGCAGCTTGTAATCAGGACACATTTTTGTGTACCAGTACCTATTTGCTATGCTGCATATATATATATTAATGTGTGTCTTGTACGCTGGTTTTTCTTATGTGTTTATTTTATATGTGGTGCATTATTATTTAAATTTACATGATATTCTCGTATGTGCTGACTGAATCTATCACACAGACATTTTTCTTGTCTGTCTAGTGTCTGACAGTTTTCACAGAATCATAATCAATCTACTCACTCTTTATGCCAATCATATATTTGATGAGTATTTCCAAAAACTATTTTATCTTTTCCTACCATGTCATCAGGCATACCATTTTCTTTCATATACCCCATATAACCCTAGAAAACATAAAACATATTTATCATTTATTTCTTTGATGAGAAAAGAACATATGCTTGAAACATTGGAAGTTTCAAGAAGATTTTCATCAATGTCATAAAGTCATGCAGTAATTAAAAACGAATTACTGAATTTTAGTTGCTCCTTTTCTGCTTGGCTTAAAATAACACTCTGTTTCACCAAGGTTTTTCTCAATTAAATATATGCAGCTGTTGCATGAAATAAAATGAAATAACCCCTCCCAAAACAGGGTTCAAAGTCGTATTCTCCCGTAATCTGGAAAAACCTAGTAACAGTAACACTGTTCAATGTAGATTTGAGAAAACAAAGGAAAACTGTTTTGTTTCAGAATTAAGCTACTGAATATAAAACCAATTTTATTTTGTCTTTAATTAGATGAAGATAATTAGAAGCCTTTATAGTGAAGGAGAAAAAAAACATACATGTGAACTAAGTCCAAATACGTGTCTAACTCAATTTTCACCAAAATGTGAATTGCTAGGTTTTTCCAGATTACGGGAGTATTGTTGCTGTTGTCTTGTTTATTTACTCGCCTGGCAATTTTACCATATTTGGTTAGAATGATAAGCAAACGTTACATTTCTTAAAAACATATTTTGTAACAATTTAAATTAAGAGACACAAACTTAGTCATTTTGGGACTAACACATGATTCAATTTTATTACAATAATTCATTAGCGTGCATGGGTCGTTAGCAGTGGGAAACTAGCTAGAGGACCTAGAGAAAACCCACGAGGTTGAACAGGCGACCCTACTTCTCGTCACGTAAAATCTGGGAATCAAAATCAGGCCACTTGACTTGACAACAGACCTTATGATCAAACGCACACGTGTTAACCATTCGACGACCCAACCTCCCATGTAACGATCTATTTCCAAGGAACATGAATCAATATTCATCCTAAGCCATTTAGAAATTTATAAACAGTGCCAGGATATTTGTAGTGTATTGCCGAGGTTATGTCTCCCCCAACTCCCACACCAATGTATCTTTATTGAAAACCAACATCAATCTTTACAAAATCTTTCAATTAAAGTCTCAAAATTTGTTTATACACATCCCCAAATATCTAATTAAATAACCTAAATAATTCATCTGAAGTAGGTCTACTTTATACATTAGAAACAACATGACCACTCCTGATCTTGAAAACTTTGTAAACAATAATGAACAGGCTTCATGACACATCATTGCAAATATAGGATTGGTTTTATATGTGACAATATGCTAAAATATTTAAGGGGCAAGCTAATTAGGTCATTTCAGGACTAACATATGGTTCAATTTTATTTCAATAGTTCGCTTGCAAGTAGGGGTCTGTAGCAGCGGGAGGAAACTTGACGACCTGGAGAAAACCCATGACTTTGGCAGGCGACCCTACTCCTCCTCCTCCTTGTCAAACCGGCCATTCAACCCCCAACTTTATAAAGAAGACTGATGCATAAACATACAATTTTTGTTTATAAATCTTACCTCAACAACTAAACCTAAATCTTTGACATAATCTCTTTCTGTATCTATTAATTCTTGTATCACAAACCTAGAATAAAAGATTCATTTTATTACAAGGACATGACAAACTAATAGTAAATGCAGGAGGACCGCTCTACACACAAATCAAATTCTACAAAATAAACCTACGGGACAAGACAGAATACAGAGACATTACGATCAAATAAAAGTGAATGGATTCTGTCGTCTGCAGTAAGCATCCACTGTGCTGTACATTTCAGTTATTTCGTGACTAACATTTTTAAAATTTATTTTAGTAATATGTTTGCTCTCAAGAGTCTTTATAAATCAGCAGAGTCAGGAAACATGAGGACATGGAGAAAACCCTCCAGTATGCCATTTGACTTAATGACAGACCTCATGATCTAAAGTGCATGTTAGACCACTCAATGCCCTTGAGGTCAATACTAGAGAAATGGATGACTCATTGGTACATCATTTACACAAATGATATTTTATCTTCAACAATATAATCAAATGCTCAGGGCAGTGATCCAATCAACCAATACAAGGTAGTTTTATTACTCTTAGCAAACAGCAGGTTCAAAATAACCTAAATAATATAGAGATTTTATACAGCTTGTGTTTATTGTAACATACTTGAGATCTAAGATAATTTTCTTCATAAACCACTAGCGCAGGTTTTTCTATGACATGCACCCAAACCATTCCTTCAGTTTCGAACTACCTTAAGGTATCCATCAAATCCATATTTTTTTTTACAGAACTTTCAATATTATATATAAAATACTAAATACCCCCCCCCCTTCCACCAAAAATGAAGCTGAAGTAGGTTACTATAGTGAGCCACCCCCCTTTTTTATGGTTTGCCTAATTAGCATGTCTACCATCGTAAACCACATCCACTTACTGTTTGCCTAATTAACATGTCTACCAAAGTTGGCCACACTCATTTAAAGTTTGTCTAATTAACATGAATACCATCATTAGCCACGCCCTCTCATTGTTTGGCTAATTAGCATGTCTACCATCGTAAGCCACACCCTCAATGTTTGGCTAATTAGCATAGTAAGACACACCCACTTACTGTCTGCCTAATTAAAATGTCTACCATGTTAAGCCACACTAACTTCATATTTGGGGATCAACTCTTTTTTTTCAGGTGTCTCAAAAAATCATGCACTTTTAATATTCTGGGAATCCTACTGAGTATTTTTACTCAATGCCAAGACGGAAGCATTAAACTCTGAGGAAGCTTTAACCTCCAAGGAAACTTACTCTCGTTTTTTAAGGTACTTGGCTTTATCATCTTCTGAATCTTTACCATCAGATTTATCATCCTCTTCATCTTTATCATCAGCTAGTGATGCTCCTAATCCTAGACTAGGATCAAATTTACTACCACTTTCAGATGGAGGATCCTATAAATATACAAATAAACTTAGTATTTACCAGAAACCAGCAGATTATATAAATCATATTGTGTTTTAATAAGAAATATGAAATGTGGAGTTCCAATGGCAATGTCCTGTTCAAATCTTTACTTTTGTTATATTTTCAGTGCTATCATTAAGGCGTTCTTCTAGTAGAAGACAGCTTTTGAAAGGAGACTATTTCCTTTTTGCCATGTCACTAAGTGAATAGCTCATCTAATTCTAGAGTATCAAGAATTTGAGATGGAACAAATCTTATACTTGTTGTTGTCTATTTTTGAGGGTGGTTGGGAAATCAGGACAGTTCGGAAGGAATGGAGACCAGTTGGTGAGGTTATGGTTAGGAGTAGATTTACAGTTACCGGCGCCTTTCCCTAGTGGTGTCTATCACGCAGCATGAAATTATCCGACCTCCCAATAATAGTCTCTTCATCTCATATTATGTAGAGCATTCAAATTTTATCCAATTTAAATATACAATTTGTTTTCCTGCCGTTGACTGTGTCAAGCGATCAAATTTTAATAGCATATATAAATTTAATACCAAAGGTTAAGTATTATAGTAAGTCTGGTACTAAATGCCAAATCTGGTTATCATATGACAGTACTTGACCTTTATTAACTATACTCAAATATCAACTAATCTTTTGAAATGAAATGAAATGTGATTTAACGTCCTACTGTTCGGTGCCGACTGGGTAAATGAAGACAGGAACTTATATTTTAAAAGGTGTTTTATGAATTAATGAAATAAAGGACAACATTTCATGAATGTCCGGGATATCATCTGTCAAGACAATAGCGCGGCTAGTTTCTTCTGACACTCATTAATTTTATATTTTTAAAAACATCAAACAATCAGATTGTTTATCAACCTGCTTAACCTGAGCAGATTAATGCTCATCATCACAGTACTCAAGGAATCGATCGTAAATGTAAGGAAGTTTTATCACTCTCACTCAATTAGAAACAGAATTGTTGTCTTCCAAAGCATCAACAGTCCAATTTCTTATCTCTGCTTGCTCTCAACGGAAAATGCTCACCGTCGAACTCAATCAAAAGATAAACCTTATGAACATCTACACCATTTTAAAACATTCTACCACAATATGAAGCAGAGTTATTGTGTTCCAGGGACAGACGGATGAAGCCCTTTTTATATTCTTCTGCTTCTTCTGAATGACAGGGAACAAAACAAAGCAACTTACCATTCTTTGTTTAACTATTTTTTCAATTTCTGTGGCCAGGTCTAAAGAACTGGTTGCATTATCAATCTGAGTTTTCAATGATGTTGCCTAAAATAAGTTAATATTTAAAACATATAGAGGCATATACAAGCATGTAAATGTCATTAGCATAAATGTAATGATACTATACATTATTCATGATCATGAACTATAAATTAAACTATATAACGGTAGGACTACATATGTTACAATCTATAAGTATGCATCAATGCTAAATAAAAAGCCCATTTTGTCTTTTAATATTCAACAATTTGATTTTCGAAATAGAGAGAGATAGAAATGGGGTTTAATGTCCACTCGATGCAAACTAGGTCATTTTGGAATTAACATATGGTTTAATTTTATTTCAATAATTCGCTTATGTATAGGTGCCTTTAGCAATGGGAGGAAACCAGAAGACCTAGACAAAACCCACATGGTTGGACAGGCCATGTCAGTTGACTCAATGACAGACTTTATGATAGAGCGCATGCGTTTTTATTAATGCTTTTAATACATGACCAGCACAAAGTTCAAAATCTCAAGTCACAGTTTAACACAGTGTCTGACAGTTAGTCAAGTACAACTACAAGTTATTATTTCCTGGCATGTATTTCAGAATCATCTGCTGAGTGTCAAAAATCTTGATACAGATTGAGCAAAAATATTTACAAGTTTAATACATGAAATAATTCAATTTACAGAAAAAAAATAGCTCAACAAAAATTTTTTCAAAAAAAAGGAGAGCTTTTGTTTGCATTACTAAGTCTCACTCTTAAGTGTTTGGATAAGATAAATTTAATGTTAGCATTTATGCGTGTGTTTAATATCAAAAAGCTTGTTTCAAAGTTCATTCAGAACTATGTAGGAGTACACTAGTGTATGTTGGCTGGCTATAATAGTATATTACTGTCACACTAAGTCCATCATGAACATGTTCGTTAGAAATGTCTGGTAGGCCATAAAAATGTCACATATAGAGGAAATAACTAGTTCAACTTGTTACATGCCAATTAATCATAAATTATCCTGAAAATTATGCGAATTACTTGAGAGTGGTATCATTTGCAGTATAAATAATTTCTATTTTCTAAGAAGTGTTGGTATAAATAATTTCTATTTTCGAACAACTGTAAATTGAATTTGTAATAAATTACTTGTGAGATATCTTATCCTATTATCAAATTTGAAAAATTAAAGTCTTGAGGACTAGATTTTTAATGAACGGTAAAACGACCACAAATTTTCACAATTGAGCTATATACCGAACATGCTATAAAAATTGTCATTCAAGAACAGTAAACTAATAATGCATAGTCATAATTGTGATAGTCTGAATAAATTAAAAGACTCTTAGACTGAATTTTAATGGACTATAAAATAAACTAAAATTTTCATGATTGAGCTATATACCGCACATGATTAGAATGCACATTCAAAAACTGCATTATATGATCGTTATAAAATCAGATTTTAGAACTAAATGTCTTGGGGACAAAATTCTTAATAAAACATTAAATGAACTCAAATAAGCTAATAATAAATGTTGCTACATAGAGCCTGGCAAATTTTAAAAATCTGTCGGCGATTGGCTAACCAAGCCCTAGTCTTAACTCATGTTATCTATGATCTACTACTGGATGAACCTACCTCATCTTGTGATGAATCCTGGTTGGCTTTAAAAGAATGGTCCTGTATTTCCATAGGTGGTGGCATTTCAATGTCTTGAGCTGGTTCCGGCTCTTCATTGGTAACCTGAAGAGTTCCTTTTGGAGAAACCACCGGTTGACCAACCATTTGTTCAGCATTTTGAGATCCTTCAGACTGATCCTGGAAAAAGAAAAGCAAATGAAAATCAATTAAAAAGATACTTTCAAATTAGAAGGCCACCACTTTCTTTCAATTATAACTTTTGTAGGATCCGTTTTTTTTTCTGTTCGTCAAAAGGAATGACTTTTCTTGGATCAGGTTTTTTGTTTCTGTTTCGTCAAAAGGAATGACATTATTCCTGCTTTCCTAGAAGCATTTCCAGCTGAATTACCACCTGCTTCTACAACAGCGATATGGCAGACAATGCAAATCCTAGATAAGAGAAAGGTAAATTTATTGTGAAATATAAGATGGACCACAGACTAACTAATCCCGATCCAAGTTTACATCTAGCAATAGATCAGTAATCTGATCCCAGTTTTGATCCACGCAATAACCGTCTATCAGTCCAAAATCCTGTTGAGAATGCTATTATCGGAATAGTTATAGAGCATCATAATCTAAACTATTTACATCTAACTAAAGGCAAGAAAACCCAAAGATATTCACAAATTATCAGCAATTGAATAGAATGCAGAACAGATGTCTTATAACAGAAGGTGTTGGTATCATCAGATAAAACCACCCATGGCTCCAAGTCATAGGTAAAACTGATTACCCAAAACACTGCCAAGGAAATTCCAAACTAACCCAATAAACAATGTGATCAAAAATACCCTCTTGTACAAGTTTCTAAACAAGATAACAGTTTGTAATATTCACATTTTTTCAGTCCATTAGCTAAGGCTAATAGTTTGTATGGTTCGACACAAAGCCGATAAATTTAGATACCATGATGGTAGTGTTAGAATTGTATGAGTTAAACACCCCAAAACATTGGATATCACAAATAAGTGGACTTTCTTGAGTCTTGTTTTACTCAACAAGTTCCAGACTAACTCTATGGTTTCCAACAAGCTATGTCAAGTTATGGTCTTAACAGTTAATTTTAGTCAAAGGCGTTTTATAGCTGAGGCGCTGGAGGCGCCAGCCTCCTCGCGAAAAAAATCAAAGAAGTTGTAAAAAGAAAACGGGGAAAAAATGCTAAAACCGATGAAAAAAAGAAAATGTACCCTAGTTAGGGAGGGCCCTAAAGGCAGACAGAAGGGCCCAACATCTGACAAAAGGGCCTTTTTGGCCAAGGGAAAGGGCCCACGAGTCTGAGTCAATCGTTTTCTATACAATGTTACTGTCGAATCTACTACTGAATGAGAATGCAGTCATTGTAATGGCATGAAAATCATCAAACTAGACCGCCCCCTCCTCCGCAAAAGAGGTCCCTTAAAATAGTTTAGCCTCCGCCATGATAAACCTTAAACGCCCCTGATTTTAGTGACAAATGAAACCTATCCGGAAGAAGAGAAATGAAATGGAGTTTAACATCCTCATGTTCTGCTCCGACTGGGCTAATGAAGATGGACACAAGAAGTGAACAGAACGCAAGCACATGATAATAAACCTGCAATGAAACGTGTACAAATCTGCTCAAAACACCATATCATATGACAATATCTTTGTATAAAATGAATAAACCCACGTCAACTAAAGAATTTTTGAAGATAAATACATGGTCTAGTATTTCAGTCAAGGTGAACCTTACATTCTTGTGATGATTCAATCAACACAACTCAAATGCAATAAGGAAGGTGTGTTACAATACCCTCCCAAATAATACACACTCCACATAATCTACAGAAAATATCTTATACTTGTACCTTCCGCTCTGTTTCAACAATGGCATTCACATGATATTTCTTAGATTTTGAACGAAAACAAGGACAAAATATCTTCACGATAAGATTATCCATATCCATATCACACGCATATGTATGAATGTGGAAAACCAATTTAAACAATGTAAGTTATCGTGGACTTTTAGAAAAAGACGACTACCCCTCTATCTGGGCTACATAGTATAAATGCAGGTATATTCAATAAACTTGATCATCCATGACAATAATATTTCAGCTGTCAAATTAGGAACCTGTAAATATCTTGTTAACACAATAAATCTGCTTAATTAATTAATTTCCAAAATTCACAAATATATTTCAATGTTCGTCTGCACTGGAAACATAAGTGACATAACTCTGCACATACTACTCCAAATGAACATCTACGAAGATTGGACTTGGACAAACAAAGCTTGACCCAGTTGTATATAAAGTCTTATTCATGCTGTCCTACATAGCAGCACACCATAAATACATTCAAACCAACCATAATCCTGTATTAAACCACCTCACAACTCAAGATATAGAATATTACTGTGTAGGTATGTAAGTAGGTATTTCTAGATTTCATATCAAGACAATCTCAACCACCGGTGACTTGCTTAATAGCCTAGCCCAAGGTCAGGTCACTCCAAAAATATTAGGAGATCAGGTTGTTTTCGTCCTATCAGGTGTTAAAATTAAAACCCCTCAAAAAGATGAACATTTGATAGGTAAGGTAAAACACCAGTTGGACACAATTATGTCTCAATAGTCAAAAGGTGAAAACACAATAGGTAAAATCACCTTTGGGACATCCTTAACCACCAACATTCTAAAGAGACCCTAATTCCTGCACTATGCCTGCTTCGATATTGAACCTTTTGTAAATTTGATTGTTAACACTAAACTTAAAAAAGCAATTTAAAGTTGTAAAAATCTGTAATGTTGACGATGCCGAAAATAGAAATCTTTATATCGAACTAAACTGAATAAAAAAGAGAAGAAAACTGGCCCTCCAATTCAAAACAAGCACTGAACAGATCAAAATGTTCAGCCAAGTGTGAGATAAAGTTGTATAACTAATTGGTGTCTGCCCTAAGGACTATTCATCCAATAATTAAAGATGCAGCTCTGTATGGAATGTAAAATTGTTGACTAATTAAGAGATCAAAAGTAATAAAATTGTTATTATAGGTGTGGTGAATATAAGTTACATCATATTACAACCATTTCAAGAGAGAGAGAAAGAGAGTGAGAGTGAGAGAGTTTGTGATCGAAGTGTAAGACCATTTCACCCCATCCAAGCCCCAACAGCTTTAACCCAAGATTCTTAAGACATGCTAAATGTGCACTGTTACTTTTCAAACCCTATGAAATGCTGCTTTCTTCATAAACACACTTAAGACATTCATTGGGATAAGTAACTGGTATTCTAAATACATTATGGCTACCGATAATTGGGAGATTAAATCTTTACAGAATGTGCTGTAAAAATGATGGCGTAAAAATTCACAAGATAGCAACATTTCATATTTGGTGAAAAAATTACCTGGAATTTGGCACTGATCATTGATTGAACTTCTCCCATTCTAATTCAATGATTTCACGCCTCTGGAGACAATAACAAACAATATTTGTTTCTTTGGAACATGAAGTTGATGGAAAATTAATGTCTTGCCATTATCTTGTAGCTTCATGTATATATTGCCGATTCAATATCTTTCACGCATGCATAAAAATCATCCAATGTGTTTATTATGAATGCGGGTTAGTGTTTTCGTCCCAATAGTCTTTTGATCTGAGCATCTGTTGGAAAAGCTTACTGGAGTTCATTCGTAACTTTTATATGGTATTTAGATTCATGAGTTATTAATGTTTTCATAGTACTTTATCTTTGACTTCCTCCTTTGAATTTATAACCATGAAGTGATCAGCCATATTAAGGAACTAATTTGGCTCAAAACTTCCTGTAAGTCTAATGTTTGTAGCCAGACTTCCTCCACCCTTTGATTAAACTGTTGAAAGAGAGGGTTGTTATGATTTAAATTATCAGTGTCAACAAACACTTAACATAGTTTCAGAGAAATTTTAATTAAAAGGCTTTCTTAAACATAATAATAAAACAAATTAGAATCATGAAGTTCAGATTCTGATATCAAAAACAAACTTAAAGTAGAGACTTTTTTTTCTATTCCAAATTGGCTTCAACCTGTTACATATTTTAGGTGGAGACTGAATCATTTACATAAGCTTCCTTCCCTCCTTCCTTTCATTAACCCATTATAAAGTTTCTAAACAGAGTAACACTCGGAAACAATTTTTTTTTCTTTTAAACAAGTATTGTACTTTGTTTTCTTATTTCAAATGATTATCTTCTTGAATTAAAAAAGTATGGATGCCTACAATTTTAAAAACAAGTACAGTATTTTGTTATCTTATTTCAAAGGTTTTTCTTCTTGAATTATAAAAGTACCGATGTCTACTATTTTAGAAAACCTGATACGGTACCATTTCTTTGGAAAATTATCACAGCCATCAACAATTCTTAATGTATTTATTTATATACCTGATCCTATGCATGAGAATTAAAAACTTACAAATTTTGTATCAAATCAAAGAATAATATTTACATGTTGATAATTCATAACACTCTGACAACTGCTGTGTTTTCCGTCAGATGGATATAAATAGAATTAATTGATTTTCTAGCTATTTTCAAACCTATAGAAATTTGATTATAAAATGACTGATATTTATATACAATACTGATATTCATATAGTTCATTACTTATCTGTTAAAGCAGACAGGATGAGGAAAAAAAATAATCAATTATTTGTAAACAAGAAGAGTTTTTCCACGCACAGTAGCAATCTGACAGCTAGAGTAGCAATTATAGCCAAAATTACTTGTACTGTAACTGATAAGTCACATAAAGGTCACGTATCCCAAATTTTGAGTTTTACCTTTTGTTTGTCTACATTTACCATAGATCAAGCTAAATTCTCAATGTGTACTCGGGATGATTAATTGCTTGTATACCTAGCTACATTCCATCTGAATCTTCATTAAGTCCTGCCTCTTGTTTTGTTGTAAGATAAATATGCAGATCCATCAAGACCTAATTGTTACTGTTCTTTTTTTAATTAGAAAATATTTTGGACTTCATAAAAATTATATCAATATGGATCTTCATTAAATCCTGAGTTTTGTTTCGTTCTGCGATAAATATGCATCAAGACCTAAATAACTACGGATGTGTTTTTTTAAATTAGAAATATTTCAGACATCATAAAAATTATATCAACAAGAAACTTCATTAAATCTTGAGTTTTGTTTTGTTTTATGATAAATCTGCAATTCCATCAAGACTTAAATAACTACGGATGTGTTTTTTTAAAATAGAAAATATTTCGGAAGAGATAAAAATTACATCTACATGTGTTTGTCCTTTTTATCTTTACAGATAACATAGAATTAAATAAACGTTACAAGTACAACATGCTATATAAATTGCCTTTTGTGTAATGAATTAACTTTGAAATGGCTGTCTGCCAAAAAAAATCTAGACCTTTCTTTAGTTGGATTCAGTCAGTATCTCTCTATCCTAATTTTTTCTACCACCAATTAAGATTGAATTTTTCCCCAATTAATACAAATTGGAATGAGCAATTACTTTGATAATAAGATGGATGTCAGTCTCTAAAGCAGCACTGTACGGCAGATCTCCCAAAATATATCCATCTTGTTGTCATTTCCTGTGAGTTGGAATATGATAATGTTATGTGTCGATCATTCACAAATATCGAACTATCACAATGAAAATCACGATGATTTCTTTTCAAAACTATGATCAATATTGTTCTTTTATATTACTGCCTGACAAAATATCATCTGGCATTATAATACAATCAATTTTCAGACGACCACTGGTCGTTTCGCTGACCACAACATTGAAAATATCTATGAAAACATGGCTCGCCCACCATCCAGTGCTGGGAAATCTACGTCCTTCTTATAATAGCACAAAATCAATATTTCAGCTTGGTTTCATTCTCGGCTGTAATTCTTGTCAAAATATCAATCATGGATGCAGCAGGTTTATACTAACGCCTCTAACTCACAATGACACTAAAACATTAGTACATCAGTATATACATGTAAATATATAGGATTTAAATACTTCACTTCACAATAGAGTCCTATGATATATTCAGCTTATTTCAATGGAGACTGATATGAGCTCAACAAACGGTGATGAACACATCACAGCTGTATTATCATCATCACACATACGCTGGTCTTTTCCTTATGACTCGAAATAAACATAAACAATCTTTTAAGTAGTGGTATTATCATTTCCACCAGATAAACTATGCCAAATGAGAGCACAAATACATTTTATCTAACAACAAATCCACCTCTAGTATCAACTGAAACCATTTACTGCATATCCTTAGAGGCAGACGACTTCAGCAGAAGCAGAGCCTCATTCTGGCATCAATACTATTTATTCACATGAACCATGAAATGATGTGAGACAGTGAGAGAGAGTGAGTGAAGAGATAGGGAGATGATGTTCTTTGGACAAACTGAGACCGTCTTTAAAGAGCATATAGTCCCTAATGATCATAATCGTATGTCTAAGTGTGAACAACATATCATTTGATGCTTGTTTACAATAAACTGCGAGGCACCACATATTGCAAAGCAATCAAGTGAAAACAGCAAAAGCTGGGATTAGGTTGAAGAAAATCAATAGTTTCATTGTGAATGGAAAATCTGATCAACTGTTACCAGTTAAATCACAGTAATACATAGTTATTACATGTGAAAATCCATAACTATTATCATTTTTTTATTAGCTTTCAATCAATTGAGGGGCCTGTGCTTGTAACTCGCTATAAAGAACTTCAGAAACAATACAATAAGTAAAATATAAGCTTAAATTTAGTATCAATTAATTGAAAAATGCTACTGTAGGCATATTAGGCATATTTAATTTTGGGACACAAGAAGGCGTATATAGGCAATAATATGACATTTTCCAGTAGCAATCCGGCAATATTTATCAATAAGTAATGGCAAATATTAGTCCAAAAGGGAGCACCACACTGGCGCATTAAGGCACTGGCTTAAATAGTGTAGTTAACTAGTTCCTGGTGCAAAGAATGTGAGAGAGAGAGAGAGATGGGGTTTAATTTCCACTAGACACAAACCATGCCATTTCGGGACTACCATATGGTCCAATTTTATTTCACTAATTCGCTTGTGCTTTGTGCGTAGGGGTCTTTAGCAGTGGGAGGGAACCACAAAAGGTACAAGGTTGGACCTGGACCTGCTATCCTACTCCGTGTCGGGTATAACAAGGGAATCAAAAAGCCAGTAGACTCAATGAACGACCTTATGATACAATGTGCAAGCGCTTCCCATTCAGCCATCCAACCCACCGTCCTAGTGCATGACTGTCGATCGACTGTGGACCTTAGAGAGAAAGAGAAATGGGGTTTAACGTCCACTCGACACAAACTAGGTCATTTCGGGACTAACATATGGATTAATTTTATTTCAATAATTCGCTTGCGCGTAGAGGTCTTCAACAGTGGGAGGAAATCAGAGTACCCTGAGAAAACCCATGAGGTTGGAGAGGCGACGATACTCCTTGCCACGTACAACCGGGGATTCGAAACCATGCCAGCTGACTCAATGGCAGGCCGTTCGATACAGCGCGCGCACACTAACCATTCGGCCACCCAACCTCCCTAGAGGACCTGAGCAGTGTCTAGTCCTAGCGATGGCACCAAAAACAATGTGCTATTCATGGTGATGTGTGTGTAAAATAAACCATGGGAATCAGGATTCAAGTAGGATTTTAAACATCTTAACAGTGAAACTATTTTCAGAAAGAATGCATGCAGGTTTTGCAGCAAATTAACTGTAGGGAGTAGGTCAATTATGAAACTAAAATTTGCATTTATTCAAAATATATTTCAATTTATGAAATAAAACGGAAACAAAAGTTTTATTAGTAATATTAATCAACATTTGTTGCCTACGGTAACAGTCTCCAATAATTCATAATTTGTCATTGATATGAATAATAACCCTGAGCTATTTATATTTTGATTAAATTCTCACAATTGTTATGTCTGTAGTAAATAACATTTTACAAAACAACTCTTAGAAAAAAATATTTCCTTTTGTTTAGTCATTAAAACTCATCTATTTTTATATATATATATTTTTTTTTTCTAAGTTTTTAAGTCTAATTATTTCTATTGCTTCTTTCTTGTTTTCATTGCTAAGTTTTACTGTTTTATTGTGTGATTATTTTCAAACAGACAAAAAACTATATATAGAAAAAGAAATTGAGTTTAATGTCCACTCGACACAAATCAGGGCATTTTGGGACTAACATATGGTTTCAATTTTATTTCAGTAATTCGCTTGCTCGTAGGGTCTTTAGCAGTGGGAGGAAACCGGAATGCCCGGAGGAAACCCACAAGGTTGAGAAGATGCCCCTATCTCCATGCCACATACGCTCACAGCCGGGATCGAAACCACAGTCGCAAGCCAGAGGTGACCGGCCAGCTAGAGGTCGAAGCGCAGCACTCTAGACCACTAAGCCATCCCAACCCCAACAAAACTATATAGCACAGTGAACACTAACTGCTTGCTGTCACTCGTCCGTATCTATTCATGACTTGATCTTGTTGTTTACTGCTTGCAGTGTCAGTGTAGTTTGTGTGTGTATAGTTTGTGACTTGTGTAGTTTGTGCCTCGTGTAGTTTGTGTCTTATCCACTTGGTTTTTCTTATGTTTATTTCTTTGATTCTGTGTGGTACAGTCCCTCCTGCACAGTATTATTAGAGACGGAAATGAAATTAAATGATAACCGCTTCCACGCTATGGAAAACTTTTATATCAAATTCAGATTGTCCAATGTGCACACAGGACCCCAGTTTTTCATCCCATCCAAATGATTTTACGTTGTCAGTGGCCAGGTCCCCTGTTCTGCACTTCTGACCAGGGGGAACCACAACAGAAGATTAAGATGAACTTTCTTAGTCTACAGCCCTACAATGGGATTCCCACTGAGTGGGATTGAGAGAGAGAGTGAGAGAGAAAAATGGGGTTTAACGTTCACTCGACACAAACCAGGTCATTTTGGGACTAACATATGGTTTAGTTTTAATTCAATAATTCGCTTGCGTGCAGGGGTCTTTAGCAGTGGGGAGAACCGGAGGATCCGGAGAAACCCCACGAAGTTGGACAGGTGACCCTACTCCTTGCCACGTACAACCAGGGATTCGAAACCACGCCAGTTGACTCAATGACAGGCTTTATGATACAGCACGCACGTGCTAACCATTCAGCCATCCCCCCACAGACACACACAGTACACACACACACTGGGATTGAACACTGAGCCACCGTGGCCCCAAATAGCGACAGAGGAAGAATACTAATTTGTACATAGCCTTGTGGAGAAATGTTTGACTATTATTCTGATATTCACAAAGAATTTTATGTACATGTAGCAATAGGACTACTATATAATTACAGAAACGAGATGGTCATACTATTTGTTTTGAAGCTGAAGAATGGGGTTAAAGCAACAAAAGGCCAACATACCTACCAACACAACTGTCACAATAAATATTTATGTGTAACAATTACATGCTAAATTTCTTTACTACAAAATATATGGCAGTCAACAACGGGCCAGTAGTCCAAATAACAATATTGTAGTCAATACAGCAGGATAGTACATGTATGTATGATGAGGCACCTTATTTGATAGAAGTTAATAAGCTTATACCACCAGGATATAGGTTTATTATTATTAATTAAAAGTTCTGATGCATCCTATTAATTACAACTATAGAACCCCTTGCAAATTATAATATTGTGAAATATGGTTCCATTTTGTTTAGTATATAAAAAGATTTGTGAAATTAAAATATCATAATCTATTCCGCCGCCATTTTGTTCTCTGTGAAAATTTATTGATAGACCCTTTTTTTACAATCTGATTAAAACACAGATCCAATTTCGTTTCGTTTTTTATAGTTCAAAATTTCGTTTTTACTTGTCTTCACTACTCTTGGATCTGGAGGACTTGTTATTTAACTGGTGTTCTACCTGAAATGAGGGGTCAGCCAATCAAATGGTCTGTCGAATCGACCCTTTGACCTTTTCATGCGTGGAACTGTGGGTAGATATTACCAGCCAACGACGTCTATACTAACACCAGCGGATAGAAATCATAACAAAACACAAGTGGATTTTGAAAAGCATGGCGATCGCTAATTGGTTAATCGAATGACTGGCGTTATCGGGTCAAATGTCCCGTGCTTGATACCTGACGTCATAGAACGTGAGCGTTCATAATAACTAGTTAGATCTACATGAGTGTAGGCCATCGAAAGTATAAAAAACGAAACGAAATATAGATCTATATTTTAATTAGATTGCTTTTTTTAAAAATCTGATTGAAACCAAATCTGCACTTTATTTAGTGTTAGTATTTGTCTTCCATTAGCCCAGGTTAGGTGCAGAAGAGTAGGACGTTAAACCCCATTTCATTTCATTTTGATTTTGTTTTCTTAATTAAATTCTAAATAATCAATCTGAGAACATAAGATGTGAGAAATTTGATTTTTAGCGAAAAATACCAATAGCGCAATAATCCTTTATTGTTTATTTTGTTATTGTTTATTTTGTGTATGTGACTGTCTCTAGTTATAATCACATATATTTTGATATCAGCACTTGACCTTATCCATTAATTCATAGTTATTTCTGATTAACATTACGCGGCCAAATTGTCTGTAGTTTTGGGGTTTTTTTTAATACATAAATTAATAAGGGAATTACACAAGAAATGAAGTGTGATATACTGCATGTTCTCTTTCTCTGCACCGTTTGAGGACAGGCGTTTACCATGCAATGTGCTAAGAAGTAAATTTTTGCCCAACAACACTATGCCCTGCACTTATTTCGAATTCCAACTGTCGAGGGATTTTTTTTACATGCACGCAAATGTGTACGCATAACCTAAGGTACTATCTTAATGACTAGACATTGATATATATTTAGATAAATTTTTACCACATTTTGGGTTGTTTGGTTTATAACTGCTTTGCAGTAGACATAGGATGATGACTATTGAGCAAATTTTCAATTCATAATATCTTAGTAAAATACTGAATGAAATTGAAAATTTCTGGACTGATATTAGTGATATTCCTTTTAAAGATTCATATTTTACAATCTGACATCTGCGACTTTTTACAGAATGGCTGAATATATAAAACTGAGTTCCATTTCTCAATATGACATTTAACAGTGTGAATTGGGAAGAAGAAATCCACTATATTTGAAGTTAAGATATAATCTTATCAAACCACAACTATTCTGAAATACTTGGATCTCATGCCAGACTAGCTTGTATAATTAATAGATGAGATGTTTAGCCTACAATGCCAGAATAGATGATAACTTACTGAATCCTCTTGTTTATTTAATAGATATATATAGCCATTTCTATTTGGCTAGTGTTTCATTCAAAAGGTGGGGCCATAAACTTTCATAAATTGTGTAAAAGGAATGTTTATTTTTACACATATTTTCATATTACCATGTTGCAGATTTCACATAACATTGAAAATTGAAACTTTAAACAGTATAGAAGCTTATTATTATTTCCTTGTGGTTTTCAAAAACACAAAATTGTAAATTTTGAATATAGATTTTGGGGTTTAATGTTCACTCATCACAAATTCATCACATTTTTGGATAAACACATACAAATTCGTTTCAATAATTTCGCTTGCGCTTTGGGGTCTTTAACATTAGCAGCCACAATGGATTGACAGGCAACCCTACTCCTTATCAGGTACAGGAATGGGATAGAAACCACATCATTTGATTCAATGACAGACCTTATGATCTAAAGTGCATGTTACTCCACTTCTCTCAAATAAACTTTAAATCATATATAAACAGGACTGTGTTATTTGAGTGTGCTAGCTATACAGTTATCATGCTATGTTGACAAACAATAAAATAAACAATATAATCTTCCATATCTGTATAGGGATCAATGCTGTGTATGCTTGATATAAAGATAGCATAACCTTATTTAAATTATAGGTCATTGACATTACCCAATAAGTCAATATAAGCCAGAATAATTCATCGTCATCAATCAGCTTTCAATAAAACAATATGTTGCATTTTCATTTAGCAATTCTAACTGTGTACTCAATAACTCTCAATAATGTCTTTTAAGAATTAAGTTTTCGAACACGTTTGCATAATTTATTAAGATTCAAACAGTATGTAGTATGTACATGTAGGTGATCAAAATGTAGTATGTTTGGATTCCCTGCAACGACTGGACGTGCTTGGTTTTTTAAATTAATAATCATATGGCTACTTTTTAATGCAGTGTGAATCAACTGGTTATACCATCACATTGCCTAAAGACTGTGAAGAGGGAGGAGGGGGAATGAAATATATAACTTATTACTGTGAAATGAAATACGATTCTCACCCGTGGACTAGTTGGACTAGTTTCTCTTTTATATGGTCTTGCTGTATCCGGATAATCTGCATCCGATTCACCCCTCATACATGAACAAAGCTTAAACAATGACATTTTGTGTCGTGTCTTTTTCCTATTTTTACCCACCATCATTTCCTGACGCACTTCTTTCCAGGTGTCGGGTGACGTCTGCAGCACTTTTGGCATAATCCAATGTCAAACTTTACATATTAATGGACATCCATTTAAACACAGTAAAGAATTCAAACTAAACAACAACATGATCCATCCACAGTAGTTCATATTTAACAGGTGTAATAATTCATTTGCAATCATTTTAGTTAGGTTCCAAAACACAAGACAGGTGCTTCTTTGACTACTTTGAGGTAATGAAGATCACATTTTAACTTGGTGAACAAACAAGACTTGTACTGACGGACGCTTAGAAATAATCATATAGGCAACGTGTACAATTATATTCCATTCCCACTGAACAAAAAATTGGCAAAACAATCAAAGACGTTTTCTTCGGTGTTAATTGGAAATTCAATTCCCACAAACAAGTGATTAGATTAATAGATGATAATCTAGTAACATATCTATAATTAATGGTCTACTTCATTCTTTGCCATCCATATTTTATTGTAAATCACATTATTTACTTTAGATTTAATTCCATTTGTACATGGATTCACAGTCTCCTTCTTTCTAAATTCTCTTCAATTTTTTTTCTAATTCTTGTTGAAGTATAGAAATTGGGAAGACAACAAAACTAGCTTTCCAATTAATCATGTCTTTAAAAAACTGTACAAATATTTTGCCTTAGTCCTGCTAATGAGGATAATAAAATGTGCTCTTACTATGCAGCATGTAAAACAGCCTCCATTAAGTAACATATTTGGCATTTCCTGTTTTAATACACATCAACAATTATATACTGTACCACGACGTGATCCAGGTGTATAATATAATTCATGCCTTATTGTGTTTGCACAATTTTGTCCCGCATAATTCTGTCTTTGTTCTGATGAAGCCTATTTCCGTTTACCCCAATTTACTTGGAGTAATAATACATGACCTTTGCTCCAATTTACTTGGAATTAGAATCTAAGACCTTGTTTTCATCGGCTTCACACATAAATAGAACATCACATATTAGAACACTTTGAGGCACCCCATGATATTAGTATCGTATTTCGTTTTTAGATACTAACTTCTGGTATATAATCCTGAAGATGATAAGCCATAATTGCTGTTGTTTTTCACATTTTTCAATTTAAATTCTAACTCCACAATATTTCACGGTATTCAACTCAGAACGGAAATAACTTGGCACAATATTACTTATCTGTCACTGCTATGTAGTTTTTTCTGCTAATTTTCAGGATTTCGTGATACAGGTAGCACCAAATCAGTCTCTGACACCCAATACTTCTTAAGCACGATTCCATGCTATCAACATGTATGTGGGACAAATGTTATTTTTGTCTCTTCTAACAGGACTTACAGAACTAGGTGTGTTTCTCATGAAGGAACTAAATATCTTCCGCAGATCTCATTAACGTAATAATCGTAAAGAACTCAGTGCGCATATTGTTACGTCTAATCTAATAATAAACACCAATAAACAGACATGTAATTATTAACATACGTGATGGCAGTAAAAAGTACACTCATTGCTATGAAAAATTTACACAAGTATGTCAGAATCTTGCAGAATTTTTTTGTAGAAAATCGGTCACAAAATCTATTCCTTATGCTAGCTATATATAATATCTCCAAAATAGAATAACTGCAAATTCACAACAGCTTTTCAAATACATTTCAACCAGTATCAAAAATCAATCATGATTTCTCACACAGCAAATCTCATAAAAATTCAAATGGTTAACTCTAATTCAAACAAACGTTCAGAAATATATTCAAGTTTGGATCAAAATCAACAAAAGATTCTGAATTCAAGTTTCATATTCCGTAAGGTTTCACACATTAAAGTTACAGTCAAGTTTTGATCATAACCAACAATCTCGATCGTTTCCACCTTCAAACAGCATATTGCGTAAACGGTCACCTCAAATTGTGATATGTACAATAAAACTAGCACGAGTAAAGATAAAAACTTGGTTTAAACATTCTCACTAACTGTCAAATATAATATCCAGTTAAATAAATAGATATACAATCTCCAATACAATATATAGTCTGATAATATATTATAAGACAAGTCCTATCAATAAGTGGATATATCTGAATACTGTTGACCTAAATTAATAGAAAATTTACCACTTGCAGCTATATATATACATATATAATGTATATGAGTAATATTACATATCGAAATGTCAAGATTGTTGATCAATTACTGTTTTTTTTATTACAAGTCTATGATCGACTGAGAAATATTTTAAATTTCAACGAAAAGTTATCTCAAAAGTTGGGAGTCTATATTCTCTTTTACGAAATCCACTTATTTTTTTTACAGTAAATAAATATTATTTTATAGCAACCACCTTTTTCAAATATATCAAATATACTTATTTGCACAGATGCAATTAAACCATTCCATAATTCCTGTTAATTAAACAAATTATAAAGATGCATGTCTAGTGCTGTAGCGAACGTCACAATAACAAATTTTACTCTTGATGTAAATGATAAATATTCACTGATTTGTACTGTTTATTATCGTAATCAACAAGATCAGAACATGACCAGCAGGTTAGTTATTAATCCGTTATTAATGGAAGCTCATATAAAATTGATCTGAAAATGGGCTATGACAAAGGATATTCAAGACTAGTGTCATAAATAAAATGTTTACAATACTTGACAACAGAGAATTAAAGTCAAATTATCATAGCATTTTGTAATGGGGAGATTTTTATTATTTTTAGAGACAAAATATTTGGTATAATTTTCCAGTCTTTAGGAGTGAAAATAATTATTTAGCACATGTGGATTTAAAAATTTTCATTTCCTAGACGTTTAAATTCGAAAATGTAATTTGAATTTAAAAGAACAATTTTCAAAACTCTCTTTGCATGTTTTAATTCGTACATTTAACTTGAATTTGAGAGAACAAAATTACAGAAATCTATAGATATTTTAATCTGTTCATGTAACTTGAATTTGAGAGAGCATACTTTCAAAATCTCTAGTCGGCTTAGTTCGCACATAATAATAAAATAAAACCTAGTACGAACAATCCAAAATTCGAAGTCCTAAAAAATGGACTGTTCACCGTGTACAAATGTAATTTGATAATTAAAAAACTGAGCAACTATCCCTTTAAGGTATAATTTTAGAACATACATGTAGTTATTTTAATTAAGCAGTAAATATACATGTACTTAAAGATGATAAAAGGAAAGTTATTTTTAAACCTACCATTATATACAAAACTACAAATAGACATTCTTTAATGTTGTAGCAATTTCGTCTCAATTTTAATAAAAAAGAAAAAAATTTAAATCGAGCATCAGGCTGTTTACGTGTTTAATCTTTGACCATACTTCATTGGTGATTAATAAGAAAGTTACTAAATGTGTTCCCTCCGCTATTTACCTTTCACATGTTTTCCCTCATGCATTAACCTATCAAAAACAGACTCAAAATATAATGAATAAAACAATTATTTTCATCCTTTGATTATTTTTCCTGATATAAACGGGTAACGCAATGAGTTAATTAATTAATGAATAGAGATAATGGATATTCTTTACAAGTTTGATCATTTCTCATTTTTCATTCAATATCAAAAGAAAACGAATGCAGAGCATTGTCTATCCTTTAAGCATTAATTTACCACAAGAATTAACACCATCAAATATTCAAATTTTCAATATAGAAATTTCACGACTGATGGCTTTGTCTGCTGATCATCTTCTATATGTTGAACTGTTTAATTATTTGAATAATGGTGAAGCCTTAAATGTAGCCTACATGTACATACTTATGTTGCCGTGTCAATGATGATACGATAGTCGTTGAATTGACAATGTAACAGGTGTAATTAACAGAGTATTATAAAAGATAGAAAATTCTACATCGGAGAGCACAGGCTGCTGCCATTGTGAAATTTCATCCACACTAATTTTACAGAAAAAAAAAAAGCTATCGAACGCAATCAAATTCACTCGTTCCTATCTACTGATGAATTAAACATGGAGTAGATAGAGCACATCATTAATATCCATTTGTTTCCTTCCAATAAGGCGTAACTAATCTGCACTGAATAGATTGAGTCTGATCAAAATCATTTCTTGATCACTCTCACTTTGAGTGGCCTTGACCTTGCCATCAGACGCCATGGTAACCTATGGCTTGGCTGTATGCAGATATTTTATTGATTTTGCTCATGGAATCTTAGACTGGGTCCCAATATGTAGATAGTGTTGCATATGTTACACATTATGTTTCATTTTCTCTTCTTCTACTCACAAAACGGAACATCAACAAAAGGGGAACTATTTCTAAGCTAGAGAACATATAAAGCTTGCCACATATAATACATGATAGAACACAAAAAAGGATAATATCAAATTAAGCCTGTGACCATGACTCAAGCCATGATAATTACTTATTATATAATAACAAATATCCATCAGATAATCAGAAATAAATTGGAATAACACAATGTCAGAATGACTGAATACTCACAATTCCATGCAGAGACTTTTACATAATGACTCAAATCATACAGTTGGTGGGTCAAGATTTAAGAAATTATTAATACCCTTGGGAACATCAAGGTTCAACTGAGAAAACAAGTTATCAATCATAACCATTTCAATAACTTTGACTTCAGCAAAATAATAAATCAAATTACCAAAAACAAAACTTCAGCAAAATTTGAGATGCTCCCACAAAACCAACAGATGGTCATTTTCATAAAAATAGAGCTGGTACCATATTTGAATAGTCCACAGCTAAGCTTTCCAAAAATGCAATTCTTTTTAAATTTGTTGTATCATCTGGAGTTGAGTACAGCTCATTAATAGTAACAAGAAGGCATACAGTTTATGCTTTTGTGCCCATAGTACATAATGAAGTTGTGCAAAGCGTCTGGTTTTGTGGGAGCGGGTCACAAATACTAAATTTCATGAAACAAAACGTAGTGACTTCCACAATGTGGTGAGCGGAACCTCAACCACTCCTTACACAACTAGCAGGTCCATTTTTTACTCAGACTCCAACTTTAGTTTCCTTAAAGAATTCACGATTCAATGAAATTCTGTCGCAGTTCCTTTAGTAATACATTTGGCATGTCACATGCCAATAATCCTGCTTAATCTCTGATAAGTATTCCAGGAATAAGCTCTATAAACCATGATAAAAATAGAAATAAATAAGCTAGAAGTTATTACTGTAGAGTATTGTTACATGTATTTGAAGAACTATAATATTTCCATGTTATCGAAACCTTATTTTGACAAAACTTGAACCCTGTTTGTTACACTTGAACCTGGCAAAATTCTGATTCTACCAACACAAATTCAATTATCATCATAGCTCTTATTAATTCATTCATATACCTGAACTTGTGACACCACTACACACGTATTATCCCATCAACAAATCTGCAAATATTAGAGTCACATTTGATAGATTCCTTCTATTATATATGATACCAACAACTTCATTCACTACATATCATCTACTTTCGTTTTAGATTTTTTTATTTGGAATGGCCGGTAAAATCCATCTTTGTGTTCTGTTTAAATTTTGCAGGGCCCTCCTTTCTGTTTAACTTGATTTGATGTTGGGCTGAGGGCTTCTGCCTAGGGTTATATACAGCCAATTGTTTCTTAGGAACTTGGGTCGTAAGTAAGAGGCAAGTAATTAAGAAATTGTATACAATAGCTAGTAGTAGTAGTGACCATTATGTGCAACTTTTATGGAACAACTTATACCACTTCCAATTATGTTTCGTTTTCATTAACCTACTCGCTGCAGAAAAATTAAGATGTTAAAAACTTAAACTCCATTTAATTTCCAACAGTGTTAATCCATAAGGCAATCTGATGTACTTTAATTTGTACATATTTTATAATTGTGTCGTGTTCTCAGCCAACTAATGAAAAACGATTCTTTTGTTATCTCGCTGAACTATAGTCGCACGGTTTTCTTAGTCAACTAATGAAAAACGTTTCTTTTCATCAGCGAACTATCGTCCATACATCCACTGATCTATTTATAAACTTACTAAAGTCTTGTGCATAACACAGCCGTCTGTACAGTGGCTACTTGGAATAGAACAAAATACATCAATCTGTGAGACAGATACTTCTTCTGGTAGAGTAACATACATTTACCCAATATCTTTCAATTCAAATCAGTTGCTGATTTACATTTCTGTCTACTGTCATGCTATTGTGAATTTTCTTGCATCTGATTGAACAATGTTTTGCCATTATTATTCTTTTGCAATCACCTACCATGCTTTCTAAATTGTCATAAACTTGGGCCTGTTTTCTTTTCATTTTGTGACTCATGTCAAGCTCGATACCCGCTTCATTTTAGGAAAACATTTAGGATGAGATAAAAAATTCAACTGCCGAGGTCCAAGCATGTATACATAGACATGTCCAAGCAAACTTTCCATTGTAACAGTATATTTACACACTGCATATAGTGCATGGCATATGTCTGTCTTGATTTGTCCAGTAGAAAAATAAAACCTAAAACACAGCCACCTTCACAGTCGTAACTTTAAATTATAGAACATAATCTGATTTAAAAAAGATCAATCCTTGAATTCAGATTTACTTCTGGTTGGTCCTTTGTATAATTGGTAAAATCATTCTTCTGTTATGCTATTGTGAATTTTCTTGAGTTTGACAGAGCGATATTTCTCCTTCTTTATAAACATTTATAATTACCATTCTTTTCCATTTTCATCCATAAATTCTGGCCAGTTTTCTTCTCACTTTGTGACTCATGTCAAGCTCTATACCTGCATGATAGGCTCATGTAGCCAACACCTCTCAAATCACTGTTAACGTTTGTTTTTAGTGTTGTTATTTTGCTCCTCTGAGTTTGAAGTCCTTGTACCGGGAAATAATCTTCTTCTGATTACCGTAGTAAACTTTTATACATTTCAAAATTTCTATCAATGACGCCAAACAAAAGTATGGACAAGCATGGTACTGGTAGCTGCTTACGCTTTCAAGAACACTTGGTATCACATCCCACTCGTTTGCCTCTTGTGGTTGGTTGACACAACCAACACATTTAAATTCACTCAGACATTTGGATTAAGTGTTTACAATAATATTGGTTTCCAATTCATATTGCGTGTGATTTTATGTGGAGAATTCTAAAATTGTGGATTGATTCGGTCTTTGATGTAGTGTCCACAATAATAGTACAGAGAGAGAATGCATGGACAAAAATAATACCTTGGGGGCTTTTTCAATTTGAGTGTATATCAAATACACCTATTATAATACAAGTTGTAGCCATAAACACAATTTATCATGCATAATGTTTCCTAATTAATGTGACATTGCTGTTAACATGTATGTAAATAACATAAAGGGTTTAGTTCAACTGGGATCTTTGTATTATTGACATTTCTAAACAGACATTTAAATCCACATACATATTTGTGGCTGCATTTTGTCTGTCTTGTGTTTTGGTTGGGTTTAGCCGTCAAAACAAGTAAGACTGCCTTAAGGCTGAAGTTTGGGGTTTAACAGCAGCTCAAGGTGGGAAGTAACAGGCCCGGTAGCCTTGCGAAACCATTTCTGGTTTTAGAGTGAAACTACAGTACTTCCAGTCCATGAAGCACCAGGTCAACCACTAGTTATTTGATAAAATTGGAGCTACACCAAATAAAACAAATTATCTCACCTTTACTGCAGACAGAGGATTTATAATGGTCTTCTTTTCGACACGAGTCAGTCGTGCTGGTTCTAGATATGGAGGTGCTTGTTTTTCAATTTTTCCATGACTCAATTTTCGTACAGGGTTTGTTAACCATTTTCTGTTTGATAAAATTAGAAATATAATTAATGATGAATTTCATTTCAATAAAGCAAATAAGAAGTGGGTGTTAATTATAGTAAATCGAAAGAATGGAAAATATATCAAAGGGTTCATTTATTTATATTCATTAATCCGGTTGATTGCAGGACTCTTTCAAAGTGAAGAGATGCAACTGGAAAACCCACAGAAAACCCTGGAGGTTACGCAGACAGACAACCCTATTTTTGCCATAGACCCATGACTCCTCCAGATAAAAGGAGTCGATGTAAGGCTTCAACTTTAAAAAGTATATTAAGTAACTACATGTAATAAATGTTTAAAATACCTGAAACTGCTTCTTCTTTTTGTAACTGGAGACGATGCTCCTGGCATTCCTTCCATTGATTCTAAAAGAAACAAAAATATTCATTAGTCCAGATACAAGGTAGGCTACTGATCTATTATTACATCTCTTTTAAAACTATTACATGTATAGCAAGAATTGTCACCTCTTTATCAAAATCTTACATAATGCATTATAATAAAAACATATGCTTCTGTACTGATTATTACATTAATTAATAAAATAAATGTTTCTGTACATTAAATAATAAAATAAATGTTTCTGTACTGACTAAAATCATATCATAACTTTGAATATTGAAATAAATATTTTGAACAGATTAAAGACACATTTTTGAATTTTAAACTACATCATATGTCATACCAGCCATTATTTTCTTCCCCCTTTTTTGCAATATCGGCTAATCTCAATATGAAACAAATATTTTGAAATTTTTCTTTAAATGAAATGACTTACCATCCAAGTCCATACTGGTTCTGCATCCAGTGCCTTTAAGTATTGGTATAGGTTTTAAAATGGCTATCGGGACGAGTCCTTGACCAGGTTCACCGCTACCATCATTGTCCGTTACTCGCACCAAACACCAATCCAACTGACCAGGAGTAGCATCTATAACTTCTACTTGTTGACCTCTGCTAACACTCAGTTCAGAATTAGAACAAGCAGAAAAATCATCAACCACAACTGTCACATCATTGTTTCCCTGTAATGAAAAAAATATAACATGTTACTGTTAGCTTCATTCATTGTTCAGGTCGCAATAAAAAAAAACTTCTTCTGTGTAAACAAGTAAAAACTAAAGAAGTTTTTGTAACATTACATAAAATAATCTCGACCATTTTACTGTCTCAAGCAGTGTTCACAATTTTACATGAAAAAACTGGCTTAGGGAGATTTCGGCGATTTTAATAATCATTTTTCTTTATGGTTCTTTCCCTACCCCAAACTCTAGTCTCTAGTTTAATTATATTACATGTAATATTGGTGAACACCAACATTGTCCTTTAAAGTAGTAAAATCTCTTTGATTTAATTCAAAATAAAGTGTTAAGGTGAGTTAATCCGATGTGTTATTTCCATTAATAACCAAACTATTTATTTCAATAGACTCAGCAGAAGCAGAACTCCGTCTGTTTACAAAATATTACTTTTGTTTTGGTTATATATCAACATGGACTTTATCTACCAGTGTATGGTTTGTAAAGAAGACAGATTTTGATTTCATATAACCAAGTGGTTGTGTGCTTTAAATATATCATACTTAGTGTATTTTAGGAAACTTATTACAAACAGATTTGAATACATATTCCATGCAGTTTTCTTTGACAGAAAGTTTACCTAGTCAATTTACCTATTCAGCAATGAATTCCAATTTCCAGGGGTTGTTATATATGCGCAAAAATGTGTACCGGACCTTGATGCTTTTCAATGTCAAGTTAACTATCCTGTGAAAACTGACAAGGTAAAACCAGGCGGGAAAATACTAAAGAGTTTTCTCGGGCAACATATGAATCGAACCAAGGACCTCAAATAAGCAAGTTCCATGCACACCAAGACATGGTGGCTCCGCAAAGGCCATAATACGTAATATCAAGATATAGGTAAGCATATACTATCGTCCTGTCATAACTGAAACTACTAACATTATCAGAGTTAACAAGTTTGATTTTCTTACTAAGCTAAAACAGACATTACCCTAGCTAAAAAACATAAACAATGTTTCTAAATGGTTTAAATCCCCTCAAAATAAATTTTATCTTAATTTGATCAAGCCGTTTAAAATTTTTGGCAGCAGTTTTAATTTTTTCTATCTCTATTCTACGAGGTCTTTAGCAAATCTTTGCTTATTTGAATTTCCTGGGTGGTCTTCTTACTGTTTTAAAAGTCAGTAAGTAACATAACAATCCAGATCTTGTAGTTCAGATTTCTCCCATCAGGTCTATGTAAGAAAATATCAGTTCTAAGGCAAAGAGGTGGTTCATTATTAAATAATGTCATATAGATGTAGAAACTTAAACTAAATTCGACTTAACATCCCTTCAGAGAATATTAATAATCTACTCCCTCCGGAGAGAGAGTACTGACCACCCAACACACAGAGACATTTTATACTACCTTGGGTATCTCAAGCATTGGGAGGAAACCAGAGAAGAAACACATACCCACTATCGAAACCACAACATTTTCCTCATTGTCAAACCTTATCATCAGAGGTGTATGCTGTTTGACCACTTAACCACCAATACCACAAAAAACAGCAATAAACAAGATTAACACTGACTGGACAGTGAACAATCAGTAGTAAAACAATAACATCCGATTAAAAATAGTTTGACATAATTTTGACAACAATTTGTCTATTTATTTATCCTATAATTCAAAACATAGATGTAACAAGTTATTGCAATGATATCTATATTTCGGAAGGCTCATGGTGGTACACAACACATTGCTTGTTGGTTTTTTGATAATTAGATGAGTCATGGGTTATTTTGGATACTGAAGTATCTCCAATGTGAAATTAAATATAATGTTATTAAGTTTAAGACACTTGTTAGTACTGGTACAATAAAAAAACAACACAATATTATCATATAAGTAGTATTTCAACCATTTATGAATTTAACAACATAACAGATCATTATGTCTTCCCTCACAAAAACCTTAAAAAACAAAAAAGGGGAGACATTACTACACAGAATTCCACCCGATTCCAATTCATTACAACCAAAATTGTCTCTCTGATGATTTGAGACCAAAATCAATCACTACAAGCAATTAAATAAGCCTGCACCCTCCCCCCTTCCCCCGCCATCCACAACCCACAAAGAATGCAATAAGAACAGAAAAGTGTGAAAATACATAACTAGAATTAAACCCAATTCTGTTGCACCTTAAGGAATCAGAAAACACATTAACACCTCAAGAAGCTATAAATTAAAATGGTTGCACCATACCTCTGGCAGAAGTTGAAAACATAAACAGACAATATCTGCTTGAACAGGAATCAAAAACCCCAGAGAGATTCGTTAAGTTGTTAAAGAAACTTACACTGCGTTTATTTCTTTTTTTCCATTGCACTAATTTCACCATTACCATTCCCAACGATTGAAACGACATCCTGATCTATATTCTGATATTAATTAATCCACCGATTACACGAGAAGAACAAAACTTCTACTGCACGTAGTTGCAACGTGCAGTTGGTCCGCTATTCAGCAAATCGGCTTGATAAATTTTAAGTAAATTTATGACGTAGCAGCCTCAAATGAATCGCAGACCTAAGATTTCTCATTTAACAGTCAATCAAGATCATAATTACAACAAGGTTATTGTTGCCAACAGCTCTTGTATAGTTTTAAAACATATGTTCTATATACTTATATATATATATCCGCTATATACCTTTGCACCAAAGAAAGTTTAATTTTGGAAGACTATAAATGATAGCAATATATCTAGAGTTACTATGTTGTTGTGTTCTAATCTATTTCACTGTAGACAGGCACACGCCTCATACTGGCTGCCAAATATATTCATTAGAAACTATAAACCACATTGAAAGAGTGGATGCAGTGAGAAAAAACCCACACTACCATCTACAGGCCCAAATGTATAAATGATGGCTTATTAGCAGAAGTTTTATCATTTTGTACACTTCACTCAAGTCTTGTTTCAAGCACTACAGATACATCCCCACGCTTATTAAGAACTTAGATAAAATAATACAAAAAAACTGTGTCTATAAATTAAGTATTAACTTTAAAGGCAAAATGCCAAAGTTTTTATTAAAGTTAACTTCATTATAATATCATGTAACTACAAATGTATTCTTTCTTTTTTCCTTCTTCTATCACAAAAGCCATTTATATAACACAGTTCATAATCTTAGCATGTGGATAATGAATCAAAGTTTAAAATATATATTATATACATGTACTACTGATACTTCTACTGTCATAAAGAGTAAGCGATATATTAGAGATAAACATCTTTCTCGGTTGTAATCCTTTTCACTGGTGGAGTGCAAAAAGTATCTGCTCTTAAACAACCACTTTGACTTAATCACAACACACTGATATCATATCAACTATAAAATATCCACTATTTGAGTGCAAATTGAAATAATACAAAACACAACTTTATGGATGACTATAATCACAAGCAAATATAGAGAGTGAGACGTTTCAATGGAAAATATTTCCTCTTGTGGTTATCAAGCAGAAGGTTTACCTTGTGCTTGACAACATTGTCCCTGAACTTAAATTTGTTATAACAGGTACCAATGTTTCGCGCTCGTTATCAGTTATCGTAACTCCCACAATTGTTACATCAAAACCATTGATTTTCCTACTGTCTAATCAATCGCCGTTGATTTAATTCTGAGGTTTTAGGTAACTATTCTGAACAATTGCGATCACCATTGACCAATTTAGTGTATTGTGCGTTGCTCATTTTCAAAATAACCCCGACATATGAGGTAAAAGACTACTGTCCCAACATTTTACATGTGAACAAGCATCACTTCCTACAAGATTTTATTAAAGGCGATAATCGTAGCCTACAAGGAGTTCATTTTGTACACTGGTCAGTGACTTATAACATATTCAGTTAGCTTTCCTTTTGATATTCAGACCAGTTAAGGTGAGACAAGTGATTGCTCTTCTTTAACAGCAAGTTATGTTAATTGATAGCTCAGCTTTCATTAAACATCTAGTTTTACAAATAATTTTCAATGGACATTATTGTTAACACTCTAGAAATAATAATTCATTCATTGAAGAGAAATAAATCTCTTCAGATGGAGGTCGAACTGAAACATTTTTCTGTGCCATTTTAACAACTGTTTCCATGAAATGAGTGATCATTAAACTCTCTTGTTTACAGTTGGTCAAGTACACAGCCTAAAGCTGTTAATCCAGTTGTTAGTGTCGACTGCTGGGCCAGGTTTACCAAGTAGTACCTGCGCATGTAACAAACCAAACGTGCATAGAAAAACAAGAGTAGAAGATCAAGTATAATGTGTATTATCAAGACAGCTGTGTTATTTCTATCAATCTGTTTCACATTCTATTCACTGTCTGAATAAACACAGCATAGGAAATCATCTTAAAACTATCCATGTTGGAATTTGTAGGGCAGCAGTCAGTTTGTGGTATAAGGAAGTTGGTCTCTGGATTTTATTCTATCTAATCTCATCATGGCCTGTTATGATTGTTTGGGATTGATCCAAAACAGGGTTTTTACTTCAAACTTTTGTGGGTCGGTCAATTTTTTATGCATTTTGTTGTGCTTTGATTAGTTACTGGATATTTTGTTCAAAGAATACAACACATTTTGGCTATTTTCCCATACAGTTTTATTATAATTTCATGCACAAGACTCCTAAATTGAACTGAATTTTTTGTGTTTTAAAGGTAAATTCTTTGAAATTCCTCAACCAGTCAATTTCAATGAACACTAATACAATTTTAATCCTGGTATGGTTGATCATGTCGTATTCCGATTATAATGACCTTGATTGAAATATATTTGTCTTCAGACGCCACAACAGTATGAAAAAAATAACATTCCCCCTTGTAAATTGTTTTTAAAATATTACTACTATTGCTTTTATCAAAGGAACTAATTGATATAAATCTTACATTAAATATTATTTGAAAATGAATATTTGCATCGGATACAGGCATGTGAAAAGATTTGCTTATACAAATATACTGTGTATACCATACCACCCACCATATTTTTTTTATTAGTTTTTTTTGACTGGAATTATATTTAATCAGCAGGTCTTTTTATTTCATTACCATTTTATTAAGGATAGTCAGGGACAAGGTGATTGGGGCTATATAAATATTTATTCGCATCCCTTAGACCAACTTTAAACTGGATGTCATAAGACCGATAAGTGCAGAAAAACAAAACGACATTTCATTTTTGCTGAATACAATGCATCAAAGCATGTGATAGGATGGTGCATACAAGAGAAAGAGAGAGACATGGGGTTTAACATCCACTCAACACAAACTTAGGCATTTTGGGACTAATATAATGGTTCTATTATATTTCAATAATTCGGTTGCGCGTAGGTAGGAGTCTTTCAGCAGTGGGAGGAAACCTGAGGACCCAGAGAAAACCCACAAGGTTGGACAGGCGATCCTACTCCTTGTCACGTACAACTGGGGAACCGAAAGCATGCCAGCTGACTCAATGACAGCCCTTATGATACAGCTATATGCAGCCATCCAACCCTTTTGGTGCACAAAAAGTGGCAGTGACCCACAGAAAAAGAGCACCTATTCAAGCAAATTTTTAAAATTTCACACATTGGCGTCATTGGCATACAAAATAAAAGATATGATTACTGATTTCTGATGGACAATCTGAGGTTAAATAATGTCATTTCATTTTGATTCTTTTCGATAAATGGATAGCATGCTTCAGAAGTTTACCAAGAATCCAGATCTCTCTCTGCTCATGGAACTTTTTTAAGCAGATATTTCTCTTTTATCGCAAATGAGCAGAATTTATGGTAAATTGTATGTGCTCTAAAATTGCCAGGAATTCAAAGTTCTTCAGGTTATTTCATTTTAATCTAAGATGTACGTAATATATTCATCTCCAATTCCATACTGAAGTCAAACAGGAATTTGCCATAGCCATAAAGCTAAGCCATGATATTTATTCATGGAAATTGAAGGTTGTTTTCTTGTCTTATGAAAGAATGTATACTTGTTTATTCAGTAGAGATATCAAACCCTTAACAGATCAGATATTATAAAAAATATTACGAGTCAAATGTTATCAAAACCATCATATCATAAGTAAAGCATGTTTCACAATCTTTGTTAGTAAATTTCAAGAGAGTTAAAAAAAGAAGGAGGCGTGATACAAAAAGTGCTCTTGTTAAAATAGATCTGACACCTTGTCCAAGATGTAGAGTAAGAGAAATGGGGTGTAACACAAACTAGGTAATTTTGAGACCGTAGGGTTCTTTAGCAGTGGGAAAAATCGGAGAACCAGGAGAAAACCCACAAGGCTAACGTCCACTCAACACAAACTATGTCAATTCGGGACTAACAATGGTTTAATTTCATTTCAATAATTTGTTTGCACAAAGGGTCTTTAGCAGTGGGAGGAAACCGGAAGACCTGGAAAAAACCCACGAGACTGGATAGGCGACACTACTCCTTGTCACGTACAACGGGGGATTCAAAACCACGCCAGTTGACTCACGAAGCTCATACTCAACCCTCTAGACTATCGGATGACTTTGATATTGGATTAGACAATGTAGCCATAACTGCAATAAATGCTAATATGCCCGAACACTATCAATAAAAGGGCTGACTTCATTTATTATCTTTGCAATGGTACTGATATTCGAGAATTTAAACTTTGGGCAAAGTTTCCATCTGCCACTTATGGCTATTTCTCAACAAAATGTAAACATTCATAAAGTTGCTCTCATTCAGGATAAAGTAATTTGACCTAAATTTTCCACAAATTCATTTTTCATTATCTATCCTTGAAGTGTTATACCGGAACAACCACCTCTTTCTCTAAAACTCACAAACTCTCTCTTTAACACTCAGAAATTCAAGTTTATCATTTGGCATACAAATAACATTAATGAACCAATCTACTTTGATCAGAATTCACAATACTTTATATAAATTAGAAATTGGAATGTTTATAGTTTCTGAACTTTATAGATGACTGCCTTTTGTTGAAGATGAGAAGATGTTTAACTCTTTTTATACTTCCATACCTCGTGTATTTACATGTAGATCTTACGTGTAATACAGAACTTTATTTACTTTATAACCCAGTTTGTTGTTCCCTCTAGAAAATTGGATTTGTGAGCCAAGTCAAACATAAGCTTAAAGATTTATTTATTTTAAAGTGAAGAGATATGAGATATTTGACGAATAGTTTTCATAACAAAATTTCTTATGTAATATGAATATAAACTTCTGAGTTAATAAAATATGGCTTAAGGTAGTTGATTAGACCTGAGATCAAAGCCATCAGGGAAAATTCGTTTACATGTAGTATGATATGTACAGGTTTATTAGGAATGAGCAGATAATATGCTTTTAACAGAAATTTACATGAAAGAGAGAGATATGTGGGGTTGTTTAACATCCACTTGACACAAACTAGGTCATTTTGGGACTAACATATGGTTTAATTTTATTTCAATAATTCGCTTGCGCGTAGGGATCTTTAGCAGTGGGAGGAAACCAGAGGACCCAGAATAAAAACCCACAAGGTTGGACAGACGACTCTACTCCTTGTCACGTACTACCATATGTTGGGTATACAATGGGTCAAAAAAGATGTCATAAAAGGTGTTGTGTTGCGATTCTTATGTAAAGAAAGAAAAGAAAAACTCCAAGTACGTAAAATGATAACTCGTAAAGTGATAACTCTAAAACTGAAATAAATATCTGATATAAGTGAACTTCCCATTGCAGTCATCTTTTCCTGAGCATCGAGAAGATTTGGAAAAGAAATCAGGGCCAATTACTCTGAATATAATAAGCAGAAATCCTACTAATATAAACAATGCACAATGACCTGTTGATGATCCTCAACTTTGACCTTATTCAATGATTAACAAATTTCCTGACAATATCCTATTAAATAACAGCTTAATTTGCTTACATCTGATCAGGAGATGGGACTGTGCACAATGACAGTGCAGACAAAAAACATCCCTTGTAATTGTAATGAAATGAAATGGGGTTTAACGTCCTACTCTTCTGCACCTAACCTGGGATAATGGAAGACGGGCATACACCATACAGTGTGCTATGAGGGAAATTTTGCCCAGGCAGCGGCGCTACGGCCTACTCTTATATCGAATTCCAACTGCCAAGGATCTTTTACGTACACGTCAATGTGTACACGGGACCTCGGTTTTTCGTACCATCCGAACAACTATCCTTGTCAGGCCCTCTGTTCTGCATCACTGACAAGGGGAAACCACGCCGGAAAAAATTGAGATGAAATTTCTCGGCCAAAGCAGGGATCGAACACCCGACCACCAGACTACCGATCCAGCGCCTTACCCACTTAGGCATGTGATCCTTCCTCCCTTGTTCAGACAAAATTCTCCAACCCTGATCTTCATTAGAAAGCTCACTTTTAACTCTGTATATCTTATCAAGCCCCTCACAAAATACCCTACATATTTCAGCACTAATTTCAATCTGTTACTGACACAGCTGGGGAGCTTATTAGATTCCTCGATCAACGCGAATACCAAGTCTTGCGCTTTTCCAGCTACAATGTCTTCCTGTGATAATCAAGCTGTAAAGTTCAAGGTTCCTTCAATGTCAAGGTTTCCATGGAGGTTTCCATTTTCGACCTCTGATTGGACGCTATCGTTCATGGGTCTACATTAGAGGGACTGCAGACCAGTCTAGCAACATCTAGATGTTGTAAAACTAGCGGTCGTTGCTTTAATAGAAGGTCGAACCTGAGAATTTCACACTTCACAGTAAGATTTAAATGTTTATGTATCAAACACGCCTTAGTAAACATGTAATATCAATGTTCAGTACAATGTTAGTTGGTCATACAAATAAAACACATTTTTCTTCTCAAACACGCACTTTAAACAGGAACCATATTAGTGCAATTTTAGGTTTACTCTTGATGGCTGAACAAGATAGTTTTAATAAATCATGAAATACGTATTTCTTTCAAAGGAACTCCCCGAATTAATTAATCATTAGTGTAGAAATTTATGTAGCAGTAGTGCAGTAATGAGTGATGTATTAAATGTAACAAACTTAAACCATGGGATTGCACCGGTAATATAAATAATAATGTTACTACATTTCATCAGCCGCATAAAAAAAAAAATGCTCTAAATGAAATGCATGAGTTTACTAATTTTAAATGTGTTTTAATGTATTTCTTATCATAGATAATAGAGAAAAAAACCTAAAATAAATTATATTTGCATATCGTTTCTCACACAGAATGGCTTTTCTAATGTTTCCTTATAATAAATAACAGAGAAAAACCGATAAAATAATATATTTGCATATTGTTTCTCACTTCACAGAATTGTTTAAGAGATTTTTTTTAAAAATTAAGCAGAAATTAATTTTTATCTTTGCATATTGTTTCTCACTTCACAGAATTGCTTAAGAGATTTTTTGAAAATTATATGTTTTATGAATTAAGTGGATATTAATTTTCATTTCTGAAATTTTTCTTTTTACAAAACTACTACAGGACTTTTATAACTGACCACTAATGTAAATAATTGAAATAAACTTACCTTCTGTCCCCCACCACTACTACTACTATCTGTGGTACCAGTTGTAGCTGTGGACGTCATGGACGTTAAAGATCCTCGTCTCTCTAAACTCAACTCTTCTAATGAATTAGTATCACTCTCAAGATCCCTTCAATTACATAAAATAATCATTATTTAAAACCTTGTACTACACTTATTTCATAGATGCATAATACGAGAGCTATATTTGCCTATTACAAGACTTCAAATGTTAGGACTATCGAGTGCATTAGAAAATGTGTGCCGAGTCCAAATTTTCTGAAAATGCATAACATTACTCAATGGAAAGTTCCAATAAAAGGCCGAACAGTAGAGTGATGCACACTTTGATATTCTTATATATCAAAAGTCATTCATTTTTTAACTATTACAACAAGAATGGCCACCGCAATATTTAAATCTTACCAAATGCATTTTTATTATCAAAACAACAAAATTAGGTCAAATATGCATGTATGAAATATATCAAACAGAACTACCCAAATTGTAGACAGACGTAAGGGCAATAACTCTGTGTTGATAGGCCCTGATTTTAACAATATATAGTTTTATCACTGCAACAAGATGGGATATAACGTCACGTTTACTGACCTATAGTTTACTAATGACAACATCGATAGCCTAAGAACACTGGATTCGGCAAACGGAAATCTCGACACAGGTACCGTGCTTAATATCTGTTTTATTACGCATTCAAAATTCTTCTAAAAAATTTAATTTGGGAGGACAATTTTTATTTTTGACCAAAATGAATTATCACATTCAGGGTTCTACATTTATTCCATCATTAACCATTTTAGCCGTTTACTAATTACTAATTCTTGAGCTACATAAACATGTATATACTTGTATCCTGATTTTATTGTTACTATCTGTTATAAAGTCATTACAAATTTATCTACAAACAGTAACTAAATGTTGTCTAAACCTATTTAATTAAAGTGATTCTACCCATTCCACCTCCATCGAGTAAAATTTCAGTCATTTCATCTTTTTCAAAAATATGTAGTTCAGTCTTATCATCATCCACGAAAATGGACTTTTATTTAAGCGTTCTTTAAAAATGGCACAGACAAATCGATGGCCGCTATTCCTGATAGCCAGAACACCAAAATATTTTTTATTATATGGCCTTACATGCAATTGCCATCAAAATATCAAAATCCATCTTACAGCCAATATATAATATTCGAATTTGTGGAATTCAAATATTATAATTTGTGGAATAAAACATTATAATATGTGGAATATGAAAAATTAATTATTATTATATAATAAAATATTTTAATTTGTGGAATAAAATAATTTAATTTGTGGAATATGAAAAATTAATTATTAAACTAATAAAATAGTTTAATTTGTGGAATAAAATAGTTTAATTTGTGGAAAAAAATACAATAAATTAACAAATAAAATCAAATTATATATTTGAGAAAGCACATGTCATAGACGGTCTTCTCCCTCTCCAAGAACATACCTGCTGATTCTGCTTGGATTAAACATTTTAGGTGGTGGTTTAAACATGGTCGGTTGTTTATCTTTAAGAGCTTCGTGCATGTACATCATACGTTCCTGTATTAATTCTCTCATCTTTTTCACCCACTGTTGTTTTGTTTCTAATGAAGAGGCCTTAGAAAATAAAATATTTCAAATTAAACCCAATGATCTACAGCTAATCTGTTTGTCTGATGAGAACCATAAGGTCTGTCATTGAGTCAACCCCCAATGTGACTATTAGTATGGTTGCCTTTTGGATTTTCACCAGGTCCTTCGTTTTCATCCCATAGCTAAAGACTCCGCTACAGAAGTGAATCATTAATATAAAATTGTACCATAAGTTAGTCTTGAAATGACATAATTTCTGAATGACAATTTTCTAATTCAAAAATATCAAAAAACAATAAGAGAGATGCATATGGTTTAACATTTACTTTCCTAAAACACTTCATTTATACAATTATTAGAAACTCAAACCACATCTGGTTTAAGGGAAAGTTTACAACTTCCAGTAATACACTGTACCATCTAATTACCTTTAAGATTATTCTGTAATCAGAAATAGGAGCTCGACCAGTCCATAGAGCAAATTTAGTTTCATCACCTTCAATGTGTTCTGTTACATTTATTTCAGATATCTGTTAAGAAAAAAAATATAATTCCATAAATTGTTACAGGAGGCTTTTTAAAAAAATCTTTAGAACTTAGTGACTAGACTTTTTTTTTCTTGAATAGACCTTAGACTGTAAAATACTTTATATGTACTATTCATCGATCATTTTATTGGTTAGCTATTATTCTATATGAAAGAATAGTAATATAATAAGAGTTCTGTCTATCCCAATAGAAAGTGCCAATCAGGGGAGATCACTCTATCCTGTCTATCTTTTTTATCACACAAGCGGCGATCTCATAAAATATTCATATGAATACATGAATGTATAATCGTAAACCTTATCAACAATAAACGTTTAGATACAATGTGAAAATTATATTTCGTATCTTGTGTAAACAGACTTTACATTTGAATCTTGGTCACAATAATCAAACTGTTGTGTTAGTCGAAACAAGTCAGCCAAGTTAGACAATTATCGTGTATATTATAATCTTGATCACTCATTATTGTTAATATGCTGGAAACAAAATCATATTTACTTTCTATTTCATAAAAACTTACCATTAATTTGAATTTAAACACATATTTAGATTTCCCAGTGCTGTCCTTCACTTCCTTTCCAAACACAAGACAAACGTCAAATAAAAAGATATGGCGATCTCGTCCTTTCTTGATTAATTGTTTCGGATCCCAAACGGTGAAATTATCTTGAAGAATAACTTCACCAAGAGCTTCCAGACTATCTTCCATACCAACTAACATACTCAAATGCATGGCATCGTTGGCTTTCTTTGGTACATTTAACATCACTTCTAAACCATCCTAAAGGACAAACCAGATTACGTTAATAACATTGGTCAATATCACATGATCATATTTAAAAATATTATTCTGGTTCTCTGATACCGCTTTATCACTTAAAAAAAGAGCTGCACCACAATTTTCACATTCTTATTACGCCATGTCAAAAATATATTCTGTTTCTCAGATACGCTTGTGTCACTTAAAAAGAGCTGCATGACCTTTTTCAGAAAAAATAGCAACATTCTTATTGGGCCATGTCAAAAAATATTCTGTTGTGAAATATAGGCACAAGGTTTACAAATGCAAAGTCAGTAACATGTTTGTTAACTTCTAGCAGCCACACGCCATACAATGTTGCCGCATGGAGAAGGTAAGCTTCTGAACAGCTGGAGGTGGTATCTATCGCCACTCTCGTTTCAAACAAGCTTCCAATGGCTCTTTACTTTATCATAAACAAGGAGGAAGATATTCCCAGACAAGTGTGTTTTTTAAAACTATCAGAGAGAGAGAGAGAAATGGGGTTTAATGTCCACTTGACACAAACAAGGTCATTTCGGGAATAACACATGGTTCAATTTTATTTCAATAATTCGCACTTGGCATAGGGGTCTTCAGCACTGGGACGAAACCGGAGAACTCTGAGAAAACCAACGAGGTTGGTAAAACTATGAGTAACGGTTACCTTTATTTCTCCAGTATGTTCTTCACAGCATGTTAACAGATCTTTTAATAACAGCTGATACTTTGTAATTCTTTGAACTGGTTTGATTAAGAATGATGCTAGTGGTTCATTTAACTTGTGTTTTTTCTGCATTTCCTGTAATATAAAAATATTGGCTTTCAAACATTGAAGGTTCATTTTTACAATTGATATTCTAGAGCCATATATAACTGTGAACCATACATTCAATTATGGATCTAAATAAAAATATAATAATCTGCCGGACAGATAAAACTGTTCACAGAAAATATTAACCCTTCGATAAATGAAAATATTTTGAAAATTTCAACAGAAAATGGGTAAATTAGACTAAATACTAATATTGGGCTAATGGAAGAACCTAAGAGGTGCTCTATGGTAGTGATCCACAGATCCATTTGCTGTTCACTGCCTGCAACATCTGTGTAGTTTGTGACTTGCCAGCAGTTTGTCTTTTCAGTTTTGTTTGCGTGTAGTGCTAAATCACGATTGCTACATACATCATTTCCGAGACTGTCACACATAAGAATTTGTGTTTTTAGTACAATGTGTCTATAGAACGTATGCATGCATGATAATAGCTCATATACAGACAATTTCAATGCTTATGTTGCTAGCATTAGGTGTCAAGTGAAAATATTATTATTAGAAACATTCAATTGTCAAAAACCCTGAATATTCATATGCATACACTTTCTTTCTAACAGTGACCATTTTAGGACTATAGTAATATCCACTGCGGACTACTTTGAAGATTGTGAGAACTGAATCCTAAATGTTGAACTGAGTATCCTCTTATTTCTATCTTGCAACCAAAGAGATACATATTTGTGAAACAAGCCAAGCAAAAAAAAAAACGAAAGAAAAGAAATCTGTCAACTCACCTCAAAGAATGATCCAGCTGATTCCACTAACAACGAATTTGATTCAGGTTTATTTTTACAATAAGTTACATAAATAGAGAATTTCTCAGCCTGTAATACAGAAAAGATAAAACAATTTATATGTAACTGATACATTAAGGGGTCAGAACATCTTTAAAGTAAGTAATTAACCGGACTAATAATAACTTTTCTGGTTCATAAGTTTTCCTGATATGACCACCTAAAGCAGTTCAAATCTTGATAGTTCACTAATATCATAAACATTGTGTAAAAAAATTACTCTAGACCTACCCATGTTACAAAACAATGGCCAACATCTTCTGGTATAGTTTCATACTTCTCTAACTCCTTTAGAAATATTCTGAAATAATGATAAAATATATCAAAGGTAACAATCATATTCACACAGACTACATACCCAACTGTCATATCATTGTTGTAATATATATACATATGGCGTTTAACACCCACTTGACACAAACCAGGTCATTTTGGGACTCCAACATATGGTACAATTTTGTTTCAATAATTCGCTTGCACAAAGGGGTCTTTAGGAGTGGGAGGAACCCAGCTAACCAGGAGAAAATCCATGAGGTTTGGTAGAAAATCCAACTCGAGTTAGGGACTCGAAACCATTCCACTTGAATTAATGACAGACCTTATATATATGATCCAAAGCCCATACATTATACCACTCGACCATACAAAGCCCAAATAAAGTTTAAAGCCACTTACTTATTATGAAAATGATAAATTTCTTCAATATTTCCAAATATAACTTTATGCTTTCCTTTGATACCGTTTGGTACATTATTACTACTATCACAACACTCATTCATAAAGCACTGAAAAGCAATAAATTATCTAATTAGTAACTTATCTTTATTATTGGTATAACCTATTTGAAAAGGCTTGTCATAATTCAGTTATTACCTACTTTTAATACTTTATAGAGTTTAACATTTTGATAGTAATATAGTTACAATTTTATCTTAATAATTCTCTGGCACATAGGAGTCTTTAGCAGTGGGGGAAACCGGGGTATCCAATGCAAAGGGATCTGACTTCTTGTAACATAAATGTGTGGGTTCGAAACCACGTCACTTGACTCAATGACAGAACTTATAATCTAAAGTGAACACCGTTCACCCCGTCTATATTTTACTAAAACAAACCTCTATAATTATTACCTTAACATTTCTAGAATCAAAAATAAAGAGAGACAAAAATGGGGTTTAATATCCACTTGACACAAACAAGGTCATTTTGGGAGTAGAATATGGTTCAACTTTAAATCTATAATTCGCTTGCACATGTGGGTCCTTAGCAGCTGGAGGAAACCAGAGGACCTCGAGAAAACCCATGACAAAATGACCCTACTCCTTGTCATTCAAATATAAAATGAAAGAAATACAACAATAATTATAAACATGATCCCTGGATTGTGTATGACAATCATCACTGCTACTAACTATTGACTCTATGCAATACTCTACATATATCAATATATGATATCAATTATGCCCATATATAATATCAATTTAATATCTGGCACATCTTTATACAAATATAGTTATATATGATATAAATTATTCCCCTTTATAATATCAATTTAAGCTCACCTTTATACAATTTTCAACATCTTTAACATAAGTTCTCTCTGTTTGTAGTAATTCAGCCATGATAAATCTACAATAAAATACAATCTTATCTTAATAACTTCAAAAAATAAAGTGGGAATTATTTGTCAGAAATAAAGACCAATAAATCTGCAATATATTCAATCTCAGTAATTCACTTATTGGTCTTACTTAAATAAAGACCCAATAAATCAAATATATCTACAATAATTAGAACTTTATTTTCAATGATTTCATTTGTTAAAGCTGAACACTATTGGTCTAAGATAAATCAAATAAAATGGGGTTTAACATCCTACTATTCTGCTCCGACTGGGCTAATGAAGACGGTGGTCTTAAAAAAAGACACGATACATGTTGCTACCATACAATACTCATACTCTGCGCAGCGTTCCTTTTGATTACAGGTAATCTCACTACACACTGCTATTATGAGTGGATATTGTTGTTTTAAATTTTGATTGGTCAGTAGTCTGACTACCAACCAATCACTACCTACCATACAAAAGCTTTACATTTAAAACGAAAGCCAGTATTGGACCAAATATGATTACATAACGTTACGTCATGGCTCACGCTTTTATTATGCCTAATTAACCCGTGCATAGGAGAATACTGCAGTAAAACTAATTGTGTGACAAACGAGGCTATCAAGTCGAACGAAATGTAAACAATACTCTTTGGAAACGAACATACTTTCACCGTTTTTAATACCTTAAATCACTGTCCAAAGTTTTAGGGAAGACTCAGATTAAACAAAGGACTGTCATGTTGCTGTACTTAAGTGATAGCTTTCATTGAACGGGGAGAATAGACACACTCCCGCAAAAGTTCAAGAAACAGACGCTATTCCAGCAATGGTCAGAGAGAGATTTCTCAGGCCATTGCTTCAGTAATATGTACAATACTAGGCCCTCCATTATGCACCACTGACTAGGAGAAACCATGTAGCAAAATCCCAAAGTACGTTTTTGGGCAAACATTTAGATTGGAATAGGCTCCTCCTTTGTTAGTGGGCAACCGACTTATATTTGGAGTGTGTACTTACTCTCTTCTGCGTGCTGATTTACGTTTTTCTTCAGTAAGTTCTTTAGGTCTATGATGTAATTTTTCTTCTATAGACGAATCTGAACGTCTATGTGGTGTGGGTTCTTCAACTTCTGCAGGTTCAGGCTACAAGACAATAATCAAACAGAATTAATTTCTAAAATCCAATCTCATGAATAAAGAAAGAAATAAATAAAAAAAAAAAGACTTCTTTGAAATAAAAAATGTCTTTTTTATGAATTGATGAATACAAATACAATAATAATGTATATAGTGGCCGATTAGTCCAATTCATTATGTAAACATTCTCAAAACCGTATGTCAAAATATTATAGTACAGGATTCAAAAATCTCTTCTTTCAATGAGAGTGAGAGAAATTGGGTTTAACATCCACTCGACACAAACTTGGTCATTTCGGGACTAACATATGGTTTAATTTTATTTCAATAATTTGCTTGCACGTAGGTGTCTTTAGCAGTTAAATGAAACCGGTGGACCCAGAGAAAACCCGCAAGTTGAACAGGCGACCCTACTCCTTGTCACGTACAACCAGGGATTTGAAACCAGGTCAGTTGATTCAATGACAGGCTTTATGCTAACCATTCGTCCATCCAACACCCCTTCTTTCAGTGAAGTCTTGCCTAGTTCACGGTGTGGGGAGAGGAGTACCACCTACGCATTATCATTTTTATACCCCACAGTTTCACTGAGATCTGATTTTGCCTACACTGTATAAGCGATTCTTCCACACATTTATTGTACTTATAGTAAGACGTTAATTTGTCATAGTTTCGGATTTCATTTTACAGAAACCATGAATGCTTTGAATTGCTACTGCCTGACAAAGCTAATATAAAACATTTCAAAATTATACTAAAAAATCTTTAGCATACCTCCTTCTTTTGTACACCGAGTTTTGTTTCCAGCAAACTACGGTATTTTTCCATGCGAGACAGGAAGTCTTTATGGCGTTTATCTACTGCAGCACACCAATTCATTATATTTTTAGCATGTATGTTTCCTTTAGCTACAAAACCATCAGCAAGTTGTAACAGTAACTTCACATTTTCTTTTGTTTCCTGTAAAAATGTTCCATACAAAACACTGATTATAGACCAATGTATTACCCTGAAGTCATCAACTTCATCTTTACAAAAATGTGTGTGGCTATATATGGGCACTGTAATTTCTAACATAACATACCCTTATTGTCAGTCATAATGAAAAGTATTCAGAATCTATTATTTTATGACACTGGCACCTTCATAATATTGAACAAGATTCAGTTACAATCACTATTACCAGGAACCATTGAAATTCAATGTTTTTCTTTGTCTGATGTTATAGTGTCTCTTTGGTGAGGTAGTATGGATCACTAAGATTAGTGATAAAATACCATAAATATACAAAACATATCGGGAATTCTCATATTCAAGCCCTCACGTTATTAAGCCATGGGCTTTATAACGAGTTTAAATTTTCTTTTTAAAATTTATTCTAGAGTGGTCTTCCTTTTAATTTTCAAACTACATGTGTTGGCATGGATCAAGTCACGTCGAATTGGTGTACATTATACTTTTCAGTAGAAATGGTTCATCACTGACATGTCAAATTCGAAATTAAGCCCAGAGCTTAAATACAAGAATTCCTGGTAGTGTATATGTGTCCATAGTAAAGTTTTACATGTATCTATTTCCATTACCTTGGCACGATTTCTAAAATCATAATGTTCTTTTAATAGCACTTCTGTTTCTTGTTGACTAGTACCAACTGAAGTATGGGTAGCAAGATACGCTTCACCATAATCGTGGATCCATTCCAATGCCTGAAAAAAGTAGCATTTAAACATTTATTGGATCTGATATTCATTGAAAATTAGGAAGAAAGACAAATGATCGTTAACATCTGCTAAACATTACAAGACGAAGTCCATTTTTATATCCTTTGGTGCTTCTTTCAACTTAAAAGCAAGGCATGAGGTCAACATGCACCTTCAGAACTAAAATATTTCTTTTAATCTATCTTCCTGCTTCATTATAATTAATATATCTGATAATGTCGTAATTATCAAGAATAGCATGGTAAAAATTATTGACATATTAAAAAGAGAGGGTAAAAATTATTAAAATGAGAGAGAGTAAAATGGGTGTTTCAAGTCCGTTCATCAAAAACTAGGTAATTTCGGGACTAACACATTAAGTTGATTAAAATAAATATATATCCTACCTGTTTAGCACTTTGTTCAAATAATAAAAATTGATGACATTGGTCTAATTTTCGTTTTTTCATTGTCCAGCATTCTATAACTATATTTTCTTGATGTAAAAGTTGATCTAGAGTGGCTGTAAAATGTAATTACAACAATAAAATAATTTCCTTTAATAAAGACATTATACAGATAAATTACAATCTTCCTCGTTTAAAAGTTTGTTGAAGTCTAGCTTAAAAAAACCCCAACAAAACATTGATGTATCCTAAAATCATGGAATTAAAAAAAATGCAGATTTTGAATAACACAAGATTTTAGTCAATAACTTATTTCATTAATTTACCTTTAACATGGCCTTCTGGACTTCGGAACTTCATCTGCATTCCTAAGAAATGGAGATTCCTATTTACATATTTTAAAAATGTTTCTGCTGTTCTTCTGGCTAGTGTACAGGCCTACAGAAAAAAAAAAATATAATGAATGATTGAGATATCAGTTTTGCCTATGATTTCACTTAACATTGGCGCGGACCTTTAACACAAACCTGTAAGTCGGTAAAGAGAGAGAAATAGGCTTTAACATCCAATCAGCCTCCACAAGGCAGGGACTAACATATGGTACAATTTCATTTCAATACTTCACTTGCACGTACAAGTGTGGGATCGAAACCATGCCACTTGACTTTGTGACAGACCTTATGGTTTAAAATACAAGCACTACACAAATTGGCCTCCCAGCCACAATGCAGTCCGTCCGTACGAGATATGATTTGTAACTATTGGTTTAATCAACTTACTTTTAAGAAAGCTTCTTTCTGTTCATTATGCTTGTTGATAAGTTGAATTAAGAAAGACGATTTATCCGATGTATTAGATTTATCTGAGCTACACCAGTCTTCATCACGTTTATAATCTCTATCCAATGATTCTAATACTGACCACACCTACACAAAAAAACATACATGTAAACAAAGGCCTAGAAACACGCAACAATCTGATTCACACAAATGTTTAACAAAAAAATTCTTCCAAACATAACTTAACATTTGTTAGGCAGAATATTTAAAACTCAAATCCTCTAGAAAATTTTAAAGAATTAAAATTCAAAGATTGATAAACAGGACAGAAGAATACTGGACAAGTCTTTAATAAATCTCTAGTGTTGAAAATTGTTTATCATAAAACATCATGTTAGTCATTTTATGTATTTAAATTAATTACTTTGGTTAAGCTGTTTCCTTGCTACATGACATGACTGCTACATTCAAAGTAATATAATTATGAATTATTTTGTGAAATAATTTTACTTTCATTAGCATAGTGTGTAAGACTGATACATATGTATGATAGAAAGACACTGATCATCATTTGCAGGATTCTGAAACCCTTGCCATCTGTAATATTGTAAAAGTTGAATCTCTAAAATGAATATCAGTCAATGGTTCAATTCTATTAACAACAATCTGATTAAAACACAGATCCAATTTCGTTTCGTTTTTTATAGTTCAAAATTTCATTTTTACTTGTCTTTACTACTCTTGGATCTGGAGGACTTGTTATTTAATTCGTGTTCTGGCTGAAATGAGGGGTCAGCCAATCAAATGGTCTGTCGAATCGACCGTTTGACCTTTTCATGCGTGGAACTGTGGGTAGATATTACCAGCCAACGACGTCTATACTATAAACACCAGCGGATAGAAATCATAACAAAACAAAAGTGGATTTTGAAAAGCATGGCGGTCGCTAATTCGTTAATCGAATGACTGACGTTATCGGGTCAAATGTCCCGTGCTTGATACCTGACGTCATAGAACGTGAGCTTCCACTATAACTAGTTAGATCTACATGAGTGTAGGCCATCGAAAGTATAAAAAACGAAACGAAATATAGATCTATATTTTAATTAGATTGTATTAACAAAGATATGGTGAATTGAAAATTTCACAAAAATCAGCATCCTCCAAGCGATGGATAAAATTTTTGGATTGGTCAATTTTAAATCTGAATGAATCACAGAAGGGAGACCTTTAACATTCAAAAGTTTGGTTTAGTTTTCTAAAATCTTTGTTAAATAATCAATTTGAGTACAATGTAATATAGTGGATTCAGACATGAAAAATTAAATATCCAAAAATGAGCCATTTAAGCCCTCTCACCTGTTCTGCTGTTTTATACCAGTTCATGGAAGCCATTACTAATTTATGTCGTTCTTCAGCATGATACATCAACTGTTGCCATGCTAACGTAACATTTTCAGCTATAGCACGAACTAAATCAGAGTTATAATGTTGACCTTGTATCATAGCTTCAGCTTTCTGTGTTACTTGTACAACACTGATATGGGTTTTCTATAAAAACACACAAGATAGTCATTTAATAAAGAAAATAACTACTCTAAACGATTTTCATAAGAGTTCTTGTTACAGTGATCTGTGTCGGTCTTGACTGCTCAGCCCCAGACCACTGGAATATAACTGAACATAAACACTACACACTCTCTTGAAAGTGCAAGATGATTTATTTTGCAGGTTTGATATGATTTTAAAATATCATTCGACCACAGACAGACAGAAATTGTTAAGTTTGGAGTTTCTGCTAGAAAATCTTTGAATTTCAGAATACTTTTTTTTTTGATCCTGACAAGCTATTTTATTATTATCTGTTATGAAATCTTACCTCTATGGCTATCATAAAATGTTCATGTTCTTTCTTCAGTGTTTCAGCTTCTACTAATGTATTAGGGCAAATAAAACTAGCTGTTAACATAGATTCTCCATTTCGAACCCAACATATCACCTGTAATCAAAACATAAGTTAATACAACAGTAACAGGTATACATTCTTTAATACCATATAAACAAAGTTGCTACTGTGCCACAGAGGGTAAGGTGCTAGATCACTAACCAGCTCAGGGGTTCGATCCTGATGTTCGCTGAGAAACACTGACCGAGTTTCTTGCTAGGAATAGTGTCTAGTTGTTTGGATGAAACAAAAAAGCTAGCTCCTGTGTGCATGTAAAGGAACCCTTGACAGTAGGAATTCAAAGTAAGAGAAGGATGTAGTGCTGCTGTCCCAAACAAAATTTCCCACATAGCACACTGTGTTTTTATTTTACCAAAGCATCACTAGTGGGTTACATGACTTCTCAAACATATCATTTATGATTCAGGTTTGCAAACTTGACAATTCAGGTCCTAACGCCATTTTTAAGTAACTCGAGGGCGTCCAAGAACAGAATCAATCTTTTTATATCGCCTTATGTTGCATGGAGTTTCAATGAAATTATTACCTGTCTTGCTTCGATCTCAAAATTTCTTAGTTGCACACACTGTTCCAGACGTCTGCGCTTTTGTTCCGAAAAAGTTTCAAGGTCCACTTCCCGTTCCTGGAGGTACTCCAGCAGAATCTGTATTCTTGAACTGGCATCGTACTGGGAGTCCGACATCAACTGAACACCAGAACTCTCAAATAACTAATACATTCAAAACAACAAGAAAAACACTAACTACGGTACTCTACGCCAAAACAAATCTCTTTATAAATAATTTCGGAAAGTTCTCATCCAACAGATTTTTGTAATTAGAAATTTGCGCAATTCAATAAGGCGACTAGCAAAAAAAACTGGAGAAGTTTTTTCTCTACATGCATCTGAGGCAAATTCAGAAAAATTGTTTATTTAAATTTTGACCATATATGGTCATTTCTATTAACTCTTGAAAACAGGCTTAATATACTACTCTTGTAAACAGGGCTTAATTTATTATGCTTTTAAACAGGGCTCAATTCATTACGCTTGTAAACAGGGTTTAAATCATTATTGTAGTAAACAGGGCTTAATTTATTACTCTTGTAAACTTAGCTTAATCTAATACTCTTGTAAACAGGCTTAATTTAATACTTTTGTAAACAGGACTTAATTTATAATGCTTGTAAACAGGGCTTAATTCATTACGCTTGTAAACAGGGTTTAAATCATTATGCTTGTAAACAGGGCTTAATTCATTACAATTGTAAACAGCAATACTTAAACTCAAATAAGGCAAGATATTTAAAAATGTCCTGAAGTGTCCCCTGTTCAAGGAAATAGACTACTATGATGGGAAATTAATCACAGATGTCTAATGCTAAAATGTTTCTCTGTTATACCTGACATAGTTCCTGTCCACGTTGTATTACTTCATAAGTACAATTCTGCATGTGTAAAACACTTTCATTATGCATCTGTAACAACTGTTCGGCCTTGGAACCATCAGTCACCAATTCTTGATGTTGTAGTTCCTCTGACCATAACTCTAACTGTGAAGACACCTGTAATTACAATAAATATTTCTAATTTTTATTGAATGTTCGTCCGGAAAGCAAGTGGAGATTTCTAACATTCTGAATTTCTGGGACAGTGATGAGGAGTGAATCGACTCCTGTTATAGTTCTACCAGACCAGACATAGCGATTTGTCAAGATAATATTACATTCAGTTGGCGCCAAAATTCTTGTGTTTACTCTATTGACACCTTTCATGTAACTAGGTGACTCTAATTCTGGAATGCACAATTCCCCCTGCCCCTTCGTCTATTAATTTGAATGTAGTCACCATTATTTAGTACGGTGATAAAAGGATGAGCACTGGTAAAGGGTTAGTACATGTAATACGACTCAGTGATGACACTTTGTAACAGTGAACATTTTTTCGTTTGAGTCAATATTATTGTTTCATGGTCACAGTAAATATAATATTTTCAGACAAAAACATGTTTGCCCCATTTGCCATCGAGAGAACCTATCTTGAAGGAAAATTGCTGTTTTATTCCTAGAACAATACACTAAGCCATTTCATTTCACCAATGTCTACATTGTACATTTAAGAAATTTAATTTTAAATTTAGGAAAGCAATAATTCAAAATTACAAATTTAAATCACAAATACATTCTGGTTAACATTACAAATATAAAGAAGAATGAAGAGCGTTTATGTAATAACATTTTAGGTGTGGTGGGATACACAAAAGATATTCAATAATACACTAAGTCTTAGCTCTAACTGTTGCAAAGATCATGAATGTGTCTTTAACTTAAAATAAAATTTTGCCAAAACATTGCACATTTTTCTGTTTAAAGGCGTTGGACCGTTATAGAACCTATTGATTTAGAGCAATTTAAAGTGTTTTGGACTATAATGGTGTTAATTTGATTAGTACAAGTCAAACTGTGTACAGTTAAACATTTCTTTTTGTTATAAGTTTAAGTCATTTTGTTACAAGTGTTACTTATTTTGCTATGTAAGTCATTTTGTTACTAGTTTGTTGTTTTTGTTAAGAAGGGGTTTAACATCATATTGACACAAACTAGGTCATTTTGGGAGTAACCTGTGAATGAGTGAAACCAAAACACACAGATTAGGCCACTTGATCATATCCAACTCTCTCATGAGAGAAAATACACATAAAGAACCTATATAATATTTAATCGAGTGCATAAAGAACTTGTATATTTGATTAAGTAAGATCTAGTATATGTCAACAATTTGCACAGTACATGTATATCTAATGTATTACCCAACACACAATATGTGTTAAGACACACAGTTATATGGTTTAGTCCACATCATCATGCCTATACAAGCCTGCACAAATTTCACTGATGAAAACATGTCACTATTATTGTGCAGATCTGTGCATTATACGAATGCATAAATTCAAAGCCTGATGTTGTAGCACACTCTATATCCTATATAGATATATACATCACCATAAAACATCTCTCATGTGTTTTCATTATTCAATAAGCCTATTCAAAACTGACATGACGGACAATAAAACATCAGTGATTGATATGGGTAATAGGATCTGGAAACTATTAATATGACAAACATGTGGAGTTACGATTTATTCTGACAACATGATCCAACAATCTTTTATATATCACAAAACGCATAACTCAGAAAATTTTGAAATTCAAGTCTAATGATTACTTTAAAGACATATTATGGAGGAGATGACTCTGCAGGTCCTTTTTCTAGCATCAAATGTATAAATTATAATTTAGACATTTATTCACACGACAAGCCCATAATTAATTGTCTATACTATCAGATGTCATAACTTTGCTGAGAATAAAGTAATTTGACTGAAATTTTCGATATATCTGCAAGTCGGGTGTTGGCTACAAAACTAAAGGGGTGCTGGATGACTGAAAGGTTAGCATGTGCACCTGTATCGATCATAAGGTCTGTCATTGAGTCAACTGGCGTGATTCCTGAGTTCTACGCGACAAGGAACCTATCCAACCTCACAGGGTTTTCTCTGCGCAAGTGAATTATTGAAATAAAATTGAACCACGTGTTAGTCCGGAAATGACCTTGTTTGTTAAACCCCATTTCTCTCTTTACAAACTAAACTTTATTACTGAATCAACAATCTTAACCCACTGAACAGTCAAGTGCTGATTAATTTATTACTTTGATTTATTACATGTTGAGATTAACAGATCAACTTATTCTAATAAAAAGTTATAATAAACTATATGGAGAAAGTATAACGATGTCACTGTGACATCACTGGTACTTTGGGGGGATTAAGACTAAGACTGTTTATGATAATTGGCATACAGTGTAGATGTTTTTAAGGGAGATCCATATTTATAATTGTATTACAATATTATAGTAAACACTAGCTTCAAGGTCATTTTATGCACTCTTTAAATAGAAATGTGTCATAAGAACAGGATGTGAATTTGTGTAGCAAATAAAATCAATCTGATGGGGGTGCTTCATTGTACAATTTTATGAAAATAACGGTTTCTATAATGGATTAGGAACAACGGTAGTTAAGTGAGTAAGACGCTGGTTCAATAGCCTGGACGTCGTGGGTTCGACCCCAGTGTTGGCCGAGAAAGTTCACCAGGATTTTCCGGCATGTTTTCCCTTGTCAGTGGTGCAACACAGAGGGTCTGACAAGGACAGCTGTCTAGTGGTTCGGATGGGACAAAAAAGAGGTCCTGTGTGCACATTGGCATACACGTCGAAAATTCCATGTACAGGCCAAATTTCCCTCATAGGATACCGCATGCCGTATACCTTCCTTTATTATCCCAGTCCAAGCTGGGGGGTTGGGATGGCCTAGTGGTCTAGAGTGCCGCGCTTCGACCTCTAGCTGGCCGGTCACCCCTGGCTTGTGGCTGTGGTTTCGAGCCCTGGTGTGAGCGTACGTGGCATGGAGATAGGGGCGCCTTCTCAACCTCGTGGGTTTCCTCCGGGCACTCCGGTTTCCTCCCACTGCTAAAGACCCCTACGCGCAAGCGAACTATTGAAATAAAATGAAACCATATGTTAGTCCCAAAATGACCTGGTTTGTGTCGAGTGGACGTTAAACCCCATTTCTCTCTCTCTCTCTCTCTCAGTCCAAGCAGAACACTAGGATATTAATTAAACCTCAGTTCATTTCTATCATGGATTATAGCAGCTAAAAAATATTCTTTGAATTGGGCTGACTAGATCTGTTATTTCTTATAGTGTTGAGACTCAACATCAAACTTTCAAATGACAAACCCTGTCTTATATTAACATATTTTGGGGGCTTTATTATTTGATAGATGTACAAGAAATAGCATGTGCAGTGTTTTCAAGGTCAATACAACTTACTCTAGAAATTGTCATTAAAGGTTGAACATTCATTGTCAATTTGTTTCACAGAGAATTACTTACGAATTATCCCTGTCACAGATGACCGTCCACAACACGTGCATTGACTTCACGTGGTGTCAGTCATTGGCTCAATGGCTCGTGCATTGTTTACATAACACCTAACTGCTTCGGGCAAAATGATGCATTTACACTAAATAGGAAATATTTTTTAACTACAAATACTTCAAACGTCTTTATTTTTCTTATACTTCAAAAAAATGTCTGAGAATTTAATTTGTCGGAGTAAAAAAGTTCATATGCTGAACTCATTAAGTCTCGTCGATGTCATCAGTGATTGTAGCGGCCAAGCGAATATTCACTGCGGGATCAGTTTGATTCATTGTCTGTAACAACTAATCCACTTGGAGCTTTGTGGGCATCCTACCACAGCACACTTTCACATACAGCAAGAAAAATTAAGGTGACTTTCTTACCTCTAAGGCATCTCTCTCGAAAACTCGAAGCTGTAGACATAAGTCAAGTTTCATTTTTCTAGCTGCCCATAAATCTTCCAACTGATTTCTACTTTCATTTAGTTGGTTTAAAACTCCTGGAAACAAAATACAAATCAATAATATGCCTCATTACTATACCATTGCGTTAGTTTCTGAGATATGGAGGCCCTATATGTTTACATCCTGATTTCATATTACAATTAAAATGTAAGGAAGCGGGTCTTGCGGCGCATTTCAAGGAATTTGACCCATTAATCTGCAAGTGTTGTGTCCTTCCTGCAAGTGAACTTAATATCCTTTCTCTATTTATAAGATGATAATACACCAACAACCACATGAATTGTGTCAATGTATATATGTATACCATTGAAAATAACTCTTTTATTACAGAGACATGGGGCAGCAACATCAAGAAGATTCAGTCATCCACATCTCACACCATTGTATACCAAAAACTATGTCAAATTTCTAATTAGCAAAAGGTATAACTTCTATAATAGGTTGAGGTGTGGATATAGTTTCATATATATAGCTTCAAGGAGCCCACATTTCAAAATTCAGTAACCCTCCCTGACTTGGTTTGGAGCAGGATAGTAATTCAAGTTACTAAATATGATGAAAGTTCAAAAATTCTGTGATGCAGTAGGATTTCAGTACTGACCCACAGAGAGAGAAATGGGGTTTTAACATCACACTTAATACAAACAAGGTCATTTTGGGACTGAGAGAGAGAGAGAGAGAAATGGGGTTTAACGTCCACTCGACACAAACTAGGTCATTTTGGGACTAACATATGGTTTCATTTTTATTTCAATAATTCGCTTGCGCGTAAGGGTCTTTAGCAGTGGGAGGAAACCGGAGTGCCCGGAGGAAACCCACGAGGTTGAGAAGGCGCCCCTATCTCCATGTCACATACGCTCACACCAGGGTTCGAAACCACAGCCGCAAGACAGGGGTGACCGGCCAGTTGGAGGTCGAAGCGCAGCACTCTAGACCACCAGGCCATCCCACCCCCCCCCCATTTTGGGACTAACCTATGGGATTTCTTTCAGTAATTGCTTGCTGGGTCTTTAACTTGTCGGGGGTGGGGAGGGAGCAGAGAAGACCAATAAGATTGGATTGGATAGGCAACTGTACTTCTTCTCATATAAAAGTATAGGATTGAAATCCTGTCATTTGCATAGAATTTTAGTCCACTTGGACACCTTCGCCTCACCCAACAAATTTTAACAGTAATACCCTTAGCTTCAATCACCACTAGCCAGCAACTAGCCCTTCATTTTGTTTCAAACTGGTATAATTAATCATTAGTCGAGTTAATAACTAAATCATCTCTCTTCGTAATTGTATCCAAGGATTTTGTTATCATGTTTTATTTCTAGCAGTCAGTCTTTATTAGGCTTGAAGAGAGAGAGAGAGATTTTAATATCCACTAGATACAGACTAGGTTAATTTGGGACTAACATATGGTAGGTACAATTTTATTTCAATAATTCGCTTACATGTAGGGTCTTTAAAAGGGGGAGGAACTGCAGACCGTCAGACAACCATGCATGTAGTTGGGCAGGCAACTCTATTCCTTGTCAAGTATAAGCATGTGATCATAATCACACCATTTGCTCAATGACAGCCCTTATGAATGTAGGCGACCAACCCAACCCTGCTAAACAAAAACAAAAAATATTGATAACAAAACCTTACCTTCTATGTGTGACGAGTCTTGATTTGTATTGGATTTCTCTTGGTCGACATTCACAGTCCTGTGAAAATGGAGATGAGAGTTTGGGCTAATCCATTTGTAAAATTTCTTAATGGCTATAAACAGCATGCACATCATTTTTAACAGAAACACCGCCATAAAACAGAACATTTTGATCACTAATATCACAAACAACATGCCAAGTTTGGACACGATAGTTTGGACGGTAAATCCAAGCACACTCGTTCTGCGCAGAAACATTCTCCATTTGCAGCAAATACTGTGGGACATCAGTCGTAACTTGTAGGTATACATTTTCAATAAATAGTACATGCAAAAGTTTATCTTCACTTGAAATCTACTTTCATATTGGCACATGTCATTCACTAATCAATTTTCACTATTAACGACATTCACCGGGATATTTGATTTACACCTACACAGATTTTATTTACATGAATTCTAATCTTATACATAGTTTTATTTACATTATCATGCAATTATCTCATACTTTTTTTTATCTTATCGAACAATAGCACTCCCTGTAAAGTCAATCAAATCAAACATTTCTCTGATCACATCTTGTCCACAAAATTTCATATTTCACATATTTACACTTTAAATAGAAGCACATGCAAAATAGAGTACAGGCATAGCATGCAAACGTGCAGTTACTAAAACTCAAGTCATAATGTCACCAATTTGTTACCGTACCAAACATAACAGAAAGTAACAGAACTCAAAAACATTTGATAAACATGAGCACATGTGTTGACTTATCTAACATGCTCCCATCCAGGTTTTCTCAGTCAACATAAGAGAAATCATATCTATAACCTGATCATAATGAAAGCCTATTATTTATACTCTCCCCTTTTATCTCATTTGTGTGGGAACAATAAAACACCTTAATCTGAGCTGATTACTAATTCTTACACCACTTGTATATGACACCTACATACCTAGCCACTATATATACTATAGGTTTACAGCAGGGCTCACTATTTGATCAAATCACATTCTTAGTGTGTACAAATGTATGTCAGTTACATACTTAACTTATACACAGACCATACACAGTACTTAAATAATTTGTCTTCATGTCTCTTAGTCAAGTGAATACTTGAAAAATATCAACGTCGACCCACGAACAATTTCCGAAAACAAGGTCATCATAACTTTACGTCATTTTATATATTTGTTCACCGTCAACTTCAATTCTCGGGAGGGATTATACTTTAACACACATGGCCTCACTTTCACTGAATATATATCCATCTGCTCAATAACAAGTAATCAAAATCAAGTGACTGTCGTTATTTGATATCTTTTATATCTGGCTCTTAGTTCATAGTGTGGAAATATCTCAAAATATCCATGTTGGAGTTAATATATAAGGTTGACTGCACAGTCTTTCGTCATTTACTCACTACCTTTCCACACTATATATATATACCTACTACACTATAGACTTTAGCTTATTCAGTTATATATAAATGCATAAATGACATGCTTCAATGAATGCCTACCACCTTAATTTTGAAATATATAGTCAAGATCACTTCAGTCTTTCTATATCTGAGCTCAAGGTTAAAGTTGATGAAGGATTTCTTTTCAGTTGTAAAATTTAATATTATTTAAGAAGATTATATTATTCAAGGCGTGGGACATATTACATTCAACATGAAGGAATAACAAATTGACAGCCAACAACCTGTCATTATTTGTTACGACTACCATCTGGTTACCCTATGAAATCTAAATAGAAGACATAAGTACAATAACAGGATTGAAATTGGGTGAACCTCAATAACGGCCTATTCTAATATCGATTTACAACTGTCATGACATGACATGAGCGATTTTATACGCACGCAAATGTGCACCAAGGATCTTAGTTTTGAGTACAAAATTAGAACAAAAAAAGTGAATATAACATGCCAACACGTGTCCCTCTAAGTCATCCTTTAAGTTTCTCAATGTTTCTCAATACTTCAAATCACTGTTTAACAAACAATGTCGATCTTTGCCTCCTTCTTACCCTGAGTCAAGCAAAGTTTTTCAAATATTTGTAAAGGTACATTATTAATAATCTATACTTGATTAATTATAATAGAGAGAAAGAGAAAAGTGAAGTTTAACATCCACATGACACAAACTAGGACATTTCGGGACTAACATATGGTTTAATTCTATTTCAATAATTTGCTTGTGTGTAGGGGTCTTTAGCAGTGGGAGGAAACCAGAGTACCCAGAGAAAACCCATGAGGTTGGACAGGCACCCCTATACCTTGTCACATACAACCGAGGATTCGAAACCACACCAATTGACTCAATGACAGGCTTAATGATACAGCACGCACACGCTAACCACTCTAATTATAACAGAAAGAGAGAAACAAACTAGGTTATTTCGGGACTACCATATGGTTCAATTGGCTTTCACGTAGGGGTTTTAGCAAATGGAGGAAACCTGAGGATCCACAGAAAACCCACAAGGTTGGACAGGTGACCCTACTCCTTGTCAGTCACGTACAACCAGGGAATCGAAACCATGCCAGCTGACTCAATGGCAAATCATATGATATGACATGCACACCTAACCATTAAACATTCAACTCCCTGATTAATTGTAACAAAACTATACCAACTACCTGTATACTATAGAATCAATTATTGAATAAATCGGACATCTAAAATAACGTAAAATAGAAGGAGATTGTTCATACAAAAGAGAATAGATCATATGCATCTAGAATTTGCAATCTGATTACAGTAATGATAATGTCTGCATCCACAGAGGGTGATATGGCAGACAAATGTTTCCAAGGAACCATGCCTGACAACCCAGTCATGTTTGAGAGGTCAGATCTGCCTAACTTGGGAATGGGCAGACAACAAGTGCAACAAAAAAAGGAAGAAAAAATATACCTCAATCTACATATGGACCACTACTGCTACTTCATTTTATTTCAAATTCATTAGAAAACCAAAATAATCCAAAATTACTTTATAAGCAAAATAGTATTACCGGTACATCCCTTTAAATTAACTCTTTATTTAATCAAATGCTGAGTAGTTTTGTTATTCAGTTTTACACATAGATAATTATTTTCTGCACCATGTCTCATAAAATATTAACATGTACCGTGTAACCCATGTTATACCATAATCTATTACGGGTCAAGTTTGGTGCCTTTAATAAATAATGGGTAGGGCAGGCCTCAGCAGACGGGCAGGTATCCATTGATGCACAGGATAATATGGAAACTTTCAATTGCAATTTAAGTCCTTGTTAACAGAATTATATGTAAATGTTGCTTTCATTATAATAGGCAAACAAAATAGTTAGGAGATTTTTATTGTGACTATGGAAAAAAATCAAGTTTGGTGACCTAATTAAAACAGATATAAACAAACATGGTGGTTATAAGCTATTTTAAATACTCCTACACACGATGGCTTTTGTGAATCAACATAATAAAAAGGTCTGATCTGATAAAGTAAGATTATAAGTCTATTTCCTTGTAGGGTGAAGTAGATTAACGTCAGACTCATTTTGTTAGAAGTCAGCGTTCAGATTAAATGAACCTCAGATTGTCCTTCGCAGTAGACGAAAACTGGAGGACCCAGTGAGAACCTACACATTCAGAGTGGAATATAAATTGTCTGATATGTCACTCTTCTGGACAGGACATTGAGGTAATGAAATGCGAATCAACATAAGAAAATCATAACAATCATAATAATCCTCATCATAGCCAATAATACTACAACAGAATTTTCGAGGCAACAAAATATCTTTTAGTTGTTTAGTTAGTTCAACCCCAAAACATATTTCTACAGTTCTGATGAATTTTCCAATAATCAAGGTGACTCAAAGCATAATTTTTTTTAGAAAGATCAGCTCAGCCAATTTTATGAAAAAGAGGGAGAATGAGATTTAATATTCAGTCTGTAAAACTAGATGATTTTGGAAAATCATATATCATTATTTCACTAAATCGCATGTTAATAAGACCGTGGGGTGGGGGTAAATGAGGTAAAAATCCATGGTGGATCAAAAATGACTGGTGAAAATTTAGAAGTGGAAGTCCTGCAATCAAATCCACTTCTTGTCACAGAAAATTTAATCAAGGAGGTCAAGTTATCCTTAATTGATGGATATTACGTAATCAAATCAATATTTATATTTGACATAAATCAAAGGTAATTAATTATATCAATAATATGTAATTAATAACTCACAGACAAGTAGTAGTAGTATATAATCTATGTTTAATTAAGGAAATATTAAATAACTGTTTACACTAATGAGTTATTGAACGCAAGTCATATTAATAACTCAGTTTATAGGGAGGTGTCATCATTCAACTCCAGGAAAAATATGTTTATGTTGGTGAGTGAGAAATGAGGTTTAACGTTTACACGACACAAAATAGGTCAATACGGGACTAACATATAGTTCAATCTTATTTAAATAAATTGCTTTGCATAGGGGTCTTTAGATGTGGGAGGAAACCGGAGGACAAGGAGAAAACTGACGAGGTCGGACAGGCGACTCCACTCCTTGTCATGTACAAACCGGCAATCAAAACCATACCAGTTGACTCACTGCCAGACTACATGAAACAGCTCGCACATGCTAATCATTCGGCCATTCAACAACAAAGTGAGTCGTGTAAGGCTGCATCAAAGTATTTAGTAATAATAGATCACATGATTTTCAAACACACAATTTATGCAAGGGATATTTGAAATATTTCAGGAGTTTCGTTTTATTTTATTAACAGTAATATTTTGATCTTTTTATTATTATTTCGAGATAATAAAGGCTTGTTTATGTAATGACAATGATAAATAAATCAATGGTCGTTTCTAATAAAATGTTTGTATTGTGTACAAATATACATGTACATGTACATTGTACCATTTATAAAGTGTTTGTATTGTATATAAACATCTCATTATAAAATTTTTGTATTGTGTATAACAATATTTACCATTTATAAAACACTATGTATAAATCAATTGCAATAAAATTATCATTTTTCATACCATGTAACATGACATATAGTACAACATATATTAGAGATATAATCTAGTAAATATTGACTAAATTTTGTTCTCTATTTATAGAATCAATTCAATATACATACATTATGGCGTCTGTTATTAGTGATAGAGTATATCATTAATTTACACAAGTTTGCTTTCTCTATGCATGATTAGCCAATAATATTCTTAACCAGTGAAGCAAACGTTTATAATTTTTTAAAATTAATAATAAAATGTTTTTATTTACTAACTCAAAGGCTAATGTTTTGATGGACTATTATATAGGTGGAATCAATCAACCAAGGTTATTTTGGGACTGACATATGGTAATTTTTCATTCTACAGTTATGTGTGCAATTTAAGAGGGACTGACATATGGTTCAATCCTATTTCAATGATTCGCTTGCACGTAAGGGTCTTTAGCAGTGGGAGGAAACCAGAGTACCCCGAGGAAACCCACAAGGCTGGACAGGAGACCCTACTCCTTGCCACGGACAACCGGGGATTCGAAACCACGCCAGTTGACTCAATGACAGGCTTTATGATACAGCGCACATGTGCTAACCATTCGGCCATCCAACCACCCCTACACAGATTGATGTGTTTATCTCCTAAATGGATTATTATAAATGGAATTCTTCTAATGGATTATTATGAATAGATTTCGCCTTTATTTTGATATGTTAGTAAAATATCAGTTCAAATTCCTAAGTTAACAGTAAACCTTCTTTATTTGTTTTGAGAGTACAACAATTAAGGCCACCTATATCAATTTAAATTCAGCAGCACAATAGATTTGAGAGAGAGAGAGAGAGAGATGAAACTAGGTCATTTTGGGACTAACATATGGTTTCAATTTTATTTCAATAATTCGCTTGCGCGTTGGGGTCTTTAGCAAAGGGAGGAAACCGGACAACCTCGGTGGAAACCCATGAGGTTGAGAAGGCGCCCCTATCTCCATGCCACATACGCTCACACCAGGGATCGAAACCACAGCCGCAAGCCAGAGGTGACCGGCCAGCTAGAGGTCGAAGCGCAGCACTCTAGACCACTAGGCCATCCCCCCCCACCCAACAGATTTGAAGAGTATATTTCTGTATCATTACTGATAGTAAAGTAATATTTAAAGTTAATGATGCATCAATTAATGTTAATACATCAATTTCTAATTTCTTGTCTAATATGGTCCAACATTGTCAACACTCTGTTAGGATTCTTGTAGAAGCACCACACATAACTAACTAAACAGTTGCAAGACAAATGCTTGGGTAACGATGAAAACAGAGACGAAACGAAAAATGGATATCGCTAGCAATAAATATGAAACCAAGTGAATGGTTTCACATTAGTTAGTTTATATAAGATAAAAACATGCATCACAGCAAAAAACGAAAAATTTTCCATGCACCTTTTAACACTGGTTTGATTTTTAACAAAGAAACACAAACAAAACTTACTGCAATTGTTGAAGCAATGATTCTCCTTCACCAACTGTGTGCATTGCTGCTTCAATAGTGGTCTCCCTTTGTTGATTAAACTGTGCCAATAATTGTTCAGCTCCTTCCACGCTGTCTGCAATCTCAGAACTCTGTAATTCCTGCTGTAGTTCTTCTAGCCAGGATGTCAACTAAGAAAACAGAATAGAATCAGAATGACTATAAAAGTTATTATAACATAAAGAAATCTGCTAAATATGAGACAATAATCAAAGGGAAATGACTCCAGTTTAGCTTTATGTTAATTATGCAATGATCAGAACCTTGTTTATAAGGATATATTTACAATACGACTGATGCTTCTAACGTAATTTCAATAACAGTGATTGTGTATCATTTGGAGTTATAAGTCACTATTACGTCGCCTTCAGGTCTCCTGCGCACTCAATTATTCTGTTTCATGTGTGAGGGGAAATGAACCAATATATACAAGGAAAATATAAATATAAAATCTTCAAGAAGGAATAATACTTTTCTCGGCAAATTCAAAACTATTGAATGAGTCTAGGTTAAATATGCTTAGATTTTTAATAATAAAATTCACCATTGCAATAAGTACCTCATTAACCAAATGACATAATAATTTACAATACTTAAAAAAAATAAACAAATAACTCACCTCATGTACATGTGTATAAAAAGCTACGGTCATATCTATTATGGCCTTCCGATGTTCAAGTTGAGTTAAAAAATTATGCATTCTTTCTTCTAATTCATGAGCTTCTCCATAAATTTCTTTAGGATCACATTCACCTGTTTGTGCTAGTTCGTCTGCAGCAGCTAATAATTTCTCAGCATTTGTAATTGTATTCTGGAATTTGAACAGAAAGAGGGTTACATTAAAAAGCTAATAACTATTTTCAAAATATCTGAAAAACAAAAGAAGATTGCTGTAGTGAAAACAAAAAAATGGCAAAAACTGTGGATGGTTAATGTATAAAATTAAGTAAATTAGGGGCTCACAGACGAATGACAGATAAAATCTGATATGCATGACTGTCAAAGTATTATGTATTCATCAGCACATTAGGAATACATTTTTTTACCAATTACTTTAATATCTAGAAGGGGTGCAACTAAGCAATATGTTAAATCTGGGTTTTTCCGGCGTCAATGTATTAGTCTGGAGATGAAGAAATAATAGTTCTCTCTTTCGACAGAGGTTTAATTCCATTTGACACACAGCAGGAGAAAACCTGAGGACCCAGAGAAAACCCCATGAGGCTGGACAGGGACTCTACTCCTTGTCACATGTAAAGTAATCAATTGAAAGCATGCCACATGACTCAATGACAGACCTTATGATCTAAAGTGTACAGGTTAAACCATTTGGCCACTCAACCCCCCCCCGCCATAATTGCTTGAGAATCACATTACATCCACAGTGCAAATAAAGTAAAAAAATTTGTAGTTAATAGCACAAAATCAACTCTGTAGACCCACAGTTGGCTTGGATACAGCTCGGATTTAAACAGTTGTCCTTCTAAAATTAAATCAGAAATGGCTGACCAAGATAACATTTACTGTTACTCGGTGACGTCGCTACTGAGCATGTTGCTGGATAATCAAGAATATGTGGGTGGAGTTATCGTCTGTCAATCAATTTCTTTTTTATCATCTGTTTTTGAATTATTATAGCAAGAATGGCCAACTCTTTATTAAACTCTTAACTAATGTATCTTTAAATGAGACAGTTATTCTACTTTTTTTACGCTGGAGTTCTAGACTAATTTAATTGCATTTTGGAAAATAGGAATCACTGGTTCCAATATGAAAGCAATATGGCAAAGAAGAAATATCGGAATTCAGAAATTATCAACCATTCCCCCCTAATGGGACGACCTAATGTCAGATCTTGTAAAGTATTCGTTTGTTCAATATCTGGTTGAGGGCTAAGCCATTTATCTTATTATTGATACCAGAATTAATTACAACATAGAACAGTGTTTGTACACAGCTTGTGATAATTGATCTTTTAGAAGCAGGTAAAGTCCTCTCTAGAGACAAAGGGAGATAATTCTCACACATCTGTTGGACGTCTTTATCCAGACATCTGAGTGTTATATTATACTTGTACAAACTGTTAATAAATGTTTGACTTGGTCACCAGGTGTAGTAAAAGTTATATATAACTTGGGTTTATTATTTTTTATACCCTAATCCATCATGTATATGAGGCTGCACTAGGGAATGTCTACATGCATGCCAATGGTTTTAGATTTTCAATGATGAGTTACTTATGGTGAAGTGGCCTTGTTCTACCAAAAGGAAAGTGTTCCTTGATCAAAATCCAATTTGTATTGACTCATGAAATGAAATGGTGTTTGAAGTCCTATTTTTCTACACCAATTGGGTTATGAAGACAGAGTGCTATGGAACATTCTCGGCCAACACAGGGATAAAACCCCGGACACATACACCCCTCCCCGTTAGCGAGACAGAGTACACTGGAAGCAAATCAACCTTTGCTAGCTCTAAAATCTTTGTCAAAAAATCTACTAAAGCGTAAAAGTATAACTAAACATTGCTTTTGCAATTCAATAGGGTTCATCCAAATGAATGATCTCATAATTTTACATTCTGTTGCGATCTCTGACCTTTACACAAAATTTTATAAATTGGACAGTAAACAGATGATGATTCCACGATTTGCTACCTTTTGTATTTGTTGATTTTTGGAATAACAGAGAACATTTCACTGTATTTCTGGAACATTACAATATCATAAAAATCCCCAATAACCAGATAGTGTCGTATTGTATCACTTACCCTAGCAACAGATTCAAAGTGTTCATGACTCTTCTGTAACGCTTTAGCACGTTGAAGTGTTTTTCCTATTGATGTATTCTTCCTCAAAAATACATCTCCATGATTATCTAACCAGTCTATAACCTGCAGACGGGAGAGAAAAAAATTCTATAATTATCACAAACAAGACTTTTTCTGGACCTGACAACATCTCTATATATTTTGTAAACGAGAGAAATGAAATCAAATGGGGTTCAACATCCTACTGTTCTGCGCACCCACTGCAGCTTACTCTTATTTCGAAATCCAACTGTCAAGGCTGCTTTTACATGCACACCAGTGCGCACATGGGACCTTGAGTAATCTAGAAATCTGACCAAAGTATCTACCAATGCAAGGGATGCATGATTCAATATTTTGTACTTGAAATCTCTCAATCCAAAAACTAAATATTTCGGACAAAAGGGCAAGCACAAATGGAATGATATTATATTGACCAATTATCATATCACATCTGTTTTAGCGACTGGTGAGGGTGTGTCAGAACTCAATTCTTTGTCAATCAATGGCATTTCCATCAATTTGAAATGTTCAGGACTGACAATACGATATCTGTATTGCTGAAAATTCTGGGGGAAACATAAAGGTGTTAATATAAAGTTTGTTGTACCTGTTTCACATCTTGTTGAAATAATCGTAATCCTAGACGTTGATGTAACTTGACCTTTTTAGCATGCCATACTTGTTCTAGATGTCTCTGATGTGCCAATACCTAAAACATAGATTTTATACATGGTAAGGTCTACCTTATATTATATTAGTATTACAGATATTAAGGTTGTTTAAATACTTCTTTGAAAGTAGAAATTCTTAGTAGTTAAAAACAACGCATAAATCATTGACCTCAATCAGTCAAATTTCACCTATTATGATCCCTGTACTGATATATATATGAATTGGAAGCCATTGAAAGTGTAAGGAATAGGAACAAAATTATAGATTTTTATTTTGACCACTCTGAAACAGGTTCACACTTAATGATCAATGGAAATGTATTTATTTCTATCTTGTTCTATGGCACACAAATTAAGGTGGAGGTCATAGAAATTAGTAAGAAATCCCAGAGTGACACAGGTTACATTTACAGAAAAATGATCCACCTAACTTACCTCATGTACAACATCTAAAACATGTCCAGCTGCTTCTGAATAATCAGCTTTAGCTGTTAAAGAATTACTACTACCACAGCTAACTGGTGTCTGTAACGTATCTAATAACGCTTTACCATCACTGCAAACCTATAATACAAAACATAACACATTTAATCACACTTCATCATCAATACTTAGTAAAAAAAAACATTTTATACAACTTTAATTCTAAAGTCTAACCATAAACATGTATTAGAAAATGGAATAAAATGGGTTTAATGTCAAGGGGACAGCCAAGCACAGAAATAAGGCACCCGTCACTGACAATGTCAGGCACAGATTCAGGCTTTGTCAGGCACAAAACTTCTGATGCCTGTCATTTTGTCCGGCACTGATTTGTCTTTTTTACTGATATTATCAACAAATGTCCAGCACTATGTTGAAAATGTCAGGTACTATTTCATTAGTGCCTGACATTTTGTCAGGTACATCTTAAAGCATTATTTCCAGGCCTGGGGACAGCGAAGCTACAGCCTACTCAGATTCCATCTGCACTTCAACATGTACCTGGGACCATGATTTTTCATCACATCTGAACGACTAAACATAGTTTCTTGCCAGGTCATCCATCTGGCACCACTGACAAGATTGAGACCGACCGCTGGGAAACCCTGTTTAGTGAACCAATGCCTTAATCACTGGTTGTGTGTATAGGGTTGTGGCATGTCAGATTTATTGTAACCAACTTAATTATTAACCCCATTGCATTGACATGCTTCCTCAGTGTTACTGGTAGTTTCTATGCCAGGCGCCTCGTCCTACACCACTGACAAGCGGGGAACCACCCCGGAAAATCCTGATGAACTTTCTCAGACAACACAGAGATCAAACACGGGACCTCCAGTACAGATGTATCAATATATCACATCTCTTGTAACTTATTGGCAAAAACAAATTATAAATAGAAATATCTGGTAATTAAGGGATGAAAACCACACTTCTAAGAATTCTAAGATCATTATATCAACAGAATGAAGGGATGTCGACAGTAAGTAGCTAATATAGATATAAATCTCAGCATAAGGCTGACTAATTGTTTCTATAAGATTTATAGTATAATACCTCAGCATAAGCCTGACTAATGGTTTCTATGAGATTTTGATGTTGTTGTAAAGCCTCTTCTAGTTCATCAATAACAGAGGGTATCTTTAAACTTTCACACATATTCTGCCACATTAAAAACTGTGCTAAATACTGAAATAACAAAAACAAGTTTGTTAAAATTATGTAAGCATCACTTTAATTAATGCTAAATAAATATCTTTTTTTCCGAAGTATAAGACACATTTTATTGTCGATTTTGCGTAAGGTAGTCTTCCAAATTATTTTTTCAAAAACATTATTTATTTACAGATTTTGGACTGGAGAAGCCTTTAAACACCTCTTCATAAACATATAAGCATTAATATATATTGAATATATAAATGAAGTCAAGCACTTATTTTATGATGATAACAAACAATCTTTTCGATCAAAATTGTAATTGCGATTGATATGAGAGTCACACTTCTAATCATCTGAATTTATGCATTTTTAATTTATATCATCAGATTTAACAATATATCAAATTCCACTATAGATTCAACTCTTTATATCAGATTCTACTATTTATATTCAACTATTTATATCAGACTCAACTATCTATATCAGATTCAACTATCTATTCTATATCAGATCTGACCCCACGCAAATATTTCGCCAAAAATAATGATTTCTTAGGAGTGTTCTTAGCCGGCCACATCCTCAGCCCCTCCAAAACATTCTGTAGCCCCCACAAATTTTAAGAGCTGGCTACGGGCCCGTATCAGATTCTACTATCTATATCAGATTCAACCATTTTTCAGATTCAACTATCTATATCAGATTCAACTATCTATTCTATATCAGATTCAACTATCTATATCAAATTAAACCATTTATATCAGATTCTACTATTCATATCCGATTCTGCGTGTCCAATCACGCAACTTGGCGCATAACAGACAACTAACCTGTTCTGCTTTCTTGTGAAACATGACAGACATTTTAAGAACTGTACTTCTATCATCTAATGCTGCCGCTAGACTCTTCCATTCTCTTTCTAATTTACTTGCTTGCATTCGGATTGTGTTAGATGCATAATGACCTGAATCACACAATCTCTGAGCCATACCCAGAATTCGGGTTATATTCACGTATACATTCTGGAGAAAAAATAGCGGAAAGCATTAATGAGGACTTCAAACAGATGATTTTATGATTTACTCCAGTTTTTGTTCAGATGTTTACTAAATCTAATTAATATTTCATCTTTATTTTATCCAGGTTTTAATAATGGTTGGCTGCCACTACGTACATGTAACTACTTCAAAATCTTATAAGAAATGAAATGAAATCAGGTTTATGGTCCTACTGTTCTGCTTCGACTTGGCCAATCAAGACGGGCATACGCCACACTGTGTGCAATGAGGGAAATTTGGCCTACTCTTATATTGAATTCTAACTACTAAGGGATGTTTTGCGTGCACGCCAATGTGTACACAGGACCTATGTTTTCAATCCCCGAGAGCGAACCTGTGACCTCCTGACTAGCTAGTCAGGGTCTTACCCACTTAGTCACTGTGGCTCTGAAATCTTATTAGAGTTCTTGTAACCTGTTAAATATATTTTCACCAAGTGAAATTGTCTGTTCATTGGTGTCATTTACAAAAGTACAGTTTTGATTGTAGGCAGAATACCATCCAACAAAATGATACCAACATATAAAATCAATCAAAAATATTTTTGATCCAATCTCCAAAGAGAGAGAGAGAAATGGGGTTTAACAATCACTCAACACAAACCAGGTAATTTCTGGACTAACAAATGGTTTAATTTTATTTCAATAATTCGCTTGCGCGTAGGGGTCTTTAGCAGTGGGAGGAAACCGGAGTACCCGGAGAAAACCCACAAGGCTGGACAGGCGACACTCAATCTCAAAGGAGTAGCTTGATTTTTAACGTAACTTACCACTGCACTAGTAGCAAACTGGCTATGTTCTGTATCTAATTCTACAGCAAATTGATGTGATGTACCTATCTCCGTATAATTCACTAAAAACAGGTCACGATTATGCATGATCCATTCAAACATCTGTAAAATAAAATAAACTGATGTTTCACTTTCCTCAACATCATAGACGTAAAACTATTTTTGACAAGAAAAACAGCTGTGAAACATTATACTAAAATAACAATAATCACTGCAATGTTTTGCTATAAACATCATCTTAGTTCATTGAGTTCTACCATTCTAGATTTTATAATCAAGAATAATACCAAATTTATTAATATACTTTAGAAATGCTAAATTTGTCCCTCAGTGGTGGTCCTGACCCAGTTCACTGATATGGTTTGAATTCTTTATTTTATCATCAATTTCAATCAAAACAAATCTTAAGATTTCTTAAATTTGCCCTTTAAAGATATACCCTCTGTTCAGGTACTTTATTTGAACAAATCTGAATAAAACATCACCTTGGTAATGTACCTTCTAAATCTCGTTGAAGTACATCAAGCTGTTTAAGCGAGAATTTCATATTTTCTAAGGAAGTCAAAACATAATTATTTCTATGTCTTTTGCTCAAAAGGTTGTCAACTCACTATTATACGATCATAGGCATTATTTTACAGACATTAAAATGGCTGACACAGGAAATAATAACACAATTACATCCCCTTTTTTCTCATTCCCCTCCATGGAATGGCGATCTTCAAATGTTTGAATTTGAAGTTGAAAATGATATTTTTGCCAATTTCTCAACTAGCAATATAGTGAATTATAGGATTAATAGGATTATTCTTTAACAAGGTAGGACTGTTTATAGATGCAATCTATTTTAGGGCTTTATTTTAATACTGGAACTTTTTAAAATTTCTAATTGACAAAATGTTTACGTCTGCATCATCACAGATGAAAATGACGATATAAGCCCCTTGGGGGACAGATGGAATTGGCTAAAAACAACACAAATCTTACTTTTTCAACATCTTGTTCAAATATCCTGAGCTGTAGACATTGTTCTAGTCGCATTTTCTTCACTGTCCACAGTTGATTCAGGTGTTGTTTAGTGGAATGAAGATTTTCAAGAAGTTGTGAGATCTGGGGAACTGCAGATTGGAAATCGGTGTTACCCGATATGGTATAAACTCGTCCGCTTTGACCATCTTCCTCCCCGTTAATTCTGGTTAAAATATTTTGACCTTCGCTTCCTAGTATTTCAACTGGTGCCAAAGTGACACGTTTTTTAAGTCGATTATGCTCTTCCAGAACTAACTGGGCACCGTTTAAGTCATCTGGTAGTTCGGGGTTGGTTAGAATTTCTCCCAATTCATCCAGTTTGTCCAGTAAATCTAATGCTTGCCATATGAAGTCCTCTAACATCTAAATAATCAATACAGTTCACAATCAATGATCATTTTATAATAACCTTGTCATTAACTATACACTTAATACTTGCTATTAATGAAGAGAGAGAGAGAGAGAGAGAGAAATGGGGTTTAACGTCCACTCAGCACAAACTAGGTCATTTGGGGACTAACATATGGTTTCAATTTTATTTCAATAATTCGCTAATCATGTTAATTATAACATAAACACAACGTTTTCTCTTTCGCTGACCTTTACCTATAAATCGTAATGCACAAGGCAAAACAAGCCAAATTGCGTTTGTAAACTTTAATTTTAAAAATTTATAAATACATACTTTTTTAGATCTTTAAACACGAAAGTGGTTCTTAATCAACTGAAGGTATATTTTGTGAGTTTTATACTAAATCGAAGTATACAAACAGATCTTACCAATCTAAGTTGAATCCATTGTTCATGATCATAATCTAAAGTTCCATCAAATTCACGTGTTAAGTGTCCAGGATCTACAGCTTTATTTAAACTATCTACAGATATCATACTCGTCTAAAATACAAACAAACATAATCTAACAAAATCAAATTTAGGAGATAGAAAAGTGATGTTCAATTTTATTTCAATAATTCGCTTTCTCGTAGGGGGCAGCAGTGGGAGGAAACCAAAGAACATAACAAAACCCACAGGGTTGGACATTCAACCTTATTATGTGTCACATACATGCGTGAAATTGAAACCATGCCATTTTGACTAAAAGTGCACACATTAAACCATCTGGCCCCTTCAAAACCAAATTAAGTAGTGAGGGAAATGGGGATTAATGTCCACTCAACACAAACTATGTCATTTTAGTATTAACATATGAAACATTTTTATCTTAATAATTCTCTTGCGGGCAAGGGTCTTTAGCAGTGAGAGTAAACCGGAGGACGGGGAGAAACCCCACGAGGTTGGGTCAAATCAATTAAACAGTTTGAGACATACGTTATCAATACATTTATTTTTGTACAGATGTGAAACCTTGAAATTCTTTTCTTTATTATTATCACAAATAGCAATCGTGGTTCCTACTAAGCGTGGACTATGGCCACTCAGTTTCTATTTTGATTTTACTATGGCCCTGATTTGTTTTCATAGTATTATCGAACTTACCTCAAAATTATATTTGGAACTTCCAAGACTTGTTCTCTGTTTTTCCCAGAACTTTTCTGGTTTTATTATGTAAGCTATGTTTATATTTCCTGGGAAACATTCCTGTAATATATAAAAGAGTGTTATTTTCCTTCACAACAATACAACAATATGGCAGTCATTTTGAGTATGATCAGAAATAATATTACAAGTACTTTCATCATGTCGACACTATATTTTGAGAAATTAAAACAATATTTTAATAAATTACCTCTACTGGTTATACAGTATCTTTTAGGCATTACATGTTTTTCCAGAATAAAATGGGGTTTAACTTTTCTAAAACTCCTTATGAGGGTAATTTTGCAGAGAGCAATTCAATTCCACATTGGGTTCTTATTAGCGTGGAAGATCGGTTTTTCAACCCACCCAATCCATCCTTCAACAAGGGAAACTATGCTATAAAATTCTGACAAACTTTCTCAACCAATAAGGGGAATAATACAGACTGCCTGGTTAGTTAGTCAGCCTCTTACTCTCTGAGTAACTGTGGCTTCTTTGTTTGTCTAGACATACAATGTGTGTAGTGTAAGATATAGGTCCTTCAATTTGCAATGGGTAAAGGTTTGTCTGCGATATCATTTCTGTGGAAGCGGACGTTAAAACACCAGGTAGTAGTAGCAATGTGTAAAGGACTAATATCAATTCTAATTTATAAAGTAGACGTAGATGTTACCTGTAATGCCTTTAAGATAGGTTTAACAATCTGCCATGTAGACCCACGCATGTCTAATATAATAGTGAAACCTCGGTCACGTACTTCATCACTATAAATAAACAAATAAAATTAATATCAAATCATAACACCATTGAAACCATACACTTGCCACTAGTCAACTAGTACATCAGAGAGGGTTTTAAGTAGTTAACGCTAACAAATCTGTATTCAACATAATTATTTAATTTAAATTTTGAGGACATAATTATACAGAAATCACCAAATGAGTAATTAAACATGTTTTATTCTACTCGGAACAATAAATCTGGTACCTAATATTCAGAGGCTAAATAGAGAGAGAAAGCCAAATGGAGTTTAACATCCATTCAACACAAACTAAGTCATTTCGGGACTAATGCCATGGTTCAATCTGATTTCAATAATTTGCTTGCCTGTAAAGTCTTTTTGGCATTGGGAATAAACGTGAGGGACCCCGAGAAAACCCATGAGATTGTACAGGCAACCCTTCTCCTTGAAATATACAAGCAGGGAATCATGTCCTACATTGACACAATGCCAGACCTTATGATTTAAAGCACACACGTTACACCATTTAAGGACACCAACCCCACCATCCCCAGTCATTGTTTTTTAAGGCGAGTGATCGCTCTCGAGTGCCTACAGCTCACCTGAATGTCGACCGAGGGGAGTTTTTTCTCCCTCCCCTTAAAAATTGAAAATCACTCTCCTTTACAAAGTCATTGGGTGTTTATTAACATTTATCTACCAATCACTCTCCTTAATATCAGATCACTCTCCTTAATTTCTAAATCACTCTCCTTAATTTCTAAAGCATTCCTCTTATCGAAACTGAGAGAACCTTTTAGGAGAGCCATTTTTTTCAATATGTTGATTGAGGGGAGCTTTTTTTGGCTCTCCTCTGAAATACAAAAAACAACGACTGCATCCCCTGGAAAACTATCAATGGTGTGTACACTTAGATGTACAACACGACATTGCAATAAACTTGCGATAGGAGAACCCTTGTCAAAATGTCTTGCTGTATACATGGATGTGTGTACAAAACTATGATTGTTTTCCATGTAAATTGTCCAATGTTTTGGTTTTTTTTGCTCAATTGTTGAATGCCACTCAAAGATTATGTACGTAGTAATCTTGATTCTTTTATCTTACCTGGGAACACTTGCTAAATAGGTCATTAATCGTCTCAAATCTTCATACTTTAAACGTTCAGGATGGGTGTGATTTGGAAAAGTCATAATTGGTCCACCCTTTTTATCACGTCCACCTAACAACAAAAATTAAATAAATTATTATGTTTAAAAAGTGTATAAAAACAAAAAGTATCCGATCAAATTTCAATGTGGGTGTTGTATACATGTATACAATGGTTTAATACATTGCAACTATAAAATATACATGTAATCCAACTACATTCTTGCCAGGCAAACCTAATTATACCCAAACCAGAGATAACATAGCTATAATATTCAATTAAGGATATGCAATAAAACAATCATAGGCTGAAGTCTGTAATGTCAAGACATCCTTTTCTCGCAAATTTATCAGTAGAGGAAAAGTGATGAAAATAAAAGAGACGTTTCTAATTTCAAGACAAAAAGACTCTTTGTTTTGGTTAAGAAAAAAGTCAATAAATCCCATATGTGTTGGATCAAACACAATGGTGCTTGAACATGTACATTTCAGTAAACAATGCTTGCTTTCAAATTCATCATATTTTAATTCAAATTTTCTCTGGCCTATGCTATATTTCAGTTAAAAAAACAAGCTTTTCAATTAATTTATAATATCAATACAATATGCTTTCAATCAACTACATGTACATGTATCAATTAAAGCCATCATAGACAAGATTCGTTCTTTCTACATGTGCAGGTAGAATCATCATAGTATATTTCATGTAAATGTATCTTGTATTGACTCTCTGTAGTATTCCATTTCATAAAGACTATCAAAGTAGATTAATATCAGACTTATGGGTTGTTTTGATATAATGTACATTATATTGTATATTGAAATTACTCTGTACGATTCCATTTCATAAAGAATATCAAAACTCATTAATATCAGACATTTGGCTTGTATTGGACGTTACATGTACATGTACATGTACCGGTACATTGAATTTAATAATACTATCCTAATACATGTTAATGTAGGCCTATACCGGTACATGTATCATTTTTACAACAAATAATCAAAATTTGGAGGGAGAGAGAGAGAGAGAGGAATGGGGTTTAACGCCCAATCGACACAAACTACATGTAGTTCATTTCGGGACTAACACGTTTCAATTTTATTTCAATAACTTGCTTGTGCGTAGGGGTCTTTAGCAATGGGAGAAAACCGGAAAACCGGAAGAAAACCTACTCCTTGTCACATACAAGCTGGGAATCAAAACCACGCTAGTTGATTCACTTCGGCCATCCAACACCTCAAAATTTGGAGGAAAAAAGTAATTTCACTGCAAATTTCTAAATTTTAATTTTTTCATTTTATTTCTATCAGTAATAATAAATTTGATCAAGAATATTTACCCGAGAGGTAAGCGATCCTCTCCCGTAGAACGGGAACAATGTCTGCTGCTTTTAACCCATCATTTCTTCTTCCTCCTAAAATAAATCAAAACAAAATAACATGGATTTTATAATGTTATGGAACTACATTAATCGACCAATAACACAGTACACAATAGATATCGCTTGTGTGATAAATAACATAATCTACTGCGATATCTCCTTGGGAGATACCGCGTTACATGAATTTTGATTGGTCAATCAAAAAGGAACTACTTTCTTTTATTTTAAAGAAACCGCTTATTTTAAATAAAAAGTAACTTCTTTTTTTGTTAAAAAGAAACAGTTTTTTATTTAATTGATTTTGAATGAAATACTGGGTTAATATATAAGACTTAGCAATAGGTAAACTGCTGTCAAAAAATGATCTAATGTAATCAGATTCAGTAAAAGTGAAATCTATACCAAAGAATTATATTTATTTATTTGTGCACTTAAGAAAGGATTGTCTGATAAATAAAATCTCCAACGCGTCTTCTAGATATAAAAAAATATCAACACTCGTTGATAAAGTAAGATAAAACTCGGCATACATGTAGCCTCGTTTTTTTACATTATCAACTTGTTTTGATATTTTTTGATATATCAAAAAAGACTCGTAGGAGATTCTCTATGTATACAGAAGCATGGAAATCTTTTGTGGAGCCAACACAGTTAAATCAAATATGGAATTCTAATTTGTGAAACAACTGATATCTGCTTAGTCTTTAGAAACAAAAATATGTCATTCTAGCTTCTTCCATCACTACATCAAAGAGATTTAGTTTGTATATTAAAGACCACATAAAATAATAATTCTTAATTGCATATATTGATAGCCAAGGGTTACTAAATTCATTTTACGTCAAGTTCACACCAATCTGATTAAAATTAATTCAGATATTAACGTTTAAACATCAGACAGCAAAAAACGGTTTTCAAATTTTCAATTACAACCTTAATCCGGTTGATTGGCTGGTGACGTCACAGGCACTACACATAATCTATACACATAATCTATACAATATATCACTGTATACACACCACCAGTTAACACGGGTGTATTCGTCGGTCCAATTAACATTTGACTGGCGTAATCATTAACTCGCCATTATTTACATGTAAGCTACTTATACTATACAAGTCAAAGCATTTTCAAAAGTCGATCCTTCTCGTATGGTATTGTAATTTCAAGATGCCACGTTATCGTTGTGTTATTGAGAGTTGTGGAAATTCCAGCAAGGAAAAGGGGAACAATGTACCGGCGTTTCACAAATTTCCCGAGGATGAAATCTTACGAAAAGAGTGGATTGCGTTTGTAAACAATTCAAATCCTGGCAACGTACAGTCACAACAGTGATATGCAGAGAACATGCCTTAATTATTAAAAAAAGTTAAACGACGTTAGACATTATAACCTGATTTTATCGCGCAAACGTATATCCATCAAATGATTTATATTTAGATGTTTGAACACTAATCAACAAATAATACGAGGCTACTTTATTACTAAAACATCGGTGAACAAAGCTGATTAATCTGGTCGGCATAAAAAATGATAATTACCTAATCAACATTCTTTTAGTCGTTAGTCTGATTGATTTATGGCAGGTATAAACGACCCTACACTTGCCATCAATACACGAAGTAGTTAGATGACCCTTCTCAATCCGTTATTCCATTAAGATGGTTACCAACAAAATGTATTTGTACTGTTAATTCTGACATATATTGAGATATTTTTTCGTATTTCATTTTTACGGTCTATTTCAGTGTAATGAAGTCAAAGCCGTATGCAGAAAGACGATAACGGATTGTCACAAATCACGTTTCAATCATTTTTGATGTTTATGATACATTTGGCATGACCACATCTTTTTACCCCGTACTATTTTACTCGGGGGATATTAGAAGAACCACAATACTCTTCTGACGAAAATTTATCTCGAATCGTTTGGACTGCACACACGAGTGTAGAGGGTATTTTACTCGGGGGAAATTAGAAGAACCACAATACTCTTCTGACGAAAATTTATCTCGAATCGTTTGGACTGCACACACGATTGTAGAGGGTATTTAATCACTGCCGTGAGAAAATAGAACGACCGGACATTATCAAACAAATTCTAAATTAGAACAACGATACTCTTCTGAGGAAAATGTATCTCGAATTGTTTGGACTGCACACGATGGTAGAGGGTATTAAAATCGCTGTCGTGAGAAAACAAAACGACCGCACATTATGAAACAAATTCTAAAATGGATTTTAAATTAAAATTACATAATTAATTAATTAACAAATTTTTCCGTAGTCAATTGTTTTTATTTAATTAGGGGGATTAAGGAATCAGTCAGGCGTTAATGAATACACACGCCGGCTGTATATAGGTAATTAAAGAATAAACATTCCGAATATGCATTCGGTCACTGTGACGTCACTGGCGTCTGAGGGGATTAAGAGTGTTTTCAATAATTGGCCAAGTCGTTTTTACGGGAGGTCTATATTTGCGACTTTGAGAGACGATAACTGAATTATTTTTCATCAGATTGATGTTAAACTGCCGTAAAATGCATAGTAACCAATGTCTATAAGTTCGATCAGTTTCGTTTTCTGGTTTTATGTGCTCTTTAAAGCTAAAATGTAGATACGAAGAGATAAATCTATAATTCCTATTTCAAATAGGTGATGGAACATATTATCTACATGTAACAATTCATGAACAATCCAACCAAGAATTCTGACCGGTGTTGCCGTAAGAAGATTTTATAAGCTTGTGATTTGAACTAAAAAGATAGGTTGCCAGGAAATCGCTTAAAATCAATAGGCTTCTTCGTCATATGACCTTAAACACTGTGTATAAATTTAAAGTCAATCGGATAATAACTTTGGCCTCTAGAGCGTCCACAAGATTTTTTGAAGTGATCAAGGGCCATAACTCTGGTAGTTATTATCGGAAATCGCTGAAAAACAATAGGCTTCTTCATCTCATGAACTTAAACACTGTGTATAAATTTAAAGTCAATAGGATGTTAACTTTAGCCTCTAGAGCGTCCACAACTGCTTGTGGACGCTCTAGATAAAGTTAATCAATCGGATATTAACTTGAGCCTCTAGAGCGTCCACAATTGCTTGTGGACGCTCTAGAGGCTAAAATTAATATCCGATTGGACGGACGGACAGGGGCGACGACAATATACGACCTGGGCTAATGGAAGACGAGCATACGTCATACAGTGTGCTATGAGGGAAATTTTGCCTGGGCAACGCCGCTACGGCCTACTCTTATATCGAATTCCAAATGCCAAGGGATCTTTTAAGTACACGCCAATGTGTACACGGGACCTCGTTTTTTCGTCCCATCCGAACGACTAGACAGCTGTACTTGTCAGGCCCTCCGTTCTGCATCACTGACAAGGGGAAACCACGCCGGGTGTTCATAAGCAATAATGGTCAAACTGATGGACCTACAGAAACAGGTTATGACAAAGACCAAACTAAATACTGGCATGTAGAATTGGCTCCATGCAAATAATTCTGTTCCCCTTAGTTTCAGCATTAAAAAATATCTCTTTTATTATTACATGTAATTAAAACCTCTGATCAACAAGTTGAAGGTACATCATGCGAAAATTAAAGTTAAAAATCTTATCACTGAATAAAAGTGTATAATTATAAAGACATGGTCTAGTTATTTCAATACATTAACAATAGACATACAAATGTATATATGGTATTGTACCTGAATCAACTTGAACTGTCAAGTTAATTAGGTTCGTTTATGATTAAATGTCTTTCACCAATGAAAATATGCATCTGGTACAAATTACTTTTAAGTCGTCATTTGTTCATGCATTTATTGTAATGTATACTGGTCAGTTAAAATAGGTTGCCAGGCAATTAACAAATTCTTGAAAATATATGAAATGAAATTTGGTTTAACGTCCTACTGTTCTGCTCCGACTGGGCTAATGAAGACGGGCATAAGCCTATGCCATACAGTGTGCTACATGAGGGAAATTTTGCCCAGACTGTGGTACTATGGACTACTCTTATATCGAATTCCAACTGCGAAGGGATCTTTAACGTGCATGCCAATACACTAGACCTCGGTTTTCCATCCCATCTACTCGAGTACTAGTCAGCTGGGGTGTCAGGCTTCCATCCTGCACCACTGAAAATGGGAAACCATGTCGGAAATCCTGATGAACTGTCTCAGTCAATGCTTGGATCAATCATGCAACCTCCAGGATAGGGAGCCAACGCCCCACCCGCTTAGCCACCATGACTCCTACTTGAGTTCACTGACTAAAGTTTACAACATACATGTAGATAAATTCTCATAAGATCAGATAATAAATTATAAATGCAGTCTGTTGAGTTACAAGAAATTGTTGATGACTGACTAACAGTAACACAGGTGACCGCAAAATACAAGTTCCAACCACATTTCCATGTGGGCTTATAAAAATTAGTACACCGGTACTATTTTGCAATGTTATTGCAATCCGTTGTACACATCTTTATTACACACAAAGATTCAATAAACATTTTCGATTTATTATTAAGCAGAATACATACTTCTAAAAATTCTCAAAGTATAATGCTTTTGACTAAAATTTTCATTTTAAAAATTGAACTGTTAGTCTATCTATCGGTTTTGTGTCTGTGCTCAAGCAGAACTAATTGTAGACAGACAATGGAATTTTTATAGATGAGTGATCATTAGGTACATGTACATGACATGTAGGTGATTAAAGGAGGTACGTAATTCTCTAACTCAATATCATCCACACACATTTCAGACACGACTTACTGGTCAATTTAAAACAACATTGATGTTGTTGCATGTACATGCACTGTACCTTGGCCCGAAAATATGTGTTAATGATATCAAATATTTAAGACAAAATCAAAACTTTGAAATTTGCACACAAATCAGGTGCTAGAATGCTTTCAAGTGCCATTTGTAATGAAGCAACTCAATGAACAAGGCTAAATATACCTCGCAGTAGAATACTAACGGTATAGACTGGAATAACCAGAAGCCAAAGACTGCCATTCAATTTGGACTCTTTGCATATTAGAAATTACGGTAAAAACATGAACGAGTGAATGTAAATCAGTTTATATAGTTTATATACATACATGTACATTTCTATTACATTATGTATCTGTTGCGACTCCTGTGTGTCTATTTCAAGACGCCAAAGTAGATGCATTTAGCTCCTTTGAACGGACACTAATACATGTACATGCAAGTGATTTACATCACTTTTGGATGCATTTTACTTGTGAGACTTCAACCTTTCACACTTGAAATACAGCTGGTGACACCTGCTAATTAATGACTAAGTACTGTATAATTTCTATACTTTCTATACACACATGTACATAGTACAATAAAGTACAAGCACATGTTGTAATGACAACTTGAATAATTCAAATTTTCATTCACTAAAATGGTCATTTGATTTAATAAGTCATCTTTACACTACTCTTCAAGTCGACTATTTTATCTGTGAATTGGATTTGTACAGGAGGGATAGATTACAATTAATGCCCAATATTTATCACTCAGATTGATATCAAACATAGAAATAGATAGTATATTATATTTCTATGTATCAGATGATATCCAGACACTAGATATTGGAACTCATTATTATGACTAGATGTAATATTATTGCCTTTCAAAGCACATTTAAATACATGTGTGTGAGAGAAATGGGATTTAAGTCATTTCTGGGCTAGCACACAGTTCAATTCGTTATGCATAAATGTATATATATATATACATGGGTTTTTATGGGAGGATTATGGAGGCCTGGAGAAAAATCCATGACAATGGAAAGACGACCCTACTCTGTCACGTACAAGAAGGGATTCGGAACCATTCACACTCAATCAATGGCAGACCTTATGATTTAAGACAAATTGCTAACGTTAGTAGACCTACAGCTGTAGGCCAGTAGGCCACCTAACCTCCTATACATGTACATGTATGTATGTACATTTAACTATGCTAATATAGGTACATGTATAGTATTTTCAAGAAATTATAAATTGAATTACTGTATTTCAGATGAATGTAATTTGACGCAAGAACGAACGGAAAGAAAGAGTTCTATTGCTACATGTACATGAACAGTACTCTGAAATTGTTTATGTTGCTATTATTTCCTATTTATAGCTGTCAAACAGCATGACCCTGTCAGTTGATGGAAAATCGAATGTTTACCCTAAAGCAAATTTATGATGACATGACACAAACATGTACATTTGTAAGGTGACAATGCTCCTTTACATAGTCAAACAATGGTGGGTTGAATTTACAAGGAACTGGATAAGCACTTTAGACAAGCCTGGTTGTCCTTGTGACGTGGCCATTTAAGATGAAGTTGATGATGTTCTTAATTAACATAATGTTGTGGACAGGCAAGTGACTGTAAGACATGGGCAAAACATCAGTGGAATGAATTATCCATGAACATATGAACATGAACTAGGGTCTGCTCATTGGGCACCCAGAATGTTGGTTGAAGAACACAATATGCTTAGACTACATGTACATGTATCGGAGAGATCCACATGCTTTCTTGGGTCATATTGTTACTGAGGACCAAACTTGGGTTGGCCACTTTGACCCAGAAACAAAAAGTCAAAGTATGCTGGGGAAGCATGACATTCCATGTGACATCACCAATGCCCAAAAGGTTTAAAAGTGGCAGTTAATACTTTTGTTTTCTGAGGGCATAATCAAGACAGATTATCTAAACAAGGGTATCACCAAAAACAGTGCATAAGAGAAAAGCAGCGAGGTGTCTGGCTGCTCAAGTTCACACTCTTCAAGTAACAGTGAGCACTGCATAGGACCTTGCCTTTCAGATTCGTCCATCACCCAGCCTATTATCAGATCTACATGTAGCTCCCTGTGACTTCTTTCTCTTACCACAACTCAAAGCTATCCGCAGGAACCACATACATGTAGTAATTATCGAAAATCATTGAATATCAATGAACTATTCAGGAGACATGAAAATCTGACAGAATGAGAGAACAAGTGTGCATTTACATATTAACATACGTACATGTAGTGTACAACATAGAGATTTTTTTGATACATTTGATGGCCTACACTACATTAAGATCTGACCAGTTATTGCGATAGGTCATGTCAGTGGCCAGTCAAGTGGCTTTTGACACTATGACATCAGACATTTGATTAACCAATCATGATATCAACAATGATGTTACTAGTGGATTACCCACAGTTGTGTGCAAAACATGTCTATAGCTCACTGTAACAGACATTTCATCAGCTAATATCTCACATCATTCAATGATAACAACTCTTCAAGATCCTAGTGTAGTAAAGACAAGTAAAACGAAATAATAAACTATAAAACAAAACGAAGTAGGATATATGTGTTTAAATCAGATTGAGTGAATGATTATTTGAACAAAATAAAGTCTATTTAAAACTAACAAAAACATAAGATAGGCTGCCAGACAATAAAAACAATACTTGAACATATGGTCCAGGTATAACCTTTTATTCAATAATTTGGATGAGGGTAGCAGCCTTTAGCAGTGGGAGGAAACAACAAAACCATTAGAAAACCATTTTTGCATGGTTTCCTGTAAAGCCCATACATGTATTTCTAAAGCAATGGCCCGAGAAATCCCTCTCTGGCCATTGCTGGATTGGCTTCTGATACTTGAACTTTTGAGGGAGTGTGTCTGTTCTTCCCGTTCAATCAAATCTATCAATTCAGTACAGCAACATGACAGCCCTTCGTTTAATCTGGGGTCTTCCCTAAAACTTTGGACAGTGATCTAAGGTATTAAAGATAGGTTGCCAGGCAACGAAACATACGCCCACAGCAGCTAAATCGTCCGGGCAGTCAACAAGGGTTGTCGCATATTTTTACTTTTTTTTGGTAATGAAACATTTGTAATACACTAAAATCTGAGTAACAACTCATTATGTAATTATCTGAAAATCATCAGAATTTGTTTGCCTTTTATAAAGTTTTGCCCCAAGCTAACAATTAGTATAGGAAACATTTAATATCATGGATTTAGCTGTTCAGTTATCAAAATTCATTTGTTTGCCTTTTATAAAGTTTTGCCCCAAGCTAACAATTAGTATAGGAAACATTTAATATCATGGATTTAGCTGTTCAGTTATCAAAATTCATTGAAAATCAAAATAATTGTTCGTTTCAACACCTTAAACTCTGTGTATCAATCTGAAGTCAATCGGATGATAAGTTTGGCATCTACAGCGCCACAAGGTTTTTTGAAGTGATCAAGGGAGATAACTCTGGAAGTAATTATTTGAAATCGATGAAAATCAGTAGGCTTCTTCCTCATAGGACCTTAAACAGTGTGTGTAAATTTAAAGTCAATTGGATATTAACTTTGGCCTCTAGAGCGTCCACAGGATTTTTTGATGTGATCAAGGGCCCTAACTCTGTCACTAATTATCGGAAATTGCTGAAAATCAATAAGCTTCTTCGTCTTATGACCTTAAACACTGTGTATAAATTTAAAGTCAATCGGATATTAACTTTGGCTCTTAGAGCGTCCACAAGATTTTTTGAACTGATCAAGGGCCATAACTCTGGCACTAATTATCGGAAATTGCTGAAAATCAATAGGCTTCTTCGTCTTATGACCTTAAACACTGTGTATAAATTTAAAGTCAATCAGATATTAACTTTGGCTTTTAGAGCGTGCACAAGATTTTTTGAAGTGATCAAGGGCCATAACTCTGTCACTAATTATCGGAAATTGCTGAAAATCAATAAGCTTCTTCGTCTTATGACCTTAAACACTGTGTATAAATTTAAAGTCAATCGGATATTAACTTTGGCTCTTAGAGCGTCCACAAGATTTTTTGAAGTCGTCAAGGGCCATAACTCTGGTAGTTATTATCGGAAATCGCTGAAAAACAATAGGCTTCTTCGTCTCATGACCTTAAACACTGTGTATAAATTTAAAGTCAATCGGACATAACTTTAGCCTCTAGAGCGTCCACAAGCAATTGTGGACGCCGGACCGACGGACAGACGGACCGACGGACGGGGGCGACGACAATATACGACCACATTTCAATGTGGGCGTATAAAAACGGTGAAAGTCTGTTGGTATCAATACAGTATTGTTTAAATTATGTCAATGTTGATAGCCTTGTTCGTCACGCAATTAGTTTTACTGCAATATTCTGCCATACACTGGTTAATTGGGCATAATAAAATCGTGAGCCATAACGTAAAGTTATGTAAACATATTTGGTCCAATTTGATTCTCTGTGTTAACAGTAATGCCTTTGTAACACAGTTAGCGATTAATCAGAATATTGATGACCAATCATAATTTAGAACAAGAATTTTCACTCTTTCCAGCAGTGAGTAGAGGGATTAGTTCTAATCAAACAGAACACTTCAAGGAGTATGCTATAAGCCATGAATTCATATTTTGCAATGTTTCTGAACATCATAAATTGAGTGATTGAGGAATCCCTTGTAAACTACATTATTGTACAAGTTGAATCTACAAAAAGAACAGCCATCCAAATAAATAGTCCAATTCTGTTCAGTACAGTTTATCTACATGTTCAAAGGCAAAATCAATTGAAAATTATTACTGATACTGATATGAAAATACATGTATTCATTACTGAGAACACATATTGTAATATTTTGATTTCTTTTGACAGTCTAACTAAATACATACACCCGGTACATAAATGCAATCTTACTTATTTCTAAAACATCCTACATAATTGCCAATACAGATTTATTATGCATGAGAGATACATGTACACATTGCCAAATTCTCTTGAAACAATTTACATCTGTACAAATATCTTGTACTAACAAATACATGTACATATGTACTATTGTCAGTTTGTCAAAGGAATAAAATTATGGCACAAACCATCAATGACTACTAAAAAAAAGTCTAAAACTTTGGGGAACATACATGTAGACCACAAAATTAATTTCATACCACGCCTCACCTCAATGGTCAAACTCAATGAAAATAATTAAGAGAGAAAAATGGGGTATAACGTCCACTCAACACAAACTACATGTAGGTCTTTTCGGGATTAAACACATGGTTCAACATTATTTCAATAATTTGCTTGTGCGTTGGGCTCTTTAGCAGTGGGAGGAAACTGGATGACCCAGAGAAAACCCACATGGTTGGACAAGCGACCATTTTCCTTGTCACATATAAACCGGAGAATTGACACCACGCCAGTTAACTCAATGACAGATCTTATAATACAGGGCGTGCATGCTAACCATTCATTTAGATTTAAGTGATAAAGCTTTTTTCCCTTTTACCAATTTCAGGGTAGCTTTTTTGACCCTTCAGGAATGGATCCATGTGCAGGGCTTGCAACAAGACGTGAGCAATAACTCACATGCAAGCAAAACTCATGCAGGCTTATTTTTGCGTGAGTGGGTAGTCGCTCACTCACGTTGCTCAGTATTGTTGTCACAAACTTGTTACTTTTGAAGTCAATACAATTTTATCGTTTTTACAAAACAGATGCTGTTCAACTGAAAGGTTTCCTGTTCTTTGATTGTCACTGCTGCTGCACACACTTTGGTCTGAGATTCCAAAGGTATCAATCAATGTGTTACTGTTGTACATTTGTACATCACAATTACATGTACATCACTTTCTAATCTATATTAAACATTGAAAATGTCAGATTTTGTCAGCCTGCAATGTCAAGGAGGTTACTGTTATATTTTTAGTCATGGGCTAAACTTATGGTACATGCAATATTAAGGTAATATTGTTCTTATTACAACAATGTATTATAGTCAATAAGGAATGGTGCTTCACTCATTCATTTGTTACTGATTAAACAACTACATGTACATTATTCCAAATAAATGTACGATGTTGGTACATGTATGTACATGTAGCTTATTTCTCACATTTTATAGAGAATTTGTGTGAGTAAATTTAACAAAATGCCATACTCGCAGGAGTGCTTAATTGCTCCCCTAAATGTGAAGGCCATGTTACATGTACATGTACATACATGCAGGGAATCAGAGCTACAACAGCACTGGATTCAATGACAGCCCTTACCATGTTCTACAGCTAAACAACCAACTGCCCCTCTTGTCAATCAGAGTACATGTACATGTGTAATGTGACTACATCAACAAGAGTTTTCAAATGATCAGGATCACAGAACGTGGTTGTAGGAAATAGCATGACTAGAAATTCATGTGAATGTCCAAACCTAATTCACGCGAGGATTCTCAGCTCTCGAAAGAGCTTACGCTGCAAATCTACAAGGATTCAATTAAATGTTTTGTTAAAAAAAAAATTTGACTCTTGAATTTCAAAGGTGTTTTGAATCAAATTTACTTTATAAAATACTACATGTATGTATAATAAACTAAAATATTTGTTGTTTTTTGTTTTACTATTTTTTACATGTAACTTATAATTCAGACGAGTTTCGGGATGGCCATTATCTTTAGCGTTTACAGCGTCTTGTAGAAGTAGAGCACCGAAAGGATTCTGTATTTTAACGGTACAACTCAATTTACATTTGTATAATTCATACATTGAATTTCAGTTACAATAAAAATTCATTCCTAATTATTTATTTTAATCCCTCTTAAATAATATTTAAAAGAAATTGCTTTACCAGGCCAACCTTGAACAAAATTGTTTTGGGTTCCATGTTATCCTTTCGTGCAATGTGATTCTGCTAGTTCCACATAAATATAATGGGGTTAAATCACTGTCAAGGACGGCCACTTTGGTTTTTTTTTCACTCTTGTTTGTGCAAACATAATCTTAATTCCTTTATTATAATGTACTTTCATTTGTGTACATGTAGTTATCAATTGAATTGAATTTTTTGGATATTAACATGGCTTCTGGAAGCAAAATTAAAGATGTATCTCTAAAGGAACTGTTATGAAATGGAGTAAGGAACTAAATGAAAAGTACGAGTTTACTTTCGATTATTAAAATAGACGCGTAATGAAAGCACTATAAAAATACAAGCCTTGTATAAAGGTGAGAGAGAGAGAGAAATGGGGTTTAACGTCCACTCGACACAAACTAGGTCATTTTCGGACTAACATATGGTTTCAATTTTATTTCGATAATTCGCTTGCGCGTAGGGTTTTTAGCAGTGGGAGGAAACCCACGAGGTTGAGAAGGCGCCCCTATCTCCATGCCACATACACTCACACCAGGGATCGAAACCACAGCCGCAAGCCAGAGGTGACCGGCCAGCTAGAGGTCGAAGCGCGGCACTCTGGACCACTAGGCCATCCCACCCCCCACCCCTTGTGTAAAGGTAAATTGGTGCACAGGTCTGATTGTTTTATTCTTATCATTGCTCTTGTATTTGTTTTTTTTTAGACAATATCATTAATAAAGATTCAGAGGAATCACGCAGATTGTATATTTGTGATTCCTCATAGATTCTTGCAAAAAATGACGAATTTCTAGCCCTGAATAACCTTTATTTATCTCATGAACATAAACACTGTGCACAAATTTCACGCCAACTTGATCATAATCATGGTCTCTAGAGCATCCAATGGAAGGACCGAACAGGAACAGGAGTGACAACAATATGCAACCACATTTCAATGTGGGTGTATTACATATAATTACCGTTTATGCCCCAAACTCAGTATGACTATATAGACAACCCTACGGTTGCCCATTCCATAGCATGTTAAAAGAAATGAAATGACATTTGGTTTAATGTCCTGTAGTTTGCATGTTAAAAGAAGAGGGAGCCAAGATTGCTCTGCATGTAGGCCCACAGTGCTGGCGCACTGAACAGCATCTGGAGGGTTGGGATGTTAAAAGAATCCTGAATGGAATTTGATGAAGAATTGACGAAAACGTTGTACATGTGTAGTACATGTACATGTACACTGTGCAGGGCTCACACTGTCGGTCGCCAAAGTCGCAATTTGCGATAAAAGTATGAAAGTGGCGATTAAAATTTGATTTTGGCGATAATTTTTGCGATAAAGTTTTACGATACTGGCGATTCTTTTTGAGAACTGGCGGAAAAAAAATCTTAAAATTCTAATCGTATTTATCCTGTACATTTTTGAGTGTCAATCACATGGCTAAACACAATAATAAATTAATCAACTGGCTGATAATCTGGATCGCGTCGACGAGTAATACTAATTAGTTGTCTCGTATTAATGATAAGTTGATTGATAATTGCCAAAGATGTATATTAAACCTATTTCAAGTCACTATGTAATCTTCATGATTAAATTAAGCGGTGATTATTTGATGTTTCGTTTCGTCTTAAAACGAAAAATGGTAATACATGTAACCAAAATGGCCGACAGTTCTATCGAAAAAAAGTAAATATTGTGAGAGTTCAATTCCGTTTGGGGGTTGGGATGGCCTAGTGGTCTAGAGTGCCGCGCTTCGACCTCTAGCTGGCCGGTCACCTCTGGCTTGCGGCTGTGGTTTCGAGCCCTGGTGTGAGCGTATGTGGCATGGAGATAGGGGCGCCTTCTCAACCTCGTGGGTTTCCTCCGGGCACTCCGGTTTCCTCCCACTGCTAAAGACCCCTACGCGCAAGCGAATTATTGAAATAAAAATTAAACCATATGTTAGTCCCGAAATGACCTAGTTGTGTCGAGTGGACGTTAAACATCATTTCTCTCTCTCTCTCTCTCAATTCCGTTTACTGTGACATCATATACGGCATGTAAAACATACAAGTATGCCCATTGGATATCATTATTTACAATTATCTTATCACCACTGGTCGAAAACGTACGAACTACTTGAATATCGGCGATTCTTGAGCGAGAAAACGGTTCGCCATTTGTATCATATTTATCGTCGCTAAAATGTTCTAAAGGTGAATGACGGGTATAATTGTAAGCATCTCTTACAAATATAATTGAAGTACATATCATTCTATCAGAGATTCAGATACCGTTACGGTACCAAAAAATAACAATAGGTCTATTGTACACGCAATCCTTGGACAAGATTTGACGTGTAAATACTGAATATATAGTGCAATACGACGATGTTCAAATAGTCTAAAGTTACCAAAAATATAATCCGATCTTAGTAAACCAAAAATGTGCAAAATGTATTATGCAAAGACAGATTTGTTAAAAGTTGTTGTATATTGTATTGTATATCGGTAATCATTTTATAATAATCCTAGTTGAATTGTTAGATATTGTATAATTTTTTATCACATATTTTTGGCGGATAAAATATTCAAGTTGGCGGAAAAAATATATGAACATTTCTTTACATAAAAATTATCATCCATTTTGGCGGAAAAAAATTGAAAGCCAGTGTGAGCCATGACACTGTGTAGTGTGACATATGCCTATCTTTATTAACTCAGTTGGTGAAGAACAGTAGGACAATAAAACCTATTCCTTTCACTTGTATCAGATAATTGTACTGTACCATAACTTGTCCATAACCCTACAAAAGACTTGTCACAAAGGGGAAGAAGTAACAAGGGTTGATATTCCACTTGTGTGCGTACAACTTGCACTGGTCATGTATTTTCAGAGATCTTTCTAGACCTACATGTATACACTTATGCATGTACATGCACAAGCCGAAACAAAAAAATCAAGCCCCACATACATGAAAATGCATGTATGAGTTAGTAATTTACATGTATTAATAACGCCTACATGTACATTATATTACAAGCACATTTGTAATTCTAACTAACTGAAAGTTCATATACAATGTACACTGTACATGTAAATTGATCAAATCAAAGCGGTTATAGTCCAATGAAAAGAAAATCATAGATCTCTGCCCCTCTCCGCAAAGCATAAATAAATCAAATGTAAATATTGAACTTTACATGTACAGTAGACACATGTAACAAATTGTCTTTTTTCCAAAACGGTGACAAAAAAAAATTACATTCAAAAAAAGGAATGTGCGGAAGAGTCCCTTAAAACTGTACAATTAAGTTTGGATCTTTGCGATACGGAAGATGTGCACTTAATCTGCTGGTACAATGCAGGGATTATTTTTTATATATTGTAAAAGACAAAGGGCACATCGTCCAAAATGTGTACTAGACTAGAGTAAACTTTTGATCTTGACACAGTCTTGTCCACTTTGTTGTCAGGGGACTTTTATCATAAAAATTGTCTTTTTATTATACATGTATGTACATCTACTTGACTAGTCAATCAAGACCATTTTACACCGTAAATTTTTCTTTGTTTGTTAAAAGGAATGATTTCTCACATTCTGACAAATTAATAATAATCCAATAAGAATTATGGTGAGAAGTAGAAGGTAAGGTCTCAGTCTGAAATAGCCGTAGGACAGAGGTGGGGTACATAGAGCCTTTTTTTCATTTTATATTGCTTGTGAATAGGACAGAAAGGAGAGGTCAGGGGACTTCATCCGTTCATAAACACAAGGGAATTTTTCCTAAATTCTAGTACATACATGTACATGTACATATGATGTACATATTAACATCTAACAAAAACATAATGTCTCAACACGAGAAGTGGGAATCAAAACAAAACATTTCATTATTAAATAAAAGTAAATTTCACAGTCTTGCCAAATATGAATTGCGTGCACTGGGTACCCTTAACTGTAGTGTGATCATTTGAGAATTTGTCATCAGATGCAATCTTCAGACAAGTACAATGTACATGTACAGTACAAGTAGGTTCAACATCTTTGTGTATATCTGAGAGGTTTTTTTTAGTTGCAAACCCTACTCATACACAAGTATGTACATGTGCATGAAGATGTAGTGTCCTTCCAAAATATCACAGAATTGTCATCCTTAAAGCGACTTTAAAGTCAAATAATGAAACCATAAAATACAGGGAATGTAGTTAAAAAAAATAATCCTACTAATCCTATAATTCACTAGTGCCAGTTGATAAATCGACAAAAATATCACTTTGTTGTTTGAAGAAGGAAGGAAATCTTGCCTTGGTCATTCAGGCATCATTATCATTATTTATTTAACCACGTACATGTACACATGTACAGTACCTGGAAAATCAACTACTTCTGTATGTAGACTATTTTGTGCGAGTATAAAATATTTCAAATTTTTATGTGAATGTTTTTCAGTGCTAGAATGAGAGACAGAGAGTGTGAAAGATCATCCACTTCATTATCATAACAGTTCTTCAAATGCCATAACTCTGTTCAGAATGAAAAAAAATTGACTGAAATTTTCAACATATTCCCTTTACATTAGGCCTATCCATTTTAAACTATTATTATAGCACGGGCTGTCAACTCTTTATCTCATCTCACTTACATGCATCTTTAGCAACAGATAGAAAGACTTACATGTTTTGAAATATGAAATTATCCCTTTAAGTTTCCAATTCCTTTTCTTTTAACAATTAATGAGATCACATTTTCTTATTGCGTAATTTTTTTACAATTACAGTCAGTATGGCCTTTAGTTATAAGGCCCATGGCGTAAGTAGAAACTTACATGCTAAATCCAAAAGAGTAGATTATGGAAATACATACATGTATGTACAACTGGTGAATTAAAAACAATCAGGTCAGTTGTCATGATTTACATGTAACCAACAAATTGTGCATAAAAAATCTCTTGTCTGTGTGTAGCCATTTAATATCATACACCCATTTGAAAGAATTGGCTTAATTTTAATTTGGTAAAATATTGATATTCACAAACACCGTTTATGGTAGACTCTGGCCTACTCTAATGATGTCTATAGCATGATAAAGTACTGAGTGGTTATTATTATTTAAACAATCTTAAAATACAATCTAATGATACAAACTTTGCTATCAAATATCAATAAACTAAAATCGTGTCCCTTTAAATCAAAACAGAACTCAAATCTAGACCGATTCGATAGCCATAGCAGACAAGGCCTTTGCATTATTATAAGATTGGATTCTAAAAATAAGCGCAACGTCAGAGACGGGGATTGTTTCTTTATTCATCATAAATTATAACCCTTTTCCGTCCGCAGCATTAGGTCAAAAAGGAACCCAGACTAGAAATGAAAACAAAAATTATTTCGAGTGGAAAGAATGAACTGGTAATTGACGTGTGTGCAAACTAATGCGCGTGCGTTCCAATCCTACCAAAGAGGAATGGCGCCGCCTGCATTCATGAAAGTACCTGGCAATGCTTCTCGAGTAGGCTTGGCTGGCAGCCTTATCTTTTATTATGAGCAAGCGTGACCCGATACACATGGAATTAACATAATTTTAGTGGACCTACCGGGTCTGTAATAATTTTCCACATCTTTATCCGTTCCTGTTTCACCATTTGGTTCAGAAGCACTCATAATTTAAGTATCCATAGCACTAGCGTTTTAATATCAAACAATGAATAGACTGAGCATCAAGTTGAATCCGCCATTGTAATAACACAACTTCGGCTACTTCCGTCAATTTCCGTGATATACGGAAGTCACAAATTTTTGTCTGCACCTCTCAGGAAAGTCTCAGATAATACCATCTATGCGGAATATCATACCAATTTTAATTGTTGAATAACAAGCATAACAAGAACGTATATAACTTGGGAATATCTTGAGATAAATTATTAATGTTGGTGCTTTCGGGATGATTCATACTTGTACAAATTAATAGGCTTATCGATTTGCTCTGCAATCGCTCGGAAAATAGTCTCGAATACCAGTCTGTTTTAGCATCTGTCTTTGTACCATAGCATTCTTCGGTTAACTGAAAGCACCTGAATGCCCGTTGCCGAAGATTTCCGAAATTTGTAAATTGAAATAATATGCCTTTTCCCTTTAGGCCAAACTCAATATTTATTAATCATTTTGAAATTTGTTTTATTACAATGATTTCTTTACATTCAGTTTGAGATTAGATCAAGACAGCACGACCCATAATTTTATTCATTTATTTACGTGTATTTATTTATTCATTACATGAAATCTTGTATTTATTCACATGTATTTAATTATTTTATGTATTTGTTTATTATAGTAATTAAACAGACACTGTGTTTGTTTTTACCATATACAGGATGCTGAAATCGATAATAATTATTTCATAAATGTCTTGTGTTATAATTGTCATATATTGTTTTCATTTTATGTACATGTAAATTTATATTGTATGCTGTCCTCAATGGATGTTTCCATACAATAATTAAATATCATATTATCTTATCTTAAAGCCCCAATAACACTCTTGTTGTAACTGAATAATATGTCCCAATCTTCATTCTGGTCAACAAATTGTATTATTTTACAATATTCCAATTAATTGATGATATAAATTTCATTTTAAAACACCTAATTTAAAAAATTGGAAAAATTTAACTTATTGATTTGAAAAGTCTAACGTAAACCTTTTCAAATGTGACTTGGATTTTAAAATATTTTCGAACCCTCTGGAAAAGTAAAATAGGATGTAATGGATAATTTACACAACAGGTAATACTCTAAAACATCTAGTATTAGGGTAAGACTATTATTTATTTTCTGGAGCTACCAAGCCAGCAAGAGTGTTATTGTCCCTTTAAATAAGATAAATTTTATTGCTTAAAAACGCTCGCACAGAGCAGCACACATAATTTACATTGGGCCAATAAGCATAAATAAAACTAGTTCAAAGTATTACTTTATTCAGTGTTTCTTGTTATATTATTATTTCACTAAAGTAGTCTATGTACTACCGGTATATAGTCTTTAAAATGTGTATTAGATGCTGCCCCGGTGGGGTAGGCCTACGTACGTTTTATTAATAAGTATCATCTGTCATATTTGGAAAGGCATAAATTTTAAATTAGACTCATTAGCCTCTCTTACATTTTGCCCTTAACGATATGCACTCAAAAATACCGAGAATGAAATGTGACACATGATTGAACAAGAAGACATATTCAATTCAAAACAAATGCAGAAGACAAAATTCATTTCTTTCAAGTAAAGGGTACGAGATGAACTAATTTTGCCATGGCAGCGGCACTTCAGTTTATTCGTGGATATGTATGATGAAGGGGTAATATTGTGTCACGCTATTTACCCAATCACTTTTACAGCCATAAGCCACGTGTGTATCTTCTCTGATAGACATGGTTGTTTTGATCTTGTACGTCATGGCACTCCCGAAATGGAAGCATCTATCTCGGTCGCTAATACGAGAGATAATGAATATCTATATATCTTCACTACTAAAAGATAAATGCTGAAGCTACTAAAAATATAAGTAGAATGAAATCTGGGAACAACGGGCACCACCAAAGTTGGTAAATACACTACAGAATTACAGCAGGAATTGTTAGCCGTGTAAACCTATGACTGGTGTGGAAATGTGTAAATGATTAAATGCATAATTCTTTCATGACACTGCACGAAATGGAAATGTCCGAAAATATTCCCGATTTTTGAGGGAGAGGCGAGCAGAAATGAAATGACCGAAACGATTCTCATTTAGATGCATAGAAGACAGAGTACCGAATGAGCGTAGCACTGCATTGAGGGGGTTGGGGGTCTTCCCATGAAATTTTGAAAATTTCTACTATTTCAACCCGTAAATACAGCAACTTGAAAGGAGTCCAATATAGCCTTATTTGTATGGTCTTGCAACCGAAATCCCACTCAATGACTACCGAACTCAAATCAACCAATTAATCAGATAGTTGCTGTTTCATTCACAGACAGTTGCTGTTTCATTGATTAAACAAAATAATGATGATGTTCGAAAAAATGTCGCACATAGAGTTGACTACCAATATTAGGTCTCGTTAATTAAATTGATTATATGTTTTTTTTTAAATACGCTAATTAGCGTATTTAAAAAATTTCGATTTCTAAATAACTGAATAGACAGTGGCACGAAGCAGAGTTGCTCAAGATCAAACAGTCATCGTATTTAGGGCAGTTTATTTTGCCGACTGTAATATAATCTGAGTACCGGAGTCTTGGGCTCGTACGCATTCGGCCACAGAAGAATCTCTGAAGTGCAAGTACAAGAAGTGAGAGTCTGGGAAACTGTAAATTAGCTATATATTCAAGACAATATACTGAACATTAGGTAACCAAATTTGTGGACAAGGGCTTTGGAGGATTATTCATAATGATTGACCTAATAGACGTCATTATATAAATGCGGGGCTTTTTCATTTTGGATTCCTACGCATTCAAAGAATCACAATCAAATCTATAGACCAAAGTCCCCGAACCGTATTCCAAAAATCGTAGGGACATAAAACAGTCTAATGTTGTTTGGAATCCTGTCCTATACACGGTAATTTTGAAATCAAAATCAATGGTAAAATCATAACACGTGTGATTCTTCTTGCAAACTCTAATGTAAATTTAACTTCTTTAGAGTTTAAAATTAGGAAACATTACTTTTAACGAAATTTCCAATTCCAAAACCTAAAACATCAGGCCCGGATCCAGGATTTTGTCGAGGGAGCGGGGGGCATACATACCGACCCTAAACAGAAACTAAAATCTGGGAATCCCATTGCTGGCTGCAGGTGCTTGAGAAATGAGAATTACAATCTATAACGTATTGTTTGGAGTAAAGCTATAAGCTTACTGAGAAGGAACAACGTCTAGTCGTTCAGATTGAATAAAAACCGATGTCCTGCTAAAAAAAAACAAAACAAAAACATTCGAATATATCACCAATACACGGTAATGTCGGTTGAGTTCGCATTTCGTGAAAGGGGGGGGGGGAGTCGAATGGCCGAATGGTTAGCTCGTGCGCGCTGTATCACAAAGCCTGTCATTGAGTCAACTGGTGTGGTTTCGAATCCCCCGTTGTACTTGACAGGGAGTAGGGTCGCCTGTCCAACCTCGTGGGTTTTCTCCGGGTCCTCTGGTTACCCCACTGCTAAAAAACCCTACGCGTATGCGAATTATTGAACATATGTTAGTCTCGAAATGACTTAGTTTGTGTCGAGTGGACATTAAAACACATTTATAGCTCCACAAAAATGAAAACGTTTCAATTTATCACCGTTACACCCTAGTTCCCTTAAAATCTGACTAAAACTGCCTAGCTAACAAAATGGCTACTCTGTATGCAAATCTGAGTGTAAAAGTATGTCATACCAAGGTTGTGGACTCTCTAGAAATCATGATTGTTATCAGACTTTGGTGAAATTTTAAGTAATATATTTTTATAATTTATGTCCCAAAGATTCAGTTCCTTTCGGAAATCGTGCATACTCCTGTATGATTGTAGGCAACGAAATATTGTGTTTTTGTGCTTGTGGATTCTCTAGAGTTCATATTTTTTTTTTATCCCATTTTAAAACCATTCTACCATCCATAATGAAGGTTGAATTCGAATTTCGGGAAAATCGAAATGCAACTGCCCGACAAAAAGTCCGCTCTTTGTACGTAAATAGTGTAAAAGTATGTAATACAAAGGGAGTGGACCCTAGACCAATCTGTTTCACAGAGAATTACTTACGAATTATCTCTGTCACAGATGACTGTCCACAACACGTGCATTGACTTCGCGTGGCGTCAGTCATTGGCTCAACGGCTCGTGCATTGTTTACATAACAAACTGCTTCGGGCAAAATGATGCATTTTACTCATTTTAATACCCATTTACACTAAATAGGAAATATTTTTTAACTACAAATACTTCAAACGTCTTTATTTATTTTTGTTATACTATACGAACTATAGAATGAAATTATTTGTCGGGAATATCAGAAATGTTTAAATGTAACATGTGACAACAAGAACTTCTAGTTCACTTGCCGTGAGTTTATTTTGGGAAAAATCGCATGAATAGGTCCAAAATCCATTTTTCCTCTCTGTATTCGCGCCTGGCCCAGTCTGGCAGTCTCTATATATATGTTTTCGATGTTTACGTTGTGTCTGGGTAGTTGGGTGGTCACGTGGCTAAGTGGGTAAGACGTTGGCTCGCTAGCCTGGAGGTCGGGTGTTCGATCCCTGCATTGGCCGAGAAAGTTCATCTCGATTTGCCGGCGTGGTTTCCCCATGTCAGTGATGCAGAACGGAGGGCCTGACAAGGACAGCTGTCTAGTCGTTCGGATGGGACGAAAAACCGAGGTCCCATGTAGGCCTACAAATTAGCGTGCGCGTAAAAGATCCCTTGGCAGCTGGAATTCGATAAGAGTAGGCCGTAGCGCCGCTGCTCGGGCAAAATTTCCCTAGGACACCGTACTATGGCATATGCCCGTCTTCCATTATATCCCATAGGTGCAGAAGAGTAGGCTATCACTTTCATTTCATTTCATTTGTCTGGGTAGTTAATAAATAAAGACTTGTAAATGGATATTTGTCCGAATAATAATTTAGAAAAGCTATTATTGTATTTTTCAAATTTTTTCTCGAAGAAGCCATTTAATAACTCTGACATTCTCGTGTACACTGTGAAATAAAAATTGAGCAAACAAATGGTTGTTGGTCTGGATGACCGAGTCTACTTGGATTCATTTCCAAACAATATGGCCGCCAAGTGAAAGTAAAATTCCTAATTTTATTAGTTTTATTAGGTTTCAACGGGTCATTTAGACAGACACTGATTGTTCTTCTGTTATTTGCTCAGAATGTAACAAGGGGGTTTCAGGAAATGAGATTCTGTACTGTAACTTAGAGAAGAAGTGATGTTAAAACGAATTCACGAAGGTTTATTTCTCTTTCTTTGACTTGTCGCCATGTCGCCATTTGTCGGTGACGGTAGTGTCTAGTGAGTGTCCCATACAACCAGAAATAAGCTCAGATACAACCTCAACTTACTTTGGTGAATGTTTAATCGCAGATTTTAGTATGAATGAGTCTGAATTACAGTAACAATTGGATGGCCAGTCGTGACTGCAACCTAGAAAATAAACAGGTGCCCTAATTGAGTAATTCAGACTATTCAGAGTAAGATAACCCCTCTGGAGTGGCTGGAGTACCATGGGGCAGAGTAAGATAACCCCTGGAGTGGCTGGAGTACCATTGGGGCAGAGTAAGATAACCCCTGGAGTGGCTGGAGTACCATTGGGGCAGAGTAGATTGTCGTATTTGCATGTCTTCGTCATATACTTTTAGAGATTTTGTAATGTTATTGAAGCCACATAAAATCCCATTCATGCATCTTGATAACTATGTTTCTTTCTCTAAAGTTTTAAAATTATGTTGCCGGTAATAGATAGCAAGAACGACCATGTCTTTTAACTTATTTTATTTATGTTTCTTGATTTATTTCAGAATGATTTTGATATAACAAATTGTTGACCCAGATGAACAAAAATCCAGCAAAATGGCTGGTGAAATGTGGGAGTTGGCCGCAGTAAGTTTTATACATCGTTCTCTACCAAGTATTTATTCAAAAATGCCAGTTGATTGTAAAAACACATTTGGCTTAAAAACAATAGATCAAAATAACTATTACAAGTTCCACTGTTCCCTTATTACCCCGGGTTTGAATCAAACCATTCACAATATCCTCAGTGGTCTTATTCCGTTCTACTCTGCTTTTCCCTGGGTTCATCCAAATCTCCCAAACAGAGTTGTCTTCCCTTGCAGTCCACACTAACCTCTGCTAACGGTTCAATTGACTACGCCACCAAGATTCTTGGTGTTGATGGACAATCCTTAATGATGCGATTTAAAACACATAAATGATAATTTATCTAGTACTGTTACCATATTTAAATAGAAATGTGGTCGCAATTGCAAAGTAACAATACAAATATTATACCGAACTCTTTCGCGTAATATCACTAGTTAATCGGTCGGAAATAAGAACTGCGCATGTCGCCGTGCTAATTTTAGAATGAATACACGTGGGTCTGTTTATCTGTACAACGCAATCGGTAGGCCTAACAATTAATTTAGAAATGTCTGTAGTTAATTAAAATCAAAGAATTCTCAATATATGTTTAAAATATGATCGAAAAATCATAAAGTGTATATAATGCCTAAAATTTACTAAAATTCATATAATCATAAAGTGTTTATAACGCCAAGTACATTTTTCTGACAGACGCCATTTTTGATAATTTAGTAAATCACGTGATTGATGACCTCCGGGTCAAACCTATGTAGTACGCGAGCCGACGGCAGAGTCGAATGCTTGATAGAGCGAGACTTGCGTGGAGAATGGGTTCATCCATGGGTATTCAAGTATTCAAATTATCTGCCCTTGATCATAGCTTGATTCTACGAACCACAGTGTTTACAAACTAGTTATTCGCCCCATTGTGTATGTTCACGACAGTATGGTGGTTTGTTCGCTTGATTATGAGAAAGTTTGCAAGAAATTTGATATAAAGAAGTTGTCTGTGTTTAGGTATCAGGGAAAGGGTATGCATTGAGTAAGTTTTTGATAATAGTCACCATGACTACACACACTTATATAAGCATCTCCTGCATGTGCATCCTGAATAGCTGTGGATGTCAGTAAAACTCAAAGCACTAAAACGTCAAATTGTAGTGTGTGGTAGTGTAAGAAAGTTATAACAATGACATTGTGCAGGAGACAGAGTTTGGTTATATTAGTTAAAGAAAATATGGACAATGTATCTTGTACATGTTTTGGTTACCATGAATTAAAGATGCATTATGTAAGATTTAGATAAGAAGTTGGCAGTTCTCTCTATAATAGTTAAAACATAGATTATGAAAAGGGAATATGTTGAAAATTTCAGTCAAATTACTTCATTCTAAGCAGAATCTTGGCCATTTGAAGAACAATGTATTTTTTATTGTCATTGCTACCATTGTTACAATAATGATCAAAGTCTTGATCCATTATTAAAGAGAATTTTTAACTAGCCATCTTGTTTAAATCTGTTGAAAATCAGAAGCATTCTATGGTCTAGAGCGTTGAATTTGTTGTTGGCAAGGGAATAAATGTTTCATTAATGATGTATAACATTTGAGGCCCAATGAAAGATCTGCATTTGGTAAATTTAGCTCTTAGCAATGCATCTTTAAGAGCTTTTATGGGAAAAAAAAGATGAGGAATACTGAATGGTAAACTTTGGATAATCTGTTTTGTTAATTTTTTTTTTTTAGACAGCCATGGGAAAGGCCATTGCAACTGGTAATTTAGCTGAATTAAAGAAGTTACTAGAAGAAAAAGATGCATTTTTATATAAAGATAGGGTAGGTAGTGACATTGTATTGGATCTTGAAATAAAATTTTAATAAGACCTAAATGCATTAAGGGTTTTTCTTTTTCTACAAAGCTCCAGCATTATACATTTATCCTGATCACAAACTGTCAATTGTCTGATAAATAATTATCAACAGAGAAATTTTCAAAAGGGGATACCAAATTAAACAGTATTGGTATGAAATGGACAAGTATAAACCGCTACAGAAGTGATTTAATTCATTCAATTTTAAAATTTGATGGAAGTTGACTATAACCTGATATATTGAAATAAACAAAGAAATCAATAGTATTATTTCCCTTTAAATAGACCATGGGAATGCTTGATTGTTAGTACGGAATTGCAATCGAGTGACACAGATTTCAGTGCTGTTAGTCCGGACCACGGAGGTGGTGTGAGTAGAATCGTGCCGTAAATTAGACACAACATTTTTTTCGACTGCGTGGTTGGTTGAGATATTTTCTTATTTAGTTGACGCATGCATTGTAGCCCAAAATACCCCTTTTCACTCGATTGTCAGTATTTTGGAGATTGAGAGGAATTTGTGCTTTTTACCAGGTATGATATTATATGTGTTTTGAAATATGAAATTTAGTTCCTCTAGTTTTGATGTTACAGAGTAGTACACTACCTGATGAGATGGGTGGTCGAGTGGTCTAATATGTCCTTTAGGATATAAAATTTGTCATTGAGTCAAGTGGTGTGGTTTCCATCCTACATTTGTACATGATAAAAAGTGGGGACGCCTGCCTTGCCTTAATAGTTTTTTCTACATCCTCTGATTTTCTCCCACTGCTAAAAACCAAATTAATGAAAGAAGCTTTGTACTGTATTGTTTTCCCAAATTGGCCTTGTTTGTGTCAAGTGGACATTAAACCCCATTTCTCAATCAGCCATATTTTATAAATCTATTGGTACCTATTTGTGACCCTGACAGATAAACCTAGGGGAAGTAACACTCCAACACTCCAAAATAATATCAATATTTTTAATCTGCTTGACTGTCATTATACGTTATATCTTATTTTACAGAAAGGAAACACCTATCTACACTATGCCTGTACTATGTATAAACCTCATACAGTTAACATATTACTAGCTTCTAATATAGATATAAATCATCAAAATAAAGTAAGTATTCTTAACATTAGTTCCGGTGGGGGGGGGATGTGCATGTCATTCTATCCTCGGTTGTACGTGACAAGGAGTAGGGTCGCTTGTCTAAGCTTGGGGCTTTTCTCCAGGTTCTCCGGTTGCCTACTATTACTTAAGCCCCTGAAATGGTCTGGTTTGCATTTCCCATTCTTTGCTGAACAAATCTCATAATAACGACTGACTCTGCTGGTACGTTTCTTAGGAAACATTTGTCTATGATAAAATCGCCGTTAGAAGTGGATGTTAATCCCAATAAACAAACGAACGAATCTGATTTGTTAGACAGGTGACAGTGGTGTAGATATATATGGCTCTTGTATTTTATAGCATGGTAATACAGCACTACATGTATCAGCCATGCAGAGTGAATGCTGTCATGTTGCTGATCTTTTGATGTCTGGTATTAATCCTCAGCTTAAAAACTGGGTAAGACATTTAATCCATATCTCAAAAACTGGGTAAGACATATAATACATATCTCAAAAACTGGGTAGGATTTTTAATCCACCTCACAAAAGCTGGGAAAGATTTCTAATCCATATCTTAAAAACTTAGTAGAATTTTTAATCCACCTCACAAAAGCCGGGAAAGATTTCTAATCCATATCTCAAAAACTGGGTAGAATTTTCAATCCACCTCGCAAAAGCCGGGAAAGATTTCTAATCCGTATCAAAAAAAAACGTGTCAAATTCTAATCTTGTCTTTAAAAATGAGTAGAATTTTTCATCCATCTTTCAAAAACTTGGAAAGATTGTTAATCCACATCGCAAAAACTGGGTTGATTTTAAATCCACATCGCAAAAACTGGGTAGGAATTTTAATTCATAGCTCAAAAACTGGGAGAGATTTATAATCTACTTGTCAGCATCTTTTCACTTGTAACTGTTAAGATTTTTTTTGATCTGTTATATCTGAAAATCTGGATATGAGATTAAATCAAGATAATGTTACAATAATTTATTCAATATTTTAAAAGCTGGGTAAGGTTTTTGAGACGTATTTTATAAATTGGATTTAAGTTTTGATTAGTATTGCAAAAATGGGGTACAGTTTTATAAAGCTAATCAATTGATAATTGTGTCTTGAATCAAAATTGCTATTTTAAAAAACAAGTTATCTCCCTTTAATAGTTAGTGGTAACTATCCCGCAAACTTATTAGGAACAGCCTCTTATAAAGAGGATTCATCATCACCCACTCTAGAACATAATGAAAATATTTTGGCAAGAGATTTGGTTAAATTGAGGTTCTCTTCTCGGAATATTAACGTTTTTTCTAAAAAATGTTTTTAAGACATCATTTAAATATCTTTTTGAATTTCATTATATTTAGAGATAAAATTTCCATTTGTTAGTTTTTGCACAATATTGTCTTTTTACAGGAAGGCAAAACAGCAGCAGAGTTAAAACATAAAAATAAATATTGGTTGACAGTCTATAATAAGTATATGGTAAATATTGGATTTAAATCATATTGTGATGGAAGCAATTTATGTACTGAATTATATCTTAACATACTACATTACATACACACTCATTTGGACACAAAACTAAATGTTTCTGGTGCAAAAGAACATTTCAGATATTTGGATAATTTGTAATTTCATTGAAATAAAATTGTTAGTTGTCTGCTCAGATAGAAAATACAGTTCCTGACTGTCATAGAATAACCAAAGTGCTGTGTTAAAATGACATGTAACCTTTCCATTAAATGAAAATAAATGAAATGGGGTTTAACGTCCTACTCTTCTGCACCTAACCTGGGCCAATGGAAGACGGGCATCGGCGCTAGGGCCTACTCTTATATCGAATTCCAACTGCCGAGGGATCTTTTATGTGCACGCCAATGTGTACACAGGACCTTGTTTTTTGGTCCCACCCGAACGACTAGACAACTGTCCTTGTCAGGCCCTCCGTTTTGCATCACTGACAAGGGGGAAACCACGTCGGAAAATCAAGATGAACTTTCTTGGCCAGTGTAGGGATCGAACACCCGGCCTCCTACCCACTAGCCACGTTGCCGCCTCTTTCCTTTAAGAACTGAGAAAATAATCTGACTAAATATATAAGTTTCATTTTAATTGTGACATACACATAATTTTATACTGTTGAGCTGACTAATTTGTTTCTCCTTGTGGTTTATATAGATCTATATTTTCAGCCTGGTATATTTGAAGCTGTTGAAAATCGGGATACAGAAAATATACAGAAATTATTGCAGTGTTGGACAAAACCAGACTGTGTCAGAGTAAATATTATTTGTTTCCTTTGCATGCTGAACTTTGGGTATAAGAACAGCTCAGATCTGGGAGTGATCGGCCTGGTGGAGTTATATACTAGTTCCTGATCAGGCCTTCACACCTGCATTCCTGGGTCATTCACTAGTGATATGTAGAAGTAGTAATCTTGGCTGAATTCAAACAAAACAAGTACTAGGAAATGAGTATGTTGTCAGTGCAGCCACCTAGTCCGTCAATTCGTCCACAATTGTCCAAGGAACAAGCATGCCAAGTTCGATGTCAGTCATAAATGAATGGGTGGAGCAGAGCGTCTCCTCTAAAACAAGACAGCTTGTGAACCAGTTCCTCGTCCATAAATTAGGAGGTTGAAAATCTTCAAAACTTCTGATAATAGTAAAGGGGGGGTGGGTGGCCGAATGGTTAGCATGCACGCGCTGTATCATACGGCCTGCCATTGAGTCAACTGGCGTGGTTTTGAATCCCCGGTTGTACGTAGCAAGGAGAACAGTCACCTGTCCAACCTCGAGGTTTTCTCCAGGTACTCCAGTTTCCCCCCACTGCTAAAGACCCTACACACAAGCGAATTATTGAAATAAAATAAACCATATGTTAGTCCCGAAATTACCTAATTTGTGTTGAGTGGGAGTGGACGTTAAACCCCATTTCTCTCTCTCTCTCTCTCTGATAATAGTATTTTTGAGTTAATGAAAATATTGCTCATCCCTCTTTGTTTGATTATCATTGGTTTGTTTTTTCCTCCATATTTATTTAGAATGGCCAGACTGTACGACAATATGCAGCAGTATTAAAATATCACGATATTGTTTGGATGCTAGATGAACAGAAAGCTACTTCAGTAAGTTCATATTTATGAATAATTAAAATCTAAAAACATACTTTCATCGAAACTGCCAAAAAATGGCATGATGATGAGTATGCACATTTTTCTATACTTGTATTTCCAATGTCTTATTTAGATTAAAAGTTATACAAATTTGGTAAAGATTTAATGGTATTGGCTGTTTGAAACCAATCTAATTAAAATATAGATCTATATTTCGTTTCGTTTTTTATACTTTCGATGGCCTACACTCATGTAGATCTAACTAGTTATAGTGGACGCTCACGTTCTATGACGTCAGGTATCAAGCACGGGACATTTGACCCGATAACGTCAGTCATTCGATTAACCAATTAGCGATCGCCATGCTTTTCAAAATCCACTTGTGTTTTGTTATGATTTCTATCCGCTGGTGTTAGTATAGACGTCGTTGGCTGGTAATATCTACCCACAGTTCCACGCATGAAAAGGTCAAACGGTCGATTCGACAGACCATTTGATTGGCTGACCCCTCATTTCATGCAGAACACCAGTTAAATAACAAGTCCTCCAGATCCAAGAGTAGTGAAGACAAACAAAAAAAGAAATTTTGAACTATAAAAAACGAAACGAAATTGGATCTGTGTTTTAATCAGATTGGTTTGAAACCTGATTCAAGTAATTTGACTCAAATTCTCATTACCAGTATCTATTTTTAAACTATAATGAATGGCCAGCTCTTTCTCAGAATGCATCAGTCTAATATTTCTGAGATATTTTTGAATTATTACAGGATTTATTGCATGGTGTTTTAGAAGTTAATTATACAAAAGTCTGTGAGGCTCTCACTAAATCTAAATGTAATGTCAATTATATCAATAAGGTAGGTGCACATTTTAAAGTGAAAGTAAGCCTGGATCTCAAGAATATGGAAAAGAATTTGTATAGAAATCAAAATAATTACCAAGCAACAATTAAACTTGACAAGACTGTTTGTCTGTATTTTGCACACAGTCTTGTCTCAAGGATAATTTTTTCTGTTTGATATATCTTAGGCGTTAGTCGATAATGATTTCTTCCTTTGATGTAAAATTAATGTAGCACAAAATATGTAGGTAATAACACAACATGTATGTTTCTTTTATAATAAAACCGTGTTATGTCTAGGCGTATATGACAACGTTCTCCTCAAGACGGATTACCATCCCTACAGTGATTCAGATTTTATCTGTGATGTAGTTATTTATAGTTTTACGTTAGAACGTGATAGAAGCTAGACTAGGGCCTTATCAACCAAAATTTAAATTACTTTTAAATTTTAATAAGCTTAAATTAAAAGATAAATGATTTTTAGTTCACAAAGGCCGAACAAAAAAAGAAAGAAAAAAAAAGAAATAACCATAAGATCTATATAGGCCTACATGAATTTTGCATTAATTAATTTGGTTGTATAAAATTCATAATTTATGCAAATGGCATTTTAGATGAAGGGTCTAAGTTGTTATATTTAATGATATGATTTTAAAATGCATACCTATATTTTAGCACTATTAACCATTTTTATAACATTATGACGTCAAACCTCTGGGTCATTTAATTATCACATATGTAATAGAACTGGTTAAAACCAGCTCTATTACATGTGATAATGGCTGACACCAATATTGTCCTTTAAAATTAAAACCATTCTTTTTTTTCGTGTTGTCTCACCTGAAAATGTAATTTGATTTTTGAAATATAGTATGCCATTATTTTGTAGGCTAGTAAGAGGAGTCATATATTACAGTATGCTATATCATTACAAGACAAAATACTAATACGATTACTATGTGATGCTGGAGCAGACGTTAATACATTGGTTACTGTACATCATTATTATAAGGTATATAATGTATACGTATATAATTACTAAACGGTAATGGTTACCCTACATCTATAATAATTATAAAGTATATTAAGATAAATATAGGTATGATTATTATATGTTGCTGCTAATACGTATACCTTGCTTCCTGATTACGATTAATTATTTTAATACTTCAGGACTCTTTGCTCTATGTAAAGTTGTTTTCTTATTGAAACATTAAATATATGTACGGTTATAATTCCTTTTTGTCGAAACATTAAACATGTGAAAAGTACAGGGGAAAAACTTTTTCAACGAATCCCAGTTAATGGCGCCATCTGGTAGCAAATTGTATAAGCTTTCGGTGGAACAATCAATTTCAGGTAAAAACGATCCGAGTCACATCGAATCAAGGCCCTTCTGAAATTCCCCCCTGGACAAATACGTCCATCATACCCTTTATTTGACGTCAATTTGGCTGAAAAGTTGAAGTCAGTTGTTGTACTGGTATAATGGTTCGTATTAAACACAGTTTTGAAGTTGTAATTAAACCCACTTGTTGTTCTGTTCGCGTCAAGCATTCTCGCCCAAAAGTTTGTTCTGCCTTTTATGCGAAAAGACAAAAATGTGACTTAGATTGTTCTTCCCCTGTACTCTTCATACGTAAAGATCTTTTCTTATTGAATGGTCTAATGCATAAGGTCTGTCACTGAGTAGGGTGGTTGGATGGCCGAATGGTTAGCATGTGCACACTGACGTGGTTTCGATTCCCTGGTTGTACGTGACAAGGAGTAGGGTCGTCTGTCCAACTTTGTGGGTTTTCTCTGGGTCCTCTGGTTTCCTCCCACTGCCAACCCCTATGTACAAGAGTGTTATTGAAATAAAATTGAACCATGTGTTAGTCCTGAAATGACCTAGTGTGTGTCAACCACGTTTGTACTTGACAAGGAGTACGGTCGCCTGCCTAACCTCATGGGTTTCCTCTGGGGCTTCCATTTTCCTCCAACTGATAAATCACCCCTATGTGCAGACGAATTATATCCCATCTCTCTATTTCTGTTGAACATCGTAAGTCACATTTTAGTAACAAGTTTTGAAGCAGGTTGTAAATTCTAGTGCTTTGACTTTGTTGTTATATTCCCTAATATATCTTACAGGGTCCTTTGTACTTTGAAGCATTAAATACCAAACTGCCTGAGGAAATCTTGTGGAAAATTCTGAAGAGTGGAGCAGACGTTAAATTAAAAGATGAAGTAAGTAACTATCAGTATTTTCGGAACAAAGTAAAATAATGTTGAGGTGGCCAAGTTTGAATTTTGTCGTTGATGCCATTATGTGGTGAGATTTTAAAATGTATAATACAGTGTAGTTCAACATACAACACTGCGATGGTTCATTCATTTTGGTATGGTTCAATACCAACTTGGCCCTGCTTGATTTGTCCATACTGGTCGACTACAGTTTGGCATTTTCTGCGGCGAGGTGACTTGATTAAACCGGAAGTCGACAAAAGTTCGGCTCTATTGTACGACAAATGCGCCAAATAACCAGTACAAGATGGTGAACATGTCAACAAGATAAAATTCACATTATTTAGAAATTCCATAAAAGACTAATTTTAAAGTGTTAAAATTAAACCAAATGTTTTGAAGTTGAATTGGAGCTTCGTAAATTATTTATTTTTTCTTGGTAATATTACTAATAATAATTTTCTGTTTATTTTGCGGTCACTTACTGATAGTCATACTTTCAAGAATACGGTTTTTGATTGAACCATGTTTTGTAACCGGTTAAATATTGTAGTATTATCCGACATCATATAGTTTATCAGCCAGGTCACTTGATATGCTTTGATAGGGTAGTCTGACTGGAGTACGCCATGTAGAAACCGGTTCACCTATTGGTGACAAATAAAGCAGACTCAATGTTTTGCTATGTGACAATCAAGATTTCAACTAGAGAGTGTCTTGGTAATAGGATTTGGGAGACAACTTTCATGTGTGTCGATTTATTTCTTTATGACGTATTAAAGTTTCACAACTGAAAATAAATATCACTTGTATAAATTTGAATATGATGCTAAAATTCAAAATTCTCGTTGAAAATTCTGATTTTTTTTTTATTTACATTGTTTATTTTACTGATTTTCTTGAAACAACTTTCCTGAGTGGCAGGCTTCCTTCTGAAATAAAGCCACAATGGTTCAGTAAGTAATGTGCTGGTTTACTGAACAGGAAATTTCGGTTTCAATCAGGGTTGTCTGAGAAAGTTCTTGAGTAAAGAAGGCATTGCGGTGAGCAGTGCGTCGTTATTGCGATGGGACGAATATCCCAGTAGAGAGATCTGTTGGCAGTGGGAATTTGATTTTAATTGTATTGCTGCTGGTTTACACATGTATATATTTCGTCTGCTGTTATTTTCCAGAGAGGACGAAATGCTTTGGTATTTGCTTTAGATAAAAGTAATGGCCGTATACCACTGTCTGTGATAGAATATTTGATAAAGAATGGAGCTTATATAGCAGACAGAGATGAGGTAAAAATATTTTAAAATGTGTTTAACATGGTATTTTTTTGCATGTGTATTCCATATGTTGTACTTATGTTTTGTCCGAACCCATAACCTACAAGATGGAAAACCAGGCAGGTTGTCTAAAGTCTCACATTTTTTTGTTTCTTGCTTTCAAAATCATTTTAATCTGTCCCATTGTTCCTTCTTAATGCAGGCCAATTAGCTTTTAGACTAATGTAAGTTATTTTCCGATGATGTTAAGTTTTGTTTTATATATTACAGACAGGAGTGAATATAAGAGATGTAGCTAGATTAGCTCGTAGAAAGGATATTGTAGACTACATTGACAAGGTAATTTAATTTATCAAAGAAATAAGTAATGATGCTGTATCCTGGATGTAATATTATCTGTATGTAACTATCATATATTCTTGAAAATATGTTCACTTAATTTTAGGTCACTCATTTGTGGTTCAATATTTATTTTCATCCAGTCTTATTAAAATGCAGATCTATGTTTTGTTTTTGTTTTTTTTTATACTTCCGATGAAGTGAAAGGTTGTAGGTCGCATCGGTGGAACAGACCATTTCATTGGCTAATCCATCACATCATCCATGGCAGCTGAGGCGACATATATAGCAAGTTTTCTAGATCCTAGTGTTAGGGTGCCCCACCCGAAATGAATATCTCCAAATATCTCGACAATTACACCACAATACTAATATATTTACCAAGCCTTAAATCTGTTTCACACATTTATAGTCACTAAATAAACGACCATGTTGTACTTAATAAGCTATGACTATTTAGCTATACATAATAATACTGAAAATGGTTTGGAGTGTCGTCCATAACATCCAGACACTTTTGAGTAAAAGATAGGTTACGTGCCCTTGTTTTGAAATTAGTCTCTCTTAACCAGTCTACCGATCATTCTATGTCTAATTGACAGGTAGGGATAATCAAGACTCCTTTTTTACAAAACCTAACAGAAAACTGGAACAAGGAATTGAATTTGGAAGCACACACATTAGGCAACTCAACAATATTCTTAAGAACCTTGTAAAAGTAAAATGAAACTATTGCTAGTATCATGTTCTTGCTTTACGAACGTCATTCAGAGTTATTTTTTGTACTAAACCAAAATATGCAGCTTCTAACGGTAGAGTTAATTATAAGGCAATTTAAAAAATAAAACGAGCGTAATTTCTAAAGATGCCGTAATAACCAAAAAGTTAAATATTATTGCTATTCAGAATCGTCAACAATACATTTTTTACGACTGTAGTAGTTGAACATTCCCGCATGCTATTGCTATTTATAGCCTCAACGAGTGTGAGAGACTGTCAGAAATCAGTAGTTAGTTATTCAAGTAAAGCGTGCACATTCCCGCATGCTATTGCTATTTATAGCCTCAACGAGTGTGAGAGACTGTCAGAAATCAGTAGTTAGTTATTCAAGTAAAGCGTGCACAATGAACGTGTGAAGAACAACTTTTCAGGGGCATCCTACTAGTGTAGTAAAGACAAGTAAAACGAAATTTTGAACTATAAAAAACGAAACGAAAAAGAATCTGTGTTTCAATCAGATTGATTTTCATCTGAATGTATGAGCAAGGAAAGATGATAGATTTCGATTGTTTATTAATTTGCCAAATGTTTTTTTGAAGTCTTATGGCTAATTGGGTTAGAAACTTTAAAGAAAGTGTTGAGCATGTTGGATGAAAGTAGACATATTAAAATGTCTTATTTCTCAAACTTTTGCAGAAATCCCTGTCATTGTCCACTGGTTTTAATGTTTGGCCATTCTAAAATATCACTGAACAGAAGTATTGTTTAATCATAAGTGTCACATCATACAGCCCTATTTCAAATTGATTTTTTAATGTTATTATATTTGCAGTATTATGTGAAGATATTAAGAAAATCGGATATTAAAATGTTAGAAAAACTAACTGTGGATGGCTATGACAGTATTATGATACAATACAATGTAAGTTATACAACATGGACAACGTGTATATAAAAGGGTAGACAATGTGAATTTGTGTCTGACAAAGTCTGTGTCAGGTTCCTTCTGTTCAGACTTGAAGTTATAGCCTGTCTGTTAATACCAAAATAGCTATTACATCTTTAAATCCTTCTATTATCTTCTCACTTTGCTCCAAGCATCTTGCCATATTCTCTACTACTCACTTCCTCTAATTATGCAGACGACGTTCACTGAAACAGTAATACATGTAAACAATATAGTCGACAAGATTAAAATGGTTTAATTTGAATTTCTTTCTGTCGAGCAATAAGATATCGTAAGAAATCATTAATTTGTCTGTTGAAGTATCTTTTTAAATGGTATAATTTTTTTTTTCAGAGTCGTGATACGTTTGTGTTTGCCAGTGGTAATGAGACAGATGATGTTCTCCAATTTATTGATTGGTTACCTGAATTTGAAGTAAGTTGGAGAATTGATTGAATTTATTTGTGAAACTAGTCTTGATTTTTATTTTCTGTTTCTGATCCACTGATTGATTCTGTGTGTTTAATTATTTTAAGCAAGAACATTTGCTTCGAGACAAACTTACTTGAATCGATGTAATGTTGATGTGCCAAGTCAAAAGTTTAACTCAGACAAGACTACAGTGTTTTGTTGTTCACAAATTGATACCGGTAAATGTGTAGTTTGTAGTTACAGATAGAAACATACACAGTTGTCTTTTTCCGGTGTGGTTTCTCCTTGTCAGTGATGCAGGACGGAAAGGGGCTGACAAGGACGACTGTCTAGTCGTTCGGATGGGACGTAAAACTGAGGTCCTTTGTTACAGATAGAAACATACAGTTATCTTTTTTCCGGTGTTGTTTCCCCTTGTCAGTGTTGTAGGACGGAAGGCCCGACAAAGGCAGCTGTCTAGTCGTTTGGATAGGACGTAAAACTGAGGTCCTGTGTACACATTGGTGTGCATGTAAATTCGTTGTAAGAGTTGGTCGTAGCGCTACTACCCTGGCAAAATTTCCCTCATACCACACTGTATGGTGTATGCCCGTCTCCATTAGCCCAGGCTAGGAGCAGAAGAGTAGGATGGTAAACCCTATTTCATTTCATTTTGTTATCTTTATTTGGCTGTCCATAAACTCAAAGTTTTTTCTTTGCAGAAACTTGTATTACGTCTTCATAAAGGGTTGAAGACTGGCAGTGAATTACATGAAATAAAAGAAATATTTAGTATTTGTGATTCTCCACATTTATTGGTTAATACAAAAGACAAGGTAAGAGATAGGAGGGTAAACTTTTTATATATTGTATAGAGCTACTTACTATTAAAATGATAAATAAAAACATGGTTATTTTGAGTTCTTTAGATTTTGAGGTGTAGAAATATTATTGAAATCAAACTCCAATGCAGGGGTTTTCCCCCTACATTTCAGTACAAAATAGGTCATATTAAATGAACCTCATAATTGTACTATTTATTTGATCCTTTGCATGAATAAATTTTGAAAATTCAATATATTTCAAGTGAGTAATGCAGTAGCTCACTACATAGGTGGTCCAGGAAACTTCCTCAGTGTTTCTCAGTGTAGTTTCCCTTTGTCAATGGTTTATGATGGGGAGGGTGGGCCTGGCAAGGAGCTGCATAAATTTCATTTCAGTTAAGTATGCCATTATTTAAACTTTGTTGATAAATAAGTCAGTCAGTTTTGATCAGATATTAATGAAATAAATTATATTATTTTTCTTTATGAAAGTGATAAAGCCCTTTTAAGATTTGATTTTATATTGATTTATGTTTTCAGGGTGGCAGGTCATCAGTAATACTAGCAGTTCTTTATGATAGACTTGATGTTCTGGAGTTTTTATTAGAACAGCCAGGTGTAGAAATTAATAGTCAAGACAATGTAAGCCTTTTGTTTTCATATTTTCAGTTGCCAAAAATAGCCCCACTTCTAAAAACGGTAGCACGAAATGCGCTTTGAATTCTGGGACATGAACAATAATTTTTAAGTTGTCAAATGAAAAGGGTGTATGGTTAGGGTTTGGGGGAGCTGAGATGTCTTTTAAATTATTAGCTTATTATTAAGATACAGATAAACTATGCTAGTCTTGAAGAGACCGGGAGGGAGGGGGGAATGGGCGAATGGTTAGCACATGCGTGCTGTATCATAAAGCCTGTCATTGAGTCAACTGGCATGGTTTCGAGTTCCCAGTTGTATGTGACAAGGAGTAGGGTCGCCTGTCCAACATTGTGGATTTTCTCTGGCTCCTCCGGTTTCCTGTCACTGCTAATGACCCCTATGCGCAAGTGAAGTATTGAAATTAAAATGAAATTAAACCATATGTTAGTCCCGAAATCACCTGGTTTGTGTCGAGCGGACTTCAAACCCCATTTCTCTCTCTCTCTTGAAGTGACCTGATTTGTGTTGAATGGGTGTTAATATGTTTTAACACTCTATCAAATGTAAGTCTGTGAGAAATCATGGCTTAGAAAAAGACAAAAGCAGTAGCATTTTCATTGCTTTGTATCAAAGAAATTAAAATCAGTGTTTTATACAAATATATTGAAAACCCTTTAGGTATATTCATGAATTTGAATATTACAGTGTTACAGAACAGCATATCATTATGCATGTCACTTGGGAAAAAATGGAAAAGAAATACGGGAATTGCTGAAGAATAACCAGATCAACACAGAGTTAGTTGATAATGTAAATACTACAAATCTTTTTATAACTACAAATCTTTTAATGGAATATAAGCAGATGAATGATTGTAATTATATAAGCAAACTTTATAAGAAAACACAATGCATCAGTGACCATCAGCATAGGATTGGTCGATTATGACGAAGCATAAAAAGCTGAAAAGAAAAACATGTAGATCCACAAGGCTATGAAACAAGGCTAATGCATTGCACAGCCCAAAAGGCATACTGTAAAGGATGTTGCTATAAACTGACAATAGTAAATTATCAATCATTTTATGAATTGCTGCCAACTTGTTTATGTTGATTACTGGTATAGATGTACTGGACTCCCTTGCCTGATGGAATTTGAATTGCTTTATTCATACAATATATATTTCAGGTGCAAAAGAAAGCTGAAGACTACTTAAACACGGAGTCAAATGAGTGGATACTTATTAAAAGAAAGGTAAAAACCTTTCTTATTACGCAGCCATGTAACATGTTAAAAAATATTTTGTAAGCTCTGAACAAAAGTTTCCTTTCCTCTTAAATGTTTAGAAAAGTAAATATAGATAAATTTTTGTTTCAGGCTTTATATGGTATGGAATTAGAACTTATGTGTATTGATGCAGTAAGTAATTACATTATTATATAACAAAATTACATTGTTTGTTAAGGGCAAATATTTTACAAGTATACTAAATCTATATTGATCATTTTAATATTTTAATTAGAGACTATTGCTGATGATACTGCTGATAATTCAAATTACAGAAATACCTGTCACCCATTAATTTCTTGCTCTTGTGGAGAGTTGGATGGCTGAATGTTTAGCATGTGCACGCTGTATCATAACGCCTATCATTGAGTCAACTGGCGTGGTTTCGAATCAGTCACCTGTCCAACCTCGTTGGGTTTTTTCTGGGTCCTCCGGTTTCCTCCCACTGCTAAAGACCATTACACGCAAGCAAATAATTGAAATAAAACTAAACTGTATTTTAGGCCTGAAATAAACTAGTTTGTATTCAGTGGACATTAAACCCAATTTCTCTCTATCACCCATCAATTTCTTGCTCTTGTTGTTTAGTTGTGTTGAGGTATTAGCAGTAATAAAATGTACCGATAAGCTTTTGTAAAAATTTTTTTTCAGTATGAAGAACTACGTCAGATTATCAGAAGTAAAAATTCAGGACTGCATGAGTTTAATGAAAAGCTCAAATATTTACATTTACCTGTCAGCTCTTTTGCTCAGCTGGTAAGTATTACTGAGAATTATAAACTGTATTTATTTGCCATTAAACTATGCCAAGTTCAAACTAATCGCAGGATTTGGGTGGTTGAGTGGTGTGCGTTGGTTGATCCCACACTTTTACGTGACAAAATGTAGGGTTGTCTTCCTAATCTTGTGGGTACATGCAAGCAGATTACTGAAATAAAGTATGGCAATATGTTAGTTATGTAATGACCTCTCCCTCTCTCTCTCTCTAGAACACCCAATACCACATTCAATTCCAGGATTCACATACTAGTTTATACTACTTTTGTATGAACCTTTGTTCTCCCAGCAAAAGTCAAAACCTAGTAACTCACTTTTTTTTATCAAAATTGAGTTGGGACCAAATTTGTAGTTGCTAGTGTATGTGCTTCCTGTTGTTATACTAGATATTCAAATCTTTTGATTTTGTAAGAAGTTACACATATGACACAACCTAGCAACTTCGTTCATTTGCCTAGTATGCCATAGAAAGCTGGGGTTTAATATTTATTATGTTTCCTTTGTTTTCTCAAAATAAGACAAAAAGTGAGTTACTAGCTGTTGCCTTTTGACCAGAGTGTTGCCGTGAGCATACTACTCTACAATATTCGAAATGGTTTGATAATCTATTGACAATGAGACAATTGTTATTTTCGTTATAGTTATCCCCTGTGGTTCCAGATTATCATGATTTACTATTTATAGCTGTAGACTACAATCAGCCAGACATAGCTAAGAGACTGGCGGATCAAGGCTCGGATCTTTCCCGAAGAGAATTGGTGAGGAATTGATCAAATTGTAATACTTACACAAACTTTGGCAGTAATTAATATACAGGCTACTTAATTTATCTCAAATTATTCACAACTGTCAATACATTGTTAAATTTAATCAATCCCAAAGAGAATTTGTGAGGAATTAGTCAAATTGTAATATTTATACAATTAACTTTGGCAGTAATTGATGTATGGGCTACTCAATTCATGATAATACAACTGTATGAATTTACTGCTTCTTAATATAATTTATTAAATGGAATGTTTCAGTACTCTTCCAGGTCTCTTTAAGTTATCTTATTATGAAGGTTACACCTCTGCTTCTAAATGTTTTCTACAATATTGGGGGTCACGGTGGCTAAGTTGGTAAGACACTGGCTGCAGGTTGGGTGTCCGATCCCAGCATTAAACAAGAAAGTCCATCCAGATTTTCAGGCATTGTTCTCCCTGGTTATTGATGCAGAACGGAGGGCTTGACAACGGCAGCTGTCTAGTCTTTTGGATGGGATGAAAAACACATTGGCATACATGTAAAAGATATTTTGACAGTTGTAAGAATAGGCCGTAGTGGCGCTGTCTGGGCAAAATGTCCCACATAGCACACTGTATGGCATATTCCTGTCTTCATAAGCCCAGTTCTAAGCAGAACAGTAGGACGTTTAACCCATTTCATTTGTATTTTTGACGATGTTACTTAATTTATCTTAAATTATTCACAGAGTTGTCAGTACTTTGTTCAATTTAATCTATCCCAAAGAGATAAGTCATATATAAGTTTATATTTAAACTTTGGCAGTAATTAAGGTGTAGCCGACTTTATTCATCCTAAATTATTCATAACTGTCTGTACTTTGTGTGATTTAAATTGGCAGCTGTATTCCATGGTGAATTTCAAATATATTTTTAAGAGACCATCAGTAAATACTTTAGAGTTAAAGGGATCATCCCGAGTCTCAATTGTTTCATTGGGTGACCAACATGCTGTACTTGGTAATAAAAGGTACATTACACCTACACGTTATTTTTATAAAATAAAATAAAAGTCTGGTTTTATCCAGATGCCATATGATAAATTTGGGGCACCGGTCTCCAGATGAAGACTGACAGCTTTGATTTTTGTGAAAATGTATCATGTATATATTGAGTTAGTTGCTTGCCCTAAAGGATTTTAGCAGCTTGTAACACAGATTTAAACAGTTTTATCCTCCAAAAATGTAATTGAAATTGGCCCTTTAATAAAAATATCAAAATTTGTAAAAGTACATTTATGGACAATAAATTGATAGCACGCATCTACTATCCATCCATACAGACAGTTTATAAAATATTAAATTATTCATGCATAATATGACTAATATTCTTGGATTTTCTTTTGAGTCTTAAGGTTTCTTCCCACCCTAATTCATAATTGCAATCGAAATTATTGAAACAAAATTGTACCATTTGTAGATTTAGCTAGTTTATGTGAAATGGATGGATGCATTACAAGTGAAAAGCTGACTGGAAAATCCAGAGGAACACTGGGATCGAAGCTAGACTTAATTTATCTGTCTTCATTAGCCCAGTTTGAGCAGAAAAATAGGACGCTAAACCCCATTTCATTCATTCATTCTTGGTTTATTAGCAAGCGCCATATTCACCAAGTACCCATTATGTTACAATCTATTATTATTTTAGTCTTTTGACTCCTTTGGTTGAGTAGACACTAAACCCCATTCCTATCACAGAATTTTATTTATTTAATTTCAGTACAAGATACGAAATGAGAACGGTGAACGGTGTGAGAAATGGCAGACTGCTGATGAAAGGGCCCGTTATTTAAAGATTCTAGATTTACCTGATCAACTTTTAACCAAGAAAAATAAACAGTTAGAAGGGAGGGCTATATTGCACTGTGACGATTATAATAAACTTATAAGGACATTGACAAAGAGGAAGGAAACTTTAGATTTAAAACCATTACATATCTGTTAAAATATTAATTTAATGGAACACCAGATAATTACGGTAGTTAAAATTGAAATTGAAAAGCAATCAGTTTACCCACAGTGATAGCAATACTATGCTTGTCAATCACCAAAAACAATCAAATCACCCACAGTGATAGCAATGCTATGTTGTTAATCACCAACATCCAAATGATCCACAGTGATAATGCTATGGTGTTAATCACGACCAACAACCAAGTGACCCACAGTGATAGCAATATTATGGTGTTAATCCCCAACAACAACCAAATGACCCACAGTGATAGCAATATTATGGTGTTAATCCCCAACAACAACCAAATGAATCACAGTGATAGCAACACTAAGCGTATTAATTACCAACAGGGATAGCAATGCAATACTAGGTAATGTTCTATAATGAGCCATGTGCAGGAATATGCTATCATATGGTCTTTCACTATTTGCATACCCCCACCCACGGCCCTAATGTATAATTAATTACCTAATATGGATTAGAAGAGATCCAAGGGATTATTTAACTCGCCCTTGAAAGATATTCAAATTGACCAGTCCAAAACTCTTTTACAATTAATGACCTTTCAAAATGGCTTTATAGTGTGAGTGTATGTTTATATTTTTGCACTGTACCCAGAAATAGCACCGGAAGTACTATCGAGATCAGTTAATTTATAGAGGAGTTCCATCTGAACAATAATACAAGAAAATCTAAGGATACATGAAGTTTCATTCATTTTACAATTTATGGTAATAGCCAGTTACAAGTCTTTTATTATTGCTGGATAACATACGTCATGATAACCGCAATTCCAAGCCCACCGCCTTGTCTATCTACTGATGGTTATGTGCTTAATCTGATTAAATCCAAGCCAGGGGATTATTTAAAGGTGTCTTTTTTTTTATTTTGTTTTCTTAAGATGTTAAATAATCAGTCTGTGTACACTTTGCATGCATTAAACAGTTCAAAATTTGAGATTTTCCGAAAAATTCAAATCACCGGCTGTTTTTTAAAGAAAACTAGAATAGTGTTTTTGGGGTAGTTTTTTTTTCTACCAATGTAATCTGTTTTTTTATGCTCGGAAATAGAGATCCGTGTTTCTGGATTTGTTTGGTAAATAGAGCTCTATAAAGAACATTTATGATATTAATATTTTTGTATACAGTAGAATCCGTATGAGCAGCCACTCCTATTCAGCGACATCTCCTTGTAAGCGGTCACAATAAATTCCCCCCGTAAAAATTCTATTGTTTCATCTCTTTATTCAACGGTCACTCCTCTAACGTGGCCAGCGGTCACTATTTTGCTAATGAATTTAACAAAACATCGCCCATTCAACGGCCATTGTTGAATGATACCATCTTATCGTTCTTCGTAACACCCCCACTAATCCTGTGAGTAGTAATCAATTAACTGGACTCCCACTGATCAGATCAAAAGAAATGTGAAAATAACAATTAACCCGGGATTATCTGTTAATTAATCTTTTGTTTTATTAAACGACATACCTTATCATTGTTTTCACATGTAACGGGACATTATTTGATACTAATTGAATAAACTGAAAGTACCGACTAAAAGCCGCTATGTTGTTAATTAGACGTTTTTAGCGCCACCTGTAATATTACATACAGAGTTACACCCCCTGTGAATCGGTAGCAAAATCAGCGATGTTTTTTGGTTCATGCGCTTATTTGATAAAATAAAATTAATTCATTGATTTTCTTCACAAAAATGGATAAATATTATCAAATACATCACAATGATAGACAGTAGTATTGAAGGTTGGTACAAAATGACAAGTTTACAGAAGTTATGTCCGAGATTCAGTGACGGCCAAATTTACCGATGCAAGTGAAGTATTGGTGTTTGCATCCAATGCATTCAAGCGTAATATTAATTGATGTCAACACAAAAAAACATGAGATTTTACAAAAATGGATAAATATTATCGAATGCATGACAATGAAAGACAGTAATATTGAAGGTTGGGACAAAATGACAAGTTTACGGAAGTTCTGTCCGAGATTCAGCGACGGCCAAATTTACCGATGCAAGTGCACCCAAGCATAATATTAATTGATATCAGCACAAAAAACACGAGATTTTATTAAGAGGCCACTCCTGTTAAGCCACTCCTGTAATTGGTTTGTTATGTAAATGAATTTAAAAATAAGCACAACTGTGATATTAATGTGTTAATCTTGGTGTTGCTTCCTAATCATGAGACTTATATATTTTAAATTATCCCACCACTAAATAAATAGTTTCGATTTCCTTTCAATACATAGAATTAACAGTAATAGGATGTTTTCGTGACACTGGAATCTTTAAAATAGATAAATTCATATGTTGTTTTAATTGGGACACACATTTAAAGGATATTAGGTAGGATTAGATACAGAGCTGATAATTTTTGCAATAATTGCTGAAAAGTAGATAATGAAAAGAGAATGTGTTGCAAATTTCAGTCAAATTACATCAGCTATCTGTGATACAATTACTATCGTTGTTATGATAAAAAAACAATCTCGATTATCCACCTCAAGGGACACCGCATCAACCACAAATCATAATTAAATCTACTTAAACATGCATTATGCACGGGCCAAATCTGTCAATTACAAGTCTTTCTTTAGACCTGAAATGTTATCTAAATTATCAACTAGACATTAATTAACTTATCCAGACCATAATAAACTCTTGATGTCTAGGCAAGCCATCAATGTTGGCTGGATTTTATTCCTATATGCTGCTTAACGGCCATTGATAATTGATTTTAAAATGTGGATAATCGAGACTACGCAGTTTACATAAATGATTTTAGCAATGATGGCCGAGGCTAGGGAAAAATTTCACTCGCTTCGTTCTCGACTCATAGTGGATCAATTTGACTGGAATTTTCAGCAACTTACCTTTATACTATATAGTTTTAAATTATTATAGTGAGAACTGCCAACTCTTTATCTTATCTCCCATAATGTATCTTTAATGTCCAGCCACCTGATGACCATCTACAGTTATGAGTATGACATGGTAAGGTATAAATGTCTGATTAATAATTTATATAACATTGCAGGCCTAAAGAAAGACCAGCAATGGACATATTTAGCTCTTGAATAATGTTTGTGTAATTTATTTATATACTTTTATATTTTTTTATAATAAAATAAAAAAATGTGGATAACATTGTTTTGTTGGGTTATTTTCTTATATTTAACGGCACGTCATCCGATAGTTGGTAGCCTGTATATCTGCATGTCGTGTGTAAGGGTTTGGTGCTGTATATCATACTGGGATACTGTACACTCTGGATTAAATGACATAGGCTAGGGGGAGAGGGGCCGTTTAGTACAATTTTTATACGCCCACATGGAAATGTGGTCGTATATTACCGTCTGTCCGTACATAGTGCGTCGTCCACAATTTCTTTTGAGCACTCTACTATTATCATCTGATTGTTTTGGCCACAGATCACTAAAGATTTCCCCATTGACTTTAATGTTAATTCTCGTCTTTTAGATCGGCTCTAACTTTTCTCCAAATTTTCGTTGGGTAGAACGCTTTCTACCACAGATGGAGAAACATGTGGCAACCTCTTGTCCAAAAGCACGTATGAGGTTCTTCATGAAAAACTTAGGCCCCACATTTCAGCCTAATCAACCTCTCAACTCTTGTATCCTTCCACCTCAAATATTCATCAAAACCTGGCTGAAAATGAATTTTCAAACCCTTTTCTTCGATTCTACACCAAAAAGTCAACAAAAATCGCCAGGCAAAAGGGAGAAAAGGAAAAGGGAGAGAAAGACTAAAAATAGCCTTGGCCCTTGTTTCGGATACGTTTCGTTAAATTCTTCTTTCAAAATAGCTTTAATCTTTAAGTCACTCAAAATGATCCAATAAAATTTTTTTTGTGAACTAAGCAAGTTGGAAACAGAAAAACCCATATAAATCTTCATAAAACAATATTGTTTCACACATGAAGAGTCTTGGGGAAGAACGATCTAAGTCACAAATACAAGTCCATCGGACTTAACATGCCTGAAAAGTTGAAGTGGTAATGATGCTTCGTGTTAAACATCATTTTGAAGTTGTAATTAAACCCACTCGTCGTTCTGTTTTGCGTTTTATGCGAAAATACAAAAATGTGACTGAGATCGTTTTTCCCCCTGGACTCTTGGCATGCTTCGGGGTCTGAAACCCTAATAAGTATTATTGTCGCGAAACAAACAGGCGAATTCTCCTCCACTAGACCATAAGTACGGCATATTAACTTTTTTACTCCGACAAATTAAATTCTCAAACATTTTTTTGAGGTAAAAGAAAAATAAATAAAGACGTTTGAAGTATTTGAAATTAAAAAATATTTCCTATTTAGTGTAAATGGGTATTAAAATGAGTAAAATGCATCATTTTGCCCAAAGCAGTTAGGTGTTAAGTAAACATTGCACGAGCAGTTGAGCCAATGACTGGCGCGGTGAGCAGTCAACGCACGTGCTGTGGACACTTATCTGTTACAGAGGTAATGCGTAAGTAATTCTCTGTGAAACAGATTGCCACTAAACATTTCTAACTCAATGCGCCCCATTTGTAAAGTCCATGTCAACCCTAATGCGATATACAAGTGTTCCATTTAACGCAGCCCTAGTTATTTGGGCTAAGTGAAGAAATCAAATGGGTGGAAATTCCAGGTATGGCACAAAAGTTTTGCCATTTTAATTTTAAAAAATGATGAAATGGCAAGCAATTTTCGAGTTGGGGACCACTCGGAACGGACAGTAATGTCATTAATATCAACTATTATCGGTTCCAAACTGTTAAGTCGAATGCTATTTAGTCACGATAATGACAGAAAACAGGAAATTGTCGACATATGGTAAGGTCGAAACATTAGAGCCCCGTGCATATTTCGTCATGGTCTCGAGATATTAAATTCGATTTAACACGCTTTGAACGACGCATTCCTTCTTAATAAGTAAACCGGTGCCACATTGGTACATATCATACAGCCGAGGCTAAATGTAGAGTTTGCCGAGTCAGTATTAGGACGACGGATTTGGAACTTCAAAAAATAAGAAAGGCTTCCTTAATTAGTTCTCGGATTAAAAAAGATCTAATTGATAGTGGCTTTGTTCCCAATGCCGACAATATTTTAAACATGGTTGCCTACTCAGGAACTACAATGGTTGGATGTAGGTTACGATTTGATTCATTTTCTGGTTCAATTTTTATACCTGATAAACTTTTAAATAAGATACACGATACTATTTTGGATATTAATAGTTGTCTTTTTAAATCCAAGAATCATGGTCGACTTCATGTTCGTAAAGTGCGTAGCTTAGTAGGGCAGCATATTTCAGCGTCGGTTGTTATTGGGAATATTGTTCAAATTATGAAAAAATTGAGTATAGATATTACTTCCGCTTTGTCATGGAATTCTTACATAAAATCATCTGATACTAGTTTATTACAGATTAAGTTCTATGGGAAGATGACCTTGTCTCTTTAAATCATAGACACGTGTTTTATAATCCGTACTGTTCTGAGATAAGTGTATACTGATCCAAGCCGTCCGGCTGATGCGGGTTCTGAGGTGTCGACGATTGATGTGGAATAGAACGGAATGTTGTAATAATAACTAAACTTGGTGTCAACAAGTAGCCCTTCATCGGGATCTACATTCTTCAGTACATACTTTGCACGTGAATCGTGTAAAATGGTTTACAGATAACAAAAGGGTTGTCGCCATTGTAATTAAAGGAAGTTTGAAAACATATTTGTAAGATATAGCTTTTGATATTTTCTGAACTTGCATGAAATCATCTATTACTTTAGATATAGACCTGATTCCTCGTACTGAATATCCAAGAGCTGCCTTTTTGTTCTTAAATTATAGGCTAGATTATGATAATTGGGGAATCTCTGTTCAGTTATTTAAATGTTTTGGGCCCCGATGTGTGTGACTGGTTCACATCCAGTTACAAAGCAAATTTGTCTGTTTTCTATTCCAGATTTTGGAATCCTGGCTCTTCGGCTGTTGATGCCTTCACCGTAGATTTGCATGGTGTTATGGATTATTTATACCACCTATTTATTTCATTAGTTGTGTTCTGAAATACACGGAGAAATGTAAGGCCCATGGAGCTGTTATTGTTCCCTATTGGAGATTTGCACCCTTTTGGCCTTTATTGTGTCCATCAGGGAAAGGCTTTGTTAGTTTTGTTACCGGACTATATAGATTTGCCAATCTTAAAATCATTTTACATTTCAGTCCGTTTCAGTAAAGGCGTGTTAGTAGTAGAGAGGGTAGTCTAGTGCAATTTTGGAATTCCACACATTCCAAAGGTCTGACGTCACACATTCCAAAGGTCTGACGTCAGAGCATTCCACAGGTGTTCTATTTATAGTTTGAATATGGTTATTGTTGACTGAACAATGAGGTTATGAATAATAAAAAAGGTATGCAGGTGTTGTATTCTTTGATCGTGTTTGACTTTTGTAACGAGGGTATGGGGTCCACGAATTGTTTATTGAAGGGTGGGGGGATATTTCGCTTTATAGTCAGGTATGTAGGGTTCACGTTCAGGTCGCATGTAGATACACTGTTAAGGGATAATGACCTCCACTATTAAGGTTGACAGGTGCCGGTGTTGCAATTGTTTATCCGTGGTTGTTTATACCCACACCCCAAGCTCCATCTTCCCCCCCCCCCCTCCACCCAACCAACCCTCCACCCAGCCAACCCCCAAATCCCATTTCAACTGTCTACACTCTTCAATTAGTGTCGATACTAAGAAACCAAGAATAGCCTTTTTTATAATATTTTTATTTATTCATAATGTTATATATATATATATTTATGGCCAATTAATGTGACGGCATATTCCAGTCTGCCAACTCCCTATAAGTGTCGAGAACAGTGATTATTTGTTTGAACGCATGATTCGTTTCTTCAACCATTCTCAAGCGTGCCAGCATGTAATCAGTAAAAGCTAACAATCTACAGAAAAGAACAAATAAGATAGGTATCGGTAAAATAAAACAATATTAATATTAAAAGAATTGCATTGTCTACCTCCGAAACCCACCCCCTTCTCTATACCAAAATCCAAGTACACACACTACTGCATTTTTGGCATTCCACAGGTGTTCTATTTATAGCTTGAATATGGCTATTGTTGACTGAACAATGAGGTTATGAACAATAAAAAAAAAGGTATTGTTATAGTGTGCAGGTGTTTAGCCTTTGATCTCGTTTGACTTTTGTAACAAGGATTTGGGGTCCACGAATTGTTTATTGGTATGGGTGGGGTGGGGGAAATATTTCCCTTTATATCCAACTGTGTAGAGTTCGCGGTGAGTTCATGTCACGTGTAGTCTGAGTTATACTAAGCCTGTAGATTTAATCTGCATATTTGGTTTAGTTAAATTTATCCCTTCAAGGTTACGAAAGAATTAAAGCTTGTATTCATGTTTTATAGTTGTATATAAGAATATTGACTTTGAAAATTGTAAATGATTGCCCCCCAAAAAAGAAATTTAAATATTTGAATGTTATAAGTTAGTTGTTATGGAATCCTTGGCCGCTGAGTTATTTTACCTATCTATCCGTAGGTCGGCTACCTATAGAATGTGTCTTCAATTGACCGAAACGGGTTAGCTACCGGCTTAGCTTGTCTTGATATGGAGTCTAATATGAACACTCACTGAGTAATTCCCAATTCGTCACCTGTCTTACCTACCTTCGAATCTCACGGCGGCCCGCGCAATCTAACTATACGCACACCACAATTGGATGAGGAAAAAAAAAAGTTGAACACATTTTAAATTGAAAATTTAAGGAATCATATTTAAATCTGACGATGGTATAAAAAAAAAAGCTTTTAAATTGCAATGATATAATTCTATACACGTGAAACTTGTTTTAATGTCCAAGGTTTGACTATATCTAATCCAAGTTAACAAGTTCACAATTCAATTAACTAATAGAAGACGCATTGATGTAATGTTTTATTTTTGACTGGTTGCAACGATGGGGTTATAATTACTAGAATGACGAATAGCAATAACACATTAAACCATTTTTTTGCATGGATAATACAAGATAGAAATGTTTTCTGGCAATATCAATTTGTCTCAATATATTATGTATAGAAAAAAAGAAATCAGATTAAAGCTAAAGGCATTTACTCAACACGCGTTAAATATAAATATACTAAACTGTTATCGATATATATATGGAACAAAGGAGAGATGAAATTATAATGTCATGCATATTCAATTTGTGGATTAAAATAAGTCGTAACATTATATTACGGAACTTCCAATTTAAATATATACATAGAATTATATATTTTAATGATTTTTTTATTCAAAAACAAAATAAAAGAATCTTAACGGTTTGGTATTTTAGTCTACATGATACAAGGACTATTGTCGTCTCTAAAAAACTAAACCCAACTCTTAACAATCTTTGCTTACTAATTGAAAAGAACATAAGAATAAGTTATTGTTTCAGAAGTTTAAAAGTATCGTTTACTGAGGTCTCTAGCATCAATATACAAAGCTTTTATATCACCGTTATTCGTCTGTGTAAACGTAAACCGAAATAGATATGCTAAAAACGAAGGTACTGTACCGGAAAATGTCCTTTCGTGAGGTCCTTAGAACAACCACTTTGAATGAATTTAGACGATATTGTCTATTCTAGATTCTACTAAATTCCAGGGATATACATTCTTACCAAACGCAGAATTCAAAGCTGCATAGAAATATTCCTGCAAATACTGCATGTATAGTCCCACCCAAACGCCTCCCAGTCGTGTGTAATAAGTGAAAAGCATAGTTTACCCGATCAGATAAAATCGTTGCTTACTATTTTAAAAAAAAATGTTTAAAACCCAATTAACTAAGGATGATATTTTATTACCACCCCAAAATATTTACATCAGAAAATATAATCCAGTCTAAACCGCGTTACAATAAAAGTATCATGATGCACCTGTTCCCTGTGGTCGATAGATATATACCGCACGGTATATCATTTGTTAAACTGTTTTGTCGATGATAGGTTTCAAACTATAAATAAATGACCGAATAGTTTTCATTTCAAAACTATAACCAATGTAAAATATTAGTTGCATCAATTACTTTCTCTGTTCGCATGACATCGTCAAAAACATCACACTTAGCAAGGTATTGCATTAAAAGTGGCAATAACTATCAAATTTACATACATATACGATTAGTACAATTATAAAAATATTGTACTGCTAATTGAATTATGAAGTGTACATATTATAATTGTGTTTTGTAGTATGTTTTTTTTTAAAATTGAGGCAAATTAGTATCATTAGTATATGAAGTGTACATATTATAATTGTATTTTGTAGTATGTTTTTTTTTAACATAGAGGCAGGTAAATTAGTATCAGATTTGGACTTGTTTATGAATCTTTATCCTTTTAACAATGCATACATGTTTCATTCACGACTGGAGTGTCCATATTTCTTCGATCTGGAGGAAGATTTGAAATTGAGTGGCTATTTGTAGTAATTTTATACCATTGAGAACCTAGCAATATGAACGTTTGAGTGGTGACGTTTGCAAATAATTAATGGTTTTAATTCTTTTATGTGTTTGATTGTCGAAATCGCTTACTTGTTTGGTCATTTATCATTTAAAGGAAAGGATTTTTTATTTATTTTCTATTTTTGGGGATATTTTACACGTCTTGCCAAAGTATATATAGACAAAAGAAATTTTGAAATTGTCGAAAGTTTGAAAACTAGTAGATCTTATTTAAATCTGGCACAGGGGTGATTTGAATAACAATAATTGCTTTAAGGTTTGATGGGGTCTATTCAACTAGACGAATGGTGAAAAGACACACAACTTGCCCCCCCCCCCCTTCTCGCTGTCTCTCTCTCTCTCTCTCTCTCTCTCTCTCTCTCTCTCTCACACACACACAAACTCACACCCACCTTTCTCTAACTCATTAAACTCTCTCACATACACACGCACGCACAAACTCACACACACACAAACTCACACCCACCTCTCTCTAACTCATTAAACTCTCTCACATACACACGCACGCTCCCTCTCTCTCTCTCACACACACACACAAACACACATCCACCTCTCTCTCTAACTCATTAAACTCTCTCTCATTAAACTCTCTCCCTCTATCTCTCTCTCGTTAAACTCTCCCCCTCTCACACACACACACACATACATACACTCCCACACACAAACTCACAACCCCTCTCTCGAACTCATTAAACTCGCTCTCGCTCTCTCTCTCTCACATACACATGCACGCACTCTCTCTCATTAAACTCTCTCTCACACACACACACGCACTGTCCCCTCTCCATCTCTCACTCATTAAACCCTCTCGCTATCACTCTCTTCTTAATAATATCTTTTCGTGCTGTTTATTTAAAAATGTATATATATTTCCTCAGATCCTTTTGCTAAATATTAATACCAATCTTACTTCCTCTTTTTTCACTCAAAAATGGTGACCATCCACACAGCCACGTCTCTCGCACGCCATCACGGGCTTTGTTAACCTCCACGCGAATAATATCTTTGCATGTGGTTTATTACAAAATAAATAATATTATTATTATAATTATTATAATAATAATATTATTTCCACACCCACGGTCATTTATTTTAATAAAAATGTATACCAACCCGACACTTTTTTCCCACTCACAAATCGGTGATTAGAACGCTCAGTTACTCGTGTCATTAGTTGTTTGTCTTTATGTATTAAAACAATATCTATTTGAACTCTTTTTTTTTCGGCCAGAAAAACAGAACTTATTTTATTCTTGAAATACCCCAAGTAAATGATATAGCCGTGTGTGAAACTACCATATCGTTAAGTTTCGTGTAATATTCATTTTGAGTGGTAATATCCCCGTGAATAATATTATCTAAAATACTAAATCATTCAATTTACCGTACATTACCCAAACCTATAAGAAATAATTTCTTAATTGTCATCCTTGTTTATACGTGAAAAGTGTTCATTTTATTGTATGTCATACTTGGTCATTTTTGAGAGTGGGTAGTAGTTTTATCAATAACTTTCTCAAATTACATCAACTGTACACCAAACATCAAAATGTTACAGACCTACACAGAATTGCGATTAGTTTATCAAGCGGGGAAATTTGTTGCAATAACAAATACCTATATTCGGCCATTGATTTACTATAACATTGATGCGTCCGCAATAACAGAACGTTAACAGTAACTTCTGTAGATATGGAAAAAAAAATGATAGCGATTACATGGAAATACCAAAATTATATTCCAAAAGAGGCAGATGTAGACATCAAACATACATTATGCAAGTCAATGTCTAAAGCTGTCTATTACAGGACTTTCTTTAGGCCTGAAATGTTTTCTTAATTATTAATTAGACATTAATTACTAGTCCAAAGGCCATAATCAACTCACGAGTGCATCGGATTTCTCCGGTATTAAATAGATTAGAGCGGTTCGACCATATTTTAATTTAATTTAATAATGGTGGTTGCAATTATTGCACACGTCTTGTCAAACCATCAAAGGTTAATATCTTCACCCCGTAATGCAGTAATTGGAATGCAAATTTTAAATTATTCATTTTACATTATATAATTTCGAACTGTTATTGCAAGAATGACCAGCTCTTTATCTAAATGTTACATGATGTATCTTTAAGTTAAAGGTTCAAACGTGAATTTATAGATAAAACGTTACATGTTCTTTGTATGAAATTTTACAATTTTATAATAACGTACCGGAAATATACATAACGAGGATAAAGCATAACGTTTCCCCGGTATAATAACCCCGTAAGCGAACAAGCAACACTTCAAAATGCATATATAACGTTCATTAAAACATCTTGCCATTCGACACATAGATACGATGAGCATTTATTAAAAACACACATAATATAACATATGTGACTGGTCAAAAATATTACTATATGATATATATGTCAAGATGCAAAAGTCTTTTTTCAAACTGAAATAATAAAATATTGACGGTGCAACTCTGTAAGATGCATATAAGTATATATCGCTCCTTCTATTTCGAACAGAATATAAAAACATCTCATTGGAAAGATTAAACATTTGTGACATAGATATATATCATCAGTTAATTATACCAAAAATATGTATAATGATTTATGTAGTTATTTTCGAATGATATGTTCTGGTGAAGTAAGGCTGGTTAAATAAGCTCTTTCAGTATTTAATCAATTGTATCAATGATTTGTCAAGTCGTTTGAGTTTTAAATATGTTTCGTACTAGATAGAGTAACGGAATATATATGTATGTACAAACAAAAAGTTTCTTTGAACTATATTTCGGTAATTGCACTTTTAGTAAAAACCATTTAGAAACCGCTACTATAAAAACGGAATTCAGCTGTGTTGCGTTATGGGGAAATGGAAGTACATGTTTACGGTATTAGACTGGGAAAGATTTGCGAATGAATGTCGATGAAGGGTGGGGACAAATAACGACACCTCCCGCCAAACACCCACCAATCCTAATACTCACAATCTCAGACAAGCCCATACAGTTTGAAAGGTATATTATTTGGGTGCTGACGATATCATATGGGAGTACTAAAATCGCTGACGTACGTCGAATGTACAAAGCGTCTGTTGTCAACAAAATGAAGACAGGGTACCCCCCTTATATTATAGTAGTAAACCAAGCATCCATTTTTTTTAAAAATGCGGTTAAGTTTGTGTCCTCTGAACTTAAAAAAGTGAAGAATTAATTTATAAAATTAAAAATTAATTCACAAAATGGAGAATAAATTTACAAAATTGAAAACAAATTTACAAAAATAAAAATTATTCTTCAAATTTAATTTCTTTCTTTTTTTTGTTTTACAAAATTAATTATTATTCTTCTATATAATCAAAAATAATTTCGCAAAAATCAAAAATTATTTTTCAAAATCAAAAATTATTTTTCAAAATCAAAAATTATTTTTCAAAATCAAAAATTATTTTTCAAAATCAAAAATTATTTTTCAAAATCAAAAATTATTTTTCAAAATCAAAAATTATTTTCCAAAATTAAAAACTATTTTCCAAAATTAAAAGGAATTTACGATGAATGATTCTTAGTTCACGAGGCACAAAAATAAATGGAAGCACGCATTGAAGAAACGCCGTGGTCTTCCAGTTTGAGCTGGGGTTTCAATTAAAGCGCTTGCAATTTATTCTGACAACGCCCACAATTATTTCTATACTACCCTGGTAATGCAACCTTTTGTTCGTCAAGTGATGACGGCTATATGATAAACATTGTGGAGAATATGTTTTTCGGGGTCGGTGCCTCTAAAATATGGCATAAGCGTCTAGATACTCACTTAGTCTTTGTTATGTCAGTAGTAACAGTAAACAGACTGGGTGGCCAAGAAAACAAACACAATATATACATTCAAACGACGTCTTTATTATACACATTGCAGTCTCAGAAATTTAAATCGAAAATCTTATGTCGAATATATATATATATATATATACATAAAAACAATGCATTATCCACACCAGTATGACAAAATGTGTTTTGTTTCGAATTCGTTTTAGGTATGCCACCACAGAATTTCGTTGGATTTCGTGCTGGGGTTCCATTAGCTTTCAAAGACTTGTTGTCGCAGTATCTCCATTTTAAGCTTATGTTCATCCACAATAGCATTAATCTTAGCATTTAACAATGCCAATCTTAGATCATGAACAGATTTAGTGTTAATTCAGTGTTTCAACAAATAAGTTTCGAAATCATGTGTTTCGGCTGAGGTGTTGTCTATATCCCACCGTTTGATTTTATCTTTTTTGCAATTCCACTCTGTCAGGAATAAATAGACGCTAACCATACTATCAATAAAGCTGAAGTCGGCTTTCTTAGCAGCGTCAATACATTCGGTTTTTTGTCCTGGAGAAACAACTGACGGGGTGGAAGAAATGGCATCACTGTCGGAAAAGCCGCATTGAAAGATATTGGGTGTCATAGCGTATCTTGTGTATATTGTACACAACTATCGTTTGTACTACCTTCTGGTCAATTTCTGTTGCAATCCTACTATTATTGTATTATTGTGATTATTTATAAAGTAGAGTTGTGGCAAGTTTTCTCAGTACAACCGATATAATTTGTACGTGATGGATACCCCAAGGAGCCGCTCCCCTTCAATGACAGATTTCGAGAAACAATTTCTATTGAACGCTGTAAAAGAATTCCTAAATATACTTGATAATAAGCGAAGGGATGTTGAGTCGGTTTCTCTCAAAGAACAAGCTTGGAAAGAAATAGAAAGACGATTCTGCACACAGCCAAATTTCTCCGTTAGAAGTTCGACTCAATTAAAGAATTATTGGCGTCATCTTAAAAGAAACGAAATAAAGCTAACAAGAACGTCAAAGAAAAGGCCGGGTGAATGCGTAGAAAATGAGGCTTATTCTGGTAAGTACTTAAAACCCGCTTAAAACACTATACCATGTTAAAACGACATATTAGATACAACGGTAGATACGTTGTTTTGTGCTTGAAAGATAAGGATACATTGCAACAACATAAGTTATTCACATTATTTAAGTATTGGCATGTCCTTGTTAAAGGGCTAATCCCGATAATGTTTTGAAGAATATAGCTGCTCAATGTTGTGATAAAATCCCTTAAAATCACCTTCCAAAGGACCGAGCAACTAACTCAGTATTTGTTATTCGTTTTCAAACAACTTAAGCACGTCAGTCTTCTTCTGGAAATTAAGATCAGTGTCCCAAGCTGCATTATGCGATGTCTACGTAAAACCAGGCTTTCTTTAAACTAAAAACAATGTGTAGTTGAAATTTATCTTTGGCTATCAAGTACAGCATATGGGCCATTCACTATATAGACCTCTCAAGGAACGGGAATAGATTATCAGGCCACCAACGAAAAAATTGACCCGGAATCTTAAAAGGGTTACGTGTCCGGATAAGCAGTTTTGACATTCACGTCCAAACGGCTCAATATTTTGAGCTGAAATTTTGTGACAAGGCCAATACAAAATTCTCCTATATTTTGGCGTTTAAATTTCATATGTACTCAAACTTTCATTTTTTAAGACTCTGTTCTTATCGGGACTGTCCCTTTAAACGATTTTGGTATTTTCTTTTTTCAGGTATTACTGAATACAACTATGGTGGTGACGTCAGTAATGTAGATCCGAATGTAATCAGTCAGCAACCACTCGACATCGTTTCCGAACCATTCGGTGTAAATAATAGGACAGCTGTTCATGATCTAAGATTGGCATTGTTAAATGCTAAGATTAATGCTATTGTGGATGAACATAAGCTTAAAATGGAGATACTGCGACAACAAGTCTTTGAAAGCTAATGGAACCCCAGCACGAAATCCAACGAAATTCTGTGGTGGCATACCTAAAACGAATTCGAAACAAAACACATTTTGTCATACTGGTGTGGATAATGCATTGTTTTTATGTATATATATATATATATATATTCGACATAAGATTTTCGATTTAAATTTCTGAGACTGCAATGTGTATAATAAAGACGTCGTTTGAATGTATATATTGTGTTTGTTTTCTTGGCCACCCAGTCTGTTTACTGTTACTACTGACATAACAAAGACTAAGTGAGTATCTAGACGCTTATGCCATATTTTAGAGGCACCGACCCCGAAAAACATATTCTCCACAATGTTTATCATATAGCCGTCATCACTTGACGAACAAAAGGTTGCATTACCAGGGTAGTATAGAAATAATTGTGGGCGTTGTCAGAATAAATTGCAAGCGCTTTAATTGAAACCCCAGCTCAAACTGGAAGACCACGGCGTTTCTTCAATGCGTGCTTCCATTTATTTTTGTGCCTCGTGAACTAAGAATCATTCATCGTAAATTCCTTTTAATTTTGGAAAATAGTTTTTAATTTTGGAAAATAATTTTTGATTTTGAAAAATAATTTTTGATTTTGAAAAATAATTTTTGATTTTGAAAAATAATTTTTGATTTTGAAAAATAATTTTTGATTTTGAAAAATAATTTTTGATTTTTGCGAAATTATTTTTGATTATATAGAAGAATAATAATTAATTTTGTAAAACAAAAAAAAGAAAGAAATTAAATTTGAAGAATAATTTTTATTTTTGTAAATTTGTTTTCAATTTTGTAAATTTATTCTCCATTTTGTGAATTAATTTTTAATTTTATAAATTAATTCTTCACTTTTTTAAGTTCAGAGGACACAAACTTAACCGCATTTTTAAAAAAAATGGATGCTTGGTTTACTACTATAATATAAGGGGGGTACCCTGTCTTCATTTTGTTGACAACAGACGCTTTGTACATTCGACGTACGTCAGCGATTTTAGTACTCCCATATGATATCGTCAGCACCCAAATAATATACCTTTCAAACTGTATGGGCTTGTCTGAGATTGTGAGTATTAGGATTGGTGGGTGTTTGGCAGGAGGTGTCGTTATTTGTCGAGATGGAGTTACTTTCTTGGGGATAAGTTTAATCGGACTACAAGACTGTCGATATTCTATTACTTTAGTCTGAAGAGGCATTTTTCCCCGTCTGGACAAATGGTCATTCTGTTGTATGAGGCCATATTTACTTTAACACATTATTAGTCGATTATTTAATCACGTTGAGATGATCCAGGCAATAAGAGTTATGTGGTCGGGAGTAAGTTATCTCTTTTATTCACAACTTATATGAACATCACTTGGAAATACCCCCTCCCCACCCTTCATCGACATTCATTCGCAAATCTTTCCCAGTCTAATACCGTATACATGTACTTCCATTTCCCCATAACGCAACACAGCTGAATTCCGTTTTTATAGTAGCGGTTTCTAAATGGTTTTTACTAAAAGTGCAATTACCGAAATATAGTTCAAAGAAACTTTTTGTTTGTACATACATATATATTCCGTTACTCTATCTAGAACGAAACATATTTAAAGCTCAAACGACTTGACAAATCATTGATACAATTGATTAAATACTGAAAGAGCTTATTTAACCAGCCTTACTTCACCAGAACATATCATTCGAAAATAACTACATAAATCATTATACATATTTTTGGTATAATTAACTGATGATATATATCTATGTCACAAATGTTTAATCTTTCCAATGAGATGTTTTTATATTCTGTTCGAAATAGAAGGAGCGATATATACTTATATGCATCTTACAGAGTTGCACCGTCAATATTTTATTATTTCAGTTTGAAAAAAAGACTTTTGCATCTTGACATATATATCATATAGTAATATTTTTGACCAGTCACATATGTAATATTATGTGTGTTTTTAATAAATGCTCATCGTATCTATGTGTCGAATGGTAAGATGTTTTAATGTACGTTATATATGCATTTTGAAGTGTTGCTTGATCGCTTACGGGGTTATTATACCGGGGAAACGTTATGCTTTATCCCCGTTATGTATATTTCCGGTACGTTATTATAAAATTGTAAAATTTCACACAAAGAACATGTAACTTTTTATCTATAAATTCACGTTTGAACCTTTAACTTAAAGATACATCATGTAACATTTAGATAAATAGCTGGTCATTCTTGCAATAACAGTTTGAAAATATATAATGTAAAATGAATAATTTAAAATTATTACTGCATTACGGGGTGAAGATATTAACCTTTGATGGTTTGACAAGACGTGTGCAATAATTGCAACCACCATTATTAAATTAAATTAAAATATGGTCGAACCGCTCTAATCTATTTAATATCGTAGAAATCCGATGCAATCGCGGGTTGATTATGGCCTTTGGACTAGTAATTCATGTCTAATTAATAATTAAGACAACATTTCAGTCCTAAAGAAAGTCCTGTAATAGATAGATTTAGACCTTGACTTGCATAATGTATGTTTAATGTCTACATCTGCCATTTTTGGAATATAATTTTGGTATTTCTATGTAATCGATATCGTTTTTTTTTTCCATATCTACAGAAGTTACTGTTAACGTTCTGTTATTGTGGACGCATCAATGTTTTAGTAAATCAATGGCCGAATATAGGTATTTTTATTGCAACAAATTTCCCCTGCTTGATAAGCTAATCGCAATTCTGTGTAGGTCTGTAATATTTTGATGTTTGGTGTACGGTTGATGTAATTTGAGAAAGTTATTGATAAAACTACTACTACCTCCGCCCCCCCCCACCCCAAAAATGACCAAGTATGGCATACAATAAAATGAACACTTTTCACGTATAAACAAGGATGACAATTAAGAAATCATTTCTTATAGGTTTGGGTAATATACGGTAAATTGAATGATTTAGTATTTTAGATAATGGGGATATTACCACTCAAAATGAATATTACATGAAACTTAACGATATGGTAGTTTCACACACGGTTATATCATATACTTGGGGTATTTCAAGAATAAAATAAGTTCTGTTTTTCTGACCGAAAAAAAAAAGTTCAAATAGATATTGTTTTAATACATAAAGACAAACAACCGTTGACATGCGTAACTGAACGTTCTAATCACCGATTTGTGAGTGGGAAAAAAGAGTCGGGTTGGTATAGATATTTTTTAAAAATAAATGACCGTGGGTGTGGAAATAATATATGCATAAAATTTGTAATAAACAACATGCAAAGATATTATACGCGTGGAGGTTAACAAAGCCCGTGATGACGTGCGAGAGACGTGGCTGTGTGGATGGTCACCATTTTTGAGTGAAAAAAGAGGAAGTAAGATTGGTATTAATATTTAGCAAAAGGATCTGAGGAAATATATATACATTTTTAAATAAACAGCACGAAAAGATATTATTAAGAAGAGAGTGATAGCGAGAGGGTTTAATGAGTGAGAGATGGAGAGGGGACAGTGCGTGTGTGTGTGTGAGAGAGAGTTTAATGAGAGAGAGTGCGTGCATGTGTATGTGAGAGAGAGAGAGCGAGAGCGAGTTTAATGAGTTCGAGAGAGGGGTTGTGAGTTTGTGTGTGGGAGTGTATGTATGTGTGTGTGTGTGTGAGAGGGGGAGAGTTTAACGAGAGAGAGATAGAGGGAGAGAGTTTAATGAGAGAGAGTTTAATGAGTTAGAGAGAGAGGTGGATGTGTGTTTGTGTGTGTGTGTGAGAGAGAGAGAGGGAGCGTGCGTGTGTATGTGAGAGAGTTTAATGAGTTAGAGAGAGGTGGGTGTGAGTTTGTGTGTGTGTGAGTTTGTGCGTGCGTGTGTATGTGAGAGAGTTTAATGAGTTAGAGAAAGGTGGGTGTGAGTTTGTGTGTGTGTGAGAGAGAGAGAGAGAGAGAGAGAGACAGCGAGAAGGGGGGGGGGCAAGTTGTGTGTCTTTTCACCATTCGTCTAGTTGAATAGACCCCATCAAACCTTAAAGCAATTATTGTTATTCAAATCACCCCTGTGCCAGATTTAAATAAGATCTACTAGTTTTAAAACTTTCGACAATTTCAAAATTTCTTTTGTCTATATATACTTTGGCAAGACGTGTAAAATATCCCCAAAAATAGAAAATAAATAAAAAATCCTTTCCTTTAAATGATAAATGACCAAACAAGTAAGCGATTTCGACAATCAAACACATAAAAGAATTAAAACCATTTAATTATTTGCAAACGTCACCACTCAAACGTTCATATTGCTAGGTTCTCAATGGTATAAAATTACTACAAATAGCCACTCAATTTCAATTCTTCCTCCAGATCGAAGAAATATGGACACTCCAGTCGTGAATGAAACATGTATGCATTGTTAAAAGGGTAAAGATTCATAAACAAGTCCAAAGCGGATACTATTTTGCCTGCCTCTATGTTAAAAAAAAGCATACTACAAAATACAATTATAATATGTACACTTCATATACTAATGATACTAATTTGCCTCAATTTTAAAAAAAAAACCATACTACAAAACACAATTATAATATGTACACTTCATAATTCAATTAGCAGTACAATATTTTTATAATTGTACTAATCGTATATGTATGTAAATTTGATAGTTATTGCCATTTTTAATGCAATACCTTGCTACGTGTGATGTTTTTGACGATGTCATGCGAACAGAGAAAGTAATTGATGCAACTAGTATTTTACATTGGTTATAGTTTTGAAATGAAAACTATTCGGTCATTTATTTATAGTTTGAAACCTATCATCGACAAAACAGTTTAACAAATGATATACCGTGCGGTATATATCTATTGACCACAGGGAACAGGTGCGTCATGATACTTTTATTGTAACGCGGTTTAGACTGGATTATATTTTCTGATGTAAATATTTTGGGGTGGTAATAAAATATCATCCTTAGTTAATTGGGTTTTAAACATTTTTTTTTAAAATAGTAAGCAACGATTTTATCTGATCGGGTAAACTATGCTTTTCACTTATTACACACGACTGGGAGGTGTTTGGGTGGGACTATACATGCAGTATTTGCAGGAATATTTCTATGCAGCTTTGAATTCTGCGTTTGGTACGAATGTATATCCCTGGAATTTAGTAGAATCTAGAATAGACAATATCGTCTAAATTCATTCAAAGTGAACCGTGTTTCATTTTACAATAGATAATAATCCAGTGGTTGTTCTAAGGACCTCACGAAAGGACATTTTCCGGTACAGTACCTTCGTTTTTAGCATATCTATTTCGGTTTACGTTTACACAGACGAATAACGGTGATATAAAAGCTTTGTATATTGATGCTAGAGACCTCAGTAAACGATACTTTTAAACTTCTGAAACAATAACTTATTCTTATGGTCTTTTCAATTAGTGTGCAAAGATTGTTAAGAGTCAGGGTTTAGTTTTTTAGAGACGGCAATAGTCCTTGTATTATGTAGACTAAAACACCAAACCGTTAAGATTCTTTTATTTTGTTTTTGAATAAAAAAAAATCATTAAAATATTAATTCTATGTATATATTTAAATTGGAAGTTCCGTAATATAATGTTACGACTTATTTTATTTCACAAATTGAATATGCATGACATTATAATTTCATCTCTCCTTTTCTCCATATATTTATTGATAACAGTTTAGTATATTTATATTTAACGCGTGTTGAGTAAAAGCCTTTAGCTTTAATCTGATTTCTTTTTTTCTATACATAATATATTGAGACAAATTGATATTGCCAGAAAACATTTCTATCTTGTATTATCCATGCAAAAAAATGGTTTAATGTGTTATTGCTATTCGTCATTCTAGTAATTATAACCCCATCGTTGCAACCAGTCAAAAATAAAACATTACATCAATGCGTCTTCTATTAGTTAATTGAATTGTGAACTTGTTAACTTCGATAAGATATAGTCAAACCTTGGACATTAAAACAAGTTTCGCGTGTATAGAATTATATCATTGCAATTTAAAAGCTTTTTTTTTATACCATCGTCAGATTTAAATATGATTCCTTAAATTTTCAATTTAAAATGTGTTCAACTTTTTTTTCCTCATCCAATTGTGGTGTGCGTATAGTTAGATTGCGCGGGCCGCCACGAGATTCGAAGGTAGGTAAGACAGGTGACGAATTGGGAATTACTCAGTGTGTGTTCATATTAGACTCCATATCAAGACAAACTAAGCCGGTAGCTAACCCGTTTCGGTCAATTGAAGACACATTCTATAGGTAGCCGACCTACGGATAAACAGGTAAAATAACTCAACGGCCAAGGATTCCATAACAACTAAACTATAACATTCAAATATTTAAATTTCTTTTTTTTTGGGGGGGGGGGAGGGGGGCAATCATATACAATTTTCAAAGTCAATATTCTTATATACAACTATAAAACATGAATACAAGCTTTAATTCTTTCGTAGCCTTGAAGGGATAAATTTAACTAAACCAAATATGCAGATTAAATCTATAGACTTAGTATAACTCAGACTACACGTGACATGAACTCTACGCGAACTCTACACAGTTGGATATAAAGGGGAAATATTTCCCCCACCCCAACCATACCAATAAACAATTCGTGGACCCCAAATCCTTGTTACAAAAGTCAAACGAGATCAAAGGCTAAACACCGGCACACTATAACAATACCTTTTTTTTTATTATTCATAACCTCATTGTTCAGTCAACAATAGCCATATTCAAGCTATAAATAGAACACCCGTGGAATGCCAAAAATGCAGTAGTGTGTGTACTTGGATTTTGGTATAGAGAAGGGGGTGGGTTTCGGAGGTAGACAATGCAATTCTTTTAATATTAATATTGTTTTATTTTACCGATACCTATCTTATTTGTTCTTTTCTGTAGATTGTTAGCTTTTACTGATTACATGCTGGCACGCTTGAGAATGGTTGAAGAAACGAATCATGCGTTCAAACAAATAATCACTGTTCTCGACACTTATAGGGAGTTGGCAGACTGGAATATGCCGTCACATTAATTGGCCATAAATATATATATATATAACATTATGAATAAATAAAAATATTATAAAAAAGGCTATTCTTGGTTTCTTAGTATCGACACTAATTGAAGAGTGTAGACAGTTGAAATGGGATTTGGGGGTTGGCTGGGTGGAGGGTTGGTTGGGTGGAGGGGGGGGGGAAGATGGAGCTTGGGGTGTGGGTATAAACAACCACGGATAAACAATTGCAACACCGGCACCTGTCAACCTTAATAGTGGAGGTCATTATCCCTTAACTGTGTATCTACATGCGACCTGAACGTGAACCCTACATACCTGACTATAAAGCGAAATATCCCCCCACCCTTCAATAAACAATTCGTGGACCCCATACCCTCGTTACAAAAGTCAAACACGATCAAAGAATACAACACCTGCATACCTTTTTTATTATTCATAACCTCATTGTTCAGTCAACAATAACCATATTCAAACTATAAATAGAACACCTGTGGAATGCTCTGACGTCAGACCTTTGGAATGTGTGACGTCAGACCTTTGGAATGTGTGGAATTCCAAAATTGCACTAGACTACCCTCTCTACTACTCGTGTTTGGAAACTCAGATAAATTTTGTATATTTAAAGTATCGCTGATAAGGAGGTTCTCGAAGTTGTATCAATTTTTGAAAGTATTTTTTGTGAACATATTTTTGGCAATATTGAAACTGTTTGTTCCTAATGTCGAACTTGGTTTGGGGAAGTATATGTTGACGAGCACGTGTCAACTGTGTCGAATGGTTCGTCACTGTTTTATGATACGAGATTGAACATTTGTGGTCAATGTTGACTAAAATGTGTATTTTGTCGTCACTTCAGACGAAAGTTGTTTTTATGAATTATTTTGGAGACGACTATTATTATTCTGGTTGTTTTATTTTATTTGTGCAAGAAACCAATTTGTTTTTATTTTCTGTCTTTTACATATATTTATGCAGAGTCATCTGGGGGAAATACAAGAGCTGCCTGAATGTCTAGTTGGTAAAATAAGAACGCTGACTGATCTGCTGGACGATTCTGAAGCTAAGAATACAGTTTAAGAATAGTAGAGGTTTTATTGAATGGAAACGGTGGGTATTTGTTCATGATATTTCGAGGAGAGATATTTTACCTGCTATGACTCTTCATGAAACTTTGTATTTAACTAGCATTATTCAAGATGCTAATTGTCCCAGCTCCAAGTTCACAAAGCATTCTCAGACTTAAGTTGAGAATTTGCTTAACTTTCAATCACGGTTTATGAGAAATTCTTTGATGCAGAAACACAAAGGTTTGCACATTGTTTCTTATTGATGTATTTGATACATTAATTAAAACAACAAAATTATTATAAAGGGCTACATTTTAGTTAAAATAAGGCGAACAATTTTGAGTAAATTCTCAACATAAGTCTGAGAAAGCTTTGTGAACTCGGGGCCCAATGATTTCTGCGTTCAATAGTATTAAAGGTGCGGATGATATGGCAGATTTGTCGTATCGTACTCTTTTAACCCTTGTCGGTACACGTGGAGTCTCCGTGGACCCAATGCATATGTTTTATAGTGTTTTGTAATAACTACTGGGCACTGCTTTCTGAAATTTAGTGACTTTGTCTCCTATATATTTTTACACTAAGCGAAGTGTTCGGTATTCATCTGCTTCCTACATGCAAAATTCTGTTACTTGCAAATCAGGCACAACGCTTGAAGATAACAAGGGATTTTGCTAATGTGTTTGTTGCCTGATACCATATTGCGTATACCAGAGTATTTTCTCTTTTAACATCTGCATGTTACAAATACCAAAAATTAAATGATGAATTCCAAATATTCAGTTTTTTGAGAATTATTAAATCATTTCCAAATGTCACAAAAATGTTTCTGTATAATAATTTAGCCGTTTTTCAGTTGTCAAATATGAATACAAATACAAACTAAACCGCTGCCTTTTATTCAAATATATCTGTACGTAAAAACTTTGAGTTAGAACTGGGGTCCATATGCACCCCTTGATACCTGCTATGTGATTCTCACATAGTGCACAGACTTCTGTAGATAATCTTTATAATCAAAGAACTATTTGCGCTTTTTTGCTGGCTTTCGCATGAGTTGCTGAATTTAAGACAATCCGATTTTCAGTTTAGAAGCGAAAATTATATAAAAGATAACTTAAGTGAATGCTTAAAGATGCATTATGGGAGATTAAATAATGAGTTGGCAGTTCGCACTATAATAATTAAAAATTAGATAATGTAAAGGCATTTTTCTGAAAATTTCTGTCAAATTGATCCACTATGAACCGAGAACTCAGCGGATGAAAGTTCCACTTAGCCTCGATCATCATTACTGAAGTCGATAAGACAAAACTAATAGTCTTGATTATCCAGTTAATCGTTAATCACGAAAGAAAGTTTTGCTGCAAATCGGACTATAATCCTATGGTTTAATTCCATTTTAATAATTCGCTTGCGCGTAGGGGTCTTTAGCAGTGGGAGAAAACCGGAGGACCCAATGAAAACCCACGGGGTTGGACAGGTGCCCCTTCTCCTTGTCACGTACAACCTGGGATTCGAAACCACACCAGTTGACTCAATGGCAAGCTTAATGATACAGCGCGCACGTGCTAGCCATTCGGCCATCCAACCATCTTTTTCAAAGTAGCTGAGATGTACGTTCTCCATTAGTATTACATAATGTTTGTGTTTTTATCCAAATGTATGTTTGGCCTTGCAAGCCTTGTGGTTATCGGGAAAAGTAAACAGGGATAGCATTAACCCTACCATGACGAAATCTGCAGGTGGCCTTAATATTTAGATCTGTCGCTTTTATTATCTATCTTTAATCATTCGGTAGACAGTGAATTATATACTAACTTTCTTCGAATGGTGCTGTTATAAATTTGATTTAAAAGCTAGTAGTTGACAGTTTTCGTCTGTACTTTTTACCCCGAAGGAAATGTTTCCCCTCGAGCATTGTTCGATATGATTTAATAAAAAGAAAGTTAATGCCAACGTAAATAATAGAAAGGAAAATGATTCCTGGGAAGCTAAAGGAATGGCTTCGTTTTTGAATTACCTTCTTTCTGTCTAGATGTAGATTACAAGTATTTCCCTAAATAGGAATTACTCATCATATAGGCTTCTTCTAATGAGAACTTCATCGCGTTACAAAGGCAGATAAAGAATCTAAAGACAACCTCACATATAGCCGAATTAAGATTACAAGTAGGCGCGGTTTCCCCCTTGCCAGTCTTGCGGAAAAGACGGTCTGGCAAGAACATTGACAAATTGTTTGGATACAGTGGCGGCGCCAGCCGTCGGTGGTTAGAGGGGCAAAGCTGGGGCAAAGTCTAAGGTTAAGGGGGCAAAGGCACGAGTATCAACTAAAGGGGGGGGGGGTCCCCCCAGACAAATTTGAAAAACAGGCTGCCGGAAATGCAGTCTGGCAGTATTTCAGGCAATGACCGTTGAGGTAAAGTGTCAAACGAACGGACTTGAGAACCTCGACGAATCCCACTCTCGGGCGCCAATGTCGGGAGTATTTATGGAGGGTATGGGGGACCTCCCCCAGAAACTTTTGAAAAATAGACTCTCGGAAATGCTCTCTGACAGCGTATTCAGTCAGGCACCGATCGTCGAGATAAATAAATCTGACCACATACTGTCCGTAGCCTGATCACTAGTTTATACGATCAAAGACCAAAATGGCAAACGAACGGACTTGCGAACCTCAACGAAGTACCTTTGTGAGCGCTAAAGTAGCGAGACTGTTGGAAATGCTGCCTGACAGTATTCAGGCACCGATCGTAGAGATAAATAGAGCTGACCGGATGTCACCTGTGGCCTGATCACTAGTCTTTCCGACCTCAGAGAGGAAAGTGTCACATGAAACTCAATAAAGTCTCCAATAATTTGAAAAGTAGACTGCCCGAAATGCAGTCTGGCAGTATTTCAGGCATTGATCGTCGAGATAAAGATACCGCCTGTTTCAAAATTACTAGTTTATTCGACCAGAGAAGAAAGTGACAAACGGGCGGAGTGAGTGACTCAAAGTGAATGAATATTTTCGCCACTATATTTTGTGAAATAAACGGACTTGCGAGCCTCAACGAAAATTTGAAAAGTAGACGGCCCGAATGCATTCTGACAGTATTTCAGGCATTGATCGTCGAGATAAATAGAGCTTAACAGATACCGTCTGTCGCCAAATCACTAGTTTATCCGGTCAGAGAAGAAAGTGTCGAGCGGGCGGAGTAAGAGTGACTCAAAGTGAATGAATATTTTCGCCACTATATTTTGTAAAATAGAATGCAGCCAGGTAGCATTTCAGACATTAATTTTCCGAAAATTATTGGGGGGGGGGGGCAAACAGAGGGCAGGCAAGATTTTTGGGGGGGCAAATGCCTCCCCTTGCCCCTCCCCCCCTTGGCGCCACCACTGTTTGGATAGGACGAAAACCAAGGTCCGGTGTACACATGACCTCTATGTAAAAGAACTCGTTGAATTCGTAGCGCTGTTGTACTGGGAACGTTTCCTTCATAGAATACTGTATGGAATATACAGATCACACTTCAATGGAATACGATGTTTCGATTAGGCTTCTCGAATAATGACTATAGAAGCCTAATCGAAACGTCGCTCAGTCCTAAGCAGTCATTGTATTCAACAGAATGGTGACCTGTATATGTATCGCATAGACCCATCTCCATTAACCAAGTCGGTGAAGAAAAGTAGGACGTTGATCCTCCATTTCATTTCAGATTACATGGGTCTCCTGGCCATCTTCATTAACCCAACCGGTGCAACAAAAGTAGGACGTTGATCACCATTTCATTTTATTTCAAATTACATGGGCCCCCTGGCTATAATTTAAACAGATGCCCATCCATTATGATTACACGTGTAAGTAAACAAGAAATTCCATTGAATTAAATTGTAGTTCCGTTGAATTTCATCAACATCTTACATTTACATCCAGGCGATTTTATCAATCAATTCAGCTTACAATTTGATTTGCACACAGGAGCAGACTAGTGTCTTTTAATTTTACTGATTTTTTGTGGAAATGTAATAACGATCATTTCTAAGACTTTCTTCGGTCCAGTCACGTGTCCATTTCAGAATCACATATACAAATTACACATGCATGCTTGGTTGGCGACTGGATAAAAAATAGAAATAAAATTGTTTGTCTCTTAAAGAGACAATAACACGCTTGCTGGCTCGGCAGCCCCAGAAAATAAATAATAGCCTTATTCTAAGTACTAGATGTTTAAGTGTCCTACCTGTTGTGTAAATAAACCATTACGACCTATTTTACTTGTCCAGAGGGTTCGAAAATATTTTAAATCAAAGTCACATTTGAAAAGGTTTACGTTAGACTTTTCTAATCAATTAGTTGAATTTTTCCAATTTTTTAAATTAGGTGTGTTAAGATGAAATTTATGTCATCAATTAATTGGAATATTGTAAAATAATACAATTTGTTGACCAGAATGAAGATTGGGACATATTATTTAGTTACAACAAGAGTGTTATTGGGGCTTTAATGATCCCCGGCCACCACACGGATGTTGCATGGCTGCCAGAGAACAAAATTTGAACAGTATGAAATATGGCCCCAACTTCATCACGGAGTTGTGGGGGTTCAGTGATTAAGGATCTGGCTTTCTAACTAGCGGGTCTGGTGTTCGTTCCCGGTGTTCCGACAGAAAAATTTCCCGTTTTTCACCAGGGTGGCTTCTCCTCGTCATTGGTGCACGCTAAACCTCATTTCATTTGGTTTAATGGGTAACTAAAGTTTATTTTGGAAAAACTTATGCGTATGGGGATATTTATGAATTGGGCAGAAACTGTAGTACCTGGAGAACATTCACGAGATTGAGCAGCAACCCAATCTGCGCAATCATTATCAAATACAATGACAATGAGAGCCAGTGAGAGCTATAAAATGAAATGGGATTTAACGTCCAACTAGGCTGACGAAGAAGAGCATACGTCATATCTGTGTACCGGTACTAACTGTGTTTGAGGCAAATTGTGTCCGGACTGTGGTGCTACGGCGAATTCTTACATTGAATTCCATCAAAAGATCCTTTACGTGCACGCCCATGTGTACAAGCGACCTCGGTTTTTTCGTCCAACCCGAATGCCTTTACGTTGCCAGGCCCCTAGCCTAACAAGGGAGAATCACGCTAGAACAGACTAAACCCGTTTTGCATACACACACAAACACAAACTTTTGCGAGGCGTACATTAATAGGTTTATTATCATAAAATGACAAACTTGTAAAATGTATCAACAATGTGGATTAACTTGTTATAACTATCAACTGACCACGTAGATTACTTCATGTTGCAATTTATTCTATTGAAAACGAATAAGAGTTCATTTTATACAGTAACTTCACTGTAAAGGGGATTGTGGATACATTTACAGTACTATAGAGGTAAATTAGTACTCAAATCAGCATTTATGTCATTATTCAGTGGGTCTTTAAGCCACAATCCACCCACTTACCGTCCAACCATTTTTCAATATGGTGTTTTTAATAGTGCAATAAAATAAGACGTAGAGGTGTCGTTTGGGTTAATTGCCAATAGCTATAACGAATATTAAATAACCGGTCCATCTTCTACTATAGTTAATTACTGTGTCTCCTTAGTCATACATCATGGTTTAAAGAAAAGGGACTGGGTTTAATGATTCTTCAATGCAAGTCAACGACAAGGGAAGATAATTCTGTTTGGAAATTGATGTTAAACGTCTACTCGATTTTATTCTTACGTCGTCGACAATCTTTTAAATTATGCCCCAAGGCAAGTCAAAAGCCAAAAGCAAGGGGGGACAACCCTGTTTGGGGATTTGAGCCTGAACGTCCACTCGATATTTTACCGTCGTCATTTTGAAAGTATCAAGATTATAGGTTAGGCTAAGCAGGGTTAGGGTTAGGTTTGGGATAAGTTGGCCCTGCAAAGAGATCTAACCAACTGTACACCCCCCCCCTCTCTCTCTCTGTCCAAATATTCAATGAACGAAAAGTAAAATGAATGGGGAAATACAGACGTCTTAACTAAAATGTCCGAGGTTTGTTGATGGCCACTTTAACGTAATCATGTAATACCTCTAAAATGTAAATATTGATAATATCGAAGTAATGGTCGAACTGTCCGCCTATTGGTTTAACTAACAATTTATACTTCCTATACCGTCTTTACTTAGGTGATTTACTTTCAATTTATACACTGGACACGCGTTAATCGAGACTGTTCTGGCCAATCAACATCCTAATACGCAATTAGTAGTCACCATAAGTCATGATGATCCAGTCATTCAATGGTTTAAATACCCATTAAGAGTACAATGTATGATCATCATAATATGTTGCCTGTATTAATTCTCGGTCTGGTCTGGATAAATCGTAAAAATCATCTGTTATTGTTGTGTTTCCATATATAATTCAAAGTTCATCTGGTCTAATGAAAAAGGATCCAAATTTACACGTCTAGACAAATTAATTCAAATTAATTAGCAATATTCATCAGTAAATTAATTTTGATCATTTGGTACAAATGAAATGAAATGGGGGTTAATGGTATACTGGTCTGCTTCGACTGGGGTAATGAAGACGGGTATACGTTATACAGTGTGCTATCATGGAAATTTTGCCCGGACAGGGGCGCTGCGACCTACTCTTATATCGAATTCCAACTGTCAAGGTATCTTTTACGTGCACGCCAATCTTAGAGTGGCATTGAGCGATTGCACACAGTATATGAACAGAAATATTTATAATAAATGCCATCACTGGTAGTTATAACAGGGCCGGATTAAGACCCACAGAGAGCCCAAGAACCGTGTGCCCAACCTCTGATGTAAGTGCCTGAAAATCGGATATACATTGCCCGAAAATCGGATATACATAGGCCGGGGGGGGGGGGCTGTAGCTTATGTTAGTCAGTGGTGATTGACAAAGGTACACTGTCTATCCATTTGGGTGGGACATAAAACCGAAAATCAAGGTCCCATGTACAGCTTGCCGGGCGCGTAAAAGAACCCTTGATAGTTGGAATTCGAAACAAGAGTAGGTCGTGATGCCGCTGCCCGGGTAAAAATAACATGAAAACATCTAGGTTCATAACATGAAAACATATAACTTCATAACATGAAAACATATAAGTTCATAACAGGAACACGTCTAGATTCATATAACATTTAGGTTCATCTAGATTCATAACATGAAAACATATAAGTTCATATAAAATGAGAATATCTAGGCTCATAATATGAATACATCTAGATTCATATAACATGAGAATATCTAGATTCATTACACGAACACATCTAGATTCATACCACAAAAATATATATTCATAACACGAATACAACCTAGGTTCATTGCAAGAAAGATATAAGTTCATAACATGAACACATCTCGATTCATACCACAAAAACATACATTCATAGCACGAATACAATCTAGGTTTATTACAAGAAACATTTAAGTTCATAATTTGAAAATATCTAGAAATGACGATAAAAACAATTTCCAACACTGTGCCATGCCATACAAAACTATCACTCAAAAAAATTAACACATTACGTTATTGTGGGTTCGGACACTATTGAATTCAAACGCTAACTTGGATTCTTTCAGAGGCAATTTCTCAACAATGGCCTAAAGTACAAATGTTGATGAAGGTCAATATTCTCTAATAAATGTTTTCACTTTTAAAATAAATATCATTTTTCATTTTTGTGGGTTAAGGTTCTTTTGTGTAACATATCTTAGCTAAATATTTCAAAATATCCAGTTTCGTCCATCAGACGTCGTTAATAAAATATTCAGACACATTTACCACCGGCGTCGTCTTTATTGCGTCTCGGTTCCTTTCATGCCAGCTTTAATTAATTACTGACGTCAGTATCACTACCTTAATCAAGCAACGAGCTCGTAAATTAAACTATGGAAATACTAAAAGGATTACATCTCAAAATAAAATTCAAAATAGAGACCATGCACTCTTAATGTCGGGCCAAGGTGTCTCAGTGTGGAAGGCGCTGGTTCAATAACCAGGGGACCCAAGCATCAATCCCAGTTCGTTAACCAGGAGGTCGCAGACTCAGCCATTGTGTTAGTTCGTTCTTTAACCAGGTCGCAGATTCAGTTTTAGTGTTAGTTCGTTAACTAGGAGGTCGCGGAACTTTTTTCGAACTGGCCACACTTTCGCTGATTTTAGTCAAAAATGCACTTGGAACAAAATCACCTTCCACATAGTTAAAACTGAATATTTTACCTATAGAAATAAATATTTCTTTGATATACTTGAAATTTCTCACGTGAAATGTGAGAAGGGAAGATAAGATATTTTAAATGAATTGTGAATCAGTCACATTAATTAATTTCGGTTAGTCAATTGGTTGCCCCTTTTAAATGGATGTTCGGTGAGTTGCCCCCTCGGCCCCACCCTGTTTAGATTAGCACATCTGATACTTACAATGTCCGTGTTGCGTATTTTTGTCTTGTTCGCGGAATTGTCTTCTGGGTTTATGTTTGCTGTGGCTCTTCTGCACTTATAATTAACTTATTTTTTTATCTCTACTGTTTCCCTTGCTGAATCTTCAAGGACACCCACAAAAATATTCGGAGTCGATAGAATACAAAATGTGGGTGAAATAGTGTTAGTGTGATCATCATGGGACACTAACTGGTCACTTTATTATTATTTATGAAACAAGTCCATCACTACTGACCATTAATTAAATCATGTCAAGCCGCGAGATGACAATCAAAGTAAAAAATAATGAAAGAAATTTCCTTGCTGATAGCCAACGACCCAATTCCAGATGTATAGATTACTGTTCTTGATGGAATAAATCCCCGTAGATTGGCCGTTAGCTGGCGGCCGAAGATATATAGGTCTAATATGAATAATAAGATAGTTATAGGACCATTAACTTTATACCAATGTATCTCGGAAGAGTTTCATAAGATTATTATTCATTAGTTGTTATTTAATGTTCCCAAAACGTCATTTAGATCTCATTATTAATGTTCTTAGTGTGAAGTTATAAAGTTGACGTTGGGGGTTGGGGGTTGATAGTTGGGGGTGGAGGCGAGGTTGGGTGGTAGAGAGAGACAGAGAAAGAGAAACAGGGATAGGTAGTAGGATTTCAAGAGTTAGCTTGTGTATGAGGGTCTTGAGCAGTGGGTGGTATGTGGAGGACCCGGAGAAAACAATGCGTGGGATCGAAACCATACATCCTGACTCACTGACACACCACGTGATCTGAAGCGCACTCGTCAGATCACCCGACGTCGCACTGTTTCATTTGATTAGACTTAACCCTATTTAAACACTGCTGTAACGAAAGCAAATTTCTGTTCCAAATTGTTATTGGTCCATAGTCCGATTGACAACCAATACCTAACTGCGTAACAATATGATGTTTTGAACGCAAAAAATAAATTTTGCACACTGCTCTGTTACACATTACAACATCTACGTTGGCAAAACTGCATATTTGATAGACACCGGAGTCGACGTTTGGCATGGTACCAGGTTTGGTATTCCTTTTAGTGAGAAAAAATAGAATGATATTCATGTATAATATACAATATAGTGCCAAATAGACCAATATAATAATCATTTTAAAAGACATGTAAATAAATAAGAATAGAAAGACAAATCAAGGATTTCTACTTGTAATGACCGTTGAAAAGTCTTCTGTTTGTTTCAGAAAGCCATGATCCATGATAAGGACTTGTAAAGAATCTCTGCTGTCATGGAATAGTTAGATAATTGATTTTGTTTAAAGCTCGAGTTCCATGAACAAGGACCCCAGTGGAACCGAGCACCTTGTGAAACCGTGATACCACACTTTTTATACTCTGTATGAAATACATTACAATGTTTGCGTTACCAGACTAAGTCGAAAGGCCGGAGAAAAGTGTTTGAATTTACAATTTCTAGAAAAATAAAATCGGAATAGCGTAATTGGTTAGAGAATTACTAGTCTTAGTCCAGTAAAAACAATCTGATTAAAATACAGATCCTATTCCGTTGCGTTTTTATAGTCCGAAATTTCATTTTACTTGTCTTTACTACACTAGGATCTGGAAGAGTTGTTATCATTGACGTGTTCTGGATGATGTGGGGGTTAGCCAATGAAACGGTCTGTTACGGCGAGTTATTGGCCTTTTGAAGAACGGAACTATGGGTAAACCCGAGGAACGTCAACGCTGATTGATTAATCAATGTCTGACGTCATAGGATCAAAACTCCCACTACAACTTGTTAGATCTTCATTTAGTGTAGGCCATCGAAAGTATAAAAAACGAAACGAAATAAATATCTGTATTTTAATCAGCTTGGTAAAATAAAAATTAATTTGTTTGCAGTTGTTATTATTCTTAACCCTTTATAAATGGGTTTATTCATGTAAAGTATTTGCTAATTCTGGCGTTACGACAGAATTACAGATACTCAGACTTCTACAATTATTTATAAAATCCGTGGAAATAATTATGGTATAAATGAGAGCGTCGATGAGATATATCAAGCCATGATTACTGTCAGTGGTGAATGCCCAGTGGATTAATTCAGCAGATTGGAAAAGATTTCGATGTATTTAAGCGAGGAGCGAGGAACAAAGCGCAATTCTCATAGACGTTGTCAAATCCAACGTAAATGCACGTTTCTTTAACAGAGTAGAATCATTTAAGAAGCTTCATATGCGTTTCCAATTTGAGCATTCTCCTTCCAGTAATGTTGGACTAATCCCGCTGTGAAGGCCTCTTCACATTATTACAAAATTTACCTCGAAGTTGGCCCGGGGGTGGATTCGACTGCTCGACTGTATAACCAAATATCCACATCAGTTAATAGTCTCCTTTCAACGATATCACTCTATTGGCCTGCTTCACAATTCTGTCCAGACAATTTCTCGTATGAAATGAATGATGTTCAATATTTTGCATGTAGTTAAGCAGGTCGTACAGAACCCGAATCCGTCAACAAAACGTACGTAATTCAATATGCGAAATGAAAGGTAGGCCTTATAATTGAAACCCGAAAGAATTCATCTGTTCCCGAACCGAAATAATAGTATATCCCCTAAAGACCTTGTAATGATGTGCGGTACATATTTCATTAATTGACTTCTGATTGAACAATGGTGGCGGGAAAATAATCCCGAGGACACCAGACGTGTGGCAAGATGGCTGATATGCAGGACACAATAAATACTATTTTATTAATTAGATATTAGCGTTAACCCCACGATGCACGACTAAAGCTGGGATCTCCTGATTGTATAGTTTTAGATAGACTTTGGTAGAAATGTTTTTTAACACTTGTGGGTGCACGTTATGAGAAACACATACCGGGGATCTGGGGTCCATTTTTACATACGGATATATTTGAATTAAAAGACAGCGGTTTAGTTTTTATTTGCTTTTATATTTGACATCTGGAAAACAAACTATTATCCAAAAACATTTTAGTGACATATGGAAAAGATTTAATAATTCTCAAAAAAATTGCTACTTTATGTACTATGTAATAAAGAGGTTAAATGGCGATTGACGCTTGAAACAAAAACCATTGAATATCTGGAATTCATCATTTAATTTTTGGTATTTGTAATATGTAGATGCAAGAAGAGAGCATACTCTGGCATATGGAATATGGTATCCGGCAGCTAACAAATTAGTAAAATCCCTACTGACAGTTTTCAGTTAGGGGTCCGATAGGATCACATGTTTTCTTCAAGCAAATCACATAGATGGAAAATGTCAAGACTTGGATGCCATGAAAGAATATTTAGACTATAGTAGCGTATTTAATTATTTATAACTTGCTGAAACGATCTGGAATGAAATGGGGTTTAGCGTCCTACTTTTCGGAAACATGCAGACTAATGAAAAGGGCATACAGTGTGCTATGAATGAAATAGGTGTTCGAGCAGCGTCGCTCCGTCCTACTCTTTTTCAAAATCGTAAGCTTATAGATAAGGGTCATTTTACTATACGGACACGCCAATGTGTAAACGGGACCTCGGATTGTCTTTTCATCCGGACGAACAGACACCGTTCCGACACCACTGAATAAATGAAACTACGCTCGAAAATCCAAGGAAGCTTTCTTGGCCATCACCAGGTTGATGAATATGAAAACTTTGACCCCTACTAAGCATGGGCCCATCGCATTTTTAGTCTTATCATTTATTTCGAATTTCTCCAGATTACTGTAATATCTTAAAACAAAATCTTAAAACTGGAGGGGGGGGGGCTAGAAGAAATATCCCCTGGTGGACGCAGGTATTTGGTTAGGCATGGGCTAGCCCATATCTGGACCGGCATATAACATTCAACTTTTCGCAGAAACAGATTAATTAAGTAGGAGCACCCACCCCCTACTGTCTGAATTGTTGGATGTCTGAATTGTTAGTGCGTGCTCTATGTGTCATAAGGTCTGACATTGAGTCAACTGCTGCGGTTGTACTTGACAAGGAGTAGGGACGCCTGTCCAACCTCGTGGGTTTTCACCTCCGATTTCCCCCACTGTTGAAAGACCCCTACGCGCAAGCGATTTATTGACAGAAAATTGAACCATGTTAGTCCCGAAATTGCCTAACTTGTGTCGAATGGACGTTAAACTCCATGTCGATAAGGCTTTCGACAGAGTCTCTCAGAAATACTTGATGTGTGCTTTGAAATATTTCGGTTCTGAAGAAAATTTTGAAATTATACACATACTGCTGTAAAATCTAATGGTCAGCTTATCACCCCATGTCTGTCATTTTATATGTTTTATGCCCAGAGCCTCTAAATTTATTTATAAAGCTAAAAGAATTTCTATTAAATAAAGTAGTTTAATTTCTCTGAATTATCAATATGTCGCCGATACCAATTTGACACTTGAAGATAAAAATTCGGTAGAAAAAGGTTTTCAAGTTTTAGACATTTCCTGTAAAACGCCTGGTTCTAAGATTAATGTACATAAACAGAATTATTACCTATTGAAAAACGAGACAAAAAACCCCCTATGAATTCAATAATCGTATTGTTGTTAAAGACGATTGTATTAATATACTTGGAGTTTATTTAGGTCCTATCAGGTTAATGTGTGAAAAACTTAACTCGGGTGATAATAAAATTAATAGCCCGACAGCAGGTCGACAAACCTGGAAATATAGTCCATCTAATGTTTTTGAATATTTAAATTTCCCCTGAGGTAGCAGGATGGAACAATCCGGATTCCGAAACTACACATATTGAAGATATATAATACACCAAAAACCTATATTTCAATACATTACACACCGTTTAGGGGACTTTATAAATTTCCTGTCAAGATAAGCCAACATTTTGAATTTGGCCCCGTAGCCAGTAAGACGTTAAACCTCATTTCATTTCATTTGGCACAAACCGTTTACTGTTTAAACTATGGTACGCAGCGAGCGTTAATACAGATAGCGACTACCGTTGAAGATATGACGATGTAAAAGCACGTGCAAAACTATATTTGGAACAACAAACCTCCGTAAAAATCTATTTTTGGAAATAAAGCAATAGGCGGATTGAGGCTTCCTCATATAAGTTTCAAATCAGATGCCCTGTGCATCAACTGATTAATAAACTTTATCACCCACTTTTTCTAAATAAAAAGTAACTTCTTTTTTTGTTAAAAAGAAACTGTTTTTATTTAGGCCTAATTTATCGTTGAGAAAACACTGGGTCAATATATAGGACTTTTCAATAGGTAGACTGCAGTCAAAAACAGATGTATCACTACGCTGTAATGTAATCAGATTCAGTAAAAGTGAAATCTATACAAAATAATTATATTTATTCTTTTGTGCATGTAAGAAAGGATTGGGTGATAAATAAAATCTCCATCCCGTCTTTTTTGATATCAAAAAATATCAACACTCGTTGATAAAGTAAAAAAAAACTCGGCAGATACCGAAAAAGACTTGTAGGAGATTCTCTATATATTGGTGACACATATAAGGCCGTATGGAAAGAGACAATGGCGTATTTTCCACCGAAATACCCTGATCTTGATTTAAGCCATGATATACTTAAAATGCATCACAAAACTAGTTTAATTAAGAGCTTGTCTGACTTTTATCAAAGATTACATTTGTGCTTGGAATAAACTAAATAATAATAGTAGAAGTTGTCCTATGAATATTTATGATATTTCTTACCAATCCTTATTTAAAGTTGGGTTTCCAGATATTCAGTATAATATGGTGTTTTCCGGTAGGTTTCCGGTGTTTTCCGGTTGTTTTCCGGTGTTTTTCGGTATATAGTATTGCCGCTTCCGTGTCTAATTGACCAATCAAAACGCAATGTTTACCCTTAAGCATGTTACAATTAAGAATACCTGCACGCGTGGCGTCGAAGCAAAGAAGCAAAATTATGATAAATTAATTAGTTTGAATATGTTTTTAGTTCTAATATATCATCAAATCACCCAGTTTGTACCCGGGAATGTAACTTTAATAATCCTTTCATATCGAAGGATCCAATTTTACTATCTACTAAGATATATTTAAACAGTGTAATATTGTAAAGGTGTATTATATATTAGTAAGACATGACGTCTTACCATCTCATGCTATATTACATATCATTCATGCAACTGAGTTAAATTTTGTTATAACAGTCTTGTTAGGAAATGTTAGGTTATGTTAGTAGAACCAAAATGTATTATATTTTGGGAGAAAAAAGATATGAATATAAAATGGAATATTGTATGTAAAAAATGTATTTTTAAGTTTTTAGACTCGCAAATGATAGAATTTAACCCAAAACTCTTAAATATGATATTTAGTCTTGTTTAAATCTAAATATCGTTAGTTTTAACAGTACATAAAGGACCAAGTTGACATATTTAAGCTATTTTATTTTAACAATTTAAAAAACACAGTTTATCATTATAAGCGTGTAAAAACTAGTTTTCGATTTGACCAAGGTTTACAAATCAGATTGTATGTACAATTTGAGCAATCCGTGAATTAATAGCTACTAAACTGCTTCTATTTTACTGGTGACTTAACGGTCGCGTCCATCCGGAGTCAGATCACAGTTAACCCTTTACTTGAGTGAATCCAACTCTAACTGGAAGTAGAGACAAATAAGCATGCAATTTTCGGCCCTACATTTCAGCTTAACCAACCTCTGAACTCTTATATCCCCCGCCTCTAAATTATGAATATTCACCAAAACCTGACAGAAGATGTATTTTCAAATCCCTTTCTTCAATTCTACACCCAAAAGTCTACACAACTCGCCACGAGGTTGAGAGACTGCAGCCCACAATACTAGTAGCATAGACATTGAGTTGGAACTTCAACTCACCGGAAAACAGGATACACATCGGGCATAATAGGTATATAACCAGGAACCTAATTTATACAATCAAAGTGGTATATACTGCCATACAGATGAGTAGTTACCAAGCCTGACCAGAAGAGAGTCTACTCCTTGGCATATGATGTCCTATCTCTGCCCCCTTCCTTTTGCATTGATTTTAATAGTAAGTGCAGGGGGACTGCACCACACATAATTTACACAAAAACAAATACACGGACAAGACATCATACTCAGAAACTACATAAGCAAACAATTCAAAGAAATCGTTTGAAAGAATCCATACGCCCTCTTAAATCTAGGTTACTATAGTTACCTGTTCAGTATGGTATATTAAAACATGTATCTGCATAGTGGTTAAACAGTAATCTCTGTTTTGTAATATTTACATTTGGTCAATAGAACTTATCATCTCTTATCTAAATACATATGGGAGTTGGGATGGCCCAGTGGTCTAGAGTGCCGCGCTTCGACCTCTGGCTGGCCGGTCACCTCTGGCTTGCGGCTGTGGCACTCCGGTTTCCTCCCACTTCTAAAGACCCCTAGGCGCAAGCGAATTATTGAAATAAAATTGAAACCATATGTTAGTCCCAAAAGGACCTAGTTTGTGTCGAGTGGACGTTAAACCCCATTTCTCTCTCTCTCTCTCTCTCTAGATACAGATATCCAGCTTCTGTCTGGGTGATAAAGGATTTTAATTCAATATATATCTATATTGACTTATAATCCTTTTAAAGATAGGGATTGGATGGCCTAATGGGTAGCCCGTAGCCCGTGCGCGCTGTACCAAAAGGTCTTTCATTTAATCAACTGGCTTGGTTTCAATTCCCAGTTTGTGCGTGGCAAGGAATAGGGTTACTTGTCCAACTCGTGCGTTTTCTCCGGGTCCTCCGGATTGCCCCAACTGGTAGAGACCCCTACGCACAAGCGAATTATTGAAATAAAATTGCAACACATGTTAGTCCCGAAATGACCTTGTTTGTGTCGAGTGGACGTTAAACCCCATTTCTCTCACTCTTTCCCCTTTTTGAGATCCAACTGTCACAAGGAATTCAAAATGGCTCAAATAACGATCTAGACTGTCTTTGATCCACATATTAGATTTCCCACAATTTGAATAAGCCAGGGCCCCGTTTCTCGAAATCTTAATTAAAGATAAAATTCAAATTTTAGTAGATATTTCTATTTTGATTGTTTTAGCACTAAAATCACTTTAATATTATCCAGTCAAATTATTAAAATTTGGATTTTATCTTAGTTAAAATTTCGTGAATCAGGCCCCAGACTACATCACTATGGCCTACTAATTGATATAACTATATATATATATCTACAAGTTAGATGACATCTTGATGTACTTTTCGTCAGCACTCTCTCCAAGTCAATTGGGTGCTTTGGGAAACCAGTTTCTGATATGTTTATTTCATGGTCGGTGGCAGTTCCTTGCACGTATCACTGGTAATGACTTCCATTTCTCAAACGACTTTCTTCAGATATCATTTGAAATAAAAACATCCACATTAACTCAAGTTGTCTAGAATTTGACAGATTCATTTGAAAAGAACTGGGACTTATTTTCAAAATGGAAAATCAAAAAGGGTGAATTATTTTCGTTGATTCAGAAATAGCGAGTTGAAAACATATGATATCCATTTCATGTTATTGAAGACAGAATCGATAATCGTATGTCAGGAGGTTATCGAAATCTCATAATGGCGGCGATAAATCATACGACTTCAACAAATAATGATGCCTTAATACGACGAATAGAGCAATATTACGCCGCTAAGCATCGATGGTTTTACCTTGAACTGTGGAAACCATGGTAATATATGGTTGATGGCACTGATCTGGGGGGTTTCAGCGATAAAATGGCGATGTGTCGATTATCTAAATGTTATATGGCGTTATGAGTAATCATAACGAGACACCCACTCTCACGTGCCTCGTAAACAAACTCCACATTACTTGGTGTCATAAAGTTCACCATAGAGGGAGAGAGAGAGAGAGAGAGAGAGAGAGAGAGAGAGAGAGAGAGAGAGAGAGAGAGAGAGAGAGAGTTTAACGTCATCGTGACACAAACTAGGTCATTTGGGAACTAACATAGGATTCGATGTAGCACGTAGTTGACTTTGGAAGTGGGAGGAAAGCGGGGAACCCAGAGGAAACCCACCAGGTTGGACAGGCGATACTACTACTCTTTGTCACGTACAAGCGGGGAATCAAAACCACGCCACTTGACAGACCTTATGATGAAACGCGTTAATCTTTGAGATGCCAACCCCCTTTTATAGCTTGCGAAGATGGCTTTAACTTGCCATACGTAGGTCATGTTTATATGGTTTACAGTATAGTTTTGGACAATCATAATTATAAGGACAAGAAAAGGTATACGATAAAGGTACAGGATATTCCGTTATTTCAGTATTAAAAACAGTAGACAGAGATTGTTAATATGTAAATTATTATATGGTTCGATCACCATTTTCATGGAGAAACCACCCACCCCGATAGATATTGAAGTTCCATAATGGACAATTTCAGTGAAGTTGTGAGCGTTTTAAGTTTTGACAATAAATGGCTATCATACTCGATCAGATAATGGTCCAATCATTTACTAGCGACAAATTCAAGATAGAAATAGATTCCACCCTATCCAACCACCACCCCAGCCCCACCAAGTCATGTTACAAACAGGAATTCTTAAAATAGATTCGTACGTCATGGGGTTATTGTCTTCCATATAAAACGTTTTGAGAGAAATATTGAGGCAAAATTTGATAGATTAATTAGTTTGAAATCGTACAATTTCAAAGGGAGAAGGCATCTTTCAAAGTTAATTCGACCCTTTATACATATTGGATAAACACTGGGAGTCTCATTCGATCTCTGTGCAGATCGTCTTCTAGTCTCGGTCACCCAGAACCCCCTAGTCTTCAACGTACGGAGGGTCTGGGACGGTTCTCAATTGTTGACGAAAATTACTGGATAATCTACCCCATAAAAAACCAAACTCCCGGTTACGCATGGCAATGGAACCTTTTGGCTAAAGTCTCTCGGTAAGTGCTAGATCTTATGAAGCCGGGCCGATTTTGCTAGATTCTATAAAGCGAGTCTGAAATATATCCCACAATTCACTTGGCACATCTATTATTAGAAACAAAATAGATACGAGGAGAATGAAGCGTGAATCGCGATGAAGAATTAAGAAGATTGTGAGAAGCCATACGTCTGATTCATGACGAGAGAAAATTACCATTTCAATTAAAACCTTTACAAACAAAATTTTAGAGAGTGTCATTGTTGACAAGCGAGATGTTTTGATAGATTCAGTACGTGGTAACTTAAAAGACTGGATAATCCAGACAATGACCTGCTTTCCGTCAAATTTTGAGGACCCATCCAGACTAATATTCGTAGAATATTTGTTTGGATGATAGAGACTAATCGTCTTCGTCTGACCGGGGAAGCGTATTACGGCGCTGCTGCGACCGTGCGGCGACCTCAAATGCATATGGTCGCCGGCAAACGTGAACGAACACAATACGAGAAAATGTCACAAAAAATTACAAACTTACAAAAAAGCACGGTATCTGGCGCTCCCATCCCCGCTTTTACTAATACCACGCTTATGACGATCTTGACGCGCTTTGAGACCATTTTCCGTCGCCGTAGCAGCGCAGTAAGGACGCCAACCTGGTCTGAAAGGGGTATTAGTCCGAATAGAAATTAAAGCTTTACGTTTTGTAATCTTTCAATTAAAATGCCAAATGGTTACAATGCGTCAATACCGTCTGTATGAATGGGATTATGAATCATGACAGTGGTTTTATTTTCCCTGAAAAAGCATGGGTAGTTCAGCGGGTTTCTAGTGTATAGTTAGCATACCATAATTCTTCAAATGATGTATAAATACTGTAATTAGTATATATAACATTTTTATCTTCTGGTCAGTACATTTCACCGATATAGAAAATGAAATGAAATGGGGCTTAGCGTCCTACTGTTCTGCCCTTAAACTGAGCTAATGAAGACAGGCACACGTCATACAGTGTGCTATGAGGGAAATTTTTCCCGGGCAGCGGCGCTACGGTCTACTCTTATATCGAATTCTAACTGCCAAGGATTTAGTTTTTACGTGCACGCCAATGTGTGAACGTGACCTCGGTTTTTCGTCCCATCCGAACGACTTGACAGCTGTCCTTGACAGGCCTTCGTCCTGCATCACTGACTAGGGGAAACCAAGCCGGAAAATCTGGACGAACTTTCTCGGCCAATGCAAGGATCGAACACCCAACCTCCAGGCTAGCGTGCCAGCGTCTTACCCACTTAGCCACGTGATCCCCTCACTGATATAGACACACCAACAAATCTTATATCTCGACACAGAACCCCATTAATTGTCTTTATGCCAGAGCCAACAAACCAAATTTAAAAATATATTATTGACTTTCAAAGAACTCAATAATCAAACGTAACTGCATATTCAAGATCCGCTCACTCCGTATCAATCCAGTAGGACCTTAAGATCTTGGAACAAGCCATTATTAGTTATTCCTGTCAAACTCCAACCGATGAAACAATCTTTTTACTTTGCAGCAGATTTTCTCTTGAATGCACTCTGTTGACACCAAAGAACCAAACACATTTGAAGAAAGATCTATTTGACGGGAACAAACGCATTAAATAAATTCACATAGAGTTAAGCACAAAAGGGACATTTTACTTGAAGTATTCTTAGAGCCATACACATTCTGTCTCGATTGACTGATAGTTGTACAGTCTTTAAATTAAATTGAAACGCAGTATTAACCTTGTAGTGGATGTAAGCAGACTACTTTGTTTACGTTAACATACCCCACCCCCTCCGCTCGCTAACAAGACGTGTTACTGGAAGTTAATATTTAATCAACTCTAACTTAACGGATTACCAACCCTCACAGGCACACGGGCTCTATGACAGTTGGGAGGGTGGGGGCAGAACCCGAATTTCCCGAAAAAATTTCGGCTTTACAAACAGCGGTGCCGGTGCTTGCCCTGTATGCCCCCCCCCCCTCAGAAAATGTTGGAATATTGGACGGCTGCAAACTCGTTTTTCTGCTATTTAAGCCCGTGAACAAAGCAACTTCAAAGTGGTCTAATATAGCCTAATTAAGGTGGCTGAGTCGAATTCCACGAAGACGGAACCGTTGGGAGAAAATTTTGAAAATTTATTTGGCGCAAACGCGTTTTCCTGCTATTCCAGCCTGTGAATACAGCAACTTCAATATAGCCTACCTGGCTGCCCAGAATTCCAAACAACCAATCAATCGTCGCGGGGTATGGGAGCCTCACCCTCCCGGAGAAAATTTTGAAAATTTAATCATCGCAAATGCAATTTCTGCTATTCTAGCCCGTGTAAAGAAACTCCAAAAGTATCCTTTTGCAGCTGCGTTCACAAATAATAATCGATGCCCCCCCCCCCCCGTCGCGTTTGGGGTCATGTCCTGTTTGCAATCGTGGTTTCGATTCATGGCGTGGGCGTGTGTAGCTTACAGGAAAGACCCCCTGCGCATGTGCATGTAAAATAAGACAACTTATCTGCGATATTACCTCACTAATACAAGAAGAACATCATTGAATAAAAAAAATAGCTATTTTCCATGGAACATATTGTTTCTGCTTCATGTCACGAGTTATGTACATCGTTTAATTCATTGAATAGATATTGAATCTATCGTCAGATTTACGCAGTTGTGTGTAATTATGATATCTCGTTTCGAAATGATTCATGCTGGATCCCATCAAAGTGTCTAGGTGAGGAATCGTAACCGGAAAATTACCATGCTCTACACTAACCTTCTTTAGGTTAATTCAACTTATTTACAATGTGGAAGATTCAATTCTTACTTTCAATACATAATTTTGACATAAAAACGTTTATAGTCGAACAGAGCAGACATTTTTATGCTCACTCAGAAAAAAGTTTCTTTTGTTATTTATTTGTTCGTCCCATTTCTATTAATTTAAGGGAATGTTGTATCACGCACAGACCTGAATCCTGTTAATTATTTCGCTTCACATATCATCCCTCATTCTATCGGTTCACAGAACGTGTTCCGATTGATATTTGCTGGGCTTATATAATACAATTTTCTAGTAAGACGCTCGGCTGATTCCCCTACATACAAAGATCTGTATACAGAGTTATACAGATAGGAAACATAAGGCGAATACAATAGTTGTTTCGTCTAATTCTTCATATCACTATACGAGTTCATATATTCCTGGAAAAAGTGCTAGTTCTGGATGGAGCACACAGATTTATTTTTTGAAATTTCAGATCGTTTTTGAGGTACACAAAACTGTCGACGTCTTTGGGTCTAATTCTAAAGATTTAAACTTTGATTGGACATCATTCGGTTGAGTAATAGCTGAGATAAACGCATTTTAATGAATGGTCGTTTGTTGAATGGGTTGGATGAAAATTCGAGGTACGTTGTCATATTGGTGTACATGAAATTACGAACGAAAACAGATTGCTAATTCACAAAGAAAATCAATCATAGAATGCATAGAATATTAAATTTTCATAATGACAATTTTTTTTCTGGAATTTTGAAATACATCTAAATCCCTAGCTGACTTGTTAAGATCGTTTCTATCATATAAATGAGATTTCACAATTCCTGCAATTTGATTGAAAATGGGGGATATTTTTCACAAAATGAAGTAAATGGCGATCGTCGATGTTTCTGATTTTGAAATAATAACACTGGCGTGTAATTTAATGTAAATACTCGCAAGGTATTCCTCAGGGTGACTGACGTCAGACATTTTCACATGGTTACTTGAAAGGCTTAACGTCCTACTTGGCTAATGACGACGAACAGACGCCATACAGTGTGCTATGAGGGAAATTGGGGCATATTCTTATATCGAATTCCACGTGTCATGTGTACACTGGACCTAGGTTGTCCGTCCCATCCAAACGACTAGACAGTTGTCCTTGCCAGTCCCGCCACCATGCATCACTGACAAGGGGGGACCAAGTCGGAAAATCGGGATGAACCTTCCCGGTCAATGCAGGGATCGAACACCCGACCTCTAGGCTAGCGAGCCAGCGTCTTACCCACTTACCCACCATGACACCACCCCATGCATGTTTACTTAATGCCCATTTTACCAAAATTGTTGAATTGGTAAACGTTTCTGAGATATATTTGGTCTCGAAATTCAGAGTCGCCTATTAATGTAATTGATTTTGCTCCTGAGCCCGAAATCTTGACAGGTATCATTCAAAACTTGGCAACGCTCTTATATTACAATTCTTGGTTCCAGAAACTCTGTCAATCAGCGGTACATTCCCCTCATTTAAACGTTTCGAAATTAAGTTTGAATAAATTTATTTAATTACTGCTTAAAGCAATTATTATGCTAATCCGAGTAGAATTTAACGGACTATAGTGCCAAGAATATATATTGGGGATTTTCATTAGTTTAAACCGGGAGAAAATTGATTTAAACTTGGACAGGGTCTAATTCATTTCGTAGTCTGTGTGATTAGATTGTTTCTAAATCATTCTGCGCTACTTTTTGGCTGATGGAAAGAATGAGATAAGTCTTTGGAAAACTGCTTTAGACTCACTTGCCCCAGATGAAATAGAAAGGGGAATATAAATCTTTTGTAATCACATGAACTGAAAGTAGAATCTTTGAACACTAAAGCCCTGAACACACGCGTTATTATTTATAGACACAACAGGTCGGCCGCCAGTAATTATGAGACTAACAAGTCACTAAACAAAATGTAATTACTTACCTGTCGTTAAAGCCCCAATATGTCCCAATCTTCATTCTGGTCAACAAATTGTATTATTTTACAATATTCTAATTAATTGGTGATATAAATTTCATCGTAACACACCTAATTTAAAAAATTGGAAAAATTCAACTAATTGATTTGAAAAGTCTAACGTAAACCTTTTCAATTGTGACTTTGATTTAAAATATTTTCGAACCCTCTGGACAAGTAAAATAGGTCGTAATGGATAATTTACACAACAGGTAGGACACTTAAACATCTAGTACTTAGAATAAGGCTATTATTTATTTTCTGGGGCAGCCAAGCCAGCAAGAGTGTTATTGTCCCTTTAACAAATAGGTAAGAAATATTATGGAATCGGAAATTGTTTATAAATTTGCCATATTTAGCATGTATAGGGCCTACAGTAAAATAAAATGAAATGGGGTTTAAAGTCCAACTTTTCTGTACGAACTAGGCTAATGAAACTAACGAAGAAGAACATACGCAGTATGGTGTACTATGAGGGAAATATTTTATCCTTATTTTGAAATCCGAGAGCGTACACGGGGTCTCGGTCTTTCATCCCAACCGCTGTTCCTTGCCCCCTCCCCGCCGTCCTGTAGCAATGAGAAGGGGGAACCACGCCGGAAACTCCCACCTCCGCCAACAATTACTTGTCTCATTATAAATGGATATACTTTTTAAATGTTTATTATGTACGTCTTAGATACAGAGCTAATAGTTCTCGCTATAACAGTTTTTAAAAAAAAAACGACAATGAAAACAGTATACATTGAAAATTTCAGTCAAAATGTCTTCACCCCACATGGCTGTCATGAAGAATATCGTAGTCTCGATTTTCATTGCTACTGTTGTTACGATAGTAAACAAAGTCTCGATTATCCTTTCCTGAGTTAAATTATTAAATGGGGACAACGTTTCAATTCCTTTAATATCACATCCATCCGATGTCTAGAGAGTTGATTATGGGGTTGCCGTGTGCACTAAGGGTCTAATTGGTAGTTTGTAAAACATTAGAGCCAAAGGAAAGATCTGTAATAAGATATTTTGCTCCTTCACCATACATCTTTAATCTAGGATTTGAGATTGCAGTCATATCGTGTCCCTCCCTGCCATAGTTCCTTTAAACTATATGCCCATCCAATCAGTACGCTCACTCTACAGATGCCAATGTAAGAATGTCTACAGTGCAAAAATTGCCTTGTCAGTTTATTCGGTTAAGGGGTACTCTCAACCAGAAGCAAATCCACACAGGCCTCATCTTTTCAGAATTCGGACAGTTCAGTTTCTAGTGTCAAGATTATATCTTTGGTGTGGCTTATATATTGTCGTGTGATATACTAGTTAGGTGCCACGCCCCTGTCTTATTTCTACTTTAAGTGGTAATGATGAGATTACCATAGAGAAAGTAATTGGCAGGCCGCGGGTAATACATTCGCCATAATTAGACCCTACAATATGACAGACCACTGATTTACTCCGTGAAATATATTTAATATAGTCTAGAGTTACATTATGTTTCCGGTGTTTTGGGTCACCTTTACCACGTTTCCCATAATTTTCTTTTTCTAACACTATTTATTAAAAATGATATTTACATACTACAAAGATACAATATTTAGTTAAGGGGTCTGAAAAACCTAGGTTTTTTTTATAAATTCATCTTGCTTGGAAACTAATATTGCTTGGTAACTTGATTCTCACTTTACAGGTTTGCCATTGCAATATAAATGTGACATAACTAAATCCATGGTGAACATCATCTTACCGATTGCTATATTGTAACAAAAGTGTTGGGTGGCCAAATGGTCTAACGTGTGCGCTTTAGATGAGAAGGTCTGGCATAGGGTCACATGGCGTGAGACAAGACGTAGGTTCGCATATTCAACCTCATGGGTTACCTTTTGCTCTTTTCCATTTTCTTCCAGCGCTCAAGACCCCTATGGGTTAATTAAGCCAATTATATGAAGAGAAGGGCGATGACTCCGCGAGTAATTGAGATAACATGGTCATAAAGCTATGGGTATTAAAAATTTCAGCCCAATTACATTCAGTCTGATTAAAACAAAGATCCTATTTCGTTTCGTTTTTAAAATTCAAAATTTCGTCTTACTCGTCTTTACTACACTAGAGTCTGGAATAGTTGTTATCATTGTGTTGCTCTGGATGGTGTGAGGAATTAGCCAGTGAAACGGTCTGTTACGGCGAACTTTGGGCGTGGTTTGCATGGAACTGTGGGTAATCCACTAGAAACAACAATGCTGATTGGGTAATCAAATGTCTGACGTCATAGGGTCAAAAGACTCTCGTATGACCTATGACACCACCTATCGCTACAACTTGTCAGATCACCAGGACACGATAAAAATCACAAAACAAGAGACGGCAAGCAAAACCCACATGACAGGTTATTCAGTACAAGTAAACCCCCAATTTTCTAAGTAATGTTCGTTGTTCTGCATATTAAAAACACTGGGGTTTGTTGCAAAGTTTCAGCTATTGATCGGATATAATCTGAAACTGCATAGTTACTATTTTAAATCACTGAGTCACCGCGGCTCTCCGCATAGAACAGACCATCCTCCATCTATCCCCATGACTAAAAGATCCATTTTTAGTAAGTTTTGAAAATGATAGGGATTACAAGAATACAGGTGTAAAGTAGATCGCAATGACCCGAAAATCAAATGAATTAGAATTGATTTGTTTTCATTTACATCTACACGTAACCTATCTACTCTATCCTTACAAATAAATGAATGATTCGAAAACATCTATATCATAGTTTAGGTTAAAAGCTCTCTCTCTCTCTCTCTCTCTCTCTCTCTCTCTCTCTCCACACTTTAATGGAATCTCCTTAGGACAGAACGATACAATAAATTTGAATAAACATTAGACTAGACATTGGCATTTATACACGAATAGAAGTTAGAATTTAGACGATAGCACGTTAGAATTTTGAATCTAATATACTGCCATAGAGAAAACGCTCATGTTCTTTATGCTTTGGGAGGATATTTAATTGATCTCTCTTCAATAAATTCAATAAATATATCATTAAAGTTGATAATTGGTCATGATGGTTAACCTTTGGTAAAACAGTGATCACATTGAGAATCATTACATAATTAACGCAAACACCACGAAATATGTAAAATATAATATTGTTAACGAGTTCAAATTGATTTTGATCTTAGACATCTTATAAAAACAATTAAACCTTGCAAAACATTATTGTTTTATAACATCACGTATATTAAATAAAAATCTATTTCTATCTAATTACATGTATTACGTATTTCTTGTGTTTTTATCCGTGGGGCATTACGAAACATGAAACAGAAAATGACTTTTTAATGTTCGGATCTGATTGCATTTGTCTTGCAAGGTGTTGTGATTTCGACATGACTTTAGTATTGTGTAGAAATTATTGGATTTATAATAGTGCATTGTCAATAAATGTGAAAGAAAACGGTTCAAGGTACACTTGCTTCAAAGAGGCATTATGCGAGCTTTGAGAGTTCTTATTATAACAATTCCAAAAAAAGACAACGAGGAATTAATATACACGTATTAAAATTTTCAGCCCAATTACATTCAGTCGAATTGAAACACATATCCTATTTCGTTTCGTTTTTAAAATTCAAAATTTCGTCTTACTTGTCTTTATTACACTAGAGTCTGGAAGAGTTGTTATCATTGACATATTCTAGATGGTGTAGCGGATTAGCCAATGAAACGGTCTGTTACGGCGAACTTTAGGTGCGTTTTGCACGGAACTGCGGGCAGTCCACTAGAAACAACAATGCTGATTGGGTAATCAAATGTCTGGCGTGATAGGGACAAAAGCCGCTGGTATGATCTCTGACACGACCTATCTCTACAACTTGTCAGATCTTCATGTAGTGTAGTAAGCCATGAAAAGTAGTGCCGGACTGGTGGGTCACAGCAAGGCCCGCACAATGACAAGGCCCGAAGTCGCGCTAGCGTCTCAGGGGGGTCGGGGGAAAGGAGTGTCCCCCCCCCTGGAAATTTTGAAAATTGACAACTGCCAACCAATTTTCCAAGCATCTTTTCTTTCTCCTGTTCTGTGTCCTGTCCTCTCCTTCCTCTCCCCCCCCTTCTCCTTTCTTTCTCTTTTCTTTTTTCTTTATAGGTTTCGGCCCACATTGTTTAATGAGCTTAGGCCCAGTCCGGCACTGGAAAAGTATAAAAAAACGAAACGAAATATAGTTTTGTATTTTAATCAGACTGAATTACATTATTTATGGGTTTACTTTTAATACACAAATGAAATTAAATGGTTTACCGTACACTGTTAAAAATAATTCTGTAAAAAAACAGAAAAATTCTGGCAGCAAAATTTACCAGATTTTTCTGTAATTTTTATTGTTTTTTAACAGATAATTTCTGTTAAGTCACAGAAGCATGTATCTGTAAAATTACAGGAAAAATCTGGTAAATCTGCTGCCAGAAGATTTTCTGTTCTTTAACGTATAATTTCTGTTTAGTCACAGAAGCATGTATCTGTGACATTACAGGAACAAATCTGGTAAATCTGCTGCCAGATGATTTTCTGTTCTTTAACAGAATTATTTTGGTTAAATATAAAACAAAATCATCCGTAAAAAAAATATTTATTTTCTGTAAATGCAATTTTTCAATATGAATGTACAAAGATATCAAACATAACCAGAAATTAAGAAATCATAAATGGCTTCAAATTTTGAATTTTCTGATGGCCAGGTTTACTACTTTCTGCCGTTCCACTGTCCTCTTGCAAATTCTGTTACTTTCATACAAACCTGAAACAAAATGATGAAGCACTGCATACAGGACATGAAATAAAAAGGCGTTAATAATCCAGCATCCTATTCTCTGAACCATTGCGTTTCTTACACTGTAATATTGTTTACTTGGTCGATTTCAAATTCACAATACCGGAACACACATTTGCATGGATGCCACTATGTACATTGATCTTGGATTCTAAACATAAAAAACTAGCAAACTAAACAGACATTACAGAGGTTGCGTCTATAAATCCAATAACATACGCTGTATCTACCTATGCTGTAGATTTCCCTTCACACATAAATATTATTAGAAAGACCTACCTTCACATTTTAGTGTTAATTTCCCTCTGTTCTTTATTCTGCATCGTCAGTGCACATTCAAACATTCGCCGCCATAAGTTATGTCTACGACGCGCATGCGTTAACCGAATCCAACAGTATAACTATGTGAATTAACAGAACAGTGCCGTTAATATACAGGTTATTCTGGAATATTACAGGTCGTTTGATTAATAATACAATTTCTGTTGTTAATAAACAGTTTCTGCCAGTTAATATACAATTTCTGTTGTTTATAAACAGTTTCTGCCAGTTGATATACTGAAAAGTATTTAAAAATACCGACGTTTCTGTCCAAAGATAGAAATGCATGTAAAACAACAGATTTAATGGTAAAAATACGAGTTATTTATCTCAAATCACAGATATTTCTGTGATAATACGGATAATTTCCTTCAAATAACAAAAAGTAGGCATTTTAAAAACAGATATTTTTTACAGTGTACTTCTGTTCTATTCCGACTGTGCTAATAAAAACTGACATACAATATATAGTGTGCTATGAGCCAAATTTTGCCCAGACAACGGCGCTACGGCCAGCTCTTATATCGAATTGCAACTGCCAAGGGATCTGTTACGGGACCTCGGTTTACCATGTAACGACTACACGATGTCTTTTGCCAGACATTCTTACTGACAAGGTTGAACTGCACAGGAATCGAATACGACACCTTCAGTTAAGCGAGCCAACGTCTTACTCACTGAGAAGATATAACACAATGACATATGTCATAGAGGCGTCCTGCCATATTAAAATACGTGTTAGTGATTGTAACATAAACCTGTTGCTATCAAGACCCGGCTGGAGATCTTGGTAGTATTCCTTATGTCATTGCGTAACTATAACTTGTTGTTGGCATGTCTTATCTAACTTTCTTTGTCTGATAAACTATATTGAATGTTAAACCTTCATATGATTGCTTGATACATTAGACAGGTGTCTAATGAGCTCCTTTGTCTCGAATACGTTTATAAACTCAGAACAGAAACGAATCTTCAGTCAGTTCCAGGAGGCCATGCTAGGCGGGCGCCTTGATGAAGGTACCTAGGAGTAAGGTCCGGCCAGGACTGAGCAAAGGCCATGGGTGCCTTGGCACGAGACGAGACGAGACGAGACGAGAGCTACTGGAGTTAGCACACTCGTGCTAAGCCAAGCTAATTAAGTCATGACTCCTTCCATATAGTTAGTTCTACGGTCGTTTACATCACGATGTTTGTACCTATTGTAAGAAGCAGAATAAAATTATTATTAGAAGTATACACCAGTGTTGTCATCCAAGAACCCGATTAAAGAACTAATGTAATACTGTCACAAATAGAAAGCTATTGTCAGGCTCCGCTGGGAAAAATTAATTTCGGCTTGGTGCCTTGGCGGCCATGCAAACGTTAAACCCAGATACGTCGAGCAATATCCAATCCAATCAATGTCTAAGCCATTCGATGGTCTGAAAAGTTGTCTATGTGCCTATCATGTAAATAAATGCCTAAATGATAATTTATAAAGCCAGAAAAACGACATGCAGTATGCAAATTTAGTTCTCCCATTATGCCCCTTTGAATGTTTTATTTTAATCTTGTGCGGTTAGTGGTTACTAGTTCAAATAATGTGTGTGGTCAAGCATCTAGGGCACCAGCCTCTCAAATCCAATGTGCCGGGTTTAAATCCGGGCGTCTGAGTTGAGCAGTATATATTTCAAGCTCGGGCCAAACCTGTCCGGTGTGATGCATGGACTATGGACAAGGAGTGTGTCGTGTCGTGCGTATAGGAAAACAATCCGAGGTCAAACCTTGTTTACATTGGTGTGAACGTAAAGGAACCATTGACATTTGGACGTCGTAGACGAATAAAAGGACAATCCACTGTCCTGACAAACATCAACGTCTTAGCATTGTACGCGTGATTAGTAAGAAAATATATATCAGTCATAGTATAGTGCAGTTTCTCTAGTTTTTGTGTTAAGAGCAAAGTTGAAACGAGTCCATGCAATTACCAACATCTAATATCGATGTTGATGTACATTATCTAAACATCAAAGGAACTGATGTAAGTATCTAATTATATTTTATATAAAATTAATAAGCTTCTACATGTATATAATAAATAATGTGAACATTTGTATAGGGCTGTTTACATGCCGAACAATGAACTTGCATTCCAATAACTATCTAATAAAAGAAGGAACCCGATGGCACCCGTTCTTTAATTTAACGTTATATTTTAATTGGTTTCCTGGTAATACGCTCTGATAAAGAAACACAAATTAGTCATCCAAAGCAGAAAATCATCTTCAAATTATTCACCAGTAGTCTAATTAAAATTATATCGACATTTTCTTATGTTCTTATTTAGTCTCTAGTTGTTTCCTTACATGTAACACAATCTTGATTTTCACGACACCAACACTAACATTTAACACCGTCGTGCGTGTAATACACCGTCTGTAAAATTGCACCAAATGGAGAGAGAAATGGGGTTTAACGTCCACTCGACAAAAACTAGATCATTTCGGGACTAACAATTCGCTTGTGCGTAGGGATATTTAGCAGTGGGAGGAAGGCACAGTCCTTTGGAATTCTCTCCCATTTTCACTTAAAAATATTAAAAATCTTCATTTATTTAAGAAAAATATCACTAAGCATGTTATTTCTTCTTCTTGACCTGTAGCCTATATTTAATATATCAACTACTTACTAGTTACTACATATTATCCATCATATTACTTTTAGTTTTGAAGCTTATCATATTATCATATATATTTGAATGTTTTGTTTGTGAGTATTTGTTAAGTGTCTTGTTCTATTACTGTCTTTTTCATTTCTTTGTTATAAAGGGCAAAATTGTAAACAGGCCTTAAGCCTAATTTTTCACCTTTGAAAATAAAGATATTATTATTATTATTATAACAGGAGTACTCGGAGAAAACCCACGAGTTTGGACAGGCGGCTCACTCCTTGCCACGCACAACCGGGTATTTGAAACCACGCCAGTTGCCTCAATGGCAGGTCGTATGATACAGCGCGCGCATGATAACAACTCGGCCATCCAAACCTCCTGTACCAAAGGAACACTGTTAAAATTATTACGCATTTTTACCCTTTTTAACTGACAGAAAAATTGCCATCGTCTAGTTTTTATACATCCAAGGTAAAATTACATATCTGCAAAGGGGTATCACGTGGCTAAGTGGGTAAGACACTGGCTCGCTAGCCTGGAGGTCGGGTGTTCGATCCCTGCATTCATCCAGACTTTCCTGCGTGGTTTCATCTTTATCTTGTCAGTGATGCAGGGCGAAGGGCCGGACAAGGACAGCTGTGTATACGTAGTCATTCGGATGGGAAGAAAAACCGAGGTGGCGTGCACGTAAAATATCCCTTGGCAGTTGGAATTCGATATAAGAGTAGGTCGTAGCGCCGCTGCCTGGGTAAAAAATCCCTCATAGCACACTGTATTGGGCATGCCCTTCTTCATTAGCCCGGGTTAGGAGCAGAGCAGTAGGACGTTAAACCCCATTTCATTTCATTTCATTTCATATCTGTATAAATAGAGTACAAGTAAAATTACCATGATATTAATTTACATAAATTGGAACAATAACACTAATACAAAAGTATATTGTGTATTTCTATGATACAGTGCGCACGCGCTAACCATTCGGCCATCCAACACACCAAATCTTGAAGAATATGTCCTGTATACCATTTGATACATTTGAATAATTGGGTTCAATAGCATTTAGTAATTTGAAATGGAAATACACATGGCAGAAAAAATTCACCGGCAAGGGACAATGTGGTGTCTATAGGATGAACATACTCCGCGCAGCGTTTCGTTTGATTAGAGGTAATCCTATTTCACACTGCTATTATGAGTGGATATTGTTGTTTTAAATTTTGATTGGTCAGTAGTCCGTCTACCAACCAATCACTAGCTGCCTTACAAAAGCTTTATATTTACAACGAGTGCCAATATTGGACCAAATATGTTTACATAACGTTACGTCATGGCTCACGATTTTATTATGCCTAATTAACCCGTACACAGCAGAATACTGCAGTAAAACTAATTGCGTGACAAACGAGGCTATCAAGTCGAATGAAATGTAAACAATACTGTTTGGAAACGAACATACTTTCACCGTTTTTAATACCTTAAATCACTGTCCAAAGTTTTAGGGACGACCCAGATTAAACGAAGGACTGTCATGTTGCTGTACTTAAGTGATAGCTTTCATTGAACGGAAGGAATAGACACACTCCCGCATAAGTTCAAGAAAGAGACGCTATTCCAGCAATGGCCAGAGAGGGATTTCTCGGGCCATTGCTTCAGGAATATGTAGGATGGAACGAAACACAGAGGTCCAGTGTATACATCGGCGTGCACGTAAAATATCCCTTGAGAGTTCGATATAGGAGTAGGCGGTTGTTCCATCATTTCAGCACCTTTCCTCTTGTCGTTACCAAGCACAAGGTAAACGATAATTATCGGTGCTCTATTAAAGTTGCCAGTTGTGTTTTTGGTATTGAAAAGGTTTTCGGCAGTTAGGTTTCTATTTTAATTTCGACAACTAGACAAGATAATAAGCTTCTATTTTAATTTGGACATCGTCTAACTATAATTCTCCATGATGATAACAGCTTCAATTTGCAGAAATGGAACGGAGACTATCTCAGCCAACATCGGACTTGTACAACGAGAGCCACGGTGGCTAAGTAGGTAAGACACTGGCTCGCTAGCCTGGAGGTCGCGCGTTCGATCCCTTCTTTGGCCGAGAAAGCTCATCGGGACTTTCCGACGTGGTTTCCCTCTGTCAGTGATACAGGGCGTAAGTTTTGAAAGGTCAGCTGTCTAGTCGTTCGGATGGGACGAAAAACCGAGGTCACGTGTACACACGTAAAAGATCCCTTGGTAGGCGTATGTTCGCCTTCATTAGCCCAGCAGGACGTTAAACCCCATTTCATTTCAATTGATTATTAAGGCCCCCGGTCGGCAAACGTGAACACAATGCGAAAAAATGTCAAAAAAATTTACAAACTTGAAAAAAGTCGCGTTCTCATAGCTTTGTAAGTCAGATCGCAGAACCTGGCCGTTTGTTTTGATCATGCTTAAAATAACGCCGTGACTCGGCGATCATTGGTGACCATGGGGACCACATCGCGACATCTGGCGTTACCACCACGCTTTTACCACGCATATGACGATCTTGACGCGCTCCGAGTCCATTTTCCGTCGCCGTAGCAGTGCAGTAAGGACGTCAACCCGGTCTGACAGGGTTATTATTAATTAGATGTCAGTACTTGTACAAAGTGTGCTTGACCATATGCTCTTATCTTATTCAACGTCGAATATGCCAATCATATACATGTTCAATAATTACATGATCTGAAACAATGGCAGGCTATTCCTGGACGCGGCTCAGCTATTGGCTATGATGCTCTATGATGAGTTGATTTGTCTTTAATCAATATCCCGATCTAATAGGTTTCACCTCGGAACATAGACGTGGAATCAATTAGAGCTTGACAAGATTTCTCACTATACAGACAACTGAAGATACATGACATCGTGTTGTTAGATAGCCGTGATAAACAAGTCTTCACAACTTGGCAAACTTTGGTTTATCACCTGCATTTAATGCCTGGACATTAAAGAAAACATTCGCAAACACGAACTTCTGATAAACGGGGAGGAAGATCTTGCTCAAGAAAGTCAATCACGCGCGCGTTAACGATACCCGTTTTCGAGTTTTAAGAGTTTCAAAGTTTCTGGTTACCAGTGGGAGCAGTACGTTATTGGACGACTGTCTTGTTAATGACCAGAAAACATCACTACCGTTATTATTGGATGAAAAATAACGACAAAAACAATATTACGTGTTATCCATCTGTGGTTGTTTTTAACTTGTGACGACAGTTGTTGATTGGTTGTAAATCATTAAATTAAATTTATTTAGATATTAACGGGTTTTTTAAAAGTTAAATAACAATGTTTCGGTTCAGAAAGGTTTGATATCATTACAGTCGTATCACTCGATCAACGTATATTCCCTCGATTCATACCTTGGATTAATTGAAAGAACCATCAGCAGTGACAGGTAAGTACAAGCTCTATAGAATGAAAATTGTTTTCCCGACATTTTTATATGGTCATCTTCTTCAGTTTGTTGTTCAGAGAGTCAATTATACACAATTTTGGCCTGGCAGGGGCAGTGTCTAGTCCGTCGAATAGGAGATCAAACCGGGATCTCGTGTACACATTGATGTGCAAGTAAAATAACCCCTGGCAGTTGGAATTCGAAGATTGTAGATTATGGCGTCAGCCCGTTTTCATTATCATAATCGGTGCAGAAGAGTTGGGCGCTAAACCCCATTTCATTTTATTTCGATATCTTAAAAAATTATGAATGTTTGTTTTATATAATTGTCCCCCTTCCTTCTCGTAGGAACCCGGGTGACACATTGAGTAAAGCGCTGGTCTGGGACACCCTAATTGTCGCGGTTTCAATTATACCAACGCGACCACCATCATCTATGTCGACATGAACATAATGTTAAAAATATATTTGAATAATATTTTCCGGTGTGGTTTTTTCCCTTGTCAGTACTGCAGGACCGAGGACTCGAAGGACAGCCGTCTATTCGTCCGTCTTTATTAACCCAGTTGGAGCAGAAAAAATGGGACGTTAAACCCCATTTCATTGATTTGAATAACTGTTGTTTCTCCATTTGTCAACCATAGTATCTAATCTATAAGATATTTTAAAGATATATAAATTCCTCCATGCAATGAAAATAAAATGGCGGTGAATCATCAATGTCGAGATATCCGCGCCAACATGTTTTTTTGAGTGATTGTTATTTCTTTATTTGGCACCTTGTGCATATAACCTATTATGATATTTCGAATTACTGGAAAAAAATGGCAGTGTGGTTTTCTCGAATATCGCTTTGACGGAATAAGAATGTTTGGGCTGTCTTTAATTCGACATAACGGGGTTTAATTGTATTTTTGAATTTCAGACCGGTAGTTAATTCGCATATTTTCTCCCAACAAATTGTGTAAACGTTTTTTTATTAATGGTGACTAATTTGTTGTACTTTCGTATTTTCTATTCAACAGTTTGTCTATTCTGATATTAACTTCTAACAATGCATGAGTATAATACACACTGATAGTCATGGGAACTTCAAACGATGAGTTGTCAAGTATTCCAAAAAGTTTAAGGATCTTGAGGTTCCAATTCTAAAGTCAAATCCAAAACGTACGCCCATTGTAATATAAACTCCTTGTCAGTGGTGAAGGACAGATGGCACGTGGCCGAGGATACAAACAATCGTTCGGAGGGGGCGAAAACAGAGACCGTGTACACACTGACATGCACGTAAAAGATCCCTTGGCAGTTGGAATTTGATATAAGAATAGGCCGTAGCACCACTGTCCGAGAAAAATGTCCCTCGTAGCACACAGTATGGCGTACAGCCGTTTTCATTATCTTAGTCGGAGAGAATAGTTGGACATGAAACCCATTTCATTTCACGTTATTTCAAACCTATTCCAGGAAGTGAAAGTAGGTTGGGATTCGGAAATAAAATCCAGAACTTCCGTCCATTCACTTGGTGGTTATGGCCAGTACAGAACACATGCCGGGAAAACGCAGACAATATTATACACACGTCAAAGTGGGCAACGTGTTGCGAGTCCATTTTGGTTATACACAGCAGACTGAAAGAACGCTAATGGCATCCGGCATGAATTACACGTCAAAAAAAGGAATATATTAATTTGAATTCTGCAATTATATAAACGAAGTCACACACTTAACTCCTCGTGTCTTTCTAAATGAAGACATTATCTCTAATAACCCAATCATAAATGATAAATAGTTATTATTTTCAAGCTAAGTGAAATTAATGACTAACGCAATAGTTAGAATAATGCAATTATAAAACACAGATGCGTTTGCCGAGAGACTACGCCATTTTATGAAACAGTTATGTTATTTGATTGATTTGGGAAACGTTTACCGAGGGATTACGGTATTTTACTTTTTATTTTATTTCTTTAAAAAAAATAGATTTATAACCAAAGAGGCTAAAGCACTTCGATTTCGGCCAAACTAGTGTTGAATTAGGTTGCTTTGCGGTGGGGACAGCCGCGCGATGACCCCTGGTGTGGTGCATTTCACTGGAGAATTGAAACAAATAGTGTTGTGAATTTAATTAAGTTTTTTGAAAATTTAAAATATCGCTGTTAACTATGGTGTGCAAGCTGCTCTACTTAATTTGAATAACAAACTTATTTCATGGCCAGATCTAAATAATAAGGCCACCCACAGATTCCGTCGAGGTTACGGACGAGGGCGCGTGATTGTTGTCGAGGATTGTGGGTATTGGTTAGGTTAGGGTTAGTGTTTGTGTTACTGTTAGCACTAGCCCTGTTTACATCTCTTGACTTTAACGAAATCTGCAGGTGGCTTTAATATGTAGATCTATATCATAGACCATATTTCATCTGATTTTACTTTCTTAAAATGCCTTCCCGTGTCTGAGTACAGATTCCTATACTTGAGTATTGTGGGTATACAACCAAACCCCTGCATGTCACTGAATTTTGTGTGGTGTGTTATTTAGATTCGCGATGGTAAAAGAAAGTTGATGTTTTTAGTAACTTTGGTTTCGTTGGAAAGCGACATGAAAATGAGGATTATCGTCCTACTGTTCCGATGATTTCGTTTGGGTTTAAATGACACATGATTCACTTAATGAGAATGTGTAATTCTTTGAAGAATGGCCTCAAAAACCCGTTTTCTAACCCCAAGAAACCGCACATATCTCTGAGCCAGAGTTGTAAATGATTTCCTGGCTTCTGCCTCGATAAACCGGTTTCTACCTGAAAAACGCACATTGACAACTTGCCACAATGCACATTGAGAATTTTCCACAACGCTGTCGTATTGTTACAGCGAATAGTATAATATGCAGTCTTTTGGTGCGTTTTAAAATTTGGAAACCAATAGATAAAGCCAACCAACTCATCCAATTTTAGTAAATAGAACTATACTTTTACCCAAGGCTGCTTGGAGTATTTCGTTCATTACTTGCACGCTGAGAATGTGTAATAGTGCCACTCTTTTTAGAATGTGTCCCTTTAATCGTCATATTGTCAAATTGGGAACGTGCCCTGCTTTCAGTGATGGTTTCAAGGCAGGAGCGTGCCCCACCCCCTTTAAATAATAGCGTCAATAATAGCGGCAATATTGCCAAACTGGGATGTGCTTCCCTTTAAGTAATAGTGTCAAACCGGGAATTTTTCCCTTTAAAGAAATATTGTCAAACTCGAAATGTGCTCTTTTAATTTATATTGTCAAACTCGGAATGTGTCCCCCCCCCCCTCACACTCTTTTAAGTAATAGTGCCAAGCTTTAAGTAATAGTGCCAAGATGGGAATTTGAACTGCTTCTTTAAAAATACATTATGGGAGATTAGATAATTGAATTGAATTAAAATGGGGTTTAACGTCTACTGGGAGATTAGATAAAGAGTTGGCAGTTCTCACTATAATAGTTAAAAACTACATAATGTAAAGGCAATGTACTGAAACTTTCGGTCAAATTGATCCACTATGAACCGAGAACTAAGCGGATGAATGTTCCGCTTAGCCTCAATCATCATTACTGAAGTCGGTAAGACAAAACTAACAGTCTCGATTATCCTTTTAAACGTTTATCACGAAGGAAAGTTTTGAGTGTTAATCGGACTATAATCCAACAAATATCGCAGACTAGCCTTGAAATCGAGAGCTGATTATGGTCTTGATAAGTTGATTAATGTCTAATTAATAGTTTTTATAACATCTCAGGCCTAAAGAAAGACCTACAATAGGCAGCTTGTGCTCTTGCATTATGTATATTTATGTAATAGCTTCAAACTAGAAACGTAGTATCATGTTTTCCTTTGTGAGTATTATTATCAAACTGGGTAAATTTCTTCTTTAATTAATACTTCAAACAGCACCACAGCAACCACTGACACTAAGAGTTCTATCAAATTACTCTACTGCCACCAGTTTCTTTAATGTAGTGAACGTAAATGAACTCACCCCAGTCAGACAGAAAACTTGATAATGGGGCTAATTCGTTAGGAAACCGTGCAGTTGGATCTCTTCCGTTATTACTCTTGGTGAAATATAGTCATACAGCATTAGCACTTATTATGTCACATCAATGTTTTTTGAAGGAAGGTCGCCGTTAATGTCCTCCATACCGCGATTTTATGATATGTTGGCACCAGTCACCCATACTTTGTGTTAGTTTAAACATATTATTTTATTGACACACTACAGTCGCATAGTGCCGCTCCCCATGAGTGAGAAATTTACGCAAAGAATAAGGGAATAGGGGACTGTTCGTCGTAATTGAATATGATTTGACGTATCACCGATACTTTAATGTTATATTGATATTAATATAGGTAAAACGACCCCATTAATGCTTATTATGGTAATAGTGCCCTTTCCAAGCAAAAGACTTAATAAAGATCCATAGATACTACAGTATCAAGTCACAAAAGAAAATTTGTTGTTGAAAGGTGTGGTAAACATTACTACCCTCTTTAGGGACAACACATATTACTACGAACATCAAATATCAAAGGTAACGTCATAGATTTTCTTGGGTGTCTAATTTGTTGTTTAGCACCTTGTCACCTGTGTGACGTACACATCAGAAATTCTTCTTGAAATCTCGAGTCCGTATAAAAATCAAGGTCGTAAATGGAAAGATGACTAAATCATATTCGGAATAAACAGGAAGAAGCTTTATCTCTCCTAGGGGGTGGGGAGTGGGTGGATGGCCGAGTGGTTAGCGTGCGTGCGCTGTATCATACGGTCTGCCATTGATTTCGAATCCCCGGTTGTACGTGGCGAAGAGTAGGGTCGCCTGTCCAGCCTCATGGGTTTTCACCGGGTACTCCGGTTTCCTACCACTGTTAAAGACCCCTAAGCGCTCTCTCTCTATTCTCTCCTAGTTCTTGTCTGCAAGTGGGCTTTAAAACAACAAGCTGCAACTACTACAGAAATCGATGTAGATACCAGAAATTCTTCTTGATACAGATACCAGCAACTCTTCTTTGAATTTCGACTACCTATAAAAAGTATGTCGCTTTTATGAAATGAAATGGGGTTTAACGTTGTTTTTATACCAGTGCCCGTCAACCACCAACATGGCTTGCACACTGAACCAAGGGCGTGGTTTTTCATAACTTTTGTGTGTGTGTGTGTGGGGGGGGGGCGAACCTGGAACCTATTCGTCCGCCGGTCAGATCTAGTTTCAGTCATTTCCCGGAGCACTCGGTCTCGATCGACATATACGACCGACATTGAACCCACGTTACGGACAGAAGAAGCACGAAATGTGATATATACAGGAGCGGATCCAGGATATGTTGCAGTAGGGGGTTTGTCAGGTACCTGTTACGGAAATGTAACAGTTGACAAAGCATGATGCCATCATCGTCTACAAATTACGTTGGAATACACTGAACTTTTTAAAATAGAGAAATCCAACACCGCATATGACGTTAATTTTTATGATGAATCTATAGATTCACATTTTGATTCAATTTCATGTATGCAAAGCATTCATTATGACACTGTTCTCATAAAAGTGTTGTTTTACAATTTGTTTATGTAGCCGACCAGGGGTGGGTGGAAACCCTCCAAGCCCTTCCCCCTGTGGATCCTCGCATGAATATGCCTCCGCCCACTAACTAGCTTTCCATCGACATTGTTGTTTAAGATTTTCGACACGTGGCTGAAACTTTTAGATAGTGGTGGTGTAACAAATTGCCATTTAGCGTGTAGCTGAGAAAGGAAGCTAGGAAGATTCTGTCTGGATTATCATAAATTGATGAGATTTTTTCTCCAAAAATAAATCAAGTAAAATAATGCCGGTCTGATTTATCATCTATAAGGTAGGGTCCTTTTGCTTACAATTAATTAAAATCAATTTATTTTTATACGGTGATGTAAATTAGTGATGTAAACCGGTAATAAAATGACAAATTGTTCTGATTTTAAGAAATTTTAGGGTGCATTACATCAAGGTAAAACACACGCTAAAATAATTTCTCTTTATAATGGCGTTCCTGTAAATATCACATACTATTGTGACACACAGTAATGAAAAATTGAAGGCGTAATCTGGATGATGCTTTTAAAGCATACGTATTGCTATGACAGCGTCGATTGCGCAGTAAGTGCTGTGGTGGCTCAGTATATAAGAGATCTGAAGCAGTGGAAGGCAACCGAAGGGCTCGGAGAAAACCCATATGTTTGGACAGGTGACCCTAATACTTGTCGAGCACAAGCGTGGGATCGAAACGACGCCAACTGACCCCATAATATACCTCATCATCTAAAGCGCACGCGTTTACCACTCTACCCCACCCATTTTGGGGTCAGTTACAGAATCATATGGACAAAAGTGGCGTGAACGCCCTCACCAACTTGAGAAAGCTGCTTAACTAGAAAGGTGGTTTGCGAGAAAATAAACCTAATAAATTTCCCGGAACCACAATCATCACAAGCTGCCGAAAAACAAACTAAGAATTCTATCCAAGCGATATTAATAATTATCACATTAACCACAGGGAGATCTGACTTGGCTCACCTTTCATTTTGTCAATATTAGCCAACATATCGACTTCACGGCGGTATAGCAATTTGTCTATAACTAGACGTGCTGCCAGTCGATTACCATTCTTTCTGCTGAAAGACAATAGACGAGGTGACAGCTGAAGGGAAGTCAGCGATAGTACATCAATTATTGTCATCAATACGTGTCGAACTTATCAGATTTTATATTCCAGATGAATCAGAGGAAGTGTCAATTGTAAACAGCCAAGGATTCGCCCACCCTAACACTGGACCTGAACCCACCCAGAACGCCCGTGTTAGCGAACTATCGTCTTACCCACTGAGCCAGCGTGGCTTCACTTTATCAACAAAATGTCATGGCAACAGCATACCATACTAACGTGCAGGGGTAACTGCTCTATCCATTTCAAGATACGTGAAAAGGGGGTTATTCAATGAGTGACCACGGATCCCAGCTAATAATCTAATAATAAGCCCAGATAGTTGGCTATTCGAATAATATTATAGCATTAATCAAATTTTGCTTTTTAAATATAATTTTATGACCAAATGAGGTTTAAACCAGTTTTCTTTTCCCACAACCTACACCCATCTTTAACAAACTATTATCCAGTGCAACTCCATGAGTGATGGGGCTGTTTTCATCAGATCTCTGGACTATGAACTTTATTGTATCGTCATTACGGAAAAAGTTTCATAAAACGATTTTCTCATAGTCTTGCAAAAGAGAAATACGTCAAGCACACTCTTTGAAGTTCCACAGAACATTGTTTAATCAGTATTAAAAGAAATAAAGCGTCATTGTTATTCGTCAATTTATCACCTTTTACATTCAGTACTTTTCGTGTAGACGAAGTTTCGTATTAAATATCTGTTAAGTCCATCAAAAGACTTTCAGAAGATAAATCAATTTAAATATGTATGTTACATCACGTCGATGACAAATATTTGAAAGCAGACGTGGTATCAATCAATACGCGTACATGTTACTTATCCTTATAAAAGAGGCGTATCTTCTGGAATTGTATGGAACTGGATTTTCTCATCTATCTTATTGCCACAGTTTTATTAAAATAACACCCTTCAACTTAAGTTGTTATGGCATGGATCTTATGCTGTATTATTGTCTATGGTTATAAATATTGAAGATAATATCCCTGAATTATACGCCAATGTTAAATTTCCAACAACTTCTTAGTTAAATTATTTTCGTATAGGACGAGTGGGAGAAACATTATTTTTTTTAAATGGATTTAAAGTGAGTTTAAAGTGGATCTGGTACGAGGAGGTCTGGGAACCCCCTCCCCTCGTTGGACGAGACAATTAAGAGGGAGAAAAGGATCTCTTGTTTAATATTGAAATATTTTAGATGGTTTGGTTGGACTGGTGGCCAATAAGTGTGAAACAAAGGAACATATTGATATGAAATGAAATGAGTTTCAGCGTCCTACTGCTCTGTTCCTAAACTGGGCTAATGAAGACGGGCACACGCCATACAGTGCACTATTGGGGAATTTTGCCCGGGCAGTGGCGCTACGGCCCACTCTTATATCGAATTCCAACTGCCAAGGGATAGTTTACGTGCATGCCACGACTAAACAGCTGTATTTATATATCAATATAAATTTCTAAGACATACGTTTTTATTTTTATATAGATTTTATTATTTTTCAGACAACTCCATACAGAAGACGAAGTTGAATAATTCATTAACTGGTACTCTTTATATAAAATATCAAAGAAATATATAATTCATTTCCACCGCCTCGATGAAGTGCTTTCAATCAATAGTGGTGAAAACAGATGAGGACTTCGCCTTTCTTGAAGTGTCTTACAAAGCATAGAGTCGTCTTCGGTAAAACTTAATACGCAAGAACCAGTGACGTACCAGAAACTTGCAGTGTGAAGCGCGCTATTATTGGTGTCAGAAGTTGACAGATAGTTTTGTTATTTTTTAATGTTGCGTCTTAAAATTTTGAAATAAAACTGTGTTAAGACAAAACAGCAATGGATATGGAATCGCCGATGGAACTGGAGAATATTGAATATGGAGACGCGGAGGATACAACGGAACTGTATGGAAATTCAACGGATGGGGACACATTTTACTTCTATAAGGTAAGAAATAAGTTCGTTTTGTTTGCTGTATTTAACTATAACCATTTTTAAAAACTCGTTTTCGTGATCCAGTATCATTTCTTGTAAACTAGAATAATGTGAAAGTTGTATATCGGCCCAAAAGTTAAATTGTGTTCGGTGTTTACAAAGTTATAATGCATTGAAAAATTAATAACATTCCGCAGACCATAAACTTTCGCTGAAATATTTTGATATTTTAATTTAATTTAAGCAAACGAGGCTATCTGCCTTTCCACTACAGACCATAAACTTTCGCTGTAATATTTTCATTTAATTTAAGCAAACGAGGCTATCTGCCTTCGATATTTTGATTTAATCCAAGCAGAAGAGGCTATCTGCTTTTGATATTTGATTTTGGTTTCTGAATATTAAATAACCAATTTGACTACATTTCATGGATGGATTAAGCCATTACTATTATTAGATTTTGAACATTAAACGCGATAAAGGGAATGGGTAAAATATTTGGACCCAGCGATTTTTCGCTTGAAATTTTACATTTATGACCATATAATAATGAATATTAATTTATGCCGTTCGGCCTGTCAGTTGATCCAACTCTGTTTCACAGTCTCAGAAAAACAATACCTTCAAGGCAGTTGAATAGATTTTGATAAAACTCTGAATAAACAAGTACGAGCTACTATGGATCAGGAACTTACCATGATGTTTGAGAGAGAGAGGGAGAGAGAGAGAGAGAGAGAGAGAGAAATGGGGTTTAACGTCGCTCGACACAACTAGGTCATTTCGGGACTAACAGATGGTTTTTAATTTTATTTCAATAATTCGCTTGCGCGTAGGAGTCTTTAGCAGTGGGAGGAAATTCAAACATGTAATTCACCAAATCGATGGATTGTCGGAACCTTTGGCTTTTTCGAAGTCAAGACGAAGAACAAGATGATCGACTAGCGGTTAGCGACCAGTTGCTCGTCCTAAAAGTTTGATCATAAACGCCATTTGCGTATATTTAATTAGTGTCTGATTCTTGGTAAACTTGAAATATACCATCATAAATTATCGTAGTCGAACATTGATGCATATTGCTTCAACTTACTACCATACCGAAATAACTTTACGCTTATAACATCACGCAATTATAGGCTTGGTAAAAGTATGTGCAACACGAAATCTATTATGGAAAAGGCAATAATCAAAAACATGTGGCTTCCGCATGTTTCTGGTGTGCGGACGAGAAACATTCCTAAAATTTTCGCAACTTGATCGAGTTTGCGACATTGTTTGCTGTTTATTCTTTTCAATCGTACACCTCCTTTCAAAATCTTCGACTTTTAAGGCATTCGAATAATACCCCGACAAGTTACATCGAGCATAGCGGGTCACCGAGACATAATCATAATCATCAAATGTAAAGGTGACGTCATTGAGTCATGTATATCAGTCGTTGCAGTAGTATAGGCAGGTGATATTGCTGATCCAAGAGGGGGTTTAAAGTCCACTCCACACTATCTAGGTCATTTCGGGACTAACCACGCCAGTTGACTCAATGACAAGCTTTATGATACAGCGCACACGTGCTAGCCGTTCGGCCTGCCAACACCCCAAAGCTATACAAGAAAGTTACAGTGCTTTTAAATTTATAATACACTCTTTCATTCCCCTTCCTTGTATCGTCCGTCTACATAATAAATGGACTTCTCGGGAATAAAACCCTTTTCTCATTACTACCCCCCCCCTACCGACTTTGTACCGAGGAATGGGGCTAAGAAGAATTGGCGTGGGGGACTTCTTATTGGCTTTGGTACTGCTTTCTGTAACGACATACACTACGAAGTAGACAGATTGTTAAAAACGAAGACAGTTAAATGATTAATGACGACACGCCATTGTTAGTAACCTTGTTAAAAACACGAAGGGTTTTAAACAATCTAATCTAATCTAATGTCGTAAAAGACGAGACGACAAGAGGGGAAGAAACTTAACAAGTTGACTGAACTTCATAAAAGTCAAGATCACGAAACATAAACGATAGACTTCAATTAAACGGGTTCCTTTATGTTTTATATGATGTAGACTTTTATGGCACCTTTAAATAAAATAGTCTGGTGGATGTTGGACTGTTAGTTTGTTTGCAATTAATGATATTAATCAAACCACGAATAATAGTTGGAGAAAACTCACGAGGTTAGACTGGTGACCATACGCATTTCCACGTACAAATTGGCTTCGAAAACACGTCGTGCCACATTCGTTGCAACTCAATAATAGGCATAAAGATATTTTTGCTCATGTGCCTTGAGTAAACTTGATGATCACTTTATTAACGCACATACCCATTGTCACGTACACGTTGGCATCGAAAACACGTCATGTCATAGGTAATAAGCAAATTGTTTCAGCGTAGGCCCTGAGTACCGCAAACTTTATGGTCACTTCATTAACGCATGACCCATACATTATGCAAGAGCTAAATATGCCTATTGTAGGTATTTCTTTAGGCCTGAAATGTTATCTAAAATATTAATTAGACATAGTTTAAAATATCCATACCATAATCAACTCTCGATCGCATCGCTAGCCTGCTATCTTTGGTGGATTATGATCCGATTTACTGCATAACTTTCCTTCTCGATTTAATTATTAAGTGGATAATCGAGACTATACTTTTTACCGTATCGACTTGAGTCATGATGATCGAGGCTAGATGGAAATTTCTCTTGCTTAATTTTCAGTTCATAGTGGATCAATTTGACCGAAATTTTCAGCAAATTGTCATTACATTATCTTGTTTTAACTATTATAGTGAGAACTGCCAACTCGTTATCTAATCTCCCATTCATAGTTTTTTTTATAACGGATTACAAAACAAATAAATTGATCTATGATATTTGACATTATGATTATGTGAATAAATGTAATATCACTTCATTAATATTGGTGGTCTGTTTCCTTTCATCTTACGTATTTCGTCATCAGAAATGTTGTATTAATCCAACACCATAATAAACTTACTTTTAGGAATTGAGTTATCACAACATTTATTAACTTATAAAAACGTGAGATGAATTAAAGACTGTTCAATAAAAGCGATTTTACACTTTGTCACAATATTATTAATATACATGTATTTAATTATTGAAATATAGATCTTTAATAATGAATTAGCCGCGTCTTCAAAGGAAAATTCTCTACCAATCAAAATCAAAATTAATACTTACGTCGACAAATAGTTGACGTCAGAGTGCTGGGTTAAATAAGACTGATAAAAAATCTAAACGTGACCTATTTCAAAATTAGAAATCCACACAAAATTGGCCTATCAATTGAACGGTACGGAGTAATTCTTTAGTTGCGGAATATTAGTATGCCGGTCATAAAACAATAGCAGTATGTACAGGATTTGCGTGGTGAATTGTTGGGGCTACAAGCTAATATAAATAGCACGAATAAAACGTTGGAATAGTTAAATGTACACTTTGATGTCACACATTTGTGTACAATGTCGGCGCTCACTATAATTTTGTGTTTTAACATTATGTATTAATATTGTTTAGCAGTGGACGAAAATATTTTGATTATTAGGATTACTACATACATTAGTTTATTTTCTTGAGAATGTTTTACCTACCTTTAATGAAGGTATAATTGTAACTAACATAGCTCTTTTTGCTAATGAAAGTATATGTCTAATCAATCACTGTATCAGGATTTATGTCCAATTAAGCTTTTCAACAACAACACGAGTGACCCAAGGCTATCTCAGACCCACATGACTTTTCCATTTTTTTTTACAAATATCTTGGAGAAGCCGCGGTAATTTCATTGAGAAGAACGCTGGCTCGCTGCAAGTCTCAATCGAGAGATTTACTTGGGATTATCCGGTGTGATTCCCTCTTGTCAGTGGTGCAGGACTGGGGAAGGGGGGCGGAAGATGAATAGTGTCTTGTCATTCGGATTAAAAGGAAACAGGGGGTCCGTGCACGTAAAAGAAGTTTGACATTGGCAGTGGGGAAACAAAACACGAGTATGCCATAGTACCGCTGACTGGGTACCCCCCCCCCCCCCATAGTACAATGTATGGCGTATGTCCGTCTTCATTAATCCAGTCGGAGCAGAGCATGTCGTACTTTAAACCCCATTTCATTTGAATTGCTGATAAAGAATAACATTTACAGTTTCTTATGGTAATTCATGACTTATCCAGGAAATCGAGCCGACAGTATAGATGGTCAATTCCATTTGTTAAATTAGCCACAACCATTCAAATAGTATTCAGTGAAGTTTTATATTAATTAGCTGAGGATATATCGATTATAAGGTGTAAACGAGTAAAGCCACATATATAGGGGGATTCTGAACCTTCAGTTAATTACATGATAAGAGTGATATAGGTACACATTGGCGTGCACGTAATAGATCCCTTGGCAGTTGGAATTCGATATAAGAGTAGGCCGTAGCGCCGCTGCCCGAGCAAAATGTCCCTCATAGCACACTGTATGGCATATGCTCGTCTTCCATTAGCCCAGGTTAGGTGCAGAAGAGTAGGACGTTAAACTTCATTTCATTTCATTTCCATCTGTATCGATAGGTACTAGTGTTCTGCACCGACTGGACTAATGACGAAGAGGATACGTCATGGAGTCCAGGCAGGTAGCAACGGTCTATTCTTTGGTCCAATTCCAAGGGTCAATGGAGCTTTGATATGTATGCCAACTCATTCACGGGACCTCGGTGTTTCGTACAATCCGAAAGACTAGACAGTGTTTCCAGCCATGCTCACGGTCCCGCAACACCGACGCAAGGAAACAAACTCGGAAGACCAAATGAACCTTTTCGGCTGCCAACGGGATCGAATCCGGAATTTTGAGGTCGATTCCAACGCCATACTGGTCGAGCCACAGGGTAATGGACGTAGTATACTTATGTACAGACCTAATTGTGTCATGCATTGCCCCCCCCCCCCCCCCCCCCCCCCCCCCCCCGGGCCTTCCTCCTCTTCACCACCCTAACCATTCCAAGATTCGATATCTATTTCTTTCTAGGGGTAATCCACACACGATAAATTGAAAAGTAAAAGATTTCGCCGATTCTTAATACCCTTTCCAGACACCACATGTATTATCTTTCATCCAGCAGAAGCCGGAAAGCTGAAGAAAGTCTTAAATAGCACCATATCAATTAAATTTTGAATGTTTTGGCATCAGTTTAGCTCCTTGCTTGATTTACTTCGTGTCCGGAATATAAAAGAGAATCTAAAAAATACAAAACCTTTTTCCTGAGAGCCAGAACGTGCTGAGAAAACAAACATATTCTACAGATTTTGTAAACATTTACTTACTAAGTACGATTTCTTCCCCCCGTTCATTGCACCTTAGTATACATGCAAGGAAAATATGCTATGCGAAGTTCTGTAATGGGTGAAAATGATAATGGATTTTATAAAATGATCAAGAATTCACTACTTTGTGTATCACACATCACGTAGATAGAGATGGAATATGTTTCAGACGTTGGATGGCAATCTTAGAGAAAAAACAAGATGGCGACAGGTAGAGAAATGGGGTTTAACGTCCACTTGACACAAACTAGGTCATTTCGGACTAACATATGGTTTAATTTTATTACAATATTTCGCTTGTGCGGAGGGGTCTTTAGCAGTGTGAGGAAACTGGAGGACCCGGAGAAAACCCACGTGGTTGGACAGGAGACCCTACTCCTTGTCACTTACAACTGGGGATTCGAAAAAGACTGCGACATGAAGTTTATAGAAAGCGTAAGGAGAAATCTGAACGGTCGTTAGATATGATCGATTTCAATAACAAAAATATTTAATATTGTGTCCTTAATTAAAAAATCTTTCAGACGTCGGATGACAATCTTAGAAAACAACAAGATGACGACACTAAGTTTATAGAAAGTATGAAGAAAACTCGACAGCCATTAGATTAGATGATTTGAATAACAAAAATTTGTCCTTAAACCATCTGCATTTGCTAGAAAATAGGCATCATTGCTCCGAAACAATGTCATCGCAAACAGGACACAAAAGAATCAGATTAAGCCCAATGAAGCCGGGGGTTGGGTGGCCGAATGGTAAGCACGTGCGCACTGTATTCAAAAGTCAACAGGCGAGGTTTCGAATCCCCGGTTGTGCGTGATAAGGAGTACGGTCGTCTGTTAGACTTCATGGTTTACCCCGGCCCCCCGGTTGTACGTGATAAGGAGTAAAGTCGTCTGTCCAACTTCATGGGTTTACCCCGGCTCCCCGGTTGTGCGTGATAAGGAGTAGGGTCGTCTGTTAGACTTCATGGGTTTACCCCGGTCCCCCAGTTGTACGTGATAAGGAGTAAAGTCGTCTGTTAGACTTCATGGGTTTACCCCGGTTTCCTCCCACTGCTAAAGACCCCTATGTGCAAGCGAATTATTGAAATAAAGTTAAACCGTTTTGTTCCGAAGTGACCTAGTTTGTGTCGAATGGACGTTAATCACCATTTCTCTCTCTCTCTCTCTCTCTCTCTCTCTCTCTCTCTCTCTCCCTCCAAGACGCTGTTTCATTTTATTTCCGGGTTTTGAATGCTGGCATGACGGATATTGAAGAAATAAGGTCTGGACTACATCCTATTATATTGGTCATTAAATTAAGTTATAATAAACGAAGAAGCAGTGACCTTTGAACTAAGCAGGATATTGTGTCCATAATGTCAGATTATCGATCCTGACACGTCTGTCAATACAGAGAGAGAGAGAGAGAGAGAGAGAGAGAGAGAGAGAGAGAGAGGTTTAAACGTCCACTTTAATGGGTTAATTTTATTTCAACAATTCGCTTGCGCGTAGGGGTCTTTAGGGTCGGGCGAAAACCGGAGTCTACAGAGAAAACCGACGAGGTTGGCTGTCAATACAGGTACATGGTGTTGTTTTAATTTAATATCGACAAGAAGGTACAGACAAGTAATTAAGAGCAAACTTGGCGAGATAGTGTCAAAGTAGAGTAGTATAATAACGGATTTACTTTCGTTTTCACCGAAGGCGATACTTTAATAACGTTCCAAAAGCAACTGGTTCTAAGAACTGCTGTCAAAAATATGTCGATATTGCCCAGAGATAACATAGAGATAACCGAGGAGGCCCGATTTAGCCGTCACACCCTCACATCTAATTAAACAACTAATCAGCCAATACAGCTATTCAACAATTATTAAATAGAGTAACTCCCATGAGAAAAAAAATGGAAAAAAGTATGCGCAATTTAGAAGGTATAAATATCCGTGAAATATCTAAAGTTGGTTTAAAAATCTATATTCTTTCAAGATACACAATAACCGTGATTTTTTTTAGATTTTTAAATATTGTATTATGAATTTTGAATTTTACCAGCCACCATTCAAATAATGTCATCGAGTGCACTTCACGTAAAGCGTCAACAAACCAGTTATCGCCACTGATCGGCTTCTACGAAATTGAATACATATAAATATGTAATCTCTACTTACAAACAGAAAAATAGATAGGCTTAAACCTTTTGACTGATGAAAAAAATACTCTGAGAGTAAATTAATTAAAATGGTTTAAATGTTGACGTAAAGATGTACTTGTTGTGTGGGTCAGGTGTTCGGGTTGTTTTCTAAACGGTAAATAATCTCTTATAATTCTACTAGCATCTGACATCTATATAATCTTGCCCTTCGAGAAATATATCAGTTTGAAATCTCGAATTAGTCTCTCGAAAGCTTATTGTCATTGATCAGCGCACTCATTAATCTTTGTTTTTGTCATTTAGATAGAATTGTACTTAGTGACATTTTCATATGTGTTTTCTTCAAAACACCGAGATACCCTGTACATAACTGCGTACACCTAAAAACACTTGATATTTGAATTGCGGGTTGACCGTAGCGCCGCTGCCGGTGATCAAACCTCTGGTGGAGCAGAAATGTAGAACGTTATACCCATTTCATTTCATTTAAAAGCAATAATTCTAGATTTTAGATGGTCTCCGTTGAGGAAGTATGTAAATGAGTGGTCATAGTATTAAAAGAAATTAGTCCCGACACTGTGTCTGGCTGTTTTAGTTCAAAATATTGAGCTGGTCCGAAAAATGATCGATAGATTAACAAGATTAAGTAACACATTTATTGACTCAATAATAGTGAGAGAGAGAGAGAGAAATGGAGTTTAACGTCCACTCAGCACAAACTGGGACTAACATATAGGTTTCATTTTATTTCAATAAATCGCTTGCGCGTAGGGGTCTTTAGCAGTGGGAGGAAACCGGAGTGCCCGGAGGAAACCCACGAGGTTGAGAAGGCGCCCCTATCTCCATGCCACATACTCTCACACCAGGGCTCGAAACCACAGCCGCAAGCCAGAGGTGACCGGCCAGCTAGAGGTCGAAGCGCGGCACTCTAGACCACTAGGCCATCCCAACCCCCCTCAATAATAGTGACTAACTAATTTGTCTCTGTAGACATGATTAATTGGGAATTTTAATATAGTGGACTTGCTGCTGACCACGTATAGGAACTGAGAAAGTATTAAATATTTGCACACATCAGTACAGGATAACGGTTTCTCGGGATCGTTTATTAAGATTTAACCAGTTTTAATCCTTAAAATATATCTGGAATTTCTCCTTAAAGGCCGACCACAAACGCTTCTGTGTAACATCGTTATCGGTCAATTTCAATGCCAACAAAGACTGGAAAATTTTACCGAAGCGGAAGCCCTTTAATTAAAGTACTCATTTGCTTTTGTACTGTCGATTTTAAGACACCCAGCCACCTTTCGAGGCAAAATGCAGTAGCCAATAACAAAATATATTTGAGTCAATCACCGGGTTATTATATAAACACAACAGATCTATATTTCGTTTTTATACTTTTGATGGCCTACATTATACGAAGATCTGACCAGTTGTACTAGAAGGTCGTGTCAGGTATCGTTCGAGCGGCTTTTGACCCTATGATATCATACTTTGATTAATCAATCAACGTCGACGTTTCTAGTAGTCAACAGTTCCGTTTCATTGGCTTATCCCTCACTTCAACCAAAACGCCGGTAATACTCTTCCAGATCCTAGTATAGTAAAGACAAGTAAAACGAATTTTGATTTTGGAAGATAAAGCCAAAAGGATGCTTGTTGAAACGTCTAGATTATATAATAAAGCCATTGATTGTTTACCATGACAACTGTATTCTGTTGATGTGTACCTCAATTTCTAAATGCCACTATAAAGGCCAATACAGTAGCCTGTATAAACTATTTTACATATTACACGTAAATAATAATTATGTTTAAGTCTAAAGCGAAACAACAGCCCGGGGCCAGCTATTAACATTCAGTTGTTGTTCAGTTTGGAGTTAGGGTGAGTGCCCTTGAAATACAATAGTCCGAGCTGTCCTCATTTCTCCTGTAGTTGCGGAAAGATCATTTTATAATGGTCTGAATTCCAAAGGTCCAGATTGCACACAGTGGCCTTTGGTCATCAGTGTTTGGCTACACAATGGGTTGAGTGACCGAGTGGTTGTTTCCGGGAACAAGTAGGACGTTTAAGGCTAGAAGCGGATTAAAACCTTGTACCACTCCCAGATAGTAAAACTTAGTGTTTTGATTGTTAGTCATTCAACATATGGACGCCTAAGGCGAGACGTAAGGGAAAAAGGTCAGTGTTGCTCTCTTTATTAAATGGAATAGACTTTGATATACCGTTAACACAATATTTCGGTGATTTTCAGGCTAACACCTTGTCACCTTGGGTGTCCGGCCTACCTGATCGATTAGGTATACACTTGTTGTCAGCTTCGCAATCTCCACAACCTCCAAAGCGCCCCCTCCCCGGAAATTAAATTTGAACCTAATCTGAATATAAGACGTTTAAGTCGAGGGTCCGTTCGCTTGCTTGTAGGGGTCTCTAGTAATGTGTGAGTGGGCCCTGACTCGGAGTAAACCCACGAGATTGGGAAGTGACACCATTCCTTGTACACGCTTGGGCTCCATACCACGCCATTTGACAAAGTCTTTTAAAGAGTAAAAGTAAGATACAGCATTGTACAGTCGGACTCGTCTTCGAGGAAGGGCATGCTGTTGCACAATATATACATTCCATGAAACATAGTATGTACCCTATCACCCGTAAATGACGTAAGAAGAAATTTGAAGACTCGGATGCTTGACGTTTTTAAGATAATGGTGTAGCTGGAGGACTGGAAGTTTAATTAGATAAAACACAGATTCTCCGATCTGATTATAACAAATATTCTATTTCGTTTCGTTTTTACAGCTCAAATTTCGTTCTACTTGCCTGTACTAGATTTTAATCCACTGGAGGGGGTTACTTAAGTTTCATTCTAGATGTAACCCGAAGTCTATCTAGAGGATATCTATAGAGTTGTAAATGACTAATCTATTTGTCAGGACCAGCTAAATTTTCGTCAAGGTCGCTGATATGTAACAAGGTTAGGAAACTTGTAGGTTAGGATTTGACCCAGCATTAGGGTTAGACCCAACCCTAGTAAATTTGGGGGTTGGGATGGCCTAGTGGTCTAGAGTGCCGCGCTTCGACCTCTAGCTGGTCGGTCACCTCTGGCTTGCGACTGTGGTTTCGACCCCTGGTGTGAGCGTATGTGGCATGGCGATAGGGGCGCCTTCTCAACCTCGTGGGTTTCCTCCGGGCACTCCGGTTTCCTCCAACTGCTAAAGACCCCTACGCCAAGCGAATTATTGAAATAAATTTGAAATACCATATGTTAGTCCCAAAATGACCTAGTCGAGTGGACGTTAAACCCCATTTCTCTCTCTCTCCCCTGGTAAATCGCAATCAAAACAGTAGTTAAATACTTTAAGCAATTCACTAGCCCCCACTTGACCAACCTATAAAATGGAGGACAGCGAAAGTATTAAACCAACGAAACGAAAAAGAAATCTATTTTAATCGGATTGAATACGGACGAGAATATCGTTATGTGGCAAACGAGTCCATTTTGCGATAAGATGATTTCCCTTGATTCGGTTTTGACTTTTAAAATTATATACGGTCTGAAGTTTTGAACCGATAAATGGCATGTAGATGTTTCTTAATACCCGGGGAAAACCCCTTGATTGTTTACCAGCCAGACATAAGTATAGTTTTCAGAAATGTGAGAAAAGATTTTACCTAATATGTAAACCACATAAGATAGACATTTTATTAAAATTATGTAGAGCAGCTTGTGCGACAAAAGTACCGGTGATAATTTAAAAATTTAAAAAAAACTCCAAATAATGTGCGAGCCAGGATAATCAAGATTACTTTAAACGAAACATTACACATGGCTAGGAGAGTAATTCCAATTGGGAAAATCGCGTGGGACAGGTCAACGAATGTTGACGACGCCATCTTAGCCGATATCAATTCTACTAAACCGTAATATGCCACTCTAACGGTACAGTTAATTGAAATGAAATATAAACCATACGTAATTTCTAACGTTGTTTTCACAGCTGACAATCTAAATATTGATGTAATTCACGATGGATTATTTTAGTGCTTCATGATTGGTTGATGTATAGAGAAAATCACGCGCTGGGCTATTTAAAGACCGCTACCCGTAATGATCCTTCTCGTGCATAGAAAGTGTTGTTATTAGTAAGTGTACGTGGACAGCACCACACACCAACAGTTGCACAGTACAAATCCACGGAAGATAAAATACAAACACCACAAATATCAGTTGGATCCTGGGGCTATCCGTAAGCGTCAGTGCCGGATTAACCTTGTGGAGGGTCCAGGACATAGCAACAGTGCGGGGGCCCCATTGTTGTTTGTTCAAATTGTTCGTACTAGTTAGTATGTACTCCGCCCCGGGATTTTTTTTCAAATTAGGATTAATTTCAGTGCATCTTACACGATTTAGATAGCGATTTCATTGACGTTTAGAATTCGTTGACAATTTGAGTATTTTAAACAGACTCTTTCTCTTATGATGTTTTTCATTTACTTTATTTTAGTGAAATTATTTTAGGTGATCCAGTATTGTGGGAGGGCGGGGGGCTAAATGTGGGGGCCCGGGACAGTTGGTCTACTTTGCCCCCCCTTAGATCCGGTACTGGTAAACTTTCACTGCGCTGTATAGTCCCTGGCCTGTAGTGATATATACTTCACTCAAAATGAAAAAGAAAAATAACAATAAAGGAATATTCCAGTTGCATTATAATGATCCAATCTTTATAAATATTTGCAAACTGTTGTAAAGGCCGAAGGGACTACATCTTTAATTTAACGGATATCTCGGGGAAACCATCATAGTGATAATGCACGTTATTAATGTATACGTTTATATATTACCCAATAACCACATGTACGACAGCTCCAGGGCTTTATTGGGACATGTCAGTATACGTAGAAGAAAGTATCGTAAATGCTGCCTCGGGTAATGGAGACAAAATTAAGACAAAGACTGTGGTTGCTGGAAACAAGTTGATGTCGACCTTTAAGCAGCTCTTTATTATGTACCCCGGAGATTGTTAAAGCGAGCAAAATTGCATTTTTCTTGTGAGTTTGTTGCAACTAGATTGTGCAGTTACTTACTACCTGCTGTTTCGACATCGCGGGTCGCCTTTCATTAAAACTCTGTTTGATATCACGACGTACGTACAGATCGCGCTACTGGACCATTGCATTATGCTATGTATTGTTATTGTAATTTGAAAGATCCCAGTTCAAAAAAGACGCGCATTTTAGTAAAAACCAATCTTATTAACATATAGATCTATATTTCGTTTCATATTTTGTACCTTCGATAACGAAGTGAAATGGGGTTTAACGTCCTACTTTTCTGTTCCGACTGGGCTAATGAAGATGAGCATACGCAATACAGTGTGCTATGAGGGGCATTTTGCCATGACAGCGGTGCTACGGCCTACTCTTATATCGAATTCCAACTGCCAAGGGATCTTTTACAATGAATACACAGCCCTTAGTTTTTCAACGACTTGATGCTGTACTTGCCAGGCCCCTGTTTTGCACCACTGACAAGGGGAATCCTCACTCGAACATCTCGGTGAATTTTCTCGGCCAACACCGCGATCGAACCGATAACCGCCACAACATTAAGATCTGTAGCCGGGATCGTGCCAGGGCCATTCGATTGGTAATTCCTAACATCAACCAGACTGAAAACCAAACACGCCAACAGATTATACCATTTTTCATTTGGGAGCAATATTGGGAGCCACCGCTGGGATTTTCCAGTGTGAATCTGGTCTTCCCTGGTCAGTGGTGCAGGACACAGAGCCCGGCTGGCATTGTCCACCGGGGTTTTGGTGTTCCCCTTGTCAGTGGTGCAGGACAGTGAGCTTGGAAAGAAAAGCCTCTAATCGTTAGGCCGTGCACACGTCAGCGTCCACTTAAAAGAGCCTATGACAGCCCTTTCAAAATTTAGCACTGCATGGTGCAGAAAATTAAGATGTTAAATCAAATTTCATTCAGTAGCCACATTCTCGGAGTAGAACACATTTCCATATTAAGATCTGAACGAAATGATAAACCTAATATGGAGAGGTCTTGATCAAACCCCTGTCCCACATGCCACGACTTACAGAAATAAAATGTAACAATCTTCCAAATCGCTGCTCTTTAATGGAAACACCGCCATTTTTTTATATATTGATCTCATATTTGTTTTACACTTAGAAAGCTATATGGGGTTAAAGTAATTGAATCAACCGCCTACAAAAACGAAGTACAAAAAAAATAAAGGTGTCTATTAACTCTCGTCTTTGATAAAAGCCGCTAACTTTGTTCTTCAGATGCCAAACCAATCGATTTAAGATAACTATATAGAAGTCCATTTATGTTAGAAAATAATAACCATCTCCGTTCTTTTCCATTTAAGTAGACACTTTTGACCTCCATTTATCCAAATACATTACTATAAATGCCTAGTATTTAATCAATTTTATAGCAGTTGAATTTTTTGCCCGATCACACGCTTTTCGATAACGCTAACCAGTATGAAATATCCAAATTGAATAACTGTACACTATCGTTCTCTTATCCCGTTTTCTAACCTTTGCTTTACTCTGTTATTAGTGTTAGTGGTTGTCAATTTGTTGTAATTGGATGCGGCAAGTAGCACATTAGCGCCTTTTATGTGAAAATGGTGCCAAATTATATGTTTATCAAAGACATCGGACAAATTACCTATTCATTCTGGGTTTACACCGTAGTTTTTGTATAATTGAATATCGATACGTGTTGGGTTAGAGCGGTGTATGTTTTCACGTAAGAGGATTAGGACTATGAAGGCAGAAGCGGTATGGTCATTTTGGGCGTATACGGTATATTTTCTGTTGAGAGAGAGAGAGAGAGAGGAGAGAGAGAGAAATTGGGTTTAACGCCCACTCGACACAAATTAGGTCATTTTGGGACTGACATATAGCTCAATTTTATTTCAATAATTCGCTTGTGCGTAGGGGTCTTTAGCAGTGGGAGGAAACCGGAGTGCCCGGAGGTAACCCACGAGGTTGAGAAGGCGCCCCTATCTCCATGCCATATACGCTCACACCAGGGATCGAAACCACAGCCGCAAGCCAGAGGTGATCGGCCAGCTAGAGGTCGAAGCGCGGCACTCTAGACCACAAGGACATCCCAACCCCCTTTCTGTTTATATAGTCATACGTTAATTGGTTGTGCTCAGACATTAAACAAAATTTAGTTTAATTACATACCTACGCCAGGGACAAGGGTAACCACCTCGAAAATCCCGAGACTCAAGATTGGTATACTCACCGAGACACCATAGCAACAATCGGAGCGCGTCGCACGCAAAATAAACATTAAAATTAGTAGCGCTTGGGGACCGTTTCTGAGGGGGTGGGGTGGGTGCTATAGAAAACTAAAGTCACCCATTTACATTGTTGGCCCCATAAAAGAGCCCTTGGACATAGACAAACAAACAACCCTCGGTATCAATGCAGGGGGGTGGGTGGGTGGATGGCCGAATGGTTAGCGCGTACACGTTTTATCATGAGACCTGTCATTGAGTCAACTGGCGCTGTTTCGATTCCCCGTTTATACGTGATAAGGAGTAGTAGGATCGCCTGTCCAACCTCGTGGGGTTTTCTGGGTCTAGTCGTTCGGATGGGACGAAAAAACCGAGGTCTCGTGTACACATTGGCGTGCACGTAGAAGATCCCTTGGCAGTTGGAATTCGATATAAGAGTAGACCGTAGCAAAATTCCCCTCATAGCACACTGTATGACATATGCCCGTCTTCATTAGCCCAGTTTAGGAGCAGAACAGTAGGACGTTAAACCCCATTTCATTTCTTTACTTAAGACCAATGATTATCTGTGGGCGATGAAAATTTAATCATTGTTGATTGCAGGCCCTTAGGAACGTAAACATGATTAATATTGTTTTATAATTGTGATGAAAATACTTACCATGGATGTTACTGTTTATATAATGCCTTTTCTTATTTTAATTATTTATTCTAAATCACCCTTTAATTTACATTTACCTTTGTCAACAATTCGATGTTTATATTTATCTTGGAAACATACGTACATTTAACGAAAATCTAATAAGGAAATAAAAATAAGCATATCCCTCTTTTGTACTTTTGTTGTTGTACTCCATTTTTAGTCATTGGCCTATCAAATTATAGCCTCGTGGGTTTTCTCTGGGTACACTGGTTTCCTCCCATTGCTAAAGACCCCTACGCGCAAGAGAATTATTCAAAAAAATTAAACCATATGATAGTCCCGAAATGACCTAGTTTGTGTCGAGTGGACGTTAAACCCCATTTCTCTCTCTATCAAATTGTATACAGTGGTGTACAAAGTCGTCATTGTGGTGAATTATGGGAATCGCAAACAATAAGCTTATCAGTAAACTCGCTAGAAATTAGGTCAATTCGGGACAAACATATGGTTCCATTTATATTTCAAAAATTCGCTAGCGCGTAGGACTCTTTTACAGCAGGAGGAAACCCGAGGGCCCGGAGAAAATCCACAAGGCTGCACAGGTGACCCTGCTCCTTGTCACGTACAAGATGATAATGAAAACCACACCACTTGATTCGATAGCAAACCTATGGAACTATTGCCCCCTTCCTCGTAAGGGAACGTAAGGAAGGGTAAAATATGAGATTCGCGAAAACAGGTGACCCCATCCTTTCAAATTCCAGACACCTTTCCCGATCTTATGATCTACAGCTTACGTGTGTGACCACACCCTGTAGCACAAACCGGAATTTGGAAGCAGGTCTGCGTTTACGTTACTAGTCCATCTAGTCTATTACATTGCGTTTCTGTTTGTGCAACCTGTAGCAAAAAAATTGATTTTTCATACACTTTCCAGAAGGGATATTGATAGCATTTAGACGTAATAATGTATAATTTTATCTTAGCTTTTATAGAAATCCGATACTTTGTCAATACAAACAAGAGAACAGCAGAACTCATTGCTCTAGCTGTGGTGCGAGCTTTGGCGGCTCGTTGAGAAGAACTTTCACTTGCTAAACAGGCGGTCCCGTGTTCCATCCCTGCGTTGGTCGAACAATTCGTCGGGATTTTTTCGACCTGTTTCCTCGGGTCATGTAGGACACAGGCCCTCCATAGGCGTTCGGATGGGATATGCGCGTAAAATAACCATTGGCACTTGGAATTCGAAATAAGAGTATGCCACAGCGCCGCTGTCCGGGCAAAGTTTTTCTCATGAGACACTGCATGGCGTATGCCCGTCTTCATTAGCCCAGTAGGAGCCGAACAATAGCATGTTAAACCTCATTTTATTTCCAGCTGTGTCTTATCAATTATATTATTATTACAAAATTTATATAGCGCCCCTTTCATAGATGTGTTCAAGGGCACTTTACAGTGTAACAAAAATATACATTCAAAAAAAATAAATAACATGAAAAATACATTAAATAAGCAATTATTTCTACCCCCCCCCCCCCAAAAAAAAAAACAATAATGTACAAGAACTACAATAAGCAAGATAATAGGTGTTAAAATCTGTTATAAGCCTTTAAAAATAAGAAAGTTTTAGTCTGTTTTTTAAAATCAGCTAGTGATGATAAAATCCGAATATTAAAAGGTAATTGATTCCATAAAATAGGCGTTTGATAACTAATAAAAGAGCGTGCCCCATAACTAGAAAGGTTCACAATTTTTTGCTTTAAAAGTAATTTATCAGATGAACGAAGAGTTCTGTCTGGGGTATATAATTCTAAAAGTTCAGATAAATACTTTGGTGCTAAATTATGAAGGCATTTAAAGGTTAAAAGTAAAATCTTAAAATCTATTCTATATTTAATGGGCAACCAGTGCAGCTGATAGAGAACAGGGTTTATACTTGTATATTTTTTCGTCAAGGTTATTAATCTGGCAGCAGTATTTTGTATTCGTTGAAGTTTGTTAATAAGTTCAAGGGGTAAGCCAGCTAATAGATTAAAATTATCAAGTCTGGTAGTCACAAGGGAGTTAATGAGAGTTTTTGTTGCATCTCTTGACAAATAGTTTCGTATTTTACCAATATTGCGAATATTAAAATAACAAACTTTAGATATATGATTAACTTGTGCTTCCATATTCATAAAATTATCAAACATCGCACCAATATTTCGACTAGAAGCAGTAGGGTTAATCCCACAATCACCTATAACCATAGAATGTACATGTTTATTTAATTGATATTTTGATCCCAAAAGAAGAAATTCTGTTTTATCGTCATTTAATTTAAGAAAATTCTTACACATCCATAGTCTTACTTCACTAATACAGTCTTCAAGTTGTTGTTTAGATATGTTAAAAGAAGATGGATATTTTGGGTTAAAAGAAATATATAGCTGAGTATCATCAGCATATAAGTGAAATTTAAGATGATATTTATCAACAATATTGCTAATAGGTGATGAGTATAATATAAAAAGTATCGGTCCTAAAACCGATCCTTGTGGAACACCGAACGATAAAACAGTTTCTTCCGACAATTTGCCATCTAATAAAATAGATTGTGTCCTACCCACTAAATAACTTTCTAACAGTTTTAATGCGCCACTCTGTATACCAAATCTAAAACGTAGTCTATGAAGAAGAATGGAATGGTCAACAGTGTCAAATGCTGCAGATAGATCCAATAAAAGCAAAAACAACACACACTTCTTATCATCTAATTCAAGAAGTATATCATTGGATACCCCTGTTAGGGCAGTTTCAGTACTGTGGGGTTGGATGGCCGAATGGTTAGCGTGCGCGCGCTGTATCATACGGCCTGCCATTGAGTCAACTGGCGTGGTTTCCAATCCCCGGTTGTGCGTGGCAAGGAGTAGAGTCGCCTGTCCACCCTCGTGGGTTTTCTCCGGGTACTCCTGCCCCCCCCCCCCCCCACTGCTATATACCCCAACGCGAATTATTGAAATAAAATTTAAAAAAAAACATATGTTAGTCCCGAAATGACATAGTTTGTGTCGAGTGGACGTTAAACCCCATTTCTCTCTCTCTTATCAATTGATATGTTGAGAGGAACTTATTTACGAGCAATCCAAACAGCTTATTTCAGTTTACCACAGACGGATAGTTAATGTACAAAGCAAACCAAAATCGGCAAATAGTAAAATAAATCAAGAGACACTACTGACAACACGAAGCCGAACATGCGCAGCTGAGGAGAGTCAAAATGGCCCCCAAACCTCCATCTATGTTTATTTAATCTGAGGCAATACATAATGCATCGTTAGCTCAGCATATTAATAGGTTAAAGTGTACTTCTGGGATACAACTAGACATCGATTTGTTTCGTGGTTGTAAACACATTCATCTTAAAATGTTTTCCAGGAAAATATTTGGTATTTCTCAGCTAAAGACATCGCGACAATGACAAATATTTGCTTAAATTAGTTGCTTTTCAAACAGAAAACTCCTCACTTTCTCATTTTTTATTCATATATAATTTTAGTTTAAGACAATGCGACCAACTCGATTATTTACCAAACAATCGATTATCTCTAATAATTTTCAGATTTAAGAAATTATCGTTTGACGCTGTTTATGTTCGCCTAATTATGTTGCTTCTGAACAAATACATATCTCTACTTTCTAAATGCACAATATATTTATATAATTATACTTAATTATGTTTGAACAGATTTTTGTTGGCACATATTGAGTTAAAATATTATAATTCTTAATATAGTGTACTGCCAGATAACTGCAAGGACGTTTTAATCTGTCAAAGAATTATTACCATTTTCCCTTATCGACCTATTTATTTACGTCGTGGGGAAATAATGCCTATAACTTCAAGAGACCATGACATTCGGAGACAAATATGCAGTTTAAATGCCAGTAATAAATGCCAGTTTAAAAATGTGTTGAAGAGCCGTTTCATTTGAAACTAATCGTGTTTGTTGCTCGTTGAGGTCCCGAGTTCGCTCCCGTTGTTGACGGAGAAAGTTCCCAGGATCTTTCCAATATAGCATGGCGCGTTTTTGGCTTCATTAGCTTGGTTGGCGGATATAATTAAACTTCGTTTCGCTTAAATTTCATTTAATCGTTTCTGATGAATTGTACATGGATCGCTGGTCATCTCTGTTATACCTCACTTTCACGTAGGCTTGGATTTGTGGCGATTCGTAGACAATATGGACTAGCTACGAAGCAGTTACGAATAGTTTACGAAAGAGTTACAATTCGTTGGCAATTTGGTGACAAATTTGCCGTGAAGCTAAGGTTCTACGAAATGAAAAAAAAAATCTATACGAAATCAAGCCATTCAATTACGGATAAGTTACCGTCTACAAAAACTAAGAACTGCTACGAACAATACAAATGCGTAAGAACCAAATAAGAATCACTCGAGGACTGTCTACGATTTTTCTACGAATCGGGAAAGTTTGAATTCGGGACAATTTGTGCATTAGTAACCCATATTAAAGCTGATCATGAAAGACTTTGTTTCTACTGTCGTGTAATGCGTTACGATACGATTTTCGCTATAAAGTCAACGATCTGCTACGTGCAGATACGTTCGTATACGTTTCAATAAGATCGCAACGATTACTCCGCGATTAAAACCACGATTTCAACCCTAGCACGAATCATAAGAGTGGGAACCTAGCACAACGATCTTCAAGAACCAGAAAAAGTTGAGATTCGGGCCGATTCGTGGCATTCGTAGCCCACGTGAAAGCGAGGCATTACAGTGTTGCATCTGATTTCTTGACCTCGAGTAGGTCTATAGGATGAACTGACCCAGTGGTTATGATAATAGGATTTCTAATTCGTTTAACCTTTAACTATAATATCTGTCCCCATATATTTAATTACAATTGTTTTTGTGGGATAGTGGCATAAGCCAATCCTCCTGAAATGGCGGAAAGAAAAGTGACTTTGAATTAAGCCATCCGTTGAGCTGTGTCAGTCAGGTCCTGACATATCTGAAACTAGCCAGAGTGCCTCGGATTAATCGCGATTAGTTTGTTGGCCAACACAGATCTCTCTGAAAAACGAAATCGTTAGATAGAGCTCTAGCATTCGAACATAAAAACTTCACAGATTCAAATGATTCTTGACGTTTTTATTGGTGTCTATGGAATGCCGTAGATTAAATTGCATACAGTGGGCGTAAACGGGATTCTCGAAACTGAGTGGGGCCACAAAATTGCTTTTGGATGCGACTTAAGTTTATTATGTTATAAAACAAAAGTTAGCTATTGGACATTTTTTAGTTTTTTTATATCATGACCCCACCCCATCCCATAAACAAATCGGGAGAGAGAGAGAGAGAGAGAGAGAGAGAGAGAGAGAGAGAGAGTCTAAAGTCAACTCGACATATGGTTCAATTAGAGAGAGGACAGGCGACCAAAATCATTATCATGTTGAAACGGTGAATCGATCAGAGAGAGAAATGGGGTTTAACGTCCACTCGACACAAACTATGTCATTTTTGGACTAACATATGGTTTAATTTTATTTCAATAATTCGCTTGCGCGTAGGGGTCTTTTAGCAGTGGGAGGAAACCGGAGTGCCCGGAGGAAACCCACGAGGTTGAGAAGGCGCCCCTATCTCCATGCCACATACGCTCACACCAGGGATCGAAACCACAGCCGCAAGCCAGAGGTGACCGACCAGCTAGAGGTCGAAGCGCGGCACTCTAGACCACTAGGCCATCCCAACCCCCAAACGGTGAATCGAAACCGAAACCACGTCATTTGGCTCAATGCCAGACCTTATGACCCACTTTATAACATTCACACAAACCGCCATGTGTAGGATGACCGCATCACACCATCGGTTTACATTAATCATTCCATTTATGGCACGAAATTTGGCATTAAGCATTATTTGGTGGAGCTATTTCTCCTATCAGTATAGCTATTAAAATTGCTTTAATTATTTCATTATTCCAAATGTTTTTTTAATTTTTTTTTCAGAGTGAACAGATAACGTTCCTGTGTATTTTATTCGCCATGATTATAATTGGCAATTGCCTAGTTATCGTGTCGATATCCCTATCTAAAAACAGAAGATCCCGGATGAATTTCTTCATATTAAACCTAGCCATCGCAGGTAAGTCCAGTGTCCTTCGTCATATTATTCATTACATTTATTTATTGGAACGGACCAGTGTTGAGGCCAAGGGCGTTGCTCTAGGATATTTCACAGGCGTCTGTAACGTGGAAAATATTTAAACCTCCCCCCCCCCATCAAACTATGAGAATCGGTCCCCGATGAGTTATTTGCCCCGGAGTTAGAAATTGGAATCAGACAAGTTATTTGATAATCTCTCTAACGAACATGGACGTAACAGACTTTGGACATAATATACTTAGTCATAGCCTAATGTCATTGTTGAAATATTTTCCACGTTACAGGCGCCCGTAGAATATGCCGTGGTTCGAATACTCGGAATGTGTTTCTAGTATGCAAGACAGTGCACGGCTTTGGATGTGGAAAAACATTTCGCTAAAAATATACATGTGCTCATTCGACTCAAAACCCAGTGTGAAAAAACATAAAGTGTTGCGTGAAAAAATATAAAAAGGTGATTGTGTGAAAAAACACAGTGTGATTGTGTACAAAAAACATCAAGTGATTGTTTGAAAAACATAAAGCGAGAATGTGAAAAAACAAAAAGTGTTTGTGTGAAAAACATAAAGCGATTATGTGAAAAACATAAAGCGATTATGTGAAAAATCAGAGTGCAGTTGTGTGGAAAAACAATACAGCAATTTGGTGGGAAAAAACCATACAGCGATTGAATGAAAAACAGTTGTCCGATGTGCGAATGGCTACTTTTATCGGGCTTACAAACAGTGAATGCGAATCAATTAAATTGATATTATTTTTAATCAAATTAAGACTTTTAATATAAGAACGAAAGGTTGTGTATCATTCCATTGTCGGCAGTCTCCATGAATGACGCTAAAGTTCAAAGTTTTGTATGCTTTGAGTCATACGACTAATCGGATACAAAAAATACACATATTTCCAAGATTATTTACCATATATAAATTATCACATTATATATAACAAATGGGGTGATGAGCAATATGTGTTAATTACAACCGGTTAGTTCAAACCTTATATAAACGCTAAATATATAAAGAACCAAGGATACACAATTCTTTGAAATTATTAACTTATAAGCTTAGTCAGTTTATACAGACTTGGATTTCTAAAATAATCAGTTTTTATATAGCGTTTACGTATATCGTCAAAAAAAGAGGGGTAAAAAAATATAACGTGTTTCGTCTTCAATCTCTGAAAGTCGACATAAATCACAAACTCTTAATTTATCTTTCTATATTCTTGCACCCACCACTTTCTATATTTGGACTATGTGCAGACAATCTGTTTTTTGCAATATTTTTAATATATTTAAATAGTATAGGTTTGCGCAAGTGGTATTGAAGATAAAAAATAAAAATACACTGCTGATACAGCTGACCTTTAGCAGAGGAACTGAGTTTTTCAAAAACATTTATTCTTAAAAATGTCAAAAACTCTACCATTAATTATTATAAATGACTGCTTATTGAAAAGATTGATGTCCCAGACATAACTAATATTATATAATTCATTTTTTATATTTATAAAAAGTCAACGTATTATTTATTAACCCCATTTAAACTCCATTTTAACAATACATTTGTAGTTGAAGCTAACTTAATAAAGTATTTGAATGCCTTATTATATATAGTGGATAACGACCAAGTTCATACTAAATCATACAATTTATTTAAAAAATAACCGGCTTATGAAAGCCCAGATTTCAGATCTGTATTTTAAACACGTGATGTATCACATATGGAGATTTCAGTTTCCAAGTTTTTTATAATTCTAGTTACATGTTTTTAAAATAGCATATAAAGCTTTACGACTACGGTCAGCCCTGTGCTTAATATGTGGTTTTACAAATTTACCTTTGTAATGCTAAGAGCAGACCTAAATAATTGAACTCATCGGCCATATATCAACGTTCAGATCATTGCGAGTGGATTATCCGCTTGCCATGTTAGTAAATGTATAAATAATAATTTATATAATATTTGAAGTCAGAAAAACGCTCGGTGATAGACAGATTTTGTTCTCGTATAAAGTATCTTTAAAAAAGGTCCGAAGGATTTGTGGTGAAAGTAAACTAGATATTGCGAAAGTACACAAGAGCATAGATTCTCATTTGTCACTGAATATAGATTAACTCGTAGGTCGGTTTAAATTAGTTTTCCAGAGAAATTGGAGCTACTACAAAAACAAAACAAAAACTAATGGTTCCGACGAAACACATGAGGCTAGGTTAGCTTTTTGTTTTTCAATATAGTGTCACATTTCTTTCCCTGATTCGACATGAACTCATTAAAATATGAACTCCCTTGACAGCTTATAGGGAATGCTCCAGTTACCAATCAACGCTTCGACATGAAACTTTAGACATGGTTGATAAACTGTAAACCTAGCGGCCATTTTGCAAGAAGAAATTCAATTCAGCCGTAAGTGATTGAGGAATGATATTGAAAAAAGGAAGTCAAGACTTACCGGATACACAAACAGCATCTTATGCACCATTGATAAGTCCAGTTGAAAATGCCATTATGCGATAAACCGGAAGTCGTCTTATGTGAAATAGTAAATGGCGGATCTTATCAAAAGATTATGGCCTGGTGTCCTGCACTTCAGATGATAAGGTTTGCCAGTGAGTCAAGTGGCGTGGTTTCGATTCCAATGTTGCACCTGGCAAGGACTTGGGTACCAGAGTCTTTGTCGAGTGGACGTTAAGATCCACCTCTCCCCGACTCTACCATTAATATGGCATACGATATCAATTTTATTTTCGTTAAAGACATTTATAAGTCATGCCCAGTAATTAAGTTCTGTTAAGTTAAGTACCGACACGTACGGATTAGTAAGCGTGTTGGTTTGAAATATAGACTCGATTGCCAAGCGCCATTGTTACGATTATGAACACAGTCTTGATTACCCAATTTTAAAGTAAATAATTATATGGCGATTGCGTCTCAATCCATTGACAATAGTGGCCATCCGATAGCCTAGAGAGTCGATTGGAGGCGTGTCATGCTTGTCTAATTAATACGAAAGAACTGCAATTGGCAGATGCAGCTCTTACATAACGTACTTTAATGATCGGCGTAAATTTGCTAAACGGAGCTATATCAGATGACCGGAATGTTTCCCCGAGCATTCTTCCTAATGGAGTAGCACTTTTCTCAGGTTGATTGACATTCACGATTTTCATTTCCATTAGTATTTGTTAGTATGTCAGGTTAGTATGTTGCTCTGAGAAGACGCATTGCATATAGCTTGCCAAATATTTTTTGTGTTTATTTGTGACCACATCTCCAACTTTACCAGAACAATAAGGCTTCTTCCAAAACACAGAAATGAACCCAGGAAATGTTCTCAAACACGCAACCTGACTTCTGAGATGGTAATGTGTTCTCCATGATTTTCATGTAACTCAAGCTGCACGTCCTGTTCACCAGTATCAACTGCAGATGGCAGGACCAGAATATACCGTCGATATGGCCACCGTAATTCTGACCAATGTGCCATGGAACGAGACTCATGGAGGGGGGTGGTGTCCAACCATCATGGTTTGGGGTGGAATCGGACAGAACCAGAGAGTGGGACCTGTGGTGTTCAAAAATCTTGGTCCAGAGAGAGGAGGCGGCACCACAGCAGTGCGCTACATCCATCAAGCTCTCAGACCCCACGTCATACCAGTTTTGGAAACAACGTTACTCAGGACTTTCGACAGCATACGGTGTCAACGTTATGCCCTGGCCAGTCCTTAGTCCGGTACATCTTTGGGATAAAATTCAGAGGAGATTTAAAAAGGTTGTACACAGACCAAACACATCCGATGGATTGCGCCAGGCGTTTCTGAGATGGTTCCAGGTGCCAATGACGTTCATCAATCGGCTGGTCCAATCCATGTACAGACGTTGCGCTGCTGTTACTGATACTCGTGGTGGACACACAAGATACTGATGTATAGACTGTGTACAGATTCTAAACCTTCTCGTTATGTCTTGGAATTGTGATGAATTAATCACTAATGTGTCAACATACTGTTCACAAAAACTTGCTTTGACCCATTTAGTAAGTCGTTTTCTGGAATCATTTGATTAAAATGCCTCTCGTACTGACGTTTTTGTGCTGTTTAGTATTTTGTACAAGAATAAAGTTCGTTGACATCCACACTTCTGGTTGGGGTTTTTCATAACATCTATTGTGCCATTTCCAGAATGATTGGCATTGCTTTTTTATTATTATACATATAGTAAATATTTGTATTTAATAATAATCACATCCATATAACCCCCTCAAAATCTAAATTAAACTGCTTTAATAAAAACCAGCGATCGGTAAACAAGTTTAAGATAGGCCAACAACTCAGTCGTTTATTAAAAGCTCGTTTATCCTAGCTTTTCGAACTTGTTGGCTAAAGAAAGTTGGTTCTAGTTGGCCTTCTGCACGTGTAATAGATTACGCCTGATAATTAGTTCTAACATTTAACCGACGAGGCAGAAATTAAATGTAAACGCTACACAAACCACGTGGACGGAAAAAATTGAGAAAGGGTTTAACGTCAACACGACGGAGCCTTGGTCATATTGCACGTGGGGGTCTTTAGAGGTGCCGGAGGTTGGGTGGTAGACGAGGAGGATACCAACAGTGTTAGATAGGCTACCCAACTCATTGCCACGTAATTTGCATTGATCCTGTAGGGAACAATTTATGTTGGCTGATTGGTATCATGTCGCAATGTCGTGGTGTCGGGCTTCATTAGGCGACAACCAGACAACCCGACATTTTTACAGAACACCACGACAGCCGGACAATCTAACATTAGGCGACAACCAGACAACCCGACATTTTAACAGAATACCACGGCAATTCGACAGCCGGACAATCTAACATCGTGGGGTTTCTGCACTCCCAGCAGTACTTAGTTAAGTGGGCTCAAATGTAAACATATAGACTTGTCCCGGCAGTGGATAATCACATTATTTCTCTATTTACCGTTAGATCGTTGGATACGTATACCAAGTAAGTAATCTGCTCTTCCTCCCACTACTAACGAGCATAGCGTAGACAATGAAATTACTGAGAACAATGTCATTACATGTTATTTTAGAGATGACCCACTGATGATAAGATGGTGTCAATGCTTAATTCATTCATTTCCATCCTCGTGAGACCATTTTATCAAGTATATAGACTGAAAGGTCCACTTCCAGTTTTTCCTTGGTGCTCCCCCCTCTCCAAAACAAGTAAACATAGGGAATCTGTTATATAATTTCAACAAAAAATAAATACTGTCGGTCTAGACTGGGATAACCAGGTGCTAGAGAGTGTCATTCGGTTGAGATTTCTGACGTTTTTCGCCAAATATGACGGATTAAAAATTACAGTAAAAACAGAAAAGATCAAATGTAAATCAGTTTATATACATTTATGACCCGTTTTTGTTTATTTCTAGGTCCCAAAAGATTAAAGTTCCTTTAAAAGATTTATCATAAATACTCATGATTATGCCGATGATAAACACAGTCCTGGTTGCCATTTTAACCGATTATAACCCATTTAATATGGGGTTTAACATCCACTCGACACAATCTAAGTCATTTCGGGACTAACATATGATTTACTTTTATTTCATTAATTCGCTTGCGCGTAGGGGTCTTTAGCAGTGGGAGGAAACGGGAGGACCTGGAGAAAACCCACGAGGTTGGACAGCCACCCTACTCCTTGCACGTACAACCGGGGATTCGAAAAATTACAATATATATTATAAACTTGAAATTTGAACAGGTCTGTAAATCTCCTACATACACTCATATTATATTTATATTTTTTTAGACCCATTATCGTATATTTGAACGTTCCAAAGAAAAGTGCTATACTAGCTGTCATCGCTGATTAACAGTTAACGTCGTTTGTGAGGATAGATAGACGTCATTGTTCTATTATTATTGCGAAAACTGATAGGTGCTGTCGTTTATTGATATCAATTATCCTCTGCCCGCTTCTTTTTTCGCCATTTAATCGTAGACTTTGTCGTACCGTTTAAGTCTCCCACAACAAGCGAACCGCCTTTTGACACCCTTGCAAGTAAATGTCCCATGTGTGAATTTCAAGGAATCCGGTAATTTCCCTAGTCAGGTTGGGTGTATCATGTTTCTGTATAATATAATAAAATGGCCATGATTTTATTGGAAATAAATACCTTTCCAAAAATGTAATGCAAGAGCAAAATCTTTTATTCGAATTATTAATTCGACATTAATTAACTTATCCACACCATAATCAACTCTCGATGCTATCGCTAGTCTGGGATATTTATTTGTTTAGCTTCTCAACTTTTAGTCATGATTTAAAAAAGAAATGGATAATCGAGACTATTTTTTTTTTTAGCGTGCCGACTTTAGTCACGATGATCATGAAATGGATAATCGAGAGTAAGGTTATTCACCGTACCCACTTTAATAATGATGAACGAGGCTCAATTCTCGGTTCAGAATGGATCAATTTAACTAAAATATTCAGCAAATTCCCTTTGCATAATCTATTATAGTTAGGACTGGCAGCTTGTTATCTAATCTCACATGATATATCTCTGAACAGTTATTAACACGACACCCGTCTTCCATTAGCCCAGGTTAGGTGCAGAAGGGTAGGACATTAAACCCCAATTCATTTCATTTCATTTATTAACACGACAAGCCCCGAATAAACTTTCTGAGTTATTGAATGTATTATACCATCTGCGCTATATAATCGGATAACGTTCAAATAGGCGTCACTTTTCATTATCTGTTTTTGAACTATTTTTCTGAAAATCGTACACACTGCATCTAAAATAAACCCATGGCTAGGTTATAGGGTACACTTAGGATGTTGTTCAAGAGGTAAAGTTTGCTTTCCACCTCTAATCGATTGATATTTCGCGATAAATTCCGGTATTGTCCGGCGTATTTGAATCAGGCTGGCGGAAGGGTTAACCCCGAAGAAAGATGGAGAGGTTATTTCTCATTCAGACTGTATAATCGTCGCGAGATGAGATCACTCTAGGGCAAATCACTAAATAGTTCGATTAGCTGAGGATTACTACTCAAGGATTTGCTTGAGATAAGTTCAGCACAGTTGACGCTTATGACTGACCCCGGATTCATTCACTTGAATTGATAATTTATGTTTATTACTTGCAGGGTCCTTATAATTTGTATCTATCTTGTTCGCGTGATTGTCTTATCGAAGGGGGGGGGGGTGGTCGTATGGTTAGCGCGTGTGCGTTGTATCATAAGGTCTGTCATTGAATCAACTAGTGTGGTTTCGTTTTCTCGGTTGTGCGTGACAATTAATACGGTCGCCTGCCTTACCTCGTAGGTTTTCTCTTGTTCTACCGAATTCCTTTCACCGCCAAAGACCCCTACGCGCAAGCAAATTATTGAAATAAAATTGAATCATACGTGATTGTTTTCCATATAAATTGTGATATAGGTTTATACGTTAGAAATGGAATGAAATGAGGTTTAACGTCCTATTCCTTTGTACCGACCGGGCTAATGAAAACGAGCATACGCCATTCTATGGACAGTGGCAATACGGTCTAGTCTTATTATGAATTCAAACTCTCCTTCTTTCCGCTCCGTGCATTAATAATGATATTGTTAATTAATGCTAATTATGAATTGTATCCGGCGTGAGCCGAATAAATGCAGTCTTACAATTTCTTCATAATATCCAGTTCTTATCGAGATATTTAATTATTTTGTATTTGGTGCAGTATTATAAAGACATCCGGATTTTAATAAAGTCTCAGGAATAAAAGTTCGTGTAAGTATGAGCGTCAATTTATACAGGAGTGGTGTATAATGCATTTACCTTGGCGTTTGATGCACGAAAATGTGGGTAAACCACTCGAAGCGCCAACGACTCAACGCTGATTAATTGCTCAATGTCCGACGTCATACTGTCAAAAGCCGTTCGTTTGACCCCTGATAACTGGTCTGATCTTCATGTTGTGTAGGCCACCGAAGGTATATAAAAACGAAACGGAATAATAGTTGTGTATTTTAATCAAATTGAACACACACAGTAGTTTGATGACGTTTTAGAATTATTACTTTAAGAGTCATCCGATTTATAAAATGTGTTATCAACCGGAAGTAACAGCAAATTTAGCGACTGACGTTTACAACTAATTGTTGTCCAGTTTAGGAGAAATTTGTCATCATCGACTGATACATCAGTAGGGTATATTTTAATACCAAATCTAAATGACCATTTAAACTCTTCATAATGAAAACACTTTAGTTCACAGAATACGATAGCGCTTAGAGCGAATCAAATCAAATCTTTTCCGTTGATCTATAGGAACAGAGCTTCCCGGCTTTGGTCCCATCTTGTGCTTAATGGCCCCTGGAAATTTCACCAATCTTATTTAATTACTTATTCAACGCACGAGAGCACTCATTGCTTTCTCTGATCCGGACCTTCATTTGACAAACGTTTAGTGTCTGTACATTGATCCTGTGTATCCGAGTGATTTCCGCATCACTTCCAGGCTAATTCCAACGAGTTTATTCCTGGTAAACCCCTTGCTTAATGGGGCATGTTAAGCATTCAAAGACATTTGATTTCGTGGAAAAACATATTTGATTAGAAGTCGAGATTGATTAAAATGAATTCCACTTAAAAAACGCGATTATCATGGTTTTGTTCAACTATCTTGAGAGAAATCCTACTTGTAAAGATTAACCTAAAATTGAAGACAGGAGAAAAAAAATAAATTTGAATTTGAAGAGAAGAAATGAAATCAAATGGGGCTTGAAGTTCCAATTTCATATTTTTAAGTTATATTTTTAAAATGTATTAAAATAAAGCCCTAAAATAGATTGTATCCATAAACAGTCCTACCTTGTTAAAGAAAAATCCTATTAATCCTATAATTCACTATTGCCAGTTGAGAAATTTGCAAAAATATCATTTTCAACTTCAAATTCAAACGTTTGAAGATAGCCATTCCAGGGGGGGGGGACAAGGGAGGTAATTGTGTTATTAATGATTTTAATGTCTGTGAAATATTGCCCATGATCGTATGATAGTGAGTTGACAAACTTTTGAGCAAAAGACCTAGAAATAATTATGTTTTGACTTTCTAAGAAAATATGAACTTCCCACTTTAACGCCCTATTATGCTGCTTCGGCCGGGTTAATGAAGTGCTACCAGGGATATTTTGCAGTGTAGCCTGCCAACGGTTCTTTACGTGCAAATGAAATGGGGTTTAACGTCCTACTGCTCAGCGCTGACTGTGCTAGTGAAGATGGGCATGGGCTATGAAGACACTGTGGTGTTAGAGAAATTTTGTTTTGTTTTGGATTTTCAGAGTCGCTCAACAAGTTTTCGCAAACCCTGAAACCGCTAGAAAACCAAGACTACGAAACATTAAAACGGCGCTTAAGATCATAGGGATTGAATTCTTAGATAATATATTAAAAAAAAACTTGCTCTGAAGGATTAATTTTGCTTATATTGGGTGGGCGATAAATATTAGTTTAACATTTGAGATGAACTTTTAAATCCCGTTAATAAAGCTCATATTAATGTATCAGATTGAATCGGAAATGATTGGAAATCTTACGCGATAATTTTTTGCATTGGTACCATTAGCGCCGGGGCGAATGTGAGAAAACCATTGATTGGAAGCTGAAAAGATATCTGAATGTCAGGAAACCATTGGAAAGAGATCATAAAAACTGTACGGTATTTCTTTTTTTTTTTTTTTTTTTTTTTTTTTTTTTTTACAAAATATTCGATATATTAAAAATTTAATCTAATTCAAGCTATAATTTTCCATTTCATTGACACCGTAGAGTACTTGAAAGCTGAAATATGGATTTTTTTCTACCTAAAGTAACCGATTGTGGTTAATCTTGAACACTGTATCCTAAATTGTTATAAAAAAGGAATTCTATTAAAACTAATTTCAAATGTTACAAAATAAAGCACTGTTTCTTTTACCTAAATCAAAGATGTTTGGTATGTGTGATTTAGATAACGAGCTGGTTGTTATTATTGTAATAGTTCAAAACTGAATATATTGAACATAAAGAGAGAGAGAGAAATGGGGTTTAACGTCCACTCGACACAATCTAGGTCAATTCGGGACTAGCATATGGTTTAAATTTATTTTCATATTCGCTTGCGCATAAGGGTCTTTAGCAGTGGGAGGAAACCGGAGTACCTGGAGAAAACCAACGAGGTTGGACAGGCGACCCTGCTCCTTGCGACGTACAACCAGAGATTTGAAACCACGCCAGTTGACTCAATGGCAGGCCGTATGATACAGCGCACGCGCTCGCTAACCATTCGGCCATCCTACCCCCCCTTATATTGAACATGACATTCAAATAACTTTATTCTAAGCGAAATTATGACTGGTTGAAGAAGAAATTGTCAAGAGTTAGCGTAGAACTTCCTTATCGTAACAATAGCCCATTTTATCGTTAGATGTTGTTTGTTTAATCTTTCGCATGGGCTAATGCTTTTAAATAAAGGTCTAAATAATAGTTTATATAACATTTCAAACCAAAAGAAAGACCTTCAGTAGGCTGCGGATTTATCATTTACATAATTCGGTGATTTGAGTAAGACCCTGGCTCGATAGTCTGGAGGTCGCTGGTTCGCTCCCGGTGTTGATCGAGAAGGTTCATCGGGATTTTCCGGCGTGGTTCCTCCTTGTTGATGGTGCAGGGGGTTGGGGCTGGCATAACAAGAACAGCATTCTAGTCATTCAGATGGAGTGCAAGTAAATGATTCATTGGCAGTTGGAATGCCAGATATAATAATACATGGTAGTAGCGGCGCTGTCCGGGTAAATTCCCCTCATAGTACACCGTATGGGGAATATCCGTCTTCATTAGCCCAGTCGGAGCAGAACAGTAGGACGTTAAACCCCATTTGATTTGATTTCATGTCTCTTAAATAATTCACCTTTAAAGAATTGTGTTTGAATCTGCAATAATAATTTTTATCTGTCCATGTTTGTTATCCAAAATGCCGAGCACATTTTATCCTGCTCGAGTAATTTTACGTTGTAGTATAAACGTATTTCCAAATTATGTCTTGAAAACACAAACTTGTAATGAGATTTGGTTTCTTTGTGTCGTGGACAAGTTATTGCAACAACGTCGTTATCCTTTGCGTTTCCATCGTTAATGCGTTCGCCAACCGTAATTGCCGTCGGCGAAAAAACTAAAATTAATATATTCTCCTAGGAAGAAAATGTTACGAGGTCATGAATTCTGTCTTGTCGCTCTCCCGTAGCCGACCGCCTGGAATTAATGTATACTCGAGACGTAAGGGCCCCGGTTCGTGTTTCTCATCAGTCGTCCATGATGAGCTTTCAGATTTAACACAAGGTGTTTATACGGTGACCTTTACGGGTCAGACTAGATAATCAGTTACAGTGATCGACACAGTTCTGTCTACAACGCACATTTATCATAATGAGAGCGAGAGAAATGAAGGTGGTTTAACGTCCACTCGACACAAACTAGGTCATTTCGGGACTAACATATGGTTTAATTTCATTTCAATAATTCTTTAGCGCGTAGGGTTCTTAATAGTGGGAGGAACTGAAAACAGCCCACAAGTATGAACAGGCAATCCTATTCCTTGTCACGTACAAGCGGGAAATCGGAAATCAAAACTACGCCACTTAATTACAGACTTTACAGACCCCCCCCCACCTTTACCTTCATCCCTTGCATTACTGAAAATATTTGACTTCAACAAAGACATGCAATTAAATACTGGTATCCTTAAGATATACAAAGTACCAGATACCAGGGCCCATCCGTTGTCTGCGATATCAACACGTTGGAAGCGAGTGCTAAGCCCTAAAATATTCGTCATGAACGTTAAGCAACACGGGAGCCATAGTGACTCAGTTGGCTCGCTAGACTGGAGGTCCCATGCGATGTTTGACGCCAGTGTTCCCTAAGACAGAGGGTCTAACAAGAACAGTGTCTGGTCGTTTGTCCCTGTGTATGCATTGACTTGCACGTAACAGGAACAGTTTCCCTCTTAGCGCACGGCGTGGTGTATGCACGTCTTTATTAGACCAATCTGTGCAGAACATGGGATGTTAAACCCCAAGATCTGGTATTAGGGCTGTAAGAAAACCTTGTTTAATACCACGGGTGTGGTCTCATGCGTCTTAAGTTGTTTGTTTTGGAAACAGTGTTGTCCTGCATACACGAGATAAAAAGTAGACTTTATTTGTTATGATCGACAAGAGGCCAATCTGTTTGTCACTTGTGCAATTGTGGACACGAGGATTAGAACAGATTAACTGAACATTTCTAAATGTCTCCAGATCAGACTCCGACTTAGTCATTACATTATTTTCAATCAATGTCAGTTATAACATGCAATGAAACTTGTAGTAGTCTAGCGACTGAGCGGGCGAGAGAAAGAAAGCGATTATCGCCAACTCTGGCAGGAGAGTGAAAAAACACCAGTTTAGACTGGTAGTAATACGCACGCCAGAGCGGGTTATGGAATGGTTACGGGCCTTCTAGGTTACCCACATCGCCAGTATATCCCACCAGACGTAGTGAGGCCTTCCGAGCCGATTAAGGATTTGTTGTTTTACGTTCCTGTTAATCGCCATAATATTTAAATATATAAAGTAGGTCAGCGTAATTCCAATCTGAATGCAAACTTAGGGACACGAATAGTCTCACTCATTTAATTAACGTTCTGATGTGCATGGAGTTTTATGCCCTCGGATGACTGGTCGCCGTTTATACCTCACTTATAATAGCAACCTTGACCATTAAACCAATGGATACCTTTTTACTGACAGGTTTTGTTTGCAACGCGAAGTGCCTCCCAGATTAAACGACTGTGTTTTTTTTATGTAATTCTGTTTGCAAATCTTGGCCACTCTAAACACTAGCAGTTATTTGCCAAAACCTCTAGCAGCTTTGGACAGTTCCTCACCATACCAATAGTGTATGTTCATTTCTCTTCCACTTATTTCTTTTCAGATATATCAGCTGGGTTAATAAACGTCTTAACAGATATTATATGGAAGAGTACGATAGACTGGCATGGTGGTAACGTAGGCTGTAAACTCGTACGTTATGCGCAAGGAGTTGTGACGTATGGCGCAACATTTGCTTTGGTGGCACTTAGCATAGATCGCCTCGATGCTATCGCACGACCTCTAAAATTTTCAGGAAGTGGTAAGTGCTAATCATTTTGCCGGTAAACGATATGAATGAACTGATATTTTATCTCAATTTCAGCAAACCACCGAAGAAGAAAATTATTACCCATGCGTAAAGCTCTTGTTTTGGTAGGAAGCATAAACATGGTGAGGGTGGGGTGGGGTTTAGGGGCACTAACGCGATTATGTCGGATTTCGAGACAATCACAAAGTACTATTTGATTTGAACAATTTGCTTGCGCTCACTACTATAGAGAGACAAAGAGAAATGGAGTTTAACGTCCAGTCGACACAAAGTAGGTAATTTCAGAACTTTGGGGATTTAGAAGTGGGTAGAAACCTAAAGACCCTGAGTAAACCCACAAGACTGGGCAGACGACCCTACTTCTTTTAACGTACAAGCCTAGAATCAAAACCACTGTAGAGATATACATGTACGTCGTCGGTCGAATATGGCAAAACGGTGCCATCCTGGTTTATAATCATCACATCCGGCATCTGATATATTCTCTGTCACACATCTTCTTAGCCCGTGTCAAAGCCAAGATTAGGCATGGGCATGAAGGTTCGGGGCCAAGCATTAAGAGAAAAAAAAGTTTCTCGGTAATCGATCTAGCTGCGCGAGGGCGGAGACTGAACTATCTCTCAACCTGCTCTGTGAAGTACCACTCAATCTTATTATAACAGTTCCGTGCATTATGTAATTATTCTTGTATTACAGACCGTTTAAGCATACGTGTCATTCAAAAGGATATGAAATACTCGTTTCGTTGCGTTAGGAGCCCCGCGATTCTAGTCAGGCCCAGGGACCCGCCCTGGTTAAGCTGGGCTTTGCCTATGATAATTTGTCTCTATGTCTCTATTATTGTAATTCTATTGTCTAGGCTTCTCTTATTGTGTACATATTTTTATCGGCGGTTTAAACGTTTAACGGTTACAATAGTTACAAAGGTTTAAACAATCGTAACACTACCACTCCAACTAAGCGAGTTTACTGACAGACCCACCAACAGCATATGTCTCTCCAACGAATCAAAGTGGTCTGCTGAAATGAAATGGGGTTTAACGTCCTACTCTTCTGCACCTAATCTGGGTTAATGGAAGACGGACATTCGCCAAACAATGTGCTATGAGGAACATTTTGCCCGGGCAGCGACACTACGGCGTACTCTTATATCGAATTCAAACTGCCAAGGGATCTTTTACGTGCACGCCAATGTGTACACAGGACCTAGGTTTTTCGTCCCTTCCGGGTTTTTCGTCAGGTCATCCGTTCTGCATCACTGACAAGGGGAAACCATGCCGGAAAATCGAGATGAACTTTCTCGGCCAATGCAGAGATAGAACACCTGACGCCCAGGCTTGCGAGCCAGCGCCTTACCCATTTCGCCACGTGATTCCCGAATGCAGATGATGTCACTTGAACATCAACGGGTCTCATAAAGAAACCAGTGCATATCTTTTCTCTGAAGAATCTACATGATCTCTACTCTGACACGCACATATCTTGCGTTTTAGATGCCTAGACCTCTTCTATAAATCATTTATTTGGCCAAATAATGTAATTAATTATGTGATTGGCCAGTCACATCTAATGACGTAACGGTAATGTCCCCCAGTAGTGTTTTGAACAATAACAACCCAGCCTTGACTTCAGGAAATCATAATTCCTGTTATTCTCGGGAAATAATTACCCATGTCTTTAAATAAACTCATTGTAAACGTTATTATTCATATATATTTCAACAATGGAGTAGACACACGTAACATGTGTGTTTATCAAATTATTATTCACGTCCGTTTAGTGTACTGATATCTAACTTCTTTCATTCGCCAAAAGTCATTATGCAAATTAGCATAAATCCTCAATTAATATTATTACATCACGCCACAGGCCTTATGACAAAACGCGCATGCGTTAACCATTCGGCCACCCAACAATTCTAACACTTCTATAGAGGGTTAGTGCAAAAACATAAGACATTAAACCCCATTACTGGCCATTTCACAACTTTAGAAACAGGCATTTCCGCTGAATAACATGATCTAATGAACAATGTATATCCGATTATTCCGATAGTATCTATGGTTTCCTCGCAAATAACAAATGTAGCTTCCGTGAAGATAATTTATACGTAACTATGGAGGCAGACCACCATTAATTTCCCCATTGACTTCAATGTTAATTCTGGCCTCTTTGCCCATCTCCAACTTTTTCCCAAATTTTCGTTGGACTGAATGCTTTCACTACAGGAACACATGGTCATGTCTTTGCACTAAAGGTTTTTTGAGGCTGACCACCAAAATTTTGAAGAGGCATACTATAAACAAGGCACTAGTTGCCGTACATATCACCGTAGCCAATTCCTGATAACACCATTATCCTTCCGCCTCAAAATCTTGAATATTTACCAAACCCTCTAGACCAAAACATCAACAAAAATGGGCATGCAAAAAGGAAAAAAAGACACAGAGAGAGTTGCAATTTGTGGGTACCGAGATGGTGAAATTTAATGGTGGTCTGCCTCCTATGCTAAGAGGGGGTTTGCCAGGTTCTTGTTTGCCATGAAATTTTACAGTTGACAATGCATGGTGCCATCATCGCCTCTAAGTTACGTAGGCATGCATACACACTGAGCTTTTTGAAGAGAGAAACCCAACACCCATTTTAACGTAATTTTTATACCGAATTAATTCGAACACATTTTTATTCAATTTCATGGATGCAAAGTATTATTTGTCCGACTAGCGCTTTGAATGCCACTCCCATCATTTGATGATAAAAGATAAAGCACACGATCGTTACACTTTTTGTGTTTTTATGTAGCTCGGCAGGGTGGGGTTTGAACCCCTCAAACACCTCCTGTGGATCCGCCCCGGTATACCATATAAGGGACATGTTATTAATGATATTTCTGTTTCTGATGGATATATAGTGTGTTTGAGACGTCACGTTGTAGACACTAATTGATTGATTAGTATAAGGTGTGTGAATAGGTAGATGACATTTGGTAATACATGTAATATATATTATTTTGACGCTCCCAGTTGAACTTTTGATCATTCCATTATTTTCTGTCTATACTGTCCGGATATCTTCTCTACTAGCACCGAGGTAACGTGTGTACATTGGCGTTCATGTAAAAGAACCGTTGCCAGTTAGAATTAGACAATAGTAGACCGTAGTGTAGCTGCTCGGGCAAAATTTCCCCCAGAGCACACTGTATGGCGTATCACCGTCGCCATTAGCCCAGTCAGCGCAAAACAACATTTCAGTCCATTTTACGACTAGCAATGTACAAGAAACAGTTTATTTCTATCATCAGTTTAGTTAGCTGACTTTGCCGGAAGTCTAGTGATTGCTTCCCTTGAACTTCTGCTCTCTCTTGTTATGGCCTTATTATGCAATTTAAGCCAAATTACTCTTCTTTTTTGTACAAAGACTATGTTTTCAGCTAGGATTGAAGGAATGGCTCTATACTGCTTAAAACAAGTATCAATAAATAGAAAAGAATATAAGTAGCATTGTACTCGACCTTCGGCAGACAACAGGACGTTCAATGCCATTTCATTCATTCATTCATCCGATACATTGTTTGGCCATTTCCAGTAAAATTACATGCATATGTTCGGGAAGTATTAGATGTCAATATCGATATATTTATAGGTCACTTATCGTGGTGGGTGTTATCATATTATACCCAATAACTGTTCAATCATTGAGTTAAAATAGAGTTATCGACCCCAACCGCCATGTAGTCGAGGTTAAATTAGAAGATATAATTAGACGATTATATTGATGAGATTGCTTCTTTATTGGATCAAGTGATAATTAATTTGATGGAGTCTAAATGAGTCGTTGCGCTGAACCTGTTAATTGATAATCTACCGGAAAGGTTTGGTAAATAACAAGAATGGTTGGCCTCGTGTTTATATCTGTTCCCATCTAGGATAAAGAATGAATTGAGGTTTGACGTCCTATATTTATGCACCAACCGGGATATTGTAGAAAGACATACGCTATGCAGTGTGCTATGTCAAAAATGTCGACAGACGCTTAGTTTGCTCCTTTTACGAGCACTCTCGAACATTCACAATGGTACCTTGTTTTTTTCGTCCCCTACAGGAGACCAAACGCTGCTCCTTGCCAGTCGTTGCGTCCTGCACCGTTGACAAAGGAACACAACACCCGAAAATGACCTCTTATTTTTCTTACCAAATATCTGACAAATTTGATCACAAACCATTCGCAAAACCATCGCTTGTCAATACAATCTGATTATTACCCGTATTATATTATTGGCGCGTGTGTCTTTCCATACAGCAACCTACTTTATTCAAATCGAAATGACGAGGTATTGTTTCATTATAAGGCCTGAAATATATGACCAAATAGTCAATTTCAGACAACAGATAATCGATCAATTTATTTAAGATAATAACAGGGTTATTATATTATACCGACAACTAACTACATAAAAAACCCATCTACTATTTGATATATTGTTGGTACGTGAGTAATCTGCGTGACACGTCTTCTTTAGATACTTCTCACTTATATTACACGAAAAAACCTTATATATCTATATAAGTTGACACGTAAGTGAATATCGTACAATCCTTAGATGGAGATAATATAGTAAAGACTCCTACATCATAGTTGAAATTTATATTATTTCTGTATTCTGTGGGTGGGTTATAAGAGAGAGAGAGAGAGAGAGAGAGAGAGAGAGAGGGAGAGAGAGAGAGAGAGAGAGAGAGAGAGAGAGAGAGAGAGAGAGAGGGAGAGAGAAAGAGAGGGAGGGGGTTTAACTTCGACTAGGACATTTCGGAACTAACATATGGTTCAAATTTATTTCAATAATTCGCTTGCGCGGGAGGAAACTGGAGAATCCTCACGAGGTTTGACAGGCGACCCTACATCATGTCACGTACAACCGGGGTATCAAAACCACGCCAGTTGAATCAATCACAGACCTTATAATACAGCGCACCATGCTAACCATTCGGCCATCCAACCCCATGTGGGCGTATAAACGAAATGAAATGGAATTTAAAGTTCTCCGTTTCTCCACAACTCCGGTTAACGAAGATGGGTGTCACTGTTCTTTGAATTCTATAGTCTCTGAGGGTCAGGATTGTGGGAGACGCCTTAGACTACGCCCCCGCCCCTTCCCCCAACATGGGCGGTAGATCATTAAATTAAGTCAAGCGCCGTGGTTTCGATTCCACGCTTGCGACAAAGAGTATGGTCTGAAGGGTCTCCCATTTTCTCCTGCTGCTACAGGCCCCTTTAAAGCCCCAATAACACTCTTGTTGTAACTGAATAATATGTCCCAATCTTCATTCTGGTCAACAAATCGTATTACTTTACAATATTCCAATTAATTGGTGATATAAATTTCATCTTAACACACCTATTTTAAAAAATTGGAAAAAATCAACCAATTGATTAGAAAAGTCTAACGTAAACCTTTTCAAATGTGACTTGGATTTTAAAATATTTTCGAACCCTCTGGACAAGTAAAATAGGTTGTAATGGGTAATTTACACAACAGGTAGGACACTTAAACATCTAGTACTTAAAATAAGGGTATTATTTATTTTCTGGAGCTTCCATGCCAGCAAGAATGTTATTGTCCCTTTAAATGACATACTCCCCCTCTCTCATCTCTCCCTCACTCTTTGGTGATAATACGAACGGTCTTGCTTCTTGTGCTTTTAACAACATGAGCTATGCGTAATATATTAAAAGCTACCACTATCAATCACATCTTTGTTAGAGGTTCATTACATCTTATTCAGACAGATTGACATGCAATATAGATTACTTAAGTAAGAAAGGAATTTGATTAATTCCTCTATACTTATAGGGATTATAGCCATACTCACCCCGCGAACAACAAAGTGATACGGCCGTGTGGAATACAAGACAATAAAAGTCGCGTGGGTTTATAAGCATCACTAATCGAACGTTATCCGTAAACATTGAATTAGCAATAGACCTTGGACAGCGAAACATCATATTTACAATAATTGTATCAACGTAATTTGTTCTTATGGACAGGGAATTGCGATAATAGGGGAATAACATGTAAAACATATTAACAAATTTAAATACGGTGATATGACAAATTGCGCGAGAGGTGTAAATTCCCTGGGGTAATTAATTTTTAATGATGTCTGTCCCAGCTCTTTACATTATGTTAAATTCGCGTTTAACGGCAAAATTCGTCAAATCGCAAAAAAAATCCCCAAACCCAACAAACAAATAACAAAAACAACATATTGGGTTTGGCACTGAGTCAAATGGCATGGTTTTGATTCCCCGGATGTATATGACAAGTGGTAGAGTCGTATGTAATGTCTGACCTTGCAGGTTTACTCCGGATTCTCCAGACATCTACGTGCAAGCGAATTATTGAAATCAAAGTAAACCGATAGGATCTAGTCTCCCTCTCTACCCCTCTCTCTCTTGCTAGATTGTTACATATTTAATTGCATATTGAAATTGACACTGATTGAAAATGATATATTGAATAAGTCTGAACTAGTGACATTTACAAATGTTAAGTAAATCTGAACTAATCCCAAAGTCCACAATTGCACAAGTGACAAACGGCTCTACCACTTGCCTGTCATGAAATATACATGTGGACATTTATTGTCTCCTGTGTGGAAAAACTCTATTATTATTACGTGCATATATCGCTTGGAGTGGATGCGAATACAATAGTACCAGGTATATAGGATTGCTTACACCCCGTAATGCCCAGTACCGACATTACAAAACATTCTCAGACTAAAGTTAAGAATTTACTCAACTTTCAGTCACTGTTTATGAGAAATTCCTTTGGTCCAGAAACACAAAATATTTGAACATTGTTTCTTATTGATGTATTTGATGCATTTAAACAACAATATTTAATGTTTTATAAAGGACTATATTTCACTTAAGTCTGAGAATGGTTTGTGAAACTGGGCTGCAGTTAACCACATTAGCATGAAACGCGATTCTGACTGATAACAATGGAATTAGATCTTATTCGACCAATATATTGCCCACTATTACCGGTACACCAACATGTACGAGGATCCTTGAGATTTTTTTGTCCCATCCGAACAACTAAACGCTGCATTCACGCAGCTCCCGATTCATACACTACTGACTAGAGAAACAATGTTGGGCAATCCCAAAGTAAGTTTCACGTCTAAAACTTTGAACTAACATGAAAAATGGTTATATGCACTGCCCATTGAACCAGTTTTCGTATGAAAACATCCAGTGATATTCCACCCTCTTTACTGTAAATTGAATCCCAACAATCGCCACTTTAAACCGCAAATCCATATTCACGTTATAATCAATCAAAAATGTTTTTAGTGACATGGGGATTAATAATACTGATATCCAATATGTCATCAACCAGTGCTTCCAATCAACAATCACTGTGAAATATGTTCATCCAGAATTCATCATGCTCTTATTATTCCCTATATACCCATGTCGCTTAAAATGTCACTTTAATACCCTTACACATAAAGGAGTTACACCTTATTGATCAAAGCTATGATAAAGTATGTTTTATCGATCAGTGTATGCTGATATAACAGATTGTCATCAGATGTCAAAATCGAAGAGAAGGAAAATAATGGTAAACGAAATCAACAAAATATTAATTTACTCGAACGAAGTTTACCCCATGAATAATTGAAATGGTGCATGAGATCAGATTTAAAACGAGTTTGTTTTTTTTCATTGAAAGCGGGGGGAGGGGGGGGGGGTTATTAGCACGTGCGTGCGGTATCATAAAGCCTGCCATTGAGTCAACTGGCGTGGTTTTGAATCCCAGTTGTACGTGTCAAGGAGTAGAGTCAGCTGTCTAACCTCGTGGGTTTTCTCCGGGTCCTCTGGTTTGCCCCCACTGCTAAAGACCCCTACGCGCAAGCGAATTATTGAAATAAAATTAAGCACATGTTAGTCCCAAAATGACCTAGTTTGTGTCGAGTGGACGTTAAACCCCATTCTCTCCCTCCTTCATTGAATGCGATTGGAGATACATACCTCTCCCCCCCCCCCCTCTCTCGTTTGTGATCATGACCATAAATAACCGTTTAGCACCGAAACTTGATGAATCGCACCGGGAACAACCGTTTAGTTCTTCAACTTGATGAATCGGGCTGGCACCACATTGTTGTTCTAGACAGAGGCGATCTGGCTAATTCTATAATTGTCGTAATTTAAGTTAAGTAACATAAAGTAAACGACATTTATTGATGTCCTGTTAGCGAATGACCCTTTGTCACTTAAATGTTATTAAATGTCTATCTGGAATTTTGTAAGCTACAGTAACTTACAGATGGTTTACGCCAAAAATGGGATCTGTATCACCCTATTATAATAGTATTATAATAGTAATTACAGTTTGCCATATTAGTCTTGTGTGTAGGAGCATTGTATTCATTCCCATGCACATTATGTTGCAATATTAGTATTTCACTCGGGCATGTTTGATTAATAGCCTACATTCAAAGATCTGAGCTTTGGAATAGGTCAATGTTGGGGTTATCGTAATGTCTTGCATTCATAATACTGGATTTTCGCTGATTGAAATAAAATCAACAGAGATAAAGCTTTTAAAACGTATCCCTTCCCTCTAACTGATGATAGCCCGTGTGTCCAAAACTTTTTACGGTTTGTAAATTTTATTCATGTTACGATATTATATATGTACGCATAATATTTGTGCAAGGATAAACGTATTTCAAGATACTTTTGGCACATCTGGTCTTTCATGTCAGATGAATCAGTATTGACAATAAAAATTCGCCATAAACAGCTTATTTAAAAAGTAACACGGCTATATGTGACTACCAGAATAATTATTTTCATAGGACCTAAAATTGTGCGTAGATTAGTTTCCGTTTTTGCACCAGATACAAAACGTAGGTGTGGATTCCAATTCACAAGATTAACTTCGGGTCAAACATAGCCTTGATTATTTTATTCAGTTTTTATTTTAAATTCATTTTGAATATATGCTTCTTCTTGTAGTCGAATACTAAAACGTGTCTGTTTGTACGGTACTTCTTGTAATCGGGTAAGGGCTTTTGACTTTCGAATTGAGAAATTCTTAATTTTGAATTTCTAGATAGTCCCACATGTGGTCTTAATAGAGGGATTTCACTGTAATATTCTTCCACTTTCGGGACTACTTGGCCTTACATCAATTAATAATTTTGATTGTGGCTTATTGGGTAAAACGCTAGTTCGGTAACCCAGAGGTCGGATTCGGATGTACGATCCCTGCATTCACCGCATTTTATTCGGGCGTGGTTTCCCCTTATCGGTAATGCAGGACGGAGGGCCTGACAAGAGACCGGGGTCCCGTTTACACATTGTGTACGTAAAAGATCCCTTGACTGTAGGAATTCGATATACGAGTAGGCTGTAGTACCACTGTCTGGGCAAATGTATCCCATAGTATACTGTATGGCGTATGCCAGTCTTCATTAGCTCAGTTCGGAGCAGAACATTAGGACGTTAAACCCCATTTCACTATATTTAATTTCCTTTACTGATTATCTAAATCAATTACAGTTACCTTAAAATAACAGACTTTCAGATGCAGACTTTTTGGAGCACCGAGGCCAGAATTAGAAATAAAACAAAGCATTTTGATGAGTTCAGATGTATTAACCTAATCAGGTTGGAACATTGTCCATTCTCATTTATGTCATGTTGCAAATATAATTGGTGTGAATGTCGTTATTCGAAAACAGAAAGAAACATGTCTGCTTTAATGGTGATATTTGTATCTACTGGCTAATTCATCTTTATAATCCGCCAACATGGCGAATGAAGTCTGCACCTAAGCTATTATCAAGACAAGAATAACGTTCTTTTTTCAATGGATAATAAAACGTATGATTTAATACCGACCGAGTTCATGTTTTGCTAATAAAAGAAAATTTATAAGACAAATTCCATCTGATCCTTACGCGTCAATGATTCGCGTTAATGTCGTGATTGGCATTGTTCTGGTCAACCCTTACCCCGGTCGACACAGACTACAGACGCTTAATTGATTGAAACGGTATACAGTAACAACATTAAAAGATTTTTATTTACCCAGGGGGAAACCTTAGTGAAGGGATACCCGGAATCCTTTAAGAGAAGTTGAATATGTTGAATAGACCGCGGTAATCACAACATTGAAGCCATTAATTAAAGACCTCGGATTGTTTGTGTATTTTAACAATCCAATAATATTGACGTCACAATCACAAAGCAGGAGGGGACCGCCGTAGAACAAATAATGAAAATCTATTTTGAGAAATTTTCAACATGATTCTGCTTTAATACAAATGAAAAACATGCCTGGGCTATTGAAGTATAAGGCGATTCAGAAAGCCGTTGATATGTTTTCGGGAGTAGGTATTTAACGACATTGAGAAAGGACAGATGTAATCTGAAAAAATCAATTAATATTAAGAAATACGGAAAACTATTTTTGTGAATCAAATAATCAAATATTAGACAAGATAGAAGAAATTGTGAAAGATTTAAACAAGATATTTATTTTTGAAACCGATTTGATCTAAATTGGTCGAATGTTTATTGTCTCGCAGTTTAAGTTGCAAGGTTTCCTTGAATTTTGATTTTTTTTTGATAATTTGGTAAGTTTGTTTGGAAAGCGTGGGCTCTATGACATTAATATTACGTAGAATGAGCGGAATCGATCTATTTATCGTTTCGGTTTTAACTAAAACTATTGATGTGACGTTATGCGAAACACGGCAACCATGTTCATTGGGTAAGGCACATGTATTTTTCGTTTTTGCCTAATTGAATTGAAAACCATACGTGCGTAGGATTTCGAGTAAGTCTGGAAGTACAAACTGTGTATACTTAGTAATCTAGATTTAACTACTTGACTTCTGAATTTACAGTTATTCTCAAGGGAGAGATTTTATTTTGTTTTTGTATGTGACCAGCTTACATGAGTACTAAAACCAACGACCGATTCTCGTCTCTTAAGAAATCTTTGCCATTATCGACGACTCTCTACCGTCTCATCCCGTTGACACTTTAAGTATTGTGATATACATGAGAATTTTACATTTGGGAGTCGAGTTGGGGTGGACATGTATGCCCTGCCGCGTGTATGTGTGCTTTAGATCGTGAGGTCTGTCATTGAGTTAATAAGTAGCTTGGTTTCCACCCCAAGATTTTTCGTGACAAGTGGTCCGGTCGCTTTCTCAATATTATAAACCTGCCTGTATTATGAAATCGATCACATGTTCTCAAATACCACCCCTTGCCCTAGGAAATATTGGTTTCAGTCATTATCACATTAGTGATAGAACTCGTTAAACAATTTCCAAATATAATTTTAGCACAGAGATCATTTCTACTACAGATGCGTAATGAGGGTTTAATGAATGGGAAATGACGAACGCCAAAGGAAAACATGAGTTATCCCTTTATATAACTGACTGAAGTGACGAAAAACAGAAAAACTCCGTGCATTACCATGTTTTGATAAGGTATAGAAGGAATAAAAACAAGGGAATGTACGGACTATTTCTATTTTTCTCGTGTTCTCTTATCTAATGACACTCAATTACTTTATTGAATCGTCAGATATCCTCTTGCAGTCCCGTATAACAACTTTTGGTCTTCGACGGATATTCGGCCATGTATCTGTTATCATTCGTCACTTAAGTCTGTTATACAGAGGGATAACTCGTGTTTTCCTTTGGCGTTCGTTATTCACGAAACCTTTATTACGCATCTAACGTAGCAATGATCGGTATGTTAGAATTATATTTGGAATGTGTTTAACCAGTACTATTACATAGCATCAATATTGTCCTTTAAATTAGTTGACTACCAAATGTAGCATCTGTTTACAGTTGATGAATGTTTCATATAACGAAGCTTGAACTGTGGAGACGTCTTAATTAATTTGCATGCAATTAGCGTGATGAAAGGCTGGCATAAGGGTATTGCCACCTTAATATTCAGCGCATGTTTGTTTGCACCCTTTGTCAGTTACATGTTAGTTTTATATGGGATTAAAGCGAGTTTCTATTGCCAAATGAACTAGGAATAAGCTAACAGAGTTTCTGTGAGCATGGCACCGACCTTGTACTAAGATGCTCAAATGCTTCTAACAGTGATCTGATTTGATCTTTGCTACTCCGATGGTCTTCTTGATAAACGTGACCTTTACCCAAACATAACCTAGTTCATTATCAGAAAGCATCGCTAAGGCTTTTCATTAAGTTAAGATCCACACAAGAGTGTCCGAATTTAATTCAATAGACACGTACTTTAGATTCTACGCAGTTCGGAAGAATGATTATACTGCGACCGTAAAGTTAATTTCATGCACCCAATGAACGGGTCCGTAAAGAAAATTTAGATTTTTCGTAGAGTAGTTTTAGTAAAACTTTAACTTTCTTCTTTCCATTCAAAACGTAAGTCGATTTCATTGTTAACATTGGTTGGAATTGTTCCACAGTAGTTTGACTGCAATATCGCTATATCGTTAAACGATAAATAGAAGAACCGGAAGATATATAAAAAACGAGATACTGTTATGTGGTTACGAACATATATATTATTATTATTTATTGAAGAATCAGAAGATATATATAAAAAGAGATACTGTTATGTCATTACGAACATATATATATATATATATATATATATATATATATAATATTGTGTATTATTAATATTTCCATAATAATTCGCTGAAGTAAAGGGGTTTAGAGGACTTGCATTGATTTAAAATAACTCAACATATCAACGAATAACTGTTTTAGATCATAAGGTCTGGCATTGACTCAAGCGGCGCGGTTTCTATACCATACATGTACGTGACATACCTGGTGGATTTTCTCTGGATTCTCACTGCTAAAGCCAATTCTCTAAATACAATAAATTATGTTAGTCTCGAAATGACCTATTTTACGTCTAGTGTATATTTAACCCGCACGAAGCGTACTGTAGCCAGCATAGTATCCGGGTTACTCAACTCTGTATTGGTAATATACGCATGTCCCGTAACCTTTATGACATGGTAAGAAATTATCATAACCTCCCCCCTCTCTATCAGCAATGACAACTTAATGTACCCATCAACTAACTTGTGGAGTCGACCAAACACTTGCAACCTGTGCGCTACAAAACATAGCATATAAAAATGTCTGTACGCCAAGATAGCTGAATCTGAACTTTGGTGACAACATGGGCTACCCGTACGCTGTCACGTGAACGCGGTGCAGACTAGGCATTATTTTATTCTACTTGTACCCAGGGGCAACGTCTTGGGAATGGTTGTATTAATGGCCTACAAAAGCAACATTTTGTACTAACGCTTCTTTAAAAGGATTCCTTGAATGGTCCTTAACATCACCATTAGATCCCGTAACATGAAAGACAAGTTTATGCCTAAAACAGGGAAATGGAGGCGATCGCTTCTCTATCTCCAAAGCACACCAGCCGAGCCTTTCACCTGCGAATGGCTAACCCTGCAAGTTTATCAGGAAACACGAGTCTGTGATATCCCCACTCGGCGACCAATATGACGTGGACTAGCTGAAAAGTACTCCGTAAACACCAACAGCTCACCCTTATGTGACCAATATGACGAAGACTTTATCAACTGAAAAGTACTTTCTTAACACCAAACGCTCACCCTAATGTTTTTATATTTGCTAAAGTACATAAATCAAAGGGACAAGTTACCAAATGAGTCTAGGTAATTTCCTGTATACTATTACTGTAATTAAATTGGAATCCACAGATAGTCACTAAATACTACGGAATGCCACTGAAGTACCATACTGGGAGAGACTGATATTAGATAGACTGAACTAGAATGTGATCATTACAATTTCGTAAATAAAGAACATTTTTCTTTGACGTATTGACGGTCGAAAATATATTGTTACGGGAACATTTACCGTTAAAGGGTGGATAATTTGACAATGTGGCTCCCCCGTGAATGGATCCAGGGTAAAGTGAAGTAGGAACAATACTACTGGGATTAATGAGGATGGCGACATAGAGGTCAATGTTTTATTCGTTAAATTAACTCTCGATGTCAACGCTAGCCTCGATATCGATTGGATTAGAATCCTATATGCTGCTAAACACTCATTGATAATTAAATCAAACAATGGATAATCGAGACTATGCTTACTGACTATAGTAATGATGATAGAGGTTAGGCGGAAATGTCCAAAGGCAATATCTCGGTTCATTGCGGTTCAATTTGACTGAAATTTTCAACATATTCCCTTTACATTATCTAGTTTTTAACTATTATAGTGAGAACTACCAGCTCATCATCTTATCTCCCACAATGAATCTTATATTACAGGGATTAATTGACTTTGAAAAAAAAACCCAGATGACTTTATGATTAAATATATCTAAACATTTTAGGAAAAATTGTCGAAATGTTTACCGAAATTTACCGAATGTATTGATTCCACTCTCGCATAACGACTCGCGTTTAATGGTTAACAAAAATTTAGCTGAATAAAATCGAATTATACTGACCTAGTTCTTATGTTCCTGTTATAACGTCTCTAATCCCTTCAATAAAAGTTGAGGAAATGACGAGCTTAGCGCATCAAATATATGGCTGTACAGACGAAACTTGGCGGATACGTGCTGTCAAAAAGTCTTCGTATTCTTCTCATATTATTTCGACCAGTTTCCGCGATTCAGTATAATCTACCATTTGTTTTGTCAAGTCCGAACCCATTTATAATTCTTTCTCCTCAATTACTATTTAAGTAACTGCATATTTGGAAATCTGATGGATAGATTATATGATATACATGACTCCCATTGTCTTCAGTTGACGATGTTTCTTTCTCGCAACCATTGGTAGATCACTAAAAATATCAAAACATAACATTAATGTTCTGTTTTGGTATACTATTGACCGAGCATTACGTCATCGTAGATATCCTGGTCTCTGTTAGAATCAATGTGCAATTGTCCTGGGAACACACGTGTCAAGGTTCATGTCTATCATCCTTGAATAAGGCCTTTTGCAAAGCGTGTCCCCCATCCTCCCAAAAGAAGAGTAGAAATAATGATTTATAATATTTTAATTTTTCGTTTCAGAAACACGTTCCAAAATTTTGGTATCTTTGGCATGGGGTTGTGCTCTGACTTTCTCTGTACCTATGCTTGTTATCAATGAACGTATAATAGTAGACGGTCGACCTCAATGCTGGATAGAGTTTCCAGAAACTTGGTATTGGAAGGTAACATAAATTATATTGTGCATTATATTCTAAAAGTGGGTGTATATCGTTGTCGTCCATGTCCGTCATCGCATCTGTCCGTCATTCGTCTGTTCAGAATGATGGATTCAGTAAGAAATTGAGATGCGATTCGAAATAAGAGCATGGCGATGTGCCGCCATCTAGTCAAATTTTCTCTCTCATCACAATGCATGCCCATGTTCATTAGCTTGTTTGGTGGCGAAAAGTTGGGCGTTAACAATGGCGCGGGCAGAAAATGGTTCGGGTGGGTCAGTTCTGGCATGACTGACCGCAAAGCCAAAAGGGACGACGCTCCCCCTCCCAAAAAGTAGGAAGTTTGAAGTTGATGTCCTTGCACTCACGTCCATTTCTGAAGGGAGAGAGAGAGAAATGGGGTTTAAAGTCCACTCGACACAAACTAGGTCATTTTGGGACTAACATATGGTTTCAATTTTATTTCAATAAATCGCTTGTGCGTAGGGGTCTTTAGCAGTGGGAGGAAACCGGAGTGCCGGGAGGAAACCCACGAGGTTGAGAAGGCGCCCCTATCTCCATGCCACATACGCTCACACCAGGGCTCGAAACCACAGCCGCAAGCCAGAGGTGACCGGCCAGCTAGAGGTCGAAGCGCGGCACTCTAGACCACTAGGCCATCCCAACCCCCCCATTTCTGAAGGACATTTACTCTTTTTAATGTTTAGGATCTCCCATAGGCTCCCACTTGAGCCTCTCTTATATAAGATCCGCATAATCACGTCTGCGATATCACTTCTGTGGAAGCGGACATTAAACACCAGGTAGTAGTAGCACGTCTGGTTATACCCAATTGTTTTTTCATTTCCTTGCCACCCACAATCAGGACTGTAGATTGTAGGTTAAGAAATTGTCATGACGACCAAGTCAAAGGATTGAAAAAGTAAAAAAAACCAATAAATTAGACAAAATTTCATTACGTCATATATTATTGTATTTATTGAAATGCTAGAGTAGCCATGAAATGAAATAATTTTTTCGAATAATGTTCCGTGCAGGTTGAGTTTACAGAAGCACATTAATTTATCTTATTCATAGTGTGGCCATTAATCTCCTTTACTTCCTGATAACAACGGCGACCAAATTCTTCACAATTTGTGAAATTGACAGTTATATTATCCAATTTCAGGAACAGTGTTATATAAAATATTATGCCATAAAATGGACGATATAAGGAAGTTATTTTTTTAAGATATCATGTACCATTTAATGGCTGCGTTATTATTTATGTTTTAAGAAACAATATTTGTACTAGTATTACCAGTAGAATCAGTTGAAATGTAAACTACTGATTCCACGAAAATAAATTATTCTGGTAATTCAAGACTGCCACGAAAAATAAATATTCATTTTGATAGACCAAGACTTGCGTACTATATGGACCAGGATCGTCTTTAAATTATGACGGCATAATAAACACCGATGTCCGTCAATCGATGCGCAGCTGTCCAATGACAACTAATAAGCATGCCCGGCGTCCTTAAATTGGCGGAGTCTTAGGCTTTTGTCAAAGTGCGTCGATGTCAACAACACCCAGACAAGCAGGATCGTGCTTTATTTTTGACTGCCATATCATACCATAACGTAAAATAACGAATGAAAGGTCTCCTCCAACCTGATGAAAACGCAGAAACTATTTTGTTTCGTTTTTTTATAGTTAAAAATTTCGTTTTACCTGCCCCCACTACACAGTGTTGTGAAGGCCATCGAAATTATAAATGATAGAAACGAAATATAGATCTGTATTTGACTCAAATGGAAGAGATTTTCTAGATTTTTTTTGTGACAGCGGTCGGGCCAAAAAAGGCAATAATGTTATAATATGTTTTTCTTACAATTGGATTGACACAAAATTATTGTTTCTACTCTTGCAATAATGTTAAGAGTTGTCTATTGCAACTTTCTGCTTCGGCACTTATTTGAAAAAAATGACGTCTTATTTCCAAGAAGTCTAAAATTATGACTGCACTAGCTCGTGTATCGTGAAATTTGTATTGACTTGTGCCATTGTATCTTTCTAGAAACACGGTGCTGCATTCAAAAATTAACTATTTCTCAGTGCTTCTGTTTCATTTATAAATAGACCGTGAAAATCTAATATTTTGATTATATTGATTTTCGAAATGACATGAAATGGGATTTATCGGCCTACTTTTCTGAAACTTACCGAAGTAATAAAGAGGGGCTTGCGAAATAGACAGAGGGAAACTTGCTACGGTCTAACCTTTTACATGCTGGGAATTCACGCCAGAAACAAATCCAGCGCATTAATCACCGGGTCACTGCATTTACCGCATATTGCCATTAAGGTTTAATTTTTGTGTTCGTTTAAAATGTAAAGTAAAAGATGTGTCCTATTCTTTCTATTTTCAGTTATATATAACGATAATCGCCATAGGACTGTTTATAATACCAGCAGTATTGATAGCAGTCTGCTATATTATAATAGTAGTTATATTATGGAGAAAAACATCGTTACAAGTACCCAACTCAGTTACCTCAGAGAAAAGATACATAACCAATAGTAAGTAACGTATACCAAATACTTAATTAACAAAGTAAATATATATAGACCTCCCAAATTAATAAATGTCACTGTGCTTGATAACGATAAGAGAATACCTATCGAAACGTCATGCTTGTGTATGAAAAACCAATGATTTTTGTCCCATATAAATGTGTCACTTTTCTTATGTCTACAACCGCTAAATGCCATTAAAGGATTTTATACTACATTTTAGCATTTTTTCACCGTATCCGACGGAGGTGAACTTTTCTATTTTTATTTGGGGTTTGATCATACTTTGAAAATGAAATAAGTTGAAGTGGAGTTTAACACCCTACTCTTCTAAAGCGACTGGGTGAATGAAGGCGACCATACGTCACACGGTGTACTATGAGGACAAATTTGCCCTGACAGCGGTTATTTGGTTCAATATCAATCACCGTTCACATAAAGACTGTTCTAAAGCCAAAAACTGACGATTTGAACGCAGAAGTTAAAAAGGTTCTACATGGGGATAACCATACTCCTCGCAGTGTTACGTTTGATTAGAGGTAATCCCACTACTCACTGCTGTAATGAGTGGATATTGTTGTTTTAAATTTTGATTGGTCATTAGTCCGACTAACAACCAATGACTAGCTGCTCTACAAAAGCTTTACATTTAAAACGAGTGCCAATATTGGACCAAATATGTCAACATAACGTTACGTCATGGCTCAAGATTGTATTATGCCCAATTAACCCGTGCATAGCAGAATACTGCAGTAAAACTAATTGCGTGACAAACGAGACTATCAAGTCGAATGAAATGTAAACAATACTGTTTGGAAGGGAACATACTTTCACCGTTTTTAATACCTTAAATCACTGTCCAAAGTTTTAGGGAAGAACCAGATTAAACCTAGGACTGTCATGTTGATTGAACGGGAAGAATAGACATACTCCCTCAAAAGTTCAAGTATCAGAAGTCAATCCAGCAATGGGCAGAGAGGGATTTCTCGGGCCATTGCTTCAGGAATATGGGGGATAACAGGAACCTATGATGACGAGGTTGTGGGAGCGGGTAAATCTCCATATGACCACTGACCTGCTTTGGTGTGTTGTGTCACTGGTGGTCTACTAAATTAAATGAGGCAATACGGACGTACGCCATGCAGTGTGCTATGAGGACGATTTTACGTTGACAAACTGAACAAACTTGACAAATACATACCAAATATCACTTGACAAGTGGTACCAGGTGCTCTGAGAAATGTAGTCATCAATTGATCTTCAATTTCTATTTTCAGGTTCCTATATATCGAATAGAAGTAACCGTAATAATAGAAAGAAAGAAATGTCAACTGCTTGTAGCTCACGTGGTCTTATTCCTAAAGCAAAATTAAAAACTATTAAAATGACCCTCGTTATTGTGTTAGGTAAGTTTTATGACGAATTGTTTTGAATTATTCTCCAATTGGCTCTTTTGTTGTGATTATATAGAATGATGAGTTTACTATTCGAATATTCCACGTCATTATTCGTCTGCTATTTCAATGGTGGTTATATTGAATGATGCGTTTAGTAATAGTCCACGTCATTATTCGTCTGCTACTTGAAGAGTGGTTATATTGAACGATGAGTTTACTATTCGAATAGTCCACATCATTATTCGTCTGCTATTTGAATAGTGATGTTTAAATCATGAGGACTGTCATTGAGTCAACAAGCGACCTGGTTTCGATTCCCGGCTTGTGAATGAGATAGAGTTGGGTCACCTGCCCAACCTCATGTGTCTTCTCAAGGTCCTCAGGTTTCCAAGCTACGCATACCAACTTGAATAAGCTTGAAAAAAATAATCGAATTTGAATATTGGATCATTTGAGTGAGCACCATTATGACTTCAATGTACAAGAATGGTATGGGTACACCTGTCTGTATATGTATATGCTGATGACGGTATACAGCAGTAGCAAATCTGACATGTTTTACATTATTCAAAGATGAGACATGAGTTAAGTTCTGGGGATCTATAACAATACTGCTTCTTTGATTTCTGATGCTCTTTCCTTCAATTCTAGAGTTGATTATTACCCGGATTCCCTTAGAAACGATTTTAAATATACGGACCCATACCAATATGACAGCTTTATATTTAGATCTTTATTTTCTTGTATTTTCAGTGTTTATTATCTGTTGGAGTCCGTATTTCGTGTTCGATTTATTGGATGTCTATCATCATCTGCCGTCAGATCAACAGACAGTGGCTATAAGTACTTTTATACAGAGTCTAGCTCCTTTAAACAGTGCTGCTAACCCCATTATATATTTTCTCTTTAATACCAAAATGTGTTTCTATCTTCTTCGCTATCGACCCAAACACCAAGGATCTCCTATGTCCAATACCCACTTAACAAGTATTTAAAAGACAAGCAAGAAATGAGATTAAAGAACTCAAACTCGAGAATAGTATGGAATCAAGGAACTGTGGTTTTCCTATAAAGAGATTGTTAACAGCTTTAACGATTTTGTTTCCTGAATCTGGTGATGAATTACTCGTGTTTTAACGATTTTATTTCCTGTTTTCAGTTATGAATTACTCGCGTTCTAATGATCGTTTCGTTTAATTTATAGAGAATATTTAAAGGACAAAAGGAAACGAGATTAAAGGACTTAAGTGTTGCGTATTGTCGAATCAAAATACCACCGTGTTCTTAAAAAGATACGTACATCAACATCTATAACAACCGTTTGTTATATTTGATTTGATTTTTAAATGAAAGAGACATGTTGTATCTTCTATCAGTGTTTTTGCCTATCCAGATATGAAGAAAGACTTCAGACTTATCATCTGTTCGTTTTATATAATTTACCAGGTATTATTTCCAAAACGAATGACCATGACATCACTTTTTTTTACGAAACCGTTGGTGTCATGCGTGGGTTTATATATGATATATATAGTGGCCGTTAATTGTTAAACGGTTTCAGATTGTTCACTGTGAAAAACCTTCATTTATTTGTCCATATTTGATAATTATTGAGACCACGCGGGGTGTGGGTTGTCTGTGCAAGCTAATCATTGAAATCAAATTGTATACCATATGTTAGTCCAGAAATGGCCAAGTTTGTGTCGATTGGACGTTAAGCCGCATTCGCTTATACCTTTCTCCACTCATCGAATCTGTAATAGGTCTTTATTTGAGCCGTTGTGATCGGCGCGACCCAACATCTAGATTGTTGCCAGATTAAGAATCCAGCATGTTTGCTTCATAAAGATGTTTCAATCCGGTTCCAGATTCAGGAATCTGCAAATTTATATAGTTGGGTCGATTCTGCAAGTAAATTTCAATAACAGAGATTATCGGCCTTATGGGAACTCAAATACGAATTCAAAAATCTGTATCTTTGTAACTCGATTCTATGTTTATGTCCCCAGACAGTTTTCATACATTTTATAGACAAGAGCAGATCATCTATTGGAATGTGTGCACACGTATATAAAATTCGGAAATTTCCGGGTTTTTTTAAGACCAAACAATTCGATTTTATGTTCTTGGGGTATAATTAACTTGAACCATGTAAACGCCGTTTTGTTTAAAATGTCAAAACTTGAAAATTTGGAACTAAAAGCTTTTAAACAGTGCTGCCAAGTAGGTTTGGTTTTAAAATTAATCCATTTCCTGTAGAAATAAGAAAAATTAAACAGGTGTTCGGGAAGAACAGGAAATCAAATTGGTATTCCATACTTGAATATGACGTCATTTCTATCAATTTAAATACGCACTTGGGTCTTGGTTGATATTTCTATTGGAACAAATGACGCCATAAGGACGGTCTGTTTGATTGAAATGGATCCGGTTTAACCCGAATTAGACATCAAGTTACTATGCTAGTTATTATAGTTCTTGTAAATAAACTACCACGTGACAATTATTGAAAGTAGAAAAAAATTCCGGATTCCGATACTGAGCAATCAATCATTCGCTGATATTTTTTTTATTGAACTTTTTTAATAGTTTGAATATTTGAATGATTTCCATTAAGTGAAGAATCCGTAAATTTGTCAAGAAATAAATTGACCAGAAGCTAAATGTTAAGTAGAAAAGGAATTTGAAATCGTCCTCTTCAATCAAACACGACCTGATGTAACTAGATCGGGAATTAAAATTTGATCTAAACGGAAATACGAAAGAACAGAAAAAGTTAACCTGATAAGTTGACGTTCCAAAATCACGAATAGCAAACACAAAAACGTTACAAAGCGTACATAACTGTTTAAAACCACGTAAGACCGAATTTTCCTTTAATTAAAAACCATAAAATAAAAGACTTTGTGTTAAAATCATTTAAGGAATGCCATTGGTCAGTTGTGCAAATGATTTGATAATCATGGATGTGTCCTTTACGGATGGGTAACAAATGGTCGCTCGGATGGGACGAAAAACAAGGTCCCTTGTAAAGAACCCTTTGCAGTCAGAATTCGAAATAGGCTACAGTGCCCGTCTTCGTTAGCCCAGTTTGACATTGGATCCCATTTCATTTCATTTTACTATATATGCTTCAACTATTCAATTTCGAACTGAAATATTTTAAGGGTGCAATCTCTCGGAGAGGCGAATAAGGCGCCTGATCACCCGTTCCAATATTATTACCGCTTAGATGGATGTAACCACGAAATGAATCGGCCTATAAGGAGATAAACGGCAAGCCACAGTTACCATCACCATGGGGACATAAAGGCCAAAACTGGGCTTTTGTTATAGATTGACTTTACAAGACCATAACCTAGGTCCACAACGTACATGGAATCTCTGAATATTTCAAGACATAAAAAAAATAAAATGAAACCAAATACCGAGCCTAAATCATACGTATCTTACCATAAAATAGGCATATTGTGGAAAGTCGGCCTTTATGTCGGGTAGTCGTTTACCTCTTCATATAGGCTGATTTATTGCGTTATTATTCTGTTATTATTATGAATAATCGAGTCTAAAACATAGGCTGATTCATTTCGTTGTTAGTCACTCGGCAAATCTCGGCAAATTCCGTAAACTACATCTAGCCTCGGCTGTATGACAGTAAGTGATATGTACCTACGCCCATACATTTGCGATGCGGTTACCGGTTTACTTTAACAGGAAAACTTGACGCTATTAGACAAATTGGGAACCTATTCGGCTAGCGACCTATTTGACCGATCGAGCTGCAACCTGTTCGTTGGAAACCTATTTAGAATAAAGACAACAGTCGCCTTAACTCATCTATTTATCAACCAATAAAATCCAACCTTATGTCTATCAAATGAAAGTAGAATATATTATTTTTTATCCATTCCTTTAGCTCAGAATAGAAGTGTAATTTCGTTATTATCTTACAGCTGGGTCGGTCGAATAGGTCGCTAGCCAAATAGGTCGCCAACTTGTGTTCGGTATGGGCGCAGCCATATTTCATCCGGGACCTTCAAAGTAGTTCCAATATGGCGGAATTCATCACACAGCCGAGGTTAGATTGTCCGAAATCTTCCGAGGTTTGCCGAGTGGTTGTTAGTTTGTTATTATTATGAATAATCGAGTCTAAAACATACGTCATTTTATATAAGATACTTAGAAACTTAAAATGAATCTAAAAACACATATTCATCTAGAAAAATATACCGTAATTTCTAATCAAATATGTTCAGTGAACTACAGTCGTTTACTCTTGCTCAGTCTAATCTGCACATGTTTTTTACATATTATTTTATTGTCATAATGTGAATCGGCCATTACTAATTACTTCCGTATTGTCTTATCGCGTATGTTTTCATTGCTCATTACAAAATTACGCTAAATCCATAAAATAAAAGACTCGTGTGTGTACTGTTTATAAAATGTTCATTTGTGTCTTAAATATTGGATAATAGGATCCCAATTTATTTCGGCAAAATAACAAAATGCATATTGGTTGGCATGGATCAATACTGAATTCTAATTCATGGTTTCAATTATTATGAAAACATCATTCCTAGTTTCAGTGGTGATCTCAGTTTGTTTAAAATTATTTTCATTGATTTGTTGTCGTATGTAATTATTGTTTTTCGTTGTTTATTAAATAAATAAATATTATTGATTTACATTTGTTTACCTCTTTCATTTGGGGATTGGCTACGGCCCCTGCACTCATCCCCAACAGGCCCGGATCCAGGATTTTGTCGAGGGGGGGGGGCATACATTGGAGCAAAGTGTAATCATCAGCTCGTACTGGTTTGAACTCCAGGCCTACTTATATGGTACCGACCCTAAACAGAAACTAAGATCTTGGAATCCCATTGCTGGCTGGAGATGCTGGTCTGAACAGTGATGACCAGTCTCACTGGGGCTGAGGGGGTGGGGTGGACACGCACCTGTTGATTTTGAAAATATTAATTAATCAGACCCCTTCGCATGCGATTCAGTCAAACACACTGTTCTTTGTGTGGGGTTAATATTTACCTATTTTGTGATTATAAAGGGTCAGTGCTGCAGGGCAGGACAGGCGGTGTGTCAACGGTCAACGTATAGTCATTCGGATGGGACCAAAAATCTGGTAAGGGCACCCTTGGCAGTTGGCAGTAAGCCGTCTCCATTAGCCCAACCGTATCAGAACAGATGGATTTCGATTATAATAAACTAAAGTAGGCCGAAAAGTACACATCAATGTAATATGAATGGGTCTAACAGCAAATACTAATGTAATTGAAATTTTTATAAGCTGAGTTGCTTTCAAGTTTTTAACCGTTTGCGCTACAAGCCTTTATTAATTTTCTTTCCGTGTTGGATTGTTGGATATGATTTGCTTTGTATATCAAGTCTTTACATTACAAATAGCGCATCAGACCAAAGAAAACCCGACGCCGTGAATGGATATAAAAATGTTCATTTTGTCCTAAATGTTGGACATCAGGAGCATAGAGATATATAAATAGACACATATGGTATATAGGTTATACGTAGAAACCCTTATTTTTTACTATATTCATTGAAATGGACCAATATTGTTCTTTGAATTCGCCTTTTCAATGTCGAATGTCATGCATAATATTGGGTTAGCGCTTTAAGCACTTTCAACACTTTGGACCCAATGTCCGTGTATAAAATTTACGATTTGTATTCAGAGAGTTCTTTAAAAATGTATTGATAAAAGTCTAAATACCACTTTAGATGAATACACATAAACCTGATTAAATTATTGAGTATCGATTTCATTTCAAAGCAAAACCAAATTCTGTTAAGTGCACAAATTAACATTATTATATTTTTCTGAAGTGTTGCCGGTTTAAATTGAATATAAACAGCCATTAAGACGGCTCGGAATAACGTCATCACCTCTGATTGACACGCCGGGATATTGATTTCAATTCTGAATCAAGCTATCGTTTGCTTGTTCAGTAAATCGTTTCTTTTCACTGAAATGTTTTTCTCAACTTTTCTCCCTCAATTGACTGTGTAAATTAAAACCTCTCCAGTCTACTATCACCGACACGAATTTTGCTCGATTAGATAATTTGCGCAGTAATTGGATTTAGAAATAACTATGACCTATTCCTACCACCGGCCACTGGACGACTACAAGACGTTATTTAATCCGCCCTAGAATTATTCCCCACGCTTCCCAATGTAACCCGATCTGTTGCAATTATTGCCAATAGACTGGGCCCAACTCCGTTTATATAGAACGAAATTGAAAAAAAAAAAAGAAATTGAATTATCGGTGGGCTTATCTTCGGGTAATGTAATGTTGACGTCTTTACGATTTATTATAAAATGAAATGAAATGGGGTTTAACGTCCTTCTGTTCTGTTCTGCTCCAAACTGGGCTAATGAAGCATACGCCATACGTCATACAGTGTGCTATGCGCGAGACAGTGAGAAGTCGTGGGACGGGGACCTTTTGCCCGGACAGTTGGGCTTCTGTCTACTCCACGTCGAATTCCAACTACCCAGGGATCGTACGTTTACGTACACACAAACTTGACGCTGTACCACCGTTGCTCGTCCCAGCCACAGGGCTAGACACCATCCCTTGTCAGATACACCATCACGGACTAATGACAAGTGGGGATCAAACTGGAAAATCCCGGGGAACTTTCTTTGGAACACCGGAATCGAACCTCAGATGTCCTCTTTGATGAGCCAGTGCCTTACAGGCACTGTGGATTAGCAGCCCCTTAAAATACCCCTGATTTTCTACAAAGTTCGAAGATAAAATCTGAATGGCAAGCATCACTGGAAATCCAACAGGAGTTACCCACCTTCACCAAATATGGAGGCCAGTCTGCACTACAAATTTTCCATTTATACGCAAAGATGGTCTCTTAATATTTATGTTACTCCCCTCACCTCAAACATACAAGCGCACACCATAGAAGACAATTCACATAATTTACACATTTATTATTCCATTTTTGGGGGTTTCTTATAAGTGTAAAAGCCGTTTCCGCCATGTGTAGGCGTTTGTTAGAACCAGTGAGTACCTCCTTTTTAGAGCGATAACTTTGTACCGTTTACACTATCTGAGGGGCCGCAGAAGCTCAGTGGTAGATTATAAATGTGTATGGCGTGTCCGGTATAGAGAGGTGGGGTTAGGATTGCCGAACGGGTTTAGCACATGCGCGCTGTATCATAAAGTCTGTCATTGAGTCAACTGGTGTGGTTTCGAATCCCCGGTTGTACGTGACAAGGAGTAGGGTCGCCTGTCCAACCTCGTAGGTTTTCTCCGGGTCCTCCGGTTTCCTCCCAATGCTAGAGACCCCTAGGTGCAAGCGAATTATTGAAATAAAATAAACAACCATAAGTTAGTCCCGAAATAACCATTTCTCTCTCGCCGCCATAGAGATTATTAAACCTGACAGCTGATCCGTTAGCTCCTATTATAACCAGTTAGCGCACGCCCTGTATAGTAACATCGGACTTCCTTGTTATGTTTCCTTCCTGATCGTAAATAAAACTACGGGTTAGTTGGTACCTAAAACTTTATTATAAATCTTGATGTTTCTCGTTCTCAATAGCTTGTATATAACTTTTGATGACTGATCGGAAAATCTGGATGAACTCTGGTGAATTTCGCTCAACATCCTCTTTCATAACCCCTAATTCTGTACGTCATAGACTGCCCTTGACATTAATTTTCTTCCAAATATGGAATTAACATCCCCATAGCCTAAAGACTGGGGTAGTGGATTACCTTATTTCGTCTGCTAAACACGTGTTATAAATAAGATAGTATTTGATGGATATATTTTATATATATAAATACATCACTCAAATTCATCTGAGCACGTGTGATTTGACTCCCTAGAAAGTGTGAACACCCCCTCCCTTAAAGCGATAAGTTCATATCACCGTAATATTATTTTGGCATTCTAATTTTGATTTTGCACTGTATTATTAATATCATTATCAAATATGAACTTTTTAAAACGGTTTCCAGGTAACAATTATAGTCCGCGAAAAACAACCTATTATCTCTTCAACAACACCGACTTTTTATAACAAAAATAATTCTTCCTAATTATTTAAGTGATCGGTGACAGATATTAACGTCTTAATCTGACTCCGATGCCAGTGCCTAGGGATGGGGATTTCGTGCAGTTCTTCAAAAGGTAATACTATTTTCTTCCGCATAAAGATATTTCAGTATAAACCAGAAATTAGAAAGATCTGTGATTAACGGCTTTCAAATTGGCGTAAAGCACGGATTATGTATGGCATGAAGATATCACGAATAGCTTTTAGACGACTAAAAATCGACCCAGAAATTTAAATTTGAAATTTTGGAAAATGGCAGTTAAATCACGTTAACCCGGTGAAGTAAAATATTAAATAAACCAAGTGATGCCATCGAACCCTTTTTTATCCGAAAAAATAATGACATCAAATTTAGATAGATTGTTGAATTTAAATTTTAAAGATGCTCTTTTTTCTGACACTTCATGTATTTGGCCAAATTATCAGCCTTACCGATACTCACAGTGATTTTGACTTGTCATTACATCTGGACGACAATAAACATTGGCGACGGGTAAATTTGAAGAATTCCACAGATGTGTCTTCTTTTAAATTCTTTAAAACATTGGGCCTTCATAAACTATATTCAGAACACCTGATATCACTTGTCATTTATTACTTTCGAGAGAGTTGGCCTGTCATGGAATCACGTAGCTGACATAGTTTTCACGGATCTTGATGCTCGGAATTTTTCGGTCCCTTTTTACGTATGCTTTTATATCGCTGTTGATTCCGTGTACACATTGGTGTGCACGCAAAAGATACCTTGGCAGTTGGAATTCGATTTAAGAGTAGGCTCGAGCACCGCTGTCCGGGCAAAATGTACCTCACAGCACACTGCCCGTCATCCTTAGCCCAGTTGGAACCGAACAGTACAACGTTATACGCCTATTCATTTCATTTATATGGCTGCTGAATAGTTTGCCACTATTTTTTGGGTTGACAGTGTTGTATTAGTGTATTGTCGAATATTGATGGGAAGTTTTAATGTATTTGGATGAACACTTACTTACATCTGTGTAAATATTGGAAGGTTTTGAACCGTTTTTATAATATATTTTTGTAGGTACAGATGTTTTTCATGGTTCACATAGACCGTCCCACACAACTGGAATCAATCAACACACCTGTGGCAATGTGGATACCCAACAAGTAATGTATTTATTTATTTGAATAAGCTTAATATCTCCATTTTCGGCTTACCATTAACTGATTCTAGCGAGCCAAGGGGAAAGCAACAACAGTTGACCAGATTTTGTCCGCGGTTAGATGAGGTGTACAGTTAACGGAAGTAGCAGTAAATGAAATGACATGAAATGGGGCTTAACACCCTACTCTTCTGCACCTGACCCGGGCTAATAGAAGACGGGCATACGTCATACAGTGTGCTATGAGGGAAATTTTGCCCGGGCAGCGACGCTACGGCCCACTCTTATATCGAATTCCAACTGCCAAGGGATCTTTTACGTGCACACGGAACCTCGGTTTTTTCGTCCCATCCGAACGACTAGGCAGCTGTCCTTGTCAGACCCTCCTTCTGTATCATGACAAGGGGAACCACGCCGGAAAATCGAGATGAACTTTCTCGGCCAATGCAGGGATCGAACACCCGACCTCCAGGCTGACGAGCCAGCGCCTTACCCACTTAGCCACCGTGATTACCGGAAGTAGCAGTAAGGGAAAGTTAAGTTGAAAAGAGAATGAATAAAAACCATAATTACTATCCCGAATTTGGGGGGTCGAGATGACAAAATTGTCGATCAGATATGGTCATTGGAGTAAACTTTCATTTAACGTAAGTAGTCAGTAGAAGAAAGTTCAAAAGAGTATGGATGCAGACCACCAAATATATCTCCATCGCCCATTTCACTTTAACGTTAACATTTTTCTCATATCCCAACGCCGATCTAGAAGTTGTTCTCAGAGGCATTTTTATTTTGTTAATTTATTTCAGATCACAAATCCGTCAGCCACATTTATCGGTGTACATTGGACATATATAGGACTGCCAGTGTTCCTTAAAGATCAAGAAAAATCTCTGGGCCCACAGTCAATTATGTTGGTGATATCATTACCCAATGCTACTGTATTAGATAAACCCTTCATCGACTGGGGTCAGCTTAAAGTTAAACAACAAGGTAACTTATTTGTTGTGGAGTTGTACAAATGTGAAAAAAATACATAACCCATAAAGGTTTTTTTCAGAAGTTTCAGCTTAAAATATAGGGCTGTGTGGGTAATCGCGAATATAGCTTATTAGAGATACATGAATATTGGGGACCTACCGCTAACCCCGTAATAAAAAAGACTGTTCGTTTTTCAGAGTTTCATTTGCTCGTAGTTGTCGACAGATGAGGAGTGGGGTTGGGTGGGGTGGGGCTTATCTAACGCGTGTCCTTTAGATAATAAGGCCTGTCATTGAGTCTAGTGGCGTGGATTCGATCTTAAGGCTGATCGACACAAGGAGTAAAGTCGCCTCCCCAAACCCGGTGTTGTCTTCGAGGTCTCAGTCGTTTCCGCCTCTCACTGGTATAGACTCTTACGTGCAATCAAATTATTGAAATAGAATTTGCCACTTTTTAATATTTTCAGTTCCAGAGTTTTTGCCAGCCGAAATTTCAACTGGCACATTTGCCGTTTGGTGTACACTACAAGAGACTGATTCGTTAAATGCAGTTGTTACCGTGACCGGTTTTATGGACGGAAGAGAGGTTCGATGATTTTGTTTACATATTTTGAAATGGACTATCTCAATCTGAGAGTTACTTGTATGATTCTGACAAATTCAAATCAAATTATGTAAAGTGTTATACATTAAAGAGCGTGTGACTCTATTTTTTCGAACTTTGAAATAGACGAAATTGGTTCTAAATGAATGTATGTAAAGTAATTGATATTCAATTTTCGATAAAAAAAAATATTGTAATTTCTAGATAGTTATTTTCGGTGAAATAGGTGTTCAGTTCAAAGTGACGGTAGTTGTTTACGCTTGCTTAGTCCTCTTGACACGTTTTATTATTTTGTCGTTTATGGGTCACCCTTTACTAATTAAATTCACATTGTCTTGTAGGATATGTTTTATTTGTTCTTTACCAAATGACACCCGAAACCATATAATACATGACTCATTTGGAGGAATTATTAGAATGGTTTGAGATCTGTATTGATAGTTCAATAATACATTGAGTTTTGGGCTTGACATAATACAAACGTTAAACTAGGATGTCAGTATATTGTAGAAAATACAGGCGTTTTCTTGGATTAATATTTAGTAGGGTTTCCTCAGTTTTTAGAAATCAAATACATCTACCGTTCTACCCAACGAAAATTATGTTTTTTGCGAGTTGTACTTTTGCCATAATTATGAGGAGAGAGAGAGAGAGAGAGAGAGAGAGAGAGAGAGAGAGAGAGAGAGAGAGAAAATTGTTTTTGTTATAAAAAGTCGGTGTTGTTGAAGTGAGAATAGGTTGTTTTTCGCGGGCTATAATTGTTACCTGGAAACAGTGCATAGCCAAAATTAGAATACTAAAATAAATTAACTATACACGTACAGAGAGACGATGTAATATTTAAAGGAGGATAACTATTGGATGTAATACGAATGTAAGGCGAAAGTTATTTTTAGTCTTTCTCCCCCTTTCCACTCTTGCATGCCATTTTTGTTGACTTTTGGTGTAGAATCGAAGAAAAAGTTTTAATAGTACATTTTCTGCCAGGTTTTGGTAAATATTCATGATTTTGAGGCAGAAGGATATAAAAATTGAGAGATGGTTAGGTTGAAATGTAGGGCGAAGGTTATTTTTAGTCTTGCTCTCCCTTTCTCTTTTCCCCCCTTTTGCATGGCAATCTTTGTTTACTTTTTGGTGTAGAATCGAAGAACAGGATTTGAAAATACATTTTCTGCCAGGTTTTGGTAAATATTCATGATTTTGAGCCAGAAGGATACAAGAGTTGCAGAGGCTGGGTAGGTTGAAATGTAGGGCCGAAAATTGCATGTTTATTTGTCTCCAGCTTGTGTATCTCACATTTTCCATGGTGAACCTCATACATGCTTTTGGGCAAGAGATTGCCACATGTTGCCCCATCTGTGGTGGAAGACAGCGTTCTACCCAACGAAAATTTTGGCTTTATGATAATTTTACCAAGTTTTATTTGATTAAGGTTGCGGGGCATGCGTATATTACCAACACAGAGAAGAGTAACCCGGATACTATGCTGGCTACAGTACGCTTCATGCAGGTAAATATTAATGCTAGATTGGAGATTTTCAAAAGGAAAAGAGAGTGAATTAATTAGCTTTAAGATAACTAGAATCTGTCCACTTAAAGGTCTTATACAAGGTTTAATATGAGATTTGGTGATTCTCTAATTCCATTAAAATAAATCCATTGTTCCGATAGCGGCGTGTCCTTTTACCTTTTCAATCCAATCCCAACTGTTATGTGTTCTTTTACGTGCACGTCAGTGTCTGTTATTAGAGACTTTTGGCAAGTGTAAATTCCTAGTCCGCATCACGTATCCGTATCGATTATGCTTGTGACATCATCAATGTGTATGTTTTTCTCAAACGTGATACGACACACGGATACGGCGATGCGTATCGAACAGCTTTCATACGGAAAAGGTCCGTATAACATCGTCATCTTTTTACCGTCTTTTTTCTACTTCTAGACGTTGAAACGTTGTGTATCCTAGAACACACAGTTGTATATTTGATGTGATTTTAACAATGATAAAGACTGGAATTTAATCGTTGTGTATGATGAGCTTTTCTGGGAATTTTCATATTTTTCCTGTCTGTCTGTCTGTCTGTCTGTCTGTCTGCATGCTGGTTGATCTACGTGCCAAATTTAGGGAGATGGGGCCTTGCAAATCTCTAAATGATGTGATTCTATATGGTAAAGGTAACACTTTCTGAAATGATACATTAGTGAAACCAAAAAATGCTGTCGTGTCGAAGTCGAATATTTTCAGAAGATTCGACTTTAAATGTTTTTTAATAGCTCAGCGACTCTCGAGCGACTTTACGCCCTCCGGGAATTTGCAGGCTATTATTAGAACTAAGCTCAGCTCGGCTACTCATACGTACGCGTGGGGGGATCTCTGCTAAAACTACATTGACACAACGTATCACGTGACAATACGGATACGTCATACGGATGGGAAACACACATTAAAACCCCCCAAGGAATCGGACTACATGTCTTATCGTCCATACCGTTTTTACGAACATTCCCCGGATTCTAATTTATTTACCTTCAATGAAGCAAATATGTTAAATTACACTCATCGGGTGAAAAAATTGAAAAAAATAGAACGCCAAGACATATTTTGATATAAACACTCAAACTGGAACCTTTAAGATATTTGTTAAATCATTTGCTTTTTAACACTAATTATTTCAATTATCATTCCGTTATATTTCAGGTATATATGAATAGTTTACAGACAATAGGTAAGACAACCGGAAGTTAAATTTCAAGAAGAATCTGAAGCATAAAATCGAATACCAATTTGTTCATGTACTAACAAACTTGATTGTTTCACTATTCACGTCGACAAAGCAAATTCAAATCTAATCGTTTATGACAGAAACCTTCACACTTGTTCACAAAAATAACAAAATCTGGTTACCTTTGTACTCAAATAATTAAAAAAAAATGTGTCCTCTCTGGCTAAGGGGATCACTGTGGCTAAGTGGGCAAAACGCTGTCTCGCTAGCCTGGAGGTCGGGTTTTCGATCCCTGCATTGGCCGAGGAAGTTCATCCATCCCGATTTTCCGGCGTGGTTCTCCTTTTAAGTGATACAGGACGGAGGGCCTGACAAGAACAGCTAACTAGTCGTTCGGATGGGACGAAAAACCGAGGTCCCGTGCACACATTGGCGTGCACGAAAAAGATCCCTTTGCAGTTGGAATTCGATATAAGAGTAGGCTATGTCGCTGTTTGGGTAAAATGGCTCTTATAGCACACTGTAGTGTGTATGCCCATCTTCATTAGCCGAACAGCAGGACGTTAAACCCCATGTCATTTCTCTCTGGCTAAGTGTACTCACTTAGTTGAAGTGTACGTGCCTGGTTACATTTGCATCACGGCCTACTACTCCCGATAAACTTTCTCGACCAACTCGGGGATCCCACCAACTACCCCAAGGTCCGCGAATCAACATCTTACTCACTGACTCACCATAGCTCTGTTTGTGTGTGTACTCGTTTGGGGTGCCTGCTCCCCTTTCAATTAGCCGACTGTCCATTAGTCTGCGCGAAGTGGATCTCAATGGCAAACTGACTTTGATCAAAAATTGGGTTAAACGTCCTACTGGGCTATAAGAAGACCATACAGTGTGCTATAAGGGCAATTTTGCCCGGGCAGCGGCGCTACAGCCTACTCTTCTATCGAATTCCAACTGCCAAGGGACCTTTTACGTGCACGCCAATTAGTACGTTGGACTTCGGGTTTTCGTCCCATCCGAACGACTAGACAGCTGGGGGCTTGAACGACAGTTGCTCTCAAACATAACCAAAGGAGGCCGAAACACCTGTTATCTCGGCTAATCTCTACATACACCAGCTAACAAAAAATCGAAATAATTAAATAATTCCCATCACCATGCATGCAAATTTTTTTCAGATTCCACCAGAAATTCAGGTGCATCATTTAAAAGAAGCAGTGTAGAAACGGGATATGAGTCATGGTTTCAGAACTTATCTATAGAATCATGTTCTAATAAAGAAAGAAATGTAGGTAAGTATAAGCAATTAGAGAGGGTGTACTAATATATCTTAATTAAATGGAATATCTATTAAGGGGCAGATTTGCCAGGTTCCTGTTAAGGAAATCTGCCATCATCTTCTTTAAATTACATACAAATTGAGCTTTTGAAAAAGAAAAATCATTGCTATAATGATGTAGATCACATTGTGATTTAATTTCATTGATGCAAGGCATAACCCACCCCCTTCACTGGATCTGCCCCTGCCATTTTACATTTTATACACGCGTCGGAGACATTGACTTATTGCTATTCTGACTGGAGCGCAGAAGCATTGTTCGGCAACGAATTACGTATTACTATTAAACTTTTGGTTTATATTTTCGCGTTAGAAATAATCTAATCATTTCTAACGTTAAGCGCGCGGTATAACTTATGAGAAAAAAAGTTTAAGAGAGAAATTTCCTATTTTTTGGAACATTAAAAGCGACTACTGAAAAGCACACAGCCGTTTCAAATATGATTGCAGTATATTAACTTATTTTGTATTATGTTCAAACATTCAGTGCTTTAAAATTTTATTGCAATTTCCAATCTAAAATCGTTTGTGGATCCGCCGTGTTTAGATACTTCCGCATATATTATGTTCATCAAGTCTTCTCATTACAAATGACGCTCGATACCATGACGTCGGTAACTGGTTCTGAATAGTTTCATGTATAATAACAGAAACCATATTATTACGCTATTTATAAGATAATAACATCAAAATTGATGGAAATGAATTATCCAACATTGAACTCGTATTGTTATATGCCCGCGATTGCGGATTGATTTGCTACACTTGTTCACTACACATGCATTTCTTTCAGACACAACCACGTCATATCCCGTGTCAGTGATACCATCTAATGTGCAAGAAAATGCATCAAGTATGTCACGTAGTAAAATAGCACATAAAGACTCTCAGAATACCTTGCCATCAGAGCTGGATACATTTCACAGAACGGCTTCAAATAACACCTTAAAGAGCTTTAAATGGAGTCAGGGAGCGCAGGAAGATTTTAATGAAAAGGACGGCAGCTCTAATTCCAAAGATGAATACAAGGATACACAAGAAATCCACGAAGAAGTCCGGCGTAACTCGACAGGCGTATACAACAGTTGGTACGACATGCATCATCGTTACAGAGCATCCGGAACCATGCGGCGATTGAGCCACAGAAGGCGATCATCAGACATCATGCTTAGTGATTCCAGTTTTGACGAAAAGTTCGTGAAGGTTCCCAAAGTTCCAAAAAATTCCAGATTGCGAAAAAGGTCGTTTTTAGCTATTAGAGCATTTCAAGAAAAGTGTGCCATGACGGAAAAGGAAAGAACGGAATCCTATCATTCTTTGAGCGACTTTCTGCCACCACTGGTTCAAAGAGGAAGAATTGGAACTTCATCATCTATCTGCAGTGAGTATTACATTAATGTCACTGATCGTCATTTCTATTTGTCGGTGTGAGTGGGGGTGCGGGTGCGGGTGCGGGTGCGGGGCTGAATGGTTTGAGCGTGCACACTTGATCATAAGGTCTGTCATCGAGGTAAGTGATATGGGATCGATTGCCCGATTGTCAAAGGGTGTAGGGTAGGGTGTAAATCTTCGTGGGTTTTCTTCAGTTTCTCTTCCACTGCGAAATAACCCTGAATACTGAAAGGGGTTTTAACAACGTTTGGACTGCTATGCAGTTTAGAGATTTAACTTGAACACAATCTTGAAGTGACCAATTAAACCTTGCGTTGCTTTATACAAATGTCAGCTTGGAAAGTTTATATGGGTTAAATTAAAAGTTTGAACGGCAAACCCTGTGTTAGTATTTACAGAATGTCAGTTTTACCAGGCGTAGGCAGTTGTACTTAAAGATGCATTATGTCAGATCATGATAAAGAGCTGAAAGTAGTCGCTATAATAATTAAACAAATAGATAATGAAAAGAAAATATATTGACAATTTCAGTCAAATCTCACCATTGCTATCTTTATTATGATAATGAACCAAATCTCGATCATCTATTTCTAAATTAAATAATTAACTGCCAATCTGTTGAAAATCTAGGACATCCGATGACATCGAGTGTTGATTATTACCTTGGCAAGTTAATAAAATGCCCAATTAATGATTTATCTAACAATTAAGGCCTACAGGAAGAGCTGCAATATGCTGGTTTAGAGACAAAATTTAACACAGACGGAGCCGCTACGACCTACTCTTAATTTGGATTCCATCTGTCAAGGATTCTTTTATGTAGGATCTTGGTTCGTGAACGACCAGACACCTTTCCTTGTTACACCCTTTGCCCTGCACTTGTGTATAAGCTTGGTAACGACTTGTGAAATCTGGTTGAAACTTGACAGTGAAATAAACCATAGTAATTGTCTTTCCATAAATGTGTTTTTTTGATTATGTTCCAATTTCTAAATGCCATTCAAAGATCAGGACTGTTCATGTATTCAATACTTCATTTCAGATCATCCAGTGTTAAATAAACAGCGCAATACAGCAGATACACTCACGAGCATGGCGGATCATCATTTATCTACGCCATATACAAGTGACGAGGAATCATTCACGGTTAATCGATCTATTTCTATCCGATCAACTATTATATTAGATGATGTGGAGTCAGATGATCAATCGTATCACTAGCGCTATCCTGCATTTAAACTTAAAGAACGTTTTAAACTTAATATATTCATTCATTTTCACAACAATCGCGCCATCAGTGCATATTTGGGCCTGTATTCTTAAACATACATTATGCAAGAGCTAAATCTGCCTATTGTAAGTCTTTCTTTAGGCCTGAAATGTTATATAAAATATTAATTGGACATTAATTAACTGATCCAGACCATAATAAACTTTCGATCTCTAGACTAGCCTTCGATGTTGCTGCTTAACGCTCATTGATTATTAAATTAAAAATGGGTAATCGAGACTATGCTGTTTATCTTACAGATTTTAGTAATGATGATCGAGGCTATGCGGAAATTTCAACCGCTTAGTTCTCGGCTCATTGTGGATCAATTTGACTGAAAATTTTAGCATATTTCCCATAATGTATCTTTAATAAGATCAAAGGGAAAAAATATCTGTGCTTAAGATAATCCGACTCATCCTATCATCGGACCGTTCGACTCTATTTTGTGGGGCAAAGAAACTGTAATCGCAGGTACAATAACGTTAGTACCATCAGCCAATATTTTGTGGATTTGAAACACAGCATGTGTGTGGAATCCTGTTATCTCTGTATATATGCCTTTCCGTATAATAAATATATTTAGACGAAAATAGTTTATTTTGTTATCAATAAGATCCCCATTATGCCATATTTGATTTGATGCCACCCCATAACTATCTCATAAATTTAAACAGTGAACTAAATTTGATGTGCATTGCATTTTGCGGGTATCAAGTCAAATCCTCGTCCGATGTATAAACGGAAAAAAGATTTCCGTCCCATTCTACCAACCAGAAAGGTATTATGTTAGAAACCAAGAACCAAGATTGAAAATCGTCTAGAAGAGCGGCTTCTCTATCTATTCCTCGTCTCAGTTTCTTGCCCCATCCGAAAGGCTGGACAACACTTTCCTTGCTCCGACTTCCCGAGCACCTTGCTCGTATAAGGGATACGGTAAAAAGTTAACGGGTGGGTCTCTTTCCTTGCCCGTCCCGAACTTTGAATTAACCTTGCGTGAAAAATTACAAAAGGTCCTTCAGGATTCAGGATTGGAGTTCCTTGGGATCCGGGAGAATTTAGTAAAGCACTCGACTACCTAAACCTTCTGATACACATTTGATAGTGACCGTGATACAACCCGGAACCGGTTGGAACTATTTGCAATCACAGACCAAAGTAATCAGTTCAAATGTACACCGATTAGAAATTTGGGTCAATATATTAAAGATCACCACTCCCTTATAACACCTGGGGAAAACAATCAGTACATGACCTAGATAGATTGAATTTCGACAGACCAGCAAATCGATAGCAGTATAAGTATCTGTAACAGTTTTATACCACCTGTATTTCATGATTAACACGTCGGCAACAGCGAAAAGGTGTGTCAGTTTCACCACTCACCCATGTTTTATTCCATCATTAACAGACTAGTAACAGTAAGATTTATTTTATTCCATGATTAATTCACATCGGTAACAGTAAGTATTTGTAACAGTTCTACCTCTCATCTCTGTGCTTGGGTTCATTGTGTGGTGTTGTGTTGTGTGACGTAAACATGAAAATCATAGCAAGTACCCTGATTATTTGTTTCATTTCCCTCCGCGACCTGGATCGAGCTCAGTCAGATCATATTGAAATGAAAATGAAATTAAATCGGGTTTAACATCGCACTGTTCGGCTCTAACTGGCTAATGAAGGCGACCATACGCCATACAGTGTGCTCTGAGGGAAATTTTACCCGGACAGCGTAAATCGATATCGATTTCCAACTGCCATGGGATTATGGCAAGTATCTTCATGGATTATAGACCATGATTGTACGAACACTCACATTCCATTATGATGTTACTTTAAATGCACGATTATAACCCAAAGATCTCGCAATTTTTCGATATGCACGCATACCTTGACTTCCTGGATTAAGACCCCCAATTGTACGAGGTCACACTTTTTATCCACAGATCTCAGATCCTCGGTATTTGCGCATATCGGATCGTAACTTACTAAATTGTGACTACTGGTAGTACGAAAATCGCATTTTTAGCATATGGACTCACTATATGTCTCAATGTTATCCGATTTTAAAAAACACTCACAAATATCACCATTACACCGGTTGAAATTGTCAGACAAAAAGGCCGCTGCACATGCGCAAATAATGTAAATGTTTGTTATACCAAGGTTGTTTACCCTCTAGAAATATAGATGAAACTTAAAACATATGTTTACATCCGAAAGATCTCAACTCTTTTCGGTTCATTACTTCGTGGGTTATGTGCCCTGACTGTACAAAAAAATCGTGTTTTCAGCTTGTTGTACCCTTTACGGCTTACAATTTATATCCGATTTAAAAACCTGAAAATCAAACTGAAACTGCCTGACAAAATGGCCATTTCGGTCACAATTTTATCTGGGTTCCCTGCGTGCGTATCGGGTCGTAACTTCCTGGATTATGGCCCATTTTTACATAGAACTTTGTCACATTCCTTCATCACCCATGAGTTATGTACCAAAAGGACATAACAAACACTATTGAAAACGTCCAATATAATATAATGTCAAATCTAGCAAAGTTCCATGTAAAAATCACTTTGTCACATTCGGCACCATTTCTTATATCTGTAACACTACAGATAACAGACCATCAGCATAGGTGGTAGATCTTTTATTGAGAACATGGAATAGACATAGATCGGAAGGAGCTCTATTCAAGTCTGACTTACTGTCAGTTAATTCTGGCTTTATAAAGCATACGGCCATTCAGAATAATGATACATGACAGATCAACTTATTTGGAATTGAGAGTATAGTTTCTATAACTGCACTGCATCTTTCCTTTAATGTCGCGAAGTTCTGCCGAGTGTTAAACACATATATCATGTGTAGGTTATAAATAACATATAAATAAATAAGATATTTAATGAGATCGTGCCTTTTGTCAAAACGAGCAGAGGTCATTCGTGTGTTGCCCGTAAATAACATATTGAACACATTAGCAGAAGTTATATATAGTTGAAAACGTCCAATATAATATAATGTCAAATCTAGCAAAGTTCTATGTAAAACTTACTTTGTCACACCCATAGTTGGGCAGAAAACGTTTTGTACACATTTAAAATGTCTTCAATTCTCACACTTCTTTGTACTAGGTCCAAAAATTGAGTCTTGGGGGCCTATGACTGTCTGTATCAACAAACCTCTACACGCAACTGTTAACAATACGTCCGTTTGGTTTCAGATGTTATCTGTGTTACTTCTATTGTTATATCTTTACGAAACGCACGCAGCCAACTGTGCATGTGCTACCTACGAACTACATGTAAGAAATGGAGCAGGAACGAGCCATACATTGTTAGGAAGCTTGCACGCTGGCGACTGTGTACCTTCTAAAGATCAACAAATATCAGATGATGGGTATACCTGGGCTAAAATAGACTTCAATGGTCAGGTTAGTTTTGGACAAACATTTGTTTAGAGTTGACACTCACCCCACCTTCCACTCCCTCGAAAGATTAACTCCAATTTTAAAGTTTTTAAATCCATGCTCTACCCAACGATATCGAAATATCTCCCCGTAACTTAGTGGCATGCCCTATGCCTTTGAAGAACACTTGGTAGGCTACACATCCATGTTCTTCTCACCGATATCGAAATATATCTCCATAGTATTGGCAAGGCGCATGCTTTTGGAGGACACTTGGTAGAACTATATTCTATTATAATGATTTCACATATTCCACTAGAACTCTAAGTTGTATGATTTAAAACACAATCAATGATTTGTAATACATCCATGAGTTATCCCCCTTTAAATACTTTCAGGTTGCTTGGGCAGCAACAAATTGGCTGAACATTCATCCTTGTGGCGGAGGTAGGAATTTGGCCGTTTCAATCATTTAATATTCTATTTTCATTCTTTCTTATCCACTGTTTGTTTATAAAGGGTGTGTAATTGTAGATTTGTTGTCCGGTTTTGTATGGATGGATAACATTGAATTTTACGAGAAACAAATTGTGGTCTGATTATCCGCTTTTTTCTTTAAAAAAGAAGAGTTATTTGCCTTTACCAAGAAGTTCAAATGATATATCATACGGCCAAAAGCAACTGAAATGGGTATTGACTAGGTCAATGAGAGAGAGAGAGAGATGGGGTTTAACGTCCACGCGACACAAACTAGGTCATTTTGGGACTAACATATGGTTTCAATTTTATTACAATAATTCACTTGCGCGTAGGGGTCTTTAGCAGTGTGAGAAAACCGGAGTGCCCAGAGGAAACCCACGAGGTAGAGAAGGCGCTCCTATCTCCATGCCACAAACGCTCACACCAGGGATCGAAACCACAGCCGCAAGCGAGAGGTCACCGACCGCTAGAGGTCTAACCGCGGCACTCTAGACCACTAAGCCATCCCAACCCCCCCGAATAGGCCAATGAAAACGGGTATAAGCCATATCGGATTTTATGGGGACAATTTCATTTCGAATTCCAACTGTCAAGGTTTCTTTTTCGTGTATGCCAATGACTACACGGGACATCGTTATTTCTAATCCGCACGACTTGAGAATGTCCTTGCCAAGCGGCCTGCATAGGGATAACACGCCGCAGCTACCCCTTGTCATGTACAATAGAACCTATGCCATTTGACTCTATAGCAGAACTTATGTAATAATTTAACACGCGTGCGCGTTTAACATTCGTCCCCACAAAAATGCATAGGTTCTCGTGTACGTGACTAGGAGTAGCGCCACAAAAATCTTGTGTAACTGTCCCTATTGATGTGTTGTAGACTCATCGACTCAGCAATTAGCTGGATGTCCAAGAATTATTTCAAGATCAGAATGGGGAGCTCGCCCCGCAAATTACGTCATTGGACATCTCCCTGGAGTTCCAACATATGTTTTTATTCATCATGGCGCCACCACAGGATGTACATCTGAGACTTCCTGCAAACAAAAAGTTCGAGAATACCAAAACTATCATATGGATGGTCACAGTAAGTGAAGATTATATTTGTTCCTTACTAAAATATCTGGTTGTTTAACATGGACTCACCGCCAAGAAGGAAGGAAAGGTTAAACAAAATGTTATATATTTTTTAAAGAGCATTTATTTCCACGCAGAGGGAGGAATCCATGTCCAGTACAAACTGAAAATCGAAATCACTCTACGAGAGAGAGAGAGAGAGAGAGAGAGAGAGAGAGAGAGAGAGAGAGAGAGAGAGAGAGAGATGGGCGTTGAACGTCCACTTCACACAAACTAGGTCATTTCGGGACTAGAATAGGGTTTGATTTTATTTCAATAATTCGCTTGCGCGTAGGGGTCTTTAGCAGTGGGAGCAACCCGGAGGACCCGGAGGTTGGACTGTGACGCTACTCCTTGTCACGTACAACCGGGGATTCTCAACCACGCCAGTTCACCTAGTGACGCTTTATGATACAGCGGACCATCTGTTCTAAAACTACACCACATGAATCAATTACTGACCCAATACTCCACAGCGCTGTTTTAACACCAATGTTGATATTCGGAAGATTACCTCATCTCCAGTTCAACGCATTACTCTGGGTTTTGATATTTACTTCGAATACTTTATGTTACAGAATGGCCAGATATAGGGTATACATTTGTAATTGGCGAAGATGGCAATGTATACGAGGCGCGAGGTTGGGACATTATAGGAGCACATACATACAACTATAATTATAATGGTCTTGGTAAGTAGTAATCAAATGCAGATTCACCTACTTTTCTCCACCAACTGGGCGAAGGGAGCCGAGCGGTGTGCTACATGGGAAATTCTGCCTGGACTTATCTCCAAATCGAAGTGCCAACGATTCCTTACTTGCGAGACAATAGTTACGCATGACCTTGATTTTTCTTACCACTTGAACGACTATACATCGTTTCTGGCCTAAATAATCACATCCTTCTTAAAGATCTCGGCATTACGTTAGTGTGGTCACGTATCGAACTGAGATATGTTTTACGTTTTAACCCAGTTATTTTAAGATATATTTCCCCAGGCAGTCGCGTGCCTAAACACGCAACAATTGATTGGAATCATATTCAACTCGACACAAACTAGGTCACTTCGGGACGAACATATGCTGCAATTTTATTTCAATAATTCGCTTGCGCGTAGGGGTCTTTTGCAGTGGGAGGAAACCGGAGCACCAGGGGAAAACCGACGAGTTCGCACAGGCGACCATACTCCTTGCCACCTACAACTGGCGAATCGAAAACATGCTCAGCTGTCTTAATCGCAGACCTTATGATTCAGCACGCACGTGCTACACCCCACCCCCGACCCCTTAAAAATATTTTCATATAAAACAATTAAAAAACCACTTTTCTAGCACCGACTGGGCTAATGAAGACGGACGGGCAGACGACATACAGCGTGGTTTAAGGGAAATTATGCACGGAAAGTGGCACAACAACAATATTATTTCGAATTCCAACTGTTAAGGACTGTTCGTTCTTTTCGGGATCGCTTGATCGACTGCACCTCTGGTGAAATAACGCCGGAAAATCCCGAGAAATTGTCTCGTCCAACATCGTGGGCAAACCCGAGATCTCCAAATTAATGGGCCAGTGTCAGGCCCTCCGTTCTGCATCACTGACAAGGGGAAACCAATCTCGGCCAATGCAGGGATCGAACACCTGACCCCCAGGATAGCGAGCCAGCGGATATTTATTTCGAATACTTTATGTTACAGAATGGCCAGTTACATATTACTGTTTCAATAAACAAATGTCTTGTGACTTATAATCGGAAAAACTCTATTCAACTTCAAATCTAAAAATACCACCATTATCGCGAACAGTCGTTTGACGTTTTAGAATTCCCTGATTAGCCAACTAATCATTTTTAGTTTGTAATCCGACGTATCAGGAGTGCATTTTTTACATCAATATTGACTCAGAATTATTGAAATAAAATTGAACCATATGTTAGTCACGAAATGACCTAGTTTGTGTCGAGTGGACGTTAAACCCCATTTCTCTCTCTCTCTATAACGTGGCTAAGTAGGTAAGAAGCTGGCTCGGGTCGGGTGTTCGATTCTTGCATTGACCAAGAAAGTTCATCTCGATTTTCCGGCGTGGTTTCTCACCTTGTCAGTGATGCAGGACGGAGGGCCTGACAAGGATGGGACGAAAAACCGAGGTCTCGTGGCAGTTGGAATTCGATATAAGAGTAGACCGTAGCGCCGCTACCCGGGGAAAATTTCCCTCATAGAACACTGTGTGACGTATGCCCGTCTTCATTAACCAAGTTTAGAAGCAGGACAGCAGGACGTTAAACCCCATTTCATATTATTTTATAACCCTTTATTGTGTTTAACTTCAGGATTCTGTATCATTGGTGATTTTACAAGCCGTTTACCAAATACCGTCGCTTTAAATGCTGTGAAACAACTCATAGATTGTGGTGTTAAAAACGGGAAAATTTCCACAAGCTATATACTCCGTGGACATCGAGATGTAAATCCGACAGCTTGTCCTGGAGAGAAATTGGAAGCTTTGATCAAATCCTGGCCTCACTATTGAAACCAAAGTTTAAACACGTTTTTTTAAAAAGAGGTTATTTGTAACCACGGTGTTTACGATTAAAGATTGCCTCGTAAACACTGTATTAATGAATGACGATTATCTCTTAAATACGTTTGAAGCATTCGTCACCTAACCCTATCTAGCGAGAGACAGAGGGTGAATTTGGGTTTAACGGCCACTCGACCTAAACGAGATAATTTCGGGACTAACATATGGTTTAATTTTATTCCAATTATTCGCTTGCGCGTAGGGGTCTTTAGGAGTGGGAGAAAACCGGAGGACCCAGAGAAAACACAGGCGACCCTACTCCTTGTCACGTACAACCGGAGATTCTGACGTACAACCGGAGATTCGAAACCACGCCAGTTGACTCAATGACAGGCTTTATGATACAGCGCGCACCTGTTTTCCATTCAGCCATCCAACCCCCAAGCTATCTAGCCCAAATGCAAATCGCATAAGTTACCCTAATCCTAAATACTGCATCTTCAATAGAAGGCTTGATCTCGCCTTAACTATGTTGTAAAACTCGCGGACGTTGCTTAAGGAACATAAAATACTGTGGCTATGAATAACATGGTTCCTAATTAGTTAAGGCAAAAAAGTACTTTATTAATAAACAGTAATCTTCCGAAATTCAAATACGTTCAAAAATCTTTTCATAATCTGTAATGACAAGCGAACAATATTTTCTGATTTCTTTTTATTTTTATTTGGGTAGCGTGGTTGTTGATTCATTTATAATAGAATTCAACAGTAATAAAAGTATGACGCGGATGACATTTTTTATATCCGAAAATCACGATATGAACTGGGTAATTTCAATCTTAAAGAAAATAATCTCCTTTGTCGTTATCTTCTGTCTTCTTTGGTTGTTGTCATAAGCATGCTTTTGATTGATAACTTTGCATCCTACGCTTAATGGGGGATGGGGGGGGGAAGTGGGCTAACGAGGGTACTTTAGATCATAAGGTCTGTCATCGAGTCAAGTGGCGTGGTTTCGATTTCACCCGTGTACGAGACAATGAGATGTTTCTTCTGTTCAATCTCTTGGGTTTCTGCATGTCCTCTGGTTCCCTCTATTGCTAAAGACCCCTACGCGAAAGCGTATAATTGACGTCAAATTTTTATCCTTCATCGTCAATATTCACTCATGGTTCGATAACAACCGTTTTCCCAATATTACTCCCTCGTTGCTATAATAGAAACAGTTTAATTTCAGATTTAAGAAAGTTTTATTTTTTATTTTGTACTTTTGGATTTATATTTGGGTCCTTATCTACTTTTGCATCCAAATTGTCACGTTATTAAGTAAGAGAATCTACTCCTCAATTTATCCCCTTTAAAGGGACAATCCCGATTTAAACAGAGCCTCAAAAATAAAAGTCAGAGTAGGTATGAAATTTAAGCGCCAAAATATCGAAGAATGGTGTATTTACCTTGTCTCAAATTTTCAGCTCAAAATATTGAGTCGTTTGGGCGTGAACGTCAAAACTGCTTATCCGGACACGTAACCCTTTTAAGAATTCGGATCCATTTTTTCGTTGATGACCTGATAATCGACTCCCGTTTATTGAGAGGTCTATATAGTGAATGACCCATAAACTGTACTTGATATCGAAAGGTAAATTTCACCTACACATTTTTTTTTTATGAAATAAGAGTCTGGTTTTACGTAGACACCGCAGAATACAGCTTGGGACACCGGCTTCCTTTCCAGATGAAGATTGACGGGTTTAAGTTTAAGCGATTTGAACACAAAATTAAACAGTTTTATTCTCAAAAAAATTATAGGGATTAGCCCTTTAAAAGGCTGGATACAGTGCTTTCTGTGCGCCCCCTAAGCTTACGTTTATCTTTGTGAGGACTTATTTCTCATGCCTACACACTTTTAGCATTTTCGAAAATTTGCTACATTTGTATGTAGGAATGATGATCATAAGATATTTCGGATTAGACAATCGAATGTATAGTTTAATTAGATCTACAAAAGTAACCTACAGAATCTGAAATCAAAAGTTAATCTGGACCCATGGGTAAGACGCTGACTCACTCACCAGGAGCTGCCTAGTTCGATCTCAGTGTTGGCCGGGACTTTACAGCCAGGTTTCTGCATTTAGGTGACGCAAGATGGATGCCCTTACAAGGAACTGCGTCTAGTTCTTCGGATGTGACAAAAAAATCGGTGTCTATATACACGTTATCGTGCACGTATCCATAATACTCTTAACTATAACAGGCCATTGCTTCTTAACTTCATTTTAGCTAAAGGAAATAGGCTTTTACGACTCGTCAACGGTATTTACATAGAGTGATTATGGATTAGACAAATAATACAACATAGAGGTTGCTTACACAATTAAAGGATTCCCCCAGGACAAATTCTGTCACCAACATTGTTTATGGATGGACAGACGTTGTCTTGAAACTGACAATGTCATGTTGTGGTGTGATGTCTTCGGCGTGATGAGTTGTGACGGGTTGTCATAATGACACTCGTGTTTGTTAATGACACTAGTCGAATATGATATGTTTACCCCTGGATAAATTAGTGATATTATAAATATAATGGTAGTAGTTATTACATTATTTTCAAAAGTGACAGTATGTTTACGTAAACCCAATTTTCCAGGTTAGCAGGATGGGCTATATCTTGAGACAAATATACGCACACAAAAAGCACAGCGGAAGTTGTTTAATGAACTCCACAGACTAAAAAACGGAATTGAGTTGGCCGCTAGAAACCGTATCACAAACGACACGATGGAGCCTTTGATTTACGGATGTTTCGGCATTTTGTTTTCTATATCCCCTGCCAACCTTAAATTGGATTCATTTGAGAGGAAACCAGAGGTCACGGCCAAAATCCACCAAGGTGTGACAGGCGACCCTACTTTTAATCACGTACAATCTTGGTCTGGAACTGATAAACCAACAACATTGCCCTCTAGCAAAATGGGAATTAAGGGATGGCATAGTGGTCTAAAGTGCCTCGCGGCTGTGGTTTCGATCCCTGGTGTGAGCGTATGTAGCATGGAGATAGGGGCGCCTTCTTAACCTCCTGGGTTTCCTCTGGGCACTCCGGTTTCCTCCCACTGCTAAAGACACCTACGCGCAAGCGAATTATTGAAATAAAGTTCAACCATATGTTAGTCCCGAAATGACCTAGTTTGTGTCGATTTGACGTTAAACCCCATTTCTCTCTTTCTCTCACTAGATACAGATTCCTTCTAGTTGACCACCTGTATCGGTGGATAGCTGACAAAGGGCCAGTGATAGATTCAAATTCAATTTCTTTCGCTTTCTGATTGGATACACAATAACATGTATTTATGGAAACAGCTTCTTATTTTTGAGGAGACGTTTAGAGATGTCGTCTAAATAAACAGTTTGATAACATTGTGAGAATGCTCTTCGAAACGTCGCCAAAATAAATAAGTAGCTGTTTTCCCATACTAGATTGATAACTTCTTTGAGCGGCATTTAGAAATTGACATACTTTATAAACATATAAAACATTATATGACTATTTTAATTAAAGCGACGTTTCGTTGAGGGTTCTTATTTAAATAAATAGCTGTTTTCCCTAAGTATGTATTATTGTGCCTTGCACTATCCAGTTACTAAATGCCCCTGCAAGTTCGGGTAGGCCTCTAACGGCCCTTTCTCCAAAAGACACCCATCCATAAGTTCAGGAACGCCTCTAACGGCTAATATGTTACGGCCAATCCTTGGTTAGTTTTTGCCTTGTCTACCTTTTATAACTAAAACAGACTGTTCGTGTCGCGGACCGTCTTAAATGCATGCGTAGGTCTATTGTAAACTGCAAAGGCAAGACCAAAGCTACTTGGCAAAAGGGCATCCAATTTGACAGCGTGTAGTATACTGGCTCTTGTGAGTGATGTATGGTGTTATTCTTTCGCTAAAATGTTCCTTTAAATTTCCTTGTACGGACATTCACAGGGACTGGCACGCGATCGTTAGCCGTAAAAGTTTACCATTGATCAGTAAAACTGACAGGCATTTCGAATATTTTTCCGACAAAGAGCTGTTACAGGCGTTACTGAACGTACAGATCGAGTACGAATAGCCTGGAGGTCGCTTGTCAGTCCCTGTGAATGTCCGTACAAGGAAATTTAAAGGAAATGTTGCCGAGCGGGGTAGTTACCGTGGACAATACTGGGATTTAATCCCTGAATGTTAATGATTCTTTTAAATGCATGCCAAAGTGTACATGTGACCTGGGTTTGCGTACCAATCTTACGACTAGACACCGTCAATGCCTTCTTCACTGATCCACCGAGGCATCACACCACCCCTTCATATGTTGTACATGGGATATTTTATTATATTATATAACCGTAGGAAATCCGAATGATGTCTTTACGATACCGCTTGTAACATATAGTCATGAGATTGAACTTGTGGATGGCCCAGGTGACAGGCGTTCCATCAGTACCATTGGACATATGCATACAACATTCTATTTTGTTTCTGTGTCTAGACTATGGTGTTGACTTACTAACCGGGAAATCCCGACTTCCTAAAACAAGTATCTGGTCTTTCGGATTTGACGGCAATCTGAGGTCCACCGGCGTGAAGGCGGAAACACCCCGGGCCGGACAAATCTTCGTTCATAGTTCACTGCATGGCCCAGCCAGGTCCATGCAGATATGTTAAATATCTTTCCCTTTCTAGATCTCGGTACGATGGCGAACCGGAGACAAACACAAATATTTATTTTCATTTATTCATGAAAAATCCAACCATCATATTAAATATCACCATGTATATACAATATTTCTTTAACATAACGATATGTAATGTACTCATTGTAAAAAAAACCTAAAATAAAAAAAACACAAACAAACAATGTTCACATCTAATCGATCTAAAGTCATGAAACAAGTGACATTTAAAAAGCCGGGCTGTTTTGTATACTTGGATTTGTAGATGCTGCTGCATTCGGCATCACTGACCGTTGTCGCTGCATCATTTGTTGTTTCTGCATAATAATCATTGGTAACATAGCCATCAATTTGTCGTTACCGGAGGTCATAGCAGCAAGGACCATTGGGTCCATCATACCTCCCATACCTCCCATTCCACCCAGCGCCATAAGTAACGGCGCATTTTCCCCCATTTTTTTAAGCATGGTTAGTTTCATCATCGTATTCATCATATGATTCCCAGGTCCACCTGCACCAGCTGGTCCGCCCGGCTGTGGCGGAGCGAGTGCTGACATTAAAGCTAGATTACGCATGCTGCCGCCTCCGCCACCATTCATCAGTGCCAAAGCCATTGGATTCATAAATGCTGAAATTGAAAAATCAAAATATAAGTATTACTTTATTTCTAGATACACTAACTGGATTTTTATATATTGTGTAATTCTTTTGTTGGTTGTGATAAAAAGCTCGCGCATTAAGGAACGGGGCTATAAACACAGTATTTTGTTATTATCGTGAGAAAAAAAGGAGTTTAACGTCCGTGCTGTGTAGAACCCGTGTTTGACAAGGCACACGCATGAATCGAACCCAGGGTATGTTTAGTCGTGAATCAATTGGTCCAGTTTACTAGCTTAATAGTGTAGCAGCTATCGGCATAATATAGATAAACAGTTCAAATGTGGATAATAGTGTCAAAATTTGCATTGGAATAAATACCACCTGAGGACTACTCGTTTGAAAAGGCCCATTAGCCAAACGAAAATCAAAGATGGTGGCCATTTTCAAGATGGTCGACTTTCATGCAATGGAATATAATTTTTTGCTATAAAGTCACACATATTTCACACACTCTTTTTTATTGATCATTTACACATATTTAAATCTTATCTATCTTATCCTAGTTCAATTACCATTTTGCATATAAATCAAGGGCCATAACCCAAGAAGTTGCGGTTTGATGCAATCTAATATTGACTTCCCCGAGATCTTTTGATCCTGAATGTATATTTTAAGTTTCATCTAAATAGGACCAACAATTATCGCCCTATAGAGAGTCTACAAAATTTGCGCAATACACAAAGGGCATAACGTAAGAAGACGCTGCCTATCTGAATCGGATCACAACATGTAGGCTCTGGAGAGCTCAAAACCTTCGTAGATATTTCACAATAATACGTATATGGTATGACCCATAATTGCACCGATCCGAGATATGCGAGACATAAACAGATAAACACTGTGACCTGTAGATTGTCCACAAACAAATGTCCACAAACGGACGTGAATTTTCTTATCACAACATATAGCCCAATTCCTCCACTTTGTTTCAGTGTAAGAACTAAAATCCACTTCCAATGAGAGTGAAATCGCAGACAAAGGGTTTGCCGTAGGGTGTTTCACATATACGCTTTTCTGCGAAACCACCGTACGTGGAAGCTGACGGTCAGCGCGAGGAAATGATCTGTACTGCCTTTGAGAACAAAAAAGACAATTTTCAACTAACCATTACTAAGGCCAACGACTGCGAACAATCCAGCGAGAAGTACTGCTAAAGTCATGATGTTTTTTTTAAATAGTATCTGAAAATAAACAAATATTATATCATTTAAATACCGAAAAAACTTTGGTTGTATTATATATCAGATATACTCAACAGTTACCATGCACTAATGAGAAAAAAAAGCCGATGGATGATTTAAATGACGACAATTAATGACGTCAAACAGAAACAAAAAGATGCATAATGTAAGAGCTAATTCTATCTCTTACACGACTTTCTTTTGGCTGGCAAGCACATGATCAACTCTCTAGACAATCCGAGCCTCGTGATGTTTAATGGACTGGAACATGATCGCCATATAATAATTTAATTTAATAATTTAATTTAAATGTTTACTATTGTAACAAATGCAGCCATTTAAACCGAGTTATTCTTATCAAAACTTACAACATTCATAACTTCAAACAGAATAAAGCAATTTTCAATTTATTCCCTTTTCATTATCTATTTTTAAACTATTATAGCACGAATTGTCAGCTCTTTATCCAAATCTTACATAATGCAACTGGCACAGAGACAGGGTAAGCGAGAAATGGGGTTTAACGCCCACTCGACACAAAGTAGGTCATTTCGGGACTAACATATGGTTTAATTTCAATCCAAGAATTTGGGATTAAAGATGTTGGACAGGCGACCCTACTCCTTACCACGTACAACTGGGGATTCGAACCTACGCCAGTTGACTAAATGACAGGTATTATGATATAGCGTACATAGTCTGGAGGCTCAGTGCGGAGGGGTGTCCATCAAATGGGCACAAAACCAGACCCAACTTTTCTAGAGTAAAATTTTGGGTATTTTCAAGATACAAGAATGGCTGCGCATTCACTTTCAGTGCTAATGAACTCATTTGACCTTTGACCTCGAATATCTCGCAAACGCCCAACGGCGGACTGATTACCACCCATCGTCGTATTATACGCAAAATTTTACTCTAGAAAAGTTGAGTCTGGTTTTTCGCCCTGCATTGAGCCTCCGGTCTAACACGTGCTCACCATTCGGCCATCAAACCTCCCCCTACAGAGACAGACCTTTCCTAACACTATATAGTATGTTTAATCCCGACCTCTGGCTGTTCCGTTAAACAAGGTCGCGGCTGGTCCTTGGTCCCTATTCATCCATTGAAATACATTATTGTACACAAAACCAGGTTAGACTAGGAAATTCCCACACGCTACTTATGGGTTAGGAGTAGGTAACCACAATCCTAAATACATAATAGTTTAGTGATAGGAATAGGAGTAGGTTACCCTAATCCTAAATTCCCAAATAGTTTAGTAATAGGAATAGGAGTAAGTAACCTTAATCCTAAATTCCCAAATGCCGCGTTAAGACTCCAAAGGGGATAGTGGTAATAGTTGAAGTATGAGTAGGTACCCCGAATCCTCAATTCCCATACGCCGTGTAAGACTAAAAAGAATAATGGTGATAGGAATGGGAGTAGGTAACCCATATCCTAAATTCTCCCAAACCGTGTTATGACTCCAAAGGGGATAGTGATACTCCCTTAACCTAAACGCCGTGTTAGGACTCCACGAGAAGAGAGACTATGAGAGAGAGAGAGAGAGAGAGAGAGAGAGATAGAGAGAGAGAGAGAGAGATGTTTAATATCCACTCGGTACAAATTAGGCCATTTTGGGACGAACCTATGGTTCAATCTTATTTCAATAATTTAGCAGAGGGTGGAAAAGTGAATACCCTACTCCTTGTCACGTACAAGTGGGGAATCGAAACCACGCTACCGCACTCATCGATAGAGGTTACGACGCAACGCGCACGCTTTAACCATTCGGTCATCCACCCCCTGTATCTGAACTCGGGCTTCATTCCAGTGTTTGCCGAGAAGGATCCTCGAGGTTTTCCGATGTGGCGTTCCCATGGCATGGCACGGAACAGCGTACAATCGTTAGAATGAGACGAAAATCATATAAATGTACATATTGACAGGTAGAAGACCCCTTAGACGATGGAATCAATATAAGAGTAGGTCGTAGCGCCGCTGTCCGGGCAAAGTACTGTGTCAATCTGTTTTACAGAGAATAATTGAGAATTATCTCTGTCACAGATGACTGTCTTCAACACGTGCTATCACATCAAGCGGTGTCAATCATTGGCTCAATGGCCAGTGCATTGTTTACATAAGACGTAACGACTTCGGGCAAAATGATGCCTTTTACTCATTTTAATACCCATTTAAACTAAGAAGGAAATACTTTTTAACTACAAATACTTCAAACGTCTTTACTTAATTTTCTAAAACATACAAAAAATGTGTTAGAATTTAATTTGTCGGAAGTCAAAAGTTAATATGCCTGACTCATGAAGCGGCGTCGATGTCATCCACATCAGTGATTGTAGCGGCCAAGCGAATATTCACTGTGGATCAGTGAGGTACTGTGTATGAGTAAATTCACTAATCGATTCGGTTGTAGGTATTTGTTTATAAATCCTGAAAATTTTGTAACCATAACTTATATATAATTAGTAACAGAGATATTATACCGTAACAGAGATATTATACCAATTCTTTAAATGACATCTAGAAGCACGGATCACTATTCATAATAAAACACACCACAAGGTATATATGTATATAACTACTTCTCTATAATGTATGTGTTACGAAATGTCGTTATTAAATTATAGAGAAGTAGTTATATCCATATATACATTGTGTTGTGTTTTATTATGAAGAGATATTATACTCAAGTTCCTAATACTTTCAAAAATACAACTTTACCATGGTCACAATTTTGTTTTATATTTATTTTAAAACCAATTTTCTCTTATATATTACACTACCATTTTCAATTCAATAGCTTTAAAATTTAAGAAAAAATATATGGATAGTGTCACACATTTTAAAAACGTTACTTCAGGTTTTCTAAGAAAACAGGTATATATACCAATTTGCTGGACTAATGGTGAACTGTGCGTTGGAACAGAAGGCATGTCATTGAATCAAGTGGCGTGGTTTCGATTCCCCGTATGCACGTGACAAGAAGTAGGGTCGCCTGTCCAAGATCGTGAGTTTGTCCCGAGAAGAATAATTGATGTAAAACTGAGGCGTGTGATGCTCCGAAATGCTCTAGTTTTAATCTCTCTCTCTCTCCCCCTCTCTTTTACTCTCTCCTTACCCCACTATTTCTCTCTCGGTACTTAAAAAAGGTCGACTTACCAGCAGTTAGTATTACAAGTAGCAGAAGTACTGGATGTGTGACAAAAACAGGTCCTGCTGTTACTTATATAGCAAGTACCGATTTACGTAAAACAAGTTGTTTGTCGGAACTAATCATTCGTTTTCTGACACATTCGTGTGCGTATCTGACAAATTTATCACGTCTGATTTTCCGTCTTAATTATAGTTTTAAAAAATCTTCTGTCCGCGATAGTGACTTTAAAAGCAGACGATACTCATGCTAAAGGTTGACATGATGATAAATATTATTAGTCTCTTTGACTAAAAAAGGAACTTGAATACTTAAAATGTCTTCAAATGTTAAAATGACAGATAACTTACATGGTCATTAAATGATAATACGACACGACATGCTGCCCAAAACAAATTTGGATTATAATTTTATTACTGTTTAAACATAATTAATGCTAGATGTATTTTTTTTTATTAAGAATAACGATATTAATGTCAAGCTATAAAAAGAATGCCCCCCCCCCCAAACAAGACGCAACTACTCCATATATGTCTTGTGACGTAAAAGACTACCATAATAAACTGGACGCTTTTTCTGAATATTTTTCTTCCTTGGTAAAGCAACAACTCGCCAGCTTTAATTAATCAAATTGGCGCATTTAAAACAAGAAAAAACAAATATAGACTTTAGTCTTTAGCTCAATGGTTACAACATAAACCTCTTCAAGTCTGGTTATTTAATATCTGGTGCGTGGGAACTTCGGTATTGCCTATAGTCATTTCAGTGATCATTGGGAATAATAGGTCTGTTATTGCGGATTTATATAAACCTCTGTGCTATTGGAGTTGTGTCTGTATGGAATGGAGTTACTTAAAGCCTCTGGTTGCCATTTAAAGAATTGTTAATCCTTTGCAAACTATCGAGAAAGCTGAGTCAGTCGCTAAAGTCTAGATCACAACGAGCAGTCTGCGGGAAATTATTTTTCAGTAAACCTGTGCTTGAGACTGACGCATCACTTGCGTATGTTCGGCACCCTAGAAGATCGCAACCGCCGTACGTGATATAACGGGCAGTCTATGGGAAATTATGTTTAGTGAACCCGTGCATGAGACTTACTTTTGCGACCTTCCACATTTTACAAACACGCACGGTGGATTGTGAGCTAGGCTTAAGCTGGATATTATTATCAATCCGAACATAATCCAATTTTATTTACAATATACGATCATTTGCTAGTTTTCGGCACCCCAGCAGATATTGTCAAGACATATATGTGTTACTGGTACGCTTTTAGTTGATATTTTGATTTTGTTTTCTAAATTAAATGTTAAAGGTACATTATGATTTAGATAATGAGCTGACCATTCTTACTATACTACATGTAGTTCCAAAATTGATAATGAAAAGTGAATTTATTGAAAATTTCATTCAAATTGCTACATCGCGAGTGAGCGAGGATATTAGCTGTTGAAGGTTTGACAAGATGTGTGCATTAATTGCAAGCACCGCACTGGTTGTTTGAAAGACATGTAATAGGCCTATTTAGCTCTTAGATTAAATTTGTTTTAATAATCAGTTTGTGTACATTTTAGAGTGGATGTTTTTTATATTAACCGAAATACGCAAATAAATGAAATGAAATGGGGTTTAACGCCCTACTGTTTCTCCGAACCGGGCTAATGAAGACGGGCATACGCCATACAGTGTGCTATACGGGAAATTGTACCTGGACAGCGCCACTGAGGTCCATCCTTATATCAAGTTCCATCTGTCAAGGGATCTTTTACGTGCATGCCAATGTGTATACAGGACATCGTTTGTTCGCCCCATCCGCGATAATGTCCTATATGCCAGATTTACATAAATATTCGAGTTACGTTTGTTTAATTTGGAGATGCTTTGCCCCAAAATTGATACTTCGAATTTTTATGGGTTGTTCATTTTTTAACAACTGATTATAGTGCTAATATATCAGTCATTTTTGACTTGGACGGTAGTCATTAAAATAGTGATAAAAATAAAATAAATTACAAACAATCCAAACCATTAGACAAAATACGTCGTCTCAGAAAAAAGGGTATAGGCAAAATAGTGTAATCAGCAAATGGACGGTTCACCGTGTACAAAATACACACAAACTGTAATAATAGGGGGGTTGGGTGGCCGAATGGTTAGCGTGCGCGTGCTGTATCACACGGCCTACCATTGAGTCAACTGGCGTAGTTTCGAATCCCCGGTTGTACGTAGTAAGGAGTAGGGTCGCAAAAATAATTAAAATAAAATTAGACCATGTGTTAGTCCCGAAATTACCTAGTTTGTGTCGAGTGGGCGTTAAACCCCATTTTTCTCTCTCTCCCTCCCTCTCTGTGATAATAAGTGTCCGGAAGAGTAACCTTACATATTCACGATAGATATGTTGGACGTTTTTTGTGCATGACGTGTAGGTATACTGTACTGAAAAGCATGCAACAAAACTCCGAGCAGACAACTTGTTCACCTCACTGATAGAAAATATTCAAGATTTCTCAAACAGTGTTCCAAATACCAAAAGTATAAAATATCTCACATTGATTGTGGCAATAGTAAAGGTTTCGTTTCACACAAAAGCTTTGAATAGGCTGCTGTTACATAGGGTATACGGTATACGGTATTCGGTATACGTTTAGAGGTATACGCGAATACCTGTGTTCGAACAGTAGGAATTTGCTTAGCGGTTTACACCGGTCTATATGCGTATAGGAGCACGCTATTCGCGTATACATGCTATCGTGCATGTTCGTTCTTTTTGTGGCGTATACCTTTAAATTGAATGAGATGAGTAGAAAATGGGGCATTTGTACTGTAAAAAGTTTGAATCAAACGTTCTGAACATTGATGGACATATCTCAGGTATGGTAAACTATTTTAAGTCTCATGAACAGTGATTCACAGTTAACTGCCACCCCCCCCCCGCCTTGGAAGAGACAGAGAGAAACAGGGCTTAACGTCCACTCGGCACAAACTAGGTCATTTCGAGACTAACATATGGTTTAATTTTATTTCAATAATTCGCATGCGCGTAGGGGTCTTTAGCACTAGGAGGAAACCGGAGTGCCCGGAGGAAGCCCACGAGGGATCGAAACCACATCGGTGACCGGCCAGCTAGAGGTCGAAGCGCGGCACTCTAGACCACTATGCCATCCCAACCCCCCGTGGAATGAACAAACTTTCAAGCCAACATACTTTACGCCTCCGCATGTAGAACCTAGCCAGCGTCCCCCTTCTGATTCCATTCTTTTCAGATTTGGATGAGCCTTAATGACGGTACCAAAATCGGTAGGGAAAATAACTGACCAAGCCAGTATACCTCCGTATAGTATATGCCGTGTAAAGCCCGTATACCGTATACCGATACCGTATACCGTATATCGTATACTTCTATGTAACAGCAGCCTAAACAGTGTGTCATTGTCTCGTCATTGTTTCATACAGTGGCATTACACCAATTCAATGGTGTATGTAAAAAAGCTTTAGAATTATAAATTTGTCCCTCCAAAGTGCAGAACGTCATACATTTTTTTTCAATTTCGGAAACATTTTCGTAATCTCAAAATTGGCTTCTTTCTTGTGCCCCAGCCAAACTTCTACTAGGCAAAGCAACTTTACAATAATGAAGAAAACCGAGCACCATCCAAGCAAATTCGGCTGGAATCTATAACACGTATTATGTATGTGAAAAGGTCCAAAACGCCCATCAACAATATCTAATGAACTTCATGTACCTAATATCCCTTGTCAAAAGCACTAGAACAGTTCAGGTGAAAACGTTAAAGATGCTTCGGGAGGGGTCCTTAGACCTGCTCCAATGTGAACAACCAATCTCATTTGAAACAAGCTCAATAAATGAAATGATGAAAGGGGATTAGTGTTTTACTTTGCTGTACCGACGAGGCTAATGAAGACGAGTCTGTGCCAAACATTATGCTATGTGGGGAATTTTGGGTGGGCAGCGGCACAACGGCCTTCTCTTATTTTGTTTTCCAATTGCCAAGGGCTCTTTTACGTACATGGCAATGTTTACTCGAGATCTCAGTTTTCTGATCCATGCTAACAGCTACACACTACACCAATGATAAACGGAAAACACGCCTGAAACTTCGGAGGCGATATTTGCTTGTATCATTATTGCTATTGTTATTTTTGTGCCATTCCACCTTCTGTTCTGCACCACTGACCAGGAAACACCATGCCGTACAATTCCCGAGGACCCTTCTCGACCAACTCCGGGAGCGAACCTGAGACCAGTTAGTTAGCGAGTCAGCGATTTTGCTAGCATGTACACTATCAATTATCGCCGTATTCCTGAACCGTAATTAAAGGGGAATTATGTAAGACTTAGATAAAGAGCTGTTCGTTCGCCCTATAATATTTCAAAAATAGATAATGCAAAATGAATATATTGAAATTATCATTCAAATGACTTTATTTTGAGCAAAGTAATGGTCATTGGCGTCTTAACCTCGTTTCTCCATCGATATTGAAATTAAATCATTAAATGGCCGAACCATTCTGATTTATTTCAATCGGGGCTATTCGTTGGCATCTAGGGTTGATTATGGTCTTGTCATATTACTAAATATCTAACACATAAATTATATAACCTTTAAAGCCACAAATAGGCAGAATTAGCTCTTACATTATGCCTGTCTTTTCAGCCATGAAGTGGACACAGCACATGTTTTGTCCAACATGTTACCCAAGAGTAATCCGCTGTATACAAGGTACAAATGTATGTTGACTAGTTATGTTGCCGAAATGTTACCGATAAGTTGATAGGATACATGCTACTTAACTCACTGAGTTAACCCGACCCTCACCAACTGACTATGGTTGTTACATCGTTGCTATATCTAATTACATTCTTGTTAAAGTTTTACTTGCTGGAACCATGACGTCATCGTTTCCATTGTAGTCCCTGTTTTGTATTTCATGACATATTCGAATCAAGATATATAAACAATTAATGCACATTTAAATATACATGTTTATTAATTTAATAACTAAATAAAATATTTTTGTAACAATCATTTAATAATGCATAATAATTAATCATATGTATAGACACGTATATAATACATGCATATATCAGAAAAATATGAGTTGTATCTTAAGAGGACACATACATACATAACTACCTACTATTAGAATATGTTTCAAATTATTCATAACAAGAAAACGAGCCGTAGGTTATTCATTTATGTACAGTAGGATCATACAGATGTACAAATTCACGTAAAGAGAAATATTAACGCTACAAAACCTTAAAGACAATGAACAATACAGTGTGGTATCACCATACTAATTAACAAAGGGGCATAACTCCAACAGCTTTTTATACGACAGGGCCAGTTGCAGGGGGGGTGGCAGCGGCAGCGCCCATGGGAGGTGCACCTAGAGCGGAACCCGGGGCAGGGGCATTATTTCTCTGTTGCATTAATAAAAGGGGTAGTATGCCAGCCATACCCTCATTATTACCAGAGAGCATCATCATAAGCAAAGGCATTGGTATACTAGACCCTCCTCCATTTTGTTGGTTCATGGCCAGCATAAGTAAAGGACCGTTTTCACCCATTGATTTCATCATTTTCATCATCATCATGGTTCTCATCAAATTGTTTCCGCCACCTTGAGCTCCGCCATTTTGTTGCTGCAGCAAAGACATCAGTAGTAAAGGGCTCATTGTTCCAGCACCACCACCGGCACCTTGTAAAATGGGCAGCAATTTCATCAGTGCACCCATTCTGCCGCCCATTCCAGCCATGCCCCCCATTCCAGCCATGCCCCCCATTCCTGCCATTCCAGCCATTCCGCCTGCGCCAGCAGCACCCATCATGCCACCCATACCTTGGGCTGTAAACGGAAAATATATTCATTGTAAGAACAAATATAAAACATCTATTTTAATGTTACGGCTAAAACATGTAATAGCTACATAGATGGATATGCCGCTTCCGGTTATTTCGTCTGGGTTATACCGTACTTGGTGTAGTTTGGTTCATTTCATTGTTTTTATGTGGATCCTGATTTTATACTTGTATGCCTACTATTTTACCACCTTTCAACATAATAAGTAAATAAGGGTACTGATATCCCCCTCCTCCGGTACTGCGTGACACCGACAGCTAGATGTATGCGTCATAGATCAAACGCACGCGTTAAACCACTTGGCCACCCAGCTCCCGTTACAGAAGGAGTTGCTTATACTAAAACTTTACAAATTTAAATTACTATATACAGTAATATATAATGCAGGGAAACTTTACATTTAACAAAAACACAAAGCAACACTGAATGGTGAAACTAGATGAAATATTAATCTATAGCCACCTCTAGTCCCCTTCAATCATATGAGCTCAGGGGCAAACGGGTGTCCCACTAATGTCTTGCTTCGTACACGAGACCCGCAACCGAAGAACCAAAAGCGATCCACGTGGTTGCGTTTGAGACATATGGATTATTCGTTCTGTGTATGGCTTATGTCCAGGTTGTTGCCGTATATATATATATGATTAAAAATAGATGGCAATGCTACGCTATATATACTTACCGGATGTCATCGTGGCCATAGCGGCCATAGAAACAAGAGCAACTGCAACCTTCATTATTAGCTTTGATCTTGAACAGATAAAAAACATATTCGTGTTAAACATTCAAAAAATAAAATATGCAAAAGGAAATAAATTTTTCTTTTCTAGATCTGAACACATTATCCTTGTAATCAGTATTGGATACAAACTTAGAAAGAAATAAACACTTGAGTGACACCCGTCACAATAATTTGATAACAGATTAGAAATAGATCTCAGGCGTCTGACATGGCGCACTGTCCATGAGAAAATAATGGTATTACAATTTATATACTACCTCCGTACAAATGTGGGCAGTTGAGTTGTCGTGTGTCAATGAATCAAGTGGCAGGTTTCGACCCAAGTTTGTACTTAACAAGAAGTTGGATCATCTGCCAAACCTTGTAGGTTTTTCTCCAGGTCCTCCGGTTTCCTCCCAGTGCTATAAACCCCTACACGTTTGAAAAAACATGGTACCACATGCTCTCTCTGTCTCTATCTCTCTCTGTCTCCCCCCTCTATCTCTCTCTCTCTCTCTCTCTCTCTCTCTCTCTCTCTTTTGGTATCAATGTAAAATATAAATATATTTTTGATAACTACAAAAAATCCGATTGGTAGTTTAAATCGGCTGTTCGGAATGAAGAATTAGTTTCCGAAAACACCGAACACACAAAGAAAACATACAGGATATTTCAAAACAGCCAAGTAGCATCATAAAGTGAATCGAAAGTAACTGAAATATGAACTGGAAAAGCAGTTACCTTCTATCCGAGGGCTGTGAAAAGAATGATGATGTTGTAAAGTTTCTATCGGTTTTATATGCAGTTGCGGCTGACAGTTGAGCATTTCTGTGGATTACATGGATAACAAATCTTGTCGGATTATTGACGCAGACAAATTACAAAACTCTGTGTTGATATGTATGTGACAAATTCATCATAATTATGCCTATTTAAAAGTGAACTGAGTTCAAGCGTGTCTTTCATGTGTCCGTTGTATTATCGGCAACCTCGGGGACAAATTAAAGCGACCTTTCCACATAGAGTCATGGATATAATAATAATATGTTATACCCAATTGAAAGGACATTTTGTTTAATAAAAACCATGCCAGACATGGATATTTTTTTTTATCTTATGAACATTTTAGATTTATATTTGTTAATTACATTCGTTTTGCATGGTCGTTTTTCTGTATCTTTGATAATTATAGAAATGACAGTTATGCTATTCCGTTCGTATAAGCCAGCTCATTCTTCATGATTTTTTTAAAAACATGGTTTGCTAAATGACATGATTTTCTGACGGTCGCCTTATTAAAATTAATTACACGCCTAGCATGCTGTTTCTTTAATAGTAATGAATAGGATTGAATTTATATACTTTCATGTGTACACGTTTGCGTGCACGTCAAGGAACCCTTGATATTTGGAATTCAGTTGAAGGGCGTATGACTCGATTTTTGGGAACTTTTAAATAGACGAACATGAGCCTAAAAATTAATACAGTATATAAAGTGCTTTATATTCAATTTAAAAAATATATTATTTCTCATCAATTATGTTCTATGAAAGTGTTCGAACCCCCGTTGTACGTGACAAGGAAAAGGGTCGCCTGTCCAACCTCGTGGGTTTTCTCCGGGTCCTTCGCTTTCTTCCCACTGCCAATTATTGAAATAAAATTAAACCATATGTTAGTCCCGAAATGACCTAGTTTGTGTCGAGTGGACGTTAAACCCCATCTCTCTCTCTCTTTCCCCTCACCCTCTCTCTCTCTTTCTCTCTCTCTCTCTCTCTCTGAAAATGTTTTATGAAATACGTGATTTCCAAATTAAAGGGCAGTTGTTTACGCTTGCTATACTGCATCCCACATCTTCATTATTTTTATTGTATGGTTTGTTGTAACTCACAAATTACTGCCGCATTGTATTGCAAAATATTTTTCTATGTTAATTACAAATGGCACCCAAAGCCACAAAAACACACGATTCGTGTACTGATTTTAGAATGACCTCAGTCTCTAAGATATAGGATTTTAGAATACCATATTTTCATGGGGAAGCCAACAACATCAATATCTATTAAGTTCGACAAATATGGAATTCTTATTCGTGTTTTTAATTTCGAATGTTATGGAAAGTATTGCGTTAGTGGTTTAACTCTTTGGAAGTTACTCGCGATTATTCCAGCTTGATTCAGAACAGAGGGTCTGGAATGGAACAACAACTGGTCGTTGGTATGGCAGGAAATAGGGGCAGGCCGTAGCGCCGCTCTCAGGACTAATTTTACCCCATAGCAATAGCAACTGCATGGCCCATGTCCTTCACAATTAGCAAGTGGTACAGACGAGTAGGCCGTTAAACCCAATTTCATGTCATTTCTGTTTACGTCCGCTAAGAAATATTTGATAGGTTTACGTGTTTCTAGCCATTGATCAATGTTTAGATTGACAGAGTGATTGATATGATAATCCTTGTACTGATCACCTATTGTTATTGAGTGTAAATCTTTAAAGTCATTCATCAGCTAGACGCCCATATATCAGTACATAACTGTGAACATATAACATTACTATTACTTAACATTAACGCCCTCTTTAGCCAATTCGGGGGTCATGGGTGCTAAGTGGGTAAGACGATGGCTTGCTAGCCTGGAGGTCGGGTTTTCGATCCCTGCATTGGCCGAGAAAGTTCATCCAGATTTTCCGCGTGGTTTTCCCTCGTTGGTGATGCAGGACGGAGGGCCTGGCAAGGACAGCTGTTTATTCGTCGAAAAACCGAGGTCCCGTGTGTACATTGGCGTGCACGTAAAACCTTTAAAGATGCCTTGACGGTTGGAATTCGATATAAGAATAGTTCGTAGCGTCCGCATGGCGTGTGCCCGTCTTCATTAACCCAGTTTGGAGCGGAACAGTAGGACGTTAACTTTGGTGTACAAGTTGTCCTTCTTAATTTGAATAGGAATAATTTTTGATTTTCTGGGGTACATACATGTATTTGAAACGTACTATTCTGACCAAGGGGTTGGTCCCTGGTGAGGGGATTGGATGGCCGAATGGTTATCACTTGCGCATTGTATCATAAAGCCTGTCATTGAGTCAACTGTCGTGGTTTCGAATCCCCCGTTGTACAACCTCTTTGTTTTTCTCCGTATCCTCCAATGTCCCCTCCCACTGCTACAGACCCCTACTCGCAAGCGAATTATTGAAATGAAATTAAAACCACATGTTAGTCCCTTAATGATCTATTTTGTGTCGAGTGGACGTTAAACCGCATTTATCTCTCACTCTCTGGTCCCTGGTATAATTAAATCTCAGATACTACAGGGGATTTAATTTCCGTGCGACCAAAGAGTGAGAGAGAGGGGGGAGGAAGGGAGGGAGTGAGAGAGAGAGAGAAAGAGAGAGAATCGGCACAGTCTGAGTCACCCCTGGACTCACTCACGGTACAATTACACGTGAACAATTTGCAAAGTCTTAGGGGTCTGTAGCAGTGGAAGAGCAACCGGAGAACTCGAAGGAAAGCCGCGATGTTAGACCGGTGACTTATTGTCACGTGCAAGCTTGAGGTCCAAATAACGCAACTTGATTGAATGACATACCTTATGATATAAAATATTAAGCGTCCACCCCCCTTCTCCGCAATGTACATTTTCATTTGGGGAGTATATATGGATAAAGCATGCTAATAATAATACACCGGGCTGCTACTTTTTTGGGTTGCTCTTTCGAGAACAATCAATACCATCTATCATTTGAGGCGTTCATAAGCAACCCTTAAGCTACTAAAGATTTGAACATAATAACGGTAGTAAATGAAATACATATAATATACACCTTATGGTCCGTCCCTTTAATATTTTATATTATGAAATAAATCTGTGAAATATTATCTTTTTCATATTTAATTTCATCTAGATTTCCTGATAGTTTTTTTTATATTTTTTATTGTATTATGTAATAAATCCATGACATATTATCTTCTCAATATTTCATAAAATATCCTGATATTTTGTTATTACATAATAAATCAAAGTAATTAATTATATTTTTTTAAATTTTCAAATTGCGTTTACATAATAATCGCGTCAGACCGAAACCGGTTCTAGTTGGTATCGCAAACAATCTGGTTAGATACAATGATGTGACCGGATATAATGAAGTTCGCTGAACAGTCGATCATTATTTCAAGCCCATATTACTTCCGTTGTATCTATGACAGATTAGTAATTGAAACACGACGGGATAGAGTTTTTCCCACACTCTTTCCCCGTGTCTCTTATCCTTCCGGAGAAGGAAGAAAATGGGATTTGACGTACACTCGACACATACTAGGTCATTTCGGAACTTAACGTGGTTCGGTTTTATTTCAATAAATCGCTTGCGCGGTGGAAGGAAACCGAGTGGCTCACGGGGTTGGACAGGTGCCTCTACTTTTTGTCACGTACAACCGGGGAACCGAAAACATGCCAGCTAATTCAATGACAGACCTTATGATACAACGCGCTTGCGCTAACCATCCAACCACACCTCGTATCCTTCAAATCCCCCACTTTTATCAGTAATGGTCAGTTATAAAAAAAAACAATTGCCATGCAAGACACGCCATCATCCATTTTGCAGGAAATGGATTGGGAAGAGTAAAAATCAATAAAGCTCTCTTGATCCTTAACAACCCCCCCCCCCATTCCCTCACCATGGAGCTACTCCATATATATTTTGCGTAAATACAGGGGCTATAACTCTAAATTTGATTCTGAATTCGGACAGAGAGGAAGGTCCATAAATTTCATTCATATTTCACATATTATTCTTAATAGGCATGGGACCCGATGCGCACCAAAATTGAACTCATCTAAAAAAAACTAATGATACTCGTTTTAAAGGGACAATAACACTCTTGCTGGCTTGGCAGCTCTAGAAAATAATAATAGTCTTATTCTAAGTACTAGATGTTTATGTGTCCTACCTGTTGTGTAAATTATTTATTACATCCTATTTTACTTGTCCAGAGGGTTCGAAAATATTTTAAAATCCAAGTCACATTTGAAAAGGTTTACGTTAACCTTTTCAAATCATGTAGTTGAATTTTTTCCAATTTTTTAAATTAGGTGTGTTAAGATGAAATTTGTATCATCAATTAATTTGAATATTGTAAAATAATACAATTTGTTGACCAGAATAAATATTGGGACATATTATTCAATTACAACAAGAGTGTTATTGGGGCTTTAAGTTTATTCTAAATGCGATAGAAATTGTTGATTCCAAAATGGTCTACGACCCCCGCATTACATAAAGGGGCGGCCAACTGACGGGAGGTTTTCTTCGAATTTTTACTAAATGCGAACACAACCGTAATTATGGTGTCATGATGATATATTTGAAGGGTTTTTACAATCATATAAAAATTGTAGAGGGTCCACAAGGTATGTCCAATCAGGGAACTAAATCTAGGAAGGCCCGATACACGCCAATATAAAAAGGAAACCACGTCAAAGTCAAATTAAAGATAAAATTCTGACCTCTTGATGGTGCACAGAATGGGTACACTATTTACGTACAGGCGAACGGCCATTTTGTCGGGCAGTGTCTGTCAAATTTTCACGAATTTTGAACTCAACCGTAATTATGGTATAATGTTTTTAAATGTGACCCGCAGACGGCCCACAAGCTAAAGTTGAGATTTTTCGTACAATCCTGAGGTATAATTCTTGAAGTGACCGTCCGATTTCGAAAAAGAAATCCAAAAACTTTGGGTTATAAACATAAATTGCTGGTTGCATCAAAATCGAATCAAAATGGCGAACTCTAGCGTGTCCACAGCGTTGGTATTATTATGCTGACCATGCACGTTGACGAAATGTTGGTCAATGCTTCTTTAAATGCTTCAAATTTCTGACCCTAAAGGATATTTGGATTGGCTTTGTGATAAACCTTCAAAGGCGCATTTTGAAAGAGCAAAAAGATTAAATGAATAACAAAATGCCAAAATACCGACGCCGGTACTTTCGAAAATAAATACGCCCCAAAGCATTATGCATTTTCTTATTGACAACGACACACTTAAGATAGGATTAGACAATACAGCAATGACTGGTTTCCCAATGAGAACTTATCACATAGGACAAGTGTTCATACATATAACCAAAGAGAGATAGGGCGTGGGGTGGTAAGGAATTTGACGTCGAATACATTATCAACGAGACTGTAGTCAGACAACAGTCTGGTAAGAGGTTACCCTAACGATAAAAAATGGATTTATGTGTCAAACACATTAAAAATTTAAACAGCATTTTGTTTTATTATTTATTCCTTGTGCCAATTCAGAGGCCACCGCGCGCCTGGTTGGAGTCCTGTAAATTGATAAAAAACGAAGAAATAAAACTGAAGGTCATTATAAATTATGATAATCACGCATGCGGCGAAAATAGACACTACATGGGTATTGTAAAGACAAGTATACAAACATAAGTACATAAATATACAAAAACTGGCCGACCGACAGACAGACAGACAGGTCGTGTTGGTAACGGACGTTTCAAATGTATGTCTTCCTGTGTAAGCTTTCGAGTTCTTAGCAAACTTTTAGCGGTCATTTTTTTACAATATACTAAATGTAATTGCCTCATTATCCGACAAAAATATAAGACAGACTTGATAAATGAATTGTTTTACATAATACGTTACAGATTTTTTAAAAACGAACTTCTTTCTAAAGCTTTATGTTTAAAGGGACATTATCGGATGCTCTCGATTTTCCACAGATTTAAATACGGTCAATTATTTAATTTAACAGCGGATAGCAGTGTCATTCATGACTACACTTCTGCAAACGCAGATAACTCCGCCCAAAAATGACCTAAAGACAAAAACTTCAGCCAGCCTTGAAACGAAATGAGAGTTTAGCGTTTTCCAACAAACAGGCTAATGAAAATGGACATACGTCACGCAGTGTGATATGAAGCAATTTTTGTCCAGGCTGCGGCAATACGGACTGCTTTCATTTCGAGTTCTGTACATGGGACCTTGATTTTCCGTTTCCACATCTAAAGGAATGCCACACAGGCAAATCACGAGGAACATTTGAGGACAATACCAGAATTAAACCCAGGCTACTGAGGTAATGTTTTACTCACTGATACTGAACCTCCAACAATCAAGGAAAAAGATAAGATTTCTACTGTTCTGCTCCGACTTGGTTAATGAAGGCGCACATACGCTATACAGTGTTATGTGAGGGAAATCTTGTCAGGAACGCGGCGCTACGGCGTACTCTTATATCGAATTCCAACTGCAAAGGGATATTTTCCGTACAAGCCAATATATACACAGCACATCGAGTTCTCGTCTCATCCGAACGACTATACGTTGCCCTCCACCCTGCGCCGCTTACAGGGTAGAACAACGCAGGAACCGAAAGCAAGATCCCCACCCACCCAACTCAACGAACCAGCGCTCTACTCACTGAATTGTCTGAACTGATACGCAACGAGGGCAATCTGCTCTCCAATGTGTATTGTACACGGGACCTCGTTAAATCTCAATGAAATTTCTCGGCCAACATCCCTAGGCTAGCGAGCACGCGTCTTACCCAATTAGCCTCCGCGGTTCTCCATAAGATCACGGAAGACTGTAGAATATATTAGGGGGCAGATGACATCAATGTGGGGATTGTTGAGAATGGACATTAGTTGAAGTCATTATAAAAAGTACCCAATAAAGTAAGTAATTATATTAAAGAGTCACAAAATATAAAAAATACGTTTTAAAAAACTATACATAAAATAACAGCACTATCCAAGTCATATCTACACACCACACCCATTGATTAATCATATCATTAAAAATAGATAAAAAAAAAATACATTATATAATTTTCTTATTCGTCGTAACATTTTAAAACACATTTATTCATGGGTAATGTTATAATTCATAGTTAAAATACTTAAAAAACATTTTTGTTGAAGAACTATGATAAACGATGAAATATGTAAAGGTTATAACTGCCTATTGCCGGTATTTACTTAGCTTTAAATGTATATAAATTGCCTAATTTCATTTAAATAATCAACACCGTGGCCCATACATTAATTGTATTAGACCTACGGATAGAGTTTCAGAAAACGGTAAAAATATACAATTTAGGATTAAAAATCAATTATTTAATATAAATAAAGTGTAGCGATATACGTGGGCGTGTGACAGCCACCTTATCTGGAGTGCATTCGTATGAGTCTTGCCCTGTTCCCCCGTAGTGCACTGACGATTATATAAGAATGATTGATTTCCGTGAAGTTAATAAGCAATTTAGTCAACTTTTAAAAAGCTCATTAAATCTTTTTGGTTCTATTTTTCTTTGGCACGAAGGCTGCTGCCTACACTGCCTTTAGGTAATCTGATTCTGCGTCTGACAAGTGGATGATTGCCTTGATTGAATATAAATTATTGGTCATTGCTAGCAATATTTAAAGGGGAATTATGGAATACAGTTATCGCTATAGAATAGTTAAAAAGGATAGATAAAGTAAATAAATAGAATGCCGAAAATGTCAGTCACTATTGCCCTATAACTTTGAACCGAAATATTCGCTCTTCAGTTTTCGGCTAGCCTCGAATATTACTAAAATCGATTACCCATTTCTATGTATTCCAATCCGCTAAATATCGCAAGCTAGCGTCGACATCGATAGTCGCTTATGGTCTGAATAAGTTAATTTTAATATGTCTAATTGATAATTTAGATAACATTTCAGTATTAAAGAAAATCCTACAATAGGCAGATTTAGCTCTTTCATAATGTATGTTTAAGTTGTATGCGTGTCTTGAGTGTGTGAAATAGGTTTATTTAACGCCCGCTTCCACCGAAGTGATATCGCAGACAATTACATGTTATTTACATGAAGTGAAATATTTACAAGGTGTACTTGTAGCGTAGAGATTAACGGATTAGTGAAATATTTATATATCTATGTACAGAACAGATGAAACATTTAATGACAGGACGATACACGGACGAGAACATGTATAATGAGGCTCAAGGATAATTTCTCCACACCTCTTTCTCCCAAACAACTGAAGGGGCCAATCACTGTTCCTGATGATACATATTTCAAGTTATTCCCAAATCTCCTATATTTAATTTGAAAACATGACGATTTATAAAGAACGTTACGGTTTTACAAATGGGGCTAGTAAGAGAAACGTAGTCAAAGATAATTCCAGTCTATAGTATTACCGTCTCCCCGGAGTCCTTTTCCGGCTGCGAAATTGAGATAAATAAACGCGTACATTTTGGGGAGTTCTGCATTGAGATTGTACGTTAAAAGCATTTGAGTGTTGGAAAAAGCGTGTGTTTTCGCGTGACGATGCTGCGTAATGGGCGCTGTACTAATGCCGGAGATTCTGTAAATAGAAGGCGCCAAACATCACGAGCCTTTTCCGTCCCTGAGATTATAACCAGGTACCCATAATACCAAATTATATGAAATGACCGTAAAGTTAAAGGATCGCCATTTTGGATGTTCGTTAGGTTTTTTTTCTAAGGAGCCGTCCCAAAAAGTCAAAACTTGCGCCAAAAGGAATAATCCGAGGGCCAAAGAAGACGTGCATACGCCAAACAGTGAGCTTTGATGATGGTCAATTGTTTGCCCCGCAAACAAATAACGTCCATTGGACACATACTAAGTTATTTCGGGACTAACATATGTTATGCAAACAAATAACGTCCATTGGACACATACTAAGTTATTTCGGGACTAACATATGTTTCAGTTTTATTTCAATAATTCGTTAGCGCGTAGGGGTCTGTAGAAGTGGGAGGAAAACGGAGGACTACGGAGAAAACTCACGAGATTGGACAAGCGATCCTACTCCTTGTCACGTATGACCGGAAGTCGAAACCACGCCAATTGATTCAATGACAGGCCTTATGATTCGGCGCGCACGTGCTAACCATTCGGCCACCCAAGCCCCTTGATATAATTAGTGTTGAACCTTTGTGACTGAACTCCAAAAAATCTAAAAAAAATCCAAAAAACATCAGCTCTTGATTATGCCCTCCATACATCTGAAACAACGTTATCAGGCAGGTTATATCAAATGATCCCAAATTTCTCAAACTTTAAACCATAGACGAAAATGACTAACGTCAACAATCAATTGGCAAGAAAACAAGTCGACTCTGTCAGCAAAATACATGTGGCTAGTTTTACCTGTCTGTCATATCAATATTTATATCGTTCTACTTGTTAAAAAGCGGTCATGTTTTCATGTTTATACATTAAGGGAATTAGTACAAGGAATGTCACCCACGATTACCGTTTTTTATACGCGTATTTCATGATCAAAGTCCAAAAAATAGGGGAGCTATGAATCACGAAACCCGTTAGTGTCCTGACAAAAAATATATGGTCCAATGATTGCGATCATCCCTGTCACAATTCCTCGTTGATGGACAGTATTAATTAACACATCGTGACGAAAAAGGTATTTAGAAAAGGGTATAAAACAACCGATATTCCAACATCTTTCAGTGGTAATTTGGACATTTTCACTGAATCAACAAGTTACAGGTAAGAGATTGGCTTTTAGGAAGTTTTTATGTATTTTATTTCATATTCTTTGTTAGACCCAAATTTTTTTTCTTATTTGGTGTTTTGGGGGTTAAGATTGCATAGAACTTAATGAAATAATGAATTATTTTTTTAATGAACTACATCGATATTTTGTATTCTTAAGCCTTTCGAATGTCATTCTAAAAACCGTGAAGTCCTTATTCTTCACTTTGTAGCATTTCTATAGATCAATTACTGAGTAGGGTATATGTAATATAATACCTTTACGGACTGTTATAATACCACAATATCCATGTCTGTAGCAAACCACGCCAAGACCGGTTGATATAGAGGACAAGTGAAGCGAGAAAAAAGTTTAGGGTCGGATCGACCATGAGGGCTATAAAAAATAGGGTCGGTCGGATAACCGTAAAGGCAGATACTTTTGTTCGCCCTTACTTCATTGATAGTGTGAAATTTCCAAATTCTCCAAAATGTAACAATATTGATAAGAACTTATTCGGTATTCGGAGTTTTCGAAAGAGAATTCTGGAGGATCCGTTAACAAGAGGGGGTTGGGATGGCCTACTTGTCTAGAGTGCCGCGCTTCGACATCTAGCTGGCCGGTCACCTCTGGCTTGCGGCTGTGGTTTCGATCCTAGGTGTGAGCGTGTGTGGCATGGAGATAGGGGCGCCTTCTCAACCTCGTGGGTTTCCTCCCACTGCTAAATACCCCTACGCGCATGCGAATTATTGAAATAAAATTAAAACCGTATGTTAGTCCCGAAATGGCCTAGTTTGTGTTGAGTGGACGTTAAACCCCATTTCTCTCTCTCTCCCGTTAACAAGAATTACTTGTGTGCACTCATCAATATATCAAACTGGGACTGAACATACAATATTATTGTAAGCATATTTTTAACATTGTATACAGCCTTTTATAGAAATGATGAAAACCGCGTGAATAGATGATATTTTGATAATTAATGGGAATCAAATGTGATTAATTTGTCTTATTGTAACGATACGAAACTTTTTTTTTTATTAAGAAGCAGCCATTTTAAATATCACGTGACAGTCTAGTACAATTTGGTTCATCCCTTGTTCCACCGAACAGTCCAAGTGAATTTCTCTTAACTTGAATTGGTAGCGTACTTTGGTTCTGACATAATAAGTAAAACCATTTGTTGTAGTACCAACAGAATTATAGAACAAAAATGGAATTGAAGTAAAAACGACAATGAAGATATACTTTAAAGATGAATTATGCAAGAGCTACATCTACCTATTTTAGGTCTATTTCCTGGCTTCAGATGTTATAGGAATTATTATCTAGACATTGTTTCACACCGGCTGGCCAAGATATAAATAACTAGAACAATTGCGCCATTTAAAAATTTGACGTTAAAATGTATAATCGAGACTTTGTATATTCTCGTATACAGATACTTGGTAATCAAGACTATTTAGACTATATCTTTTAAAAACTTTGCACAGAATAAAGCATTTTTGCTGAAATATAATCTATTTTTAAACTATTATAGCAAGAACGACAAAAGCTGTTTCTATTATCTAAATCTTACACGGTGCATCTTTAATTATACTGAGCGACTAGTATTCATTAGTTTGTTTTTTATCAAGCAATTATATAAAACGAAATTCGATAGGACATTGCTTTACTTGTATGCCTCTTCATATTTTTGTATTTTATAACTTCAATTTTATATTTTATAACTGTTGGTTGTTACTTATGATAAAAATGGATTTTTGTGTTATAACGTACACCACCGTCCACTTACGACGTGGCGCAGTGCGTACATCACCTTCCAAATACGATGTGACTTGCAAACCAGCAGGCCCCTGGTTAGCCCCAGGGTGTTTCCCGATAAGGGGGTTGGGATGGCCTAGTGGTCTAGATTGCCGCGCTTCGACCTCTAGCTGGCCGGTCACCTATGGCTTGCGGCTGTGGTTTCGAGCCCTAGTGTGAGCGTATGTGGCATGGAGATAGGGGCGCCTTCTCAACCTCGTGGGTTTCCTCCGGGCACTCCAGTTTCCTCCCACTGCAAGCGAATTATTGAAATAAAATGAAACCATATGTTAGTCTCAAAATGACCTAGTTTGTGTCGAGTGGACGTTAAACCCCATTTCTCTCTCTCTCTCTCTCTCTCTCTCTCTCTGTTTCCCGATAAGGTTTCCCCCTTGTCCATGGCTCAATGGCGCAAGGAACGGCGCCTAGACGTTCGGGTGGGAGAGAGAGAGCGAGAGAGAGAGAGATAGAGAGAGATGAGATGGGGGATTAACGTCTACTCGACACAAACTAGGTCATTTCAGGACTAACACATGAGTCAATTTTATTTCAATAATTCGCTTGCTCGTAGCGGTCTTTAGCAGTGGGAGGAACTGGGGGACCAGGGGAAACCCATGAGGTTGGACAGGCGATCCTACTCCTTGTCGCGAACAATGACAGAAGTTATCATGTGCTAACCATTCGACCACCCCTACCCCTCTTCCACAATAAGAAAAGGAGCAATAGTTGTCATGTATCATATACTATACATTATTACTTCGAGTGTAAAGAAAGAAAGAGAAATGGGGATTAACGTCCACTCGACATAAACGAGGTCATTTCGGGACTAGCGCATGGTTCAATTTTATTTCAATAATTCGCTTGCGCGTAACTTCAAGTGTAAACACGAACAATGTGTAATACAATATTAATGGATGTTAATTTGTTTGTTTTCAGACTCTATCACCATGAACACCGTTCTTTTATTTGCCGCTTTCGTCGCCATGCTGGCTGTTTCTCAAGGTAAGAAATCTTCTCTATCGGTAAATGAGAAAAAACACCCTTCATTTGTTTTCTCATTCAAATTGGATAGGTCAGTAGTAGGTGCAGGAAACGTTAAATCAAGTAACATCAAATACAGCTGCAAGGCATAAAGAACTAGAAAAAGAAGTATATTAATGGATACTGGTTCCGGTCGTAAGCGTCCTACATACTATACAATCTCGCATCAGTATTGTAGACCATTCATCTCTGATGGATGGCCTGGGCACTGGAAATAAGCGTAGGCTGTATTCCGTTTAAAACATTTTAATTCCTTTTTTTGCTTCCTAGTTGTAATGCCAATAATGTAATGTACTTTCAGCTCAAACAGGAGGAGGAATGGGTGGCGGAATGGGAGGAGGAATGGGTGGCGGAATGGGTGGAGGAATGGGAGGAGGTATGGGTGGAGGTATGCTCGGAAACATGATGCTGATGAGACGTAGTGGTGTGGATATGAAAACTATGATGCTGATGAATATGTTGGGTGCATCAGGGGGAGCCCGAGGTGGTATGAATCCCTACATGAAAATGATGTTGTTTCGTAATGCTGGTAATGAAAACATGATGCCATTAATGTTTCTGTTGAATCGACAGAACCAAGGAGGACAGGGAGCGATGGATCCCTACATGATGATGGCATTGATGAGTGGTAATGACAACCTGATGCAAATGCTGCCTTTTATGATACAATCTCAAACACATGTTGGTCACTCAGGAACCGCCGCCCCAGCAGGAGCCGCAGCTCTACCCTCAGGTGCCGCGGGCATGACAGGCGCTGCCTATTAATAACTATTGTCGTATGATATTTATTGTGGATGATTGCTTACGGGTCCGAATTTGTTTTAATATTGGACATATGTGTACCTTTGAAATATGTGCATTTTATAATGGAAATATTGAACTTTTATTTTTTTAAGATTACAATTCTTGAACATCATAACTGTGTCGACTTATTCATTTCTCGTAACAAATCACTTTTCTTTTCGACTTTTGAAGGACGATGTACTTCCTGTTTGTCATGATCTGTAATGTCATACACCGGTTCGACCTGATCGACGATTCATCAAGTCATTTTTTGTGACTTTGGGTGTGTTCAATTTACTGATTCCATATTTATAACCAAAATACTTGACGACTCAAACAGCAGTTTTATACTATCGTGTTTTTACCCAAAGCTAGAAGTTTGATCCGATTTCCCAATTGAAGAGTCCAGGGAAAGAACGATCCAAGTCATACTTTTGTCTTTCCCCCGGCTTCTTCAATTTATTATGAATGGAATTTATCAATGTATGTTTTTTTACAATGGATGGCGACCTCAGCCTTCAGTATTAGAGGCTTTGTGTTTTGTCATACAAAACTGGTTACTTCAAAATCTCTACTGTTGCTGACACAAACTCGACAGTGTAGACTTAGAATAGGTCCTCGGAAATGCTAGAGGGTTGGCTCATTTAAAGAGATTTTCCACTGGTGTTTTTCTCTTGTAAGTGCTCCAGGGTGGAGGGCCTGACAAGGAATAGTGCCTTGGCGTTCAAATGTTACGACAGAACCATGCACGTATAAGAACCGTTGACTGTTGGATTCAATTGCTGTCGAGGTTAGATTTAAGAAAGAAAAATAACTCGACAGGGGTGGACCAAAAGAGAAGCAGTTTTCATTGTGACAAAATTGGCATTTGGTTCATCTACCCGAGGTAGAAGCGAATTCCCTTACACCTAACGTTGTTGGCAAAACTGGGTACACTTGGGGTAGAAAATCAGGGGTAGAAAATCACAAGTACACGTAGAATGTCTCAAATTTAAAGGACAATATTGGTGTCTGTCATTATTACATATGTGATAGAACAGGTTAAATACATTCCAAATATAATTTTAACACAGAGATCATTGCTACGGGATATGTGTAACAAACACTGGAATGAACGGGAATTGACGTCAAACATGACAAACACAAGTTATCCTTCTTTATAATTGACTGAACTAACGAGCGATAACAGACACACAAGCGAATTTTATTTCACTGATAATTCCGTTAAAGATGGAATGTTGTTTTATAAGATGATGAGAGGATATGTCACAATTCAAAAATAGCATTGGCACATCATTTGATATATGGATATGGATATTTGGATATAATGATAACCTAGACGGTACAGCACAGTTGGAACTAAACCATATTTCATTCCATTTCTTTATAGCTTTGCCCCCGGCGTAGTTCCAACTTATCAGTGATGCAGGACGGAGGGTCCGACAAGGACAGCTGTCTAGTCGTTTGGATGGGACAAATAACTGAGGTTCCGTGTACACATTGGCGTGCACGTAAAAGACTCCTTGACAGTTGGAATTCGATGTAAGAGTAGGCCGTAGTGCCGCTGTCCGGGTAAAATTTCCCTCATTATATGGCATATGCCCGTGTCCATTAGCCCAGTTCGGAGGGGAACAGTAGGGTGTTTGTATTTACATTGATCCATTCACAGTTATTTGGTTTGGCCAAAATTTACTAATATTTGCAAAGTTCCATATTTCATGCGACCTTTCTTGATATGAATTAATTGATCACGATTAACAACTTCAATAAAATTGGTTTAATTGTTGCTCCATTTGCTCGTTAAATTCACCGTATGTTTGGCGCAATATAGCCCTGTTGGAGCTGACGTGCCATAAAACAACATTTCATTCATTCATTTATTCATTCGTTTGTGAATAACCTCTAACTCAGAAATTGAAGCTAGGTTTTGATTATCTTTAAGATAATTTACACAATGGAAAATATCAACTGGTGTAGTAACTCTATTACTAACAATATTTGGGACATAAAATTCCGACAAACATCATTTTCAGCGATAAATAGACAATTGATACCTTTAAGAAGATCATTAACAATTTTACCCAAATGTTGTCCTAATTGATCAATATGTTTGAAATGGTGATTTGGTTTAGAAGAACGAACAAAACATGGTTTAAATCTATTAATAGAAAACACGTCTTGAAGTACATTATCATATAAAGTTGAAAGGACATAGTGCGTCCGATCTAAAATTTATGAATTATAAGGGGACCATGCTACTCGGCTTTAATCTGTTAAGTGCGAGAAGACGACGAAGGCTTTAAAATATACAAAACTGACCCTATATGTTTTTTTTACTCAAGCTTATATTTTTTCACTCAAGCTTATATTTTAACTTTTGGATTTGATGATGAATACCTCTTATTTCTTCAAAGATTAGTGTCGGATAAATTTAAGCTGGTTACGCCATTGTTCGTTAGATACTTTTCTTAGTGTATATCGGGTTATTCTACAAATCCCTAATGGACACTACGCAACCACATAATTATCAGTCTATAGTTACAATTTTGAACGATTTTGTCGCTCATTTTTTTTACAATTTCTTAAATTGGACTCACCAGTGACATACCATCATTGGAGAATACGCCACCATTGGAAAGTTTCAATGATCAATGACATTGACGATGAAAAATTTAAAATCATAAAGCTGTTTCCCCTTATAAATAGCTTGAAGACACCTTCAAATTATTGACATAAAATTAAACCAAATGTTAGTCCCGGATTGAACTGTGTTAAGTGAACGTAAACCTCCCCCCTCTCCCTCATTATTAAAACACATAATATGGTTGTAGACTAAACAAATGGACACTGATTTATACAGTCTTCAATGCAAAAAGACGTAGTTTGCTATACAACGAAAAGTGCTTGAAGTACCACTTTATCATCCAATATAATTCTGAAAGGTTTTCACGATGTTAATATTGTAAACGATTTGAGAAGAATTTTTAAAGATTACAGGTAGTTTATGTAAAATAAAATTCTCAAATCACTTGACTTTGATCATACGGTCTAATTGGAAAAGGTTGTCACCATTTTAATATTAATAAACACAAAAACTGTATTAGAAATTAATCAACTTATCCAGACCATAATCAACTCTCGATGTCAAGGCTAGCTTGCGATATTTGTTGGATTGTATTCCAATTAACACTCAAAACTTCCCTTCGTGATAAACGATTCAATCGATAATCGAGACCATTAGTTTTGTTTTACCAACGTCAGTAATAGTAATGATGATCGAGGCTAAGCGGAACTTTCAACCGCTTAGTTTTCGGTTCATTGTGGATCAATTTGACTGAAATTTTCAGCAAATTGCCTTTACATTATGTAGCTTTTAACTATTATAGTGAGAACTGCCAACTCGTTATCAAATCTCCCATAATGTATCTTTAAGTAAACTCAAACCATATACACAAAATATGTAACAAATTCCTTATAGCCAATAAACAATAGGGGAAACCACTAATGATAGGGTAAAGTTACAGATCAAACAGAACCTTATGAAAACATGCAAAATAAATTACATCTAGCCAATAATATACAGGGTAATTTACATCTAATGACTGTCCATTATAAGGGAACCCACATAATATTCATTTTGTCCATCGATTGCTGAGTAATTTCATTAGCTAGAAAGTGTTTCAATCAAAAATTGCTTTCAACGGCCCTGGACGCGTCCACTATACCTTGATATTTTCTGAAAAATGCAAATCACGCACGTTAACTTCATTAGATATGATATTAATGTATTGAGTATTGTTTGCAGGTTTGTCTTTTCGGGTTTGTTTGTGCGTATCGCTTCCCCTGCTATTTGAGGTAAACATGTTAGCTACCACTGAAGACCGTCGACAATAACTCTTAATTTGTAATATTTCCCTTGGATATTTAAACATAATTTTGTCACTTTCGCCGAGAAAGAGAGAGGGAAAGAGAGAGAGAGAAATGGGGTTTAACGTCCACTCGACACAAACTAGCTAATTTCGGGTTTAACATATGGGAGGAAACCGGAGTACCCAGAGAAAACACACGAGATTGGACAGGCGACCCTACTCCTTGTCACGTACAACCGGGGATTCGAAACCACGCCAGTTCACTTAATGACAGGCTTTATATTACAGCACGCACGTGCTAACCATTCAACCATCCATCCAACCACCCCTTTCTCCAAGAAAGAAATTTAATTTCATCTAATTATCGGAAATGAATATTAGCAAACTGAAACCTTTAGAGTTACAATCACGGAGCCAATTAGACGTTGCAAGTACATCACTTTGTATAATAAACGATATTGTAAGTTAATGCACTTTACAACAAGTTTTTGAAAACGAATTGAAATGGAGTTTAACGTCTTACATTTCTGAATTGCCCGGGCTAACGAAGACGCCAACTGTTTTCAAGTAGCTTTCGAATCTTAAATCTTTTACAGAGGAAGTGTCTTTTTATCATAGGAATTATTTAATTTTTTTGTATATATAATTGTATGAATAATTATTATAGGGTGCAGAGCATAAATCACCGTTTCACCAACCAGATAGTGTCTAGAACAGAAGTTTAAAAGTTTAATGTTCGGAATCGACTGTCGAAACCCGTTTAAACTTCTGAACTTGACACCAACATGACCCTGACAAAGTGTGTCAGTTACTAATGGGGAGCCGCAGTGTCCCAGTGAATAAGGTGCTGGATCGCTTACCAGAAGGTCTTGGGTTCCCTTCCAGTGTAGGCCAGGAAAGTTCCCCAAAGTTTTCCGGCTTGTTTCCCCTTATCATTGATGCACGGGAGATCACCTGCCAAGGACAGGATATAGCTATATCATTCGTAAACAATCCCATGACAGTTGGAATTCTTTATAAGAGTAGGCTGGAGGGAGACTGTACGAACTAAAGTTCCCCCACATCATACTGTATAACATTGCTTATATTTATTTAAGTTCATTTATCTACTGATAACAGCGACTCTGTATAAATCAGTGTCCATTTGTTTTTTTTATGAATTTATATCGACAGCAACATTAAATTCGGCGAAAAGTTTAATTGAAATACACATAGTCGCTAGTGTTATTTGGCAAATATCCGGGGTACCTGGAGGCACTTTGATAAAACACATTGGTCGGGAAAAGATCCACAATAGTCAAAACTATCGAAAAACATCGAGATTTTAGCGTCTAATGAAAAAGACGCAGTCTATCTAGAACGGCACCAAGGCCACTGCAGGTTTATAGGCTCTAATTTACCAATTTGTCCCAGAAGTGAACAGTGCAATTTTTGTATTACTTTATACCAAGAAATAATTTCAATACACTATTCGGTATACCCCCGGGTCCCTGGACAAGTGTCCCAGCCGCCGCCACTCCCATCAAGGGACCTGACTGATAATATTAGATAAAATTACAGCATTGAATTTATATGTATTATGTGTATTATTTAATCATTTAATTTTTATTAATTCTCCTTGGTTGCGATTGCGAAATTACAGATTTAATTTGTTTTTATTGTGAGTGTTTGTATTTCTGGAATTAATGAGGAGTTTCTATATATGTTAATAAACCCTATTGAATGTCAACTTGGAATGTTTTTAGACAAATTGACAAATAGACGAAACACCCTGAAAAACGCTGTGATTGGCTCAAAACGTTCACTTTTAGATTTTTTTATGATTGTTTTTAAAGCGATAATTTCATATTTTCAAAGAAAGCCAAAACATAATTATTTCTATGTCTTTTGCTCAATAGGTTTTCAACTCACTATTATACGATCATAGGTATTATTCCCCACACTTAAAAATCATTGCCACAAGAAAAAATAACAAAATTACCTCCGTTGTTTTTCCATTGCTCCCATGGTATAGCTATCTTCAAACGTTTGAATTTAAGTTGAAAATGATATATTTGCCAATTTCTCAACTGGCAATAGTGAATTATTGAATTATTCTTTAACAAGGTAGGACTTTTTATAGATACCATATATTTTAAGGCTTTATTTTAATACATTTTAAAAATATAACTTAAAAATATGAAATTGCAGCTTTAACGTATTGCCATGGAATAGAACATGTATTTTACACATATACTTTGTTTTATCTGTTTTTCCCCTATAGTTTTGGAATTGTATGATTTAGATTGATATGTTAGATACAGGAGATTACGTAATTAACTGTTTTACTAGTATTTATTGCTTTATATTGTATTATTTAAGGTTTTTACCTGTAGTGTCTCATAGGCCTATGTTGGCCAGGAATCAATTGTATTATGCTGTATAATCTCTGTAAATATGATTTGTGACACTTTAATAAAATAAATTATTATTATTATTATTATAATATTAACCATTATAATGGACAAAAAAGGCTTCTTACTTAAAGATACATTATGGGAGATTTTGACAAGGAGTTAGCCATTCTTGCTATAAAAGTTCAAAAATAGATGTTGAAACAAGAATATATTGAAAATTTCACTCAAATTACTTTATCCTGAACAAAGTTGTTACCACTATAATTTTTTACTATAAATGGTAGTAAACTTCATCGACACCCTTTTCCCACTATGGCCGATTGTTGATTGACAGGCGTTAACTCCACCTACATAGTCTCGATCATCAAGTAATGTTTAAACGGTATCTAGTGAAGCTTGTGTATAGCCTCGGTCATCACTGTCTTTTATGAATAATTTCCGGAAGTATGATGACGTCAACGTCACGGAGAAACCCCACCCACGACGCCATAGTGATTAAATCAGTTGACGAAATCCTGTTTTAATCCGAGCCCAATCCAAGCCATCCGTGGGTCTACAGAGTTCATTTTGGGCTTGTTGTTTGAATAAAGATCTAATTTATAATTTCTATGACATCTGAGGCCCGAAGGAAGACCGACAAAAGTCAGTTTTTGCTCTTGCATAATGTATGTTTAAGTTAGAAGGGCCCTAAATAGTGATATTACATAAGAAAAGCTATTCAGGGCGACAAACAGTGAGCCGTATTAGGTGTAGCAAGACTTTTTGCATATTCGTGGATTTATCGTTCTGAATAGCATTCCTTCTGTAAAATCATTATTTGGATATTTTGTGTCCATATTAATGGTAATTTCAGGCATACAAAACTCACAATAAAATCAACTTCATGGACTGGCGGTCTATTCTAAAGTGGCCAAGTAAAACAAGACAAATGCTAATGAAATAATTAATGTCCTGGATGCAATAAGAGGTAAATGTAAAAAGAAACGTTAATTTTACAGAATGGCCTTAAATCTTGGCCTAAGCTGTATGTCTTGTTAAGGATCGTTAGTTGTGGTATAATGGCAAGGTTTTGGGCCTTTATGTAGATTTTTTTTAACCACAAGAGTTGTACTAGATATTGGACATAGAAAAAAACATTTTACAAGATGTTCGACTTTCGACTAACAATAATTTTTTCAAGGATATCTTCTCAAACCTCCCTGTATACCTGCATGTTACCACATTCCACAAGTTTGTGCTATGAGAGAAATTTTGCTGCCCGAATAACGGCCCCCGACCTACTCGTATTTCGAATTCCAAACGCCAAGGGATCGTTTGCATGCAGGCCAGTGTGTACACAGGACATCGGGTTTTCGTACCACCCGATTGGCTATAGGGTTTCCCTTTCCGGACCCTCCAAACTGCACCACTGACAAGGTGTAACGCAGGTCTACCGACCAACACCATACTCATTGAGTCACCATAGCTTGGTCGAGAGCGAGCCATTAAGCAATATATTGATTGGAACGGTACGAGGGCGTCACAATAAAATACAATCTAATTGAGATATAGGTCTATATTTCGTTTCGTTTTTTATACTTTCGATGGCCTACGCTCATGTAGATCTAACAAGTTACAGTGGGAGCTCACGTTCTATGACGTCAGGTATCAAGCACGGGACATTTGACCCGATAACGTCAGTCATTCGATTAACCAATTAGCGACCGCCATGCTTTTTAAAATCTACTTTTGTTTTGTTTTGATTTCTATCCGCTGGTGTTAGTATAGACGTCATTGGCTAATAATATCTACCCACAGTTCCACGCATGAAAAGGTGAAACGGTCGATTCGACAGACCATTTGATTGGCTGACCCCTCATTTCAGGCAGAACACCAGGTAAATAACAAGTCCTCCAGATCCAAGAGTAGTAAAGACAAGAAAAAACGAAATTTTGAACTATAAAAAACGAAACGAAATTGGATCTTTGTTTTAATCAGATTGAATAAAATAAGTCCTCAGGCGAGTTTCATATTTCAAATAATGTAAGATTAGCACGTTGCCTGAACATTATTTGTAATAGTTTCACGCCCCAAGATGGATTACCCCATAGGCAAACTAGGAAACTGTCTCGGACCGCCGTCTGTTAAAAATTGAATTACACTCAAAAACTAATACAACCCCCAACGAGATAAGACAGTCCGAATTGAGTTGTTTAAAGCGACATCGAAATCAGACTGATCCCATTCTATATCGTTTGACGGATGATTTAATCCCTAAACTGTGTCGAAACTACATGCACTGTTGGTGCGGACATGCGGTTTGATACTACATCTTCGGGGTAGTAATAGTTAGAGATTTGGGGGGATGTTTCTTCTGAGCACGGAGACTTCAGCTGGTAGTAATGCACTCCACAAGCCTTTTTATATAAGAAGGAGCTTGGCTGTTTAACGCTTTGAAGATCAAGAAAAGTAACTAGATCTATTATATAGACAACAGTTTCCGGGACAATTTATCCGGACAATTTGATGATGTGCACGGTTTTTACCTCGGTCATATAAATGTCGGATTTGGAACACAGATATTCGTATTTATACACATAGAAACGCGTAAATGTAATTACTGAATGTTGAATGGTTAAAAGTGTAATTTATTTCATATTGAGGTCGAGACATTTATGTTGATCGTGCAGGGCTAGTGTCTCGAATAAGATTCATGGTTTCCATACACGTGGCAACCGAGTCCAGTGGTCCCGTAAATATCTTGCACATAATTCCCCGTCTCTATTGGTAAAGTAAAAATCGGTAAGTCAATAGTGGTTTGCAAAATAGACTCCTTGCTGCCCACATTTTGGTTGTGTCATCTATTGTCCATTCGCCCTTTATGGTTTCAAATAAAGAAAATTATAATAATTGTGCATTGGCGATACGGCTCAGAGTTGGGAGTAAACTGTATCTGTTAAAAAGATCAGTCATTTGTATTAAAGCGTAAATGAGCAGCTACGTACATTCCTTTTTGTTTTGAATATGGGCCACCCACCCATTCCTTTTTGTTTTGAATATGGGCCACCCACCCACCCGACGGTATCTTGACTCCCTTTCCATATTCCCAATATGCTGGCTTGACCGTAGAGTAATTGATAAAAATAATTCGTAAAAAGATTTATTCAACAGAATATGCTCAAAATAAAACTGGTACATTATAAACATTGAAACAAAACATGTCCAAGCAAGAAATATTCAAATACTGGGATGATTATTTAATAAACACGACCGCCTGCTGAAGCAGCGCCAAGTGGGGGAGCAGCTCCGGTAAGTCCGTTTGTGGGAGCGCCTTGGTTTTGATTCATCATCATTAGAGGCATCAGTTTCATTAAGCTATCATTTCCCCCCATCATCATCATCATCATCATTGGGTCCATGGCTCCTCCTTGTTGTCCATTTTTGCCCTGATTCATCATCATCATCATTGGAAGCATGGCATCAGATCCCATATTGCGCATTGCCAAAAGAGGCATTATTCCACCCATACCACCCCCAGCAGCTCCTCCTTGTCCTTGTCCACCTCGCATCATATTCATCATCATCAGAGTTCTCATATCCATGCCACCACCCATACCACCCATCATCATAGGTGCAAGCATGCCCATACCGCCCATGCCTCCTCCCATTCCACCGCCCATGCCTTGAGCTGAAAATAGAAAATATGACATAGTATACGAAAAATCGAAAGTGTTGATTCTGATTCTGTGCACAAACATGCATTCGGATGATCTGATCTTTTATTGGTCTTATTTACTGCTATAAAGCTGTGTATGAGAAATCCTCGATGTTTCCTACAATCTCTGTTGTGTGTTGTTTTAACATTTAATAAAGCGGTTATAGATATTACTTACCGTACGACACAGCTACCATACCGGCAACAAGGACAAAAACAGTTGCTGGATTCATTATTAAAGTTTCGGTGTTCTGAAAAATAAAAATAAAGTATTCGTATGTCTTTAAATACTAAAAGAAAAAAAGAGCAGCTGGACAAATGATAATTCACTCGACACAAACTAGGTCATTTCGGGATTAACATATGGTTTAATCTTATTTCAATAATTCGCTTGCGCGGAGAAAACCCACGAGGTTGGACAGGCGACCCTACTCATTGCCACGTACAACCGGGGATTCCAAAATATAAAGTCTTCTAGATATGATAACATCGTAATTAAAACGGGAACAGTGAAACAATGTACAAAGTTCCTTTAATTTATAGAAATATATTTTGGACCAATAATTAAATACATCGACCAATTTTAACCTATGTCCATTTACATTGGTTTCTATGGTTATCACGTGTTTTGTGGTACACGTTCGCCCGGATAGATGCATTATACACGAGTTCAATCTTCAATTACATAACAACTGACATTACATTAAAGCTGTATACATTGTTGAATAAAATTGTCTATAAAAAAAAATTATTTAGTAAACCATACTGTTTCAGTAAACTGAATGTAATCACCGTTCAAGTCAATGCCTCTATCGCAATTTGGCTTAACTGTGCTAATGAAATGTATACGCCATTGATGACTGTTGATGAAATGTATACGCCATTGTGCTATATGAGCAAATTTTGCCCAGGCAGTGGCACTACGACTTACTCTTATTTCGGATTCTTGGATTTTTTTCTACGTACACGCAGATGTGTAGACGTGGCGTCGGTTTCTTGTCCAATCTGAACGATTACCGCCCATCCCATCTCCGTCCTACACCACTGACACGGGGAAACAAGCCGAATAATCCCAACTAACTCGGGACATTCCAGGTTAGCGAACGAGCGTCTAACACACTCCAATCGTAGAAGATGTGAAAAATTAAAAGTAGCTATTTACTCACCGAGTTTTTCTTGTGAATGCTCAAAACAGACTGAAGACAACAGCAAACCATTCAACATTTATACCCCTATTGTCTGCATTTTTTCCCAGTAATACATCCATCAAATGACCCCTGCAACGGTCAAATGATATTTATGACCCCGAACCAATGAGTGTAAATTCAGAAAAAAACAGGTACTTAATCAAAAGTGTAGATGATGAATCTTCTGGGTATATTATCGGTCATGTTAGCGTGTCTTTATCGTTATGTAATAATACACGAACAGTGGAAACATTAAAGGTAGGACGAGAAACGCACATGAACATTCATCAACTCACCATGTCACTCAGTTGTAAATCAAATAGAAATATGTACCCAATTAATGTAGCTCTATTGCAACTTTTCATGAACTACGGATCTACTATATCAACATTTCCATCACGTCAAATGTTGTTTTTTTTAACACATTATTTCTTTTTTAAATCGAGTATTCAGACAAAAAAGATATATCGATATTATTCTCTGTGGGCCAATCTTCCGATTCATGAATCCTTTATTACTCCTGTATGGTAGCGATGATCTCTGTGTTAATATTATATTTGGAAAGTGTTTAATCAGTTCTATCACATATGTGATAATGACTGGCACCAATATTGTCCTTTAAATGTAAAGAGCGGACCTTTTTTGAACGGTTAACGAAACAAGAATATACATGTCAAATTGATTTATTCTGGACTTCTGTGGTTGTTACTATAGATATATTGTAAATATTCTCTATTTTCAAGTATCATTGTAACGATAATATATTTTAGTGTTAATGTTGCAAGAGAGAGAGAAAGAGAGAGAGAGAGTAAACTATGTCATTTCGGAACTAACATATATAGTTTAATTTTATTTCAATCATTATCGTGCGCGAAGGGTTTTTAGCATTGGGAGAAAATCGGAGATACAGGCGATCCTACTCCTTGTCACGTACAATCGGGGAATCGAAACCATGCCAGTTGACTCAATGACAAACTGTATGACACAGCGCGCACGTGCTAACCATTCGGTCATCCACCCGAGCCCTTAGGGATTTATAATCCTTCCAATATGCAGATTAAGCTCTTGGGTATTGCATCTGATTGAATCTTCCGGTTTTAACCCGACAGTAACTTTCGGTGGATACTGTAATAATGGTAGAGAATTTATATGAAGGCTTAAAATAGACGAAACATATCTAAAAGCACATATTAATGTAATATGAGCGCATATAAAGTGATATACATTCAATCATTTATTTCAGTTTTTTGTGTTAGGTGAAATACGGAACGGCCCAAATTGAACGACAGTCGTTTATGCCTGCTTAGTCCATTCTAACCGCCTTTTTTTATAACTTTGTCCTGTGTGAATCAGTGACGTACTAGGATATATTTTCTGTGTCCTCCGGTATCATCCCTCAACGGTGCTTAAATGGAGCTTAACATCCACTCGACACTAACTAGGTCATTTCGGAACTAACATATGGTTTAATTTTATTTCAATAATTCGCTTATTCCTTGTCACGTACAACTTTCAATGAACAACGACTAGTCATTCAGAGGTCCTGTGTACAGACTCTGTTTCTTCATTGACGGGCGTATGGCTTTATTTTTTGGAAGCATGGTATGGTACTAAAAGCACATGTTAATGGAATATGAATGTATGTAAAATGATATATATTCAAGTATTGAAATATTGTAATTCCTAATCGGTAAAATATGTGAACAGCCGATCAAACTGAACGGTAGTCGCTCACACCTGCTTAGTCCATTCCTTTCGGGTTTTTTGATTATTATTTTGCCATTAGAAATAGTGATCCGCCTTTACATCAACATTGGGTGAGGTTCGAACAAACAGTTTGTGCCAGTGTTAGAGTTTGTGTCAGTAAAAGAGTTAATCTGAGCCCCTTTATTTGATGTGCAGGTAGGAAAACGGTTACGCGTTGGAAAATATATTGAATTTTAAACTTGAAACTCAATATGATTGTCCATAATGTTTTATCTATCTCTTTAAAATCATAATTAGTGGGAAAATATACAATGTATCTGAGACAAGCAGTTAACACTTAATTGTTTTACATGATTTATTACATCTAAACTTAACATTGGCTCAATGTGTTTTGACCTCAACCAAATTTGGCATTTAGTTTTTTTGGCATTTAATTACTCAAGTGATGTGAATTCATCACTAGTGTCATTCTACTGTTTCCCTAATCTCAGCTCATGGAGGTTTTCCTATTTTACTTGGATTCCAATAACACACAACCTATATCCCCCCCCCCCCCGGTTTAACACTTTATCGAGGTCAAACGGAAGATATAAAGTGTTATCTAATTTTCATAAACTGTAGTAATATTTTTAGTCTAATATCATTAAACAATACCGAAAGTCATTCAATATTCAACAAATCATACAAAATCTGATATTTGTTGCTGTCAATTCCTTAGAAATAGGCCAAGACATTATCGAAGCAGGATAAACGGAAGCCATGTTTCAATTTGTTTCGGGTAATACCAGCGTTGACTGCAGACTCTAGCATGTAATTTTCTCCATGGTTGAAAGTAAATAAAGCTATAATTATCCCTCTTTTTGACTTAGCACTTTATTTGTTTTCAAACGTTAGGGAGAGAGAGAGAGAGAGAGAGAGAGAGAGAGAGAAATGGGGTTTAACTCCACTCGACACAAACTAGGTAATTTTGGGACTAACATATGGTTTCAATTTTATTGCGCGTAGGGGTTTTCAGCAGTGGGAGGAAACCGGAGTGCCCGGAGGAAACCCACGAGGTTGAGAAGGCGCCCCTATCTCCATGCCACATACGCTCACACCAGGGTTCGATACCACAGCCGCAAGCCAGGGGTGACCGGCCAGCTTGAGGTCGAAGCGCGGCACTCTAGACCACTAGGCCATCACAACCCCCCCGAGAAGAGAGAGAGAAATGGGGTTTAACGTCAACTCGATACAAACTGGTCATTTCGGGACTAACATATGGTTTAATTTTATTTCAATAATTCTCTAGTGTGTAGGAGTCTTTAGCAGTGGGAGGAAATCGATGGACCCGGAGAAAATCCACGAGGTTGGGCAGGCGACCCTACTCCTTGTCACGTACAAACGGGGATTCGAAACCACGCCAGTTGACTCAATGACATGCTTTATGATATGGTGCACGTGGTTACCTTTGAGCTATCCCTCAAAGGTTAGGAAAATAGTTAAAGTAGTGTAAAATTACCCCATAACTATTCCCTCCAACACTGCATTTGACCTTACCCATTGTCTTCTAGGATATGTTTGTGTTAGTTCTTTACAATTGTTTTGATGTGGTGTAATAATTCGAAGATGGCTGTGATGGTGTCATGCTCAGTTCCTTGTTCATATAGTACCCATTTGTTTAATCATTAAAGTCCTTTATGGTACAAAAATAAGTTATATTTCTGTTTTCCGGAATGACTTTAGATGTTTTTGCTTGAAGGATGGTAGCCGATAGTTACATCGCTTGTATTTCGTACATCATTTCACTATAAAACTGTAGATATGGCCCGCTTGACAATTCAAATGAATACAACAATCTCGATTAAGTTATAGATGGGAAGCTCGGTGTCGGGAGCTGGGTGTCCATCAAATGAGCACAAAACTAGACACAACCAGAGTGAGAGAGAGAGAGAAAGGGAGAGAGAGTTCTTTTCATGTCAGAACTGTCACTATTTGTGGAATATATAGGGAGGTTGTGGGCCCCAAAGGCGACGATTCTTGGCCTGATTCAAATGAAACTTACGATGCGTTAATGATCAAAAGATCTTTGAGGAGTTAAATTCTGGACTGTATCAAACAATATCTCTTTGATTTATGACTCTTGTGAATTATGTACAAAGTTGGTCGACGCTCTGGAGCCCTAATTTGATGAAACTTTATATATATGTTAAGGATCAAGCGATCTTTGGCCAATTCGATTGTTTGGTCGTGGTCTTTTCATTTTGCTCAATTTTTCTTTACACAGAAGTATATGGACCCTCTAGAACCCCCACTTTATGTTCAATTATGACGAAATTTGAAATATATGTTAAGAGTTCATACAACAGGACAATCAACTATCTTGAATATATATGGACGCCATCTTCGATTTCGGACAGGGTAATGGGCTGGTTCAAAAGAATAGTCCTCAAAGAGTATTTTGTCAGTTTATTTGACCAAATCCCCTTCTTTTATGCAGTTAACAAGATTTTGAGAAGATGGTCTTGGAAGAAATTTTGATTTAATTTAGCTATGACCCCTCTGACGTATAGTAAATGAAAATAGATTGGGATTAACTAACTAATCAAGACGCCATAGAATGGGATACGAGGGAAATTTTTCCCCACCTATATCGATTCTCAACTGTCAAGGTTTCTTTTACGAACACACCAGAGGTTTTTGACGCTATAGATACTACAAATGCCAAAGCCGTCGTCCTGTAACCCCGCCAAAGGAAAGCCACACTAGGAAATTGTGGGAAATTATCCCAGCAAAGATCGTTTACGATCCTAAGACCCCCTGTTTAGTCAGCCTGCGCAACATTCACTGAGATTGGGATTAACTAACTAATCAAGACGCCATAGAATGGGATACGAGGGAAAATTTTCCCCACCTATATCGATTCTCAACTGTCAAGGTTTCTTTTACGAACACACCAGAGGTTTTTGACGCTGTAGATACTACAAATGCCAAAGCCGTCTTCTTGTAACCCCGCCAAAGGAAAACCACACTAGGAAATTGTGGGAAATTATCCCAGCAAAGATCGTTTACGATCCTAAGACCCCCTGTTTAGTCAGCCTGCGCAACATTCACTGAGCTACCGCGGTTCCCATGCTGTATGGTAATAGTATAGATAAATAATACTCGTCTATAAAATATTTTAAAAAATTTATTAATGCATTATATACAATAAATTGTTTAAATAATTTGATAACATTTTAGATCAATCTACCACCGGCTGTGGCTGAAGCAGCACCAAGTGGGGGAGCAGTTCCTGGAAGACCTGCAGCTGGGGCTTGATTATTTTGATTCATCATCATTAAGGGCATCAGTTGCATCATGTTATCATTACCTCCCATCATCATCATCATCATCATTGGGTCAATGTTTCCTCCTTGTTGTCCATTTTTGTTCTGATTCATCATCATCATCATTGGAAGCATGGTTTCGGATCCCATATTGCCCCCCATTGCTAATAGAGGCAACATTCCACTCATACCACCCCCAGCAGCTCCTCCTCGTCCACCTCCACCTCCTCGCATCATATTCATCATCATCAAAGTTCTCATGTCCATACCACCACCACCCATACCGCCCATCATCATAGGTGCAAGCATGCCCATACTACCCATACCACCTCTGCCTCCTCCCATACCACCCATGCCTTGAGCTGAAAATAGAAAACATGACATTGATTCAAATAAACTTTAACGTCCACTAGACATTGACTTTGTCAATCCGCATTAAATATACTGTGTGTATGGGTCTTTAGCAGTGAGAAGAAACTAGAGGACACAGCCGTGAATCGAAACCACGTGCATTTGTTAAACCATCCGGCCACCCAACCCCTTCTTTGTTATAGGCTAAACGTTAATAATAAAGTTCCTGAGAGAGCATCGACAGCCCTGAATTAAAGTATGTATGTAGGGGGGTGGGGGGGTTGTTAAAAAGTATGAAGTAGAAAATCGAAAGTTTGGTACAGAAAGTAAAATTGAGTCAATGAAAGCAGAATTATGATGATTTCAATTTCAAAACACTCTACAAAAATATACTTTTTAGATAAAAATTTACACGTTTAGGTAAAATTTTCCACTTTTACTCTAGATCACATTTTGTGCCTGATAGCCCTTCATACGAGTATGTGTCGTAGGTTTGTTTGTCCGAATGCATATCCAATAATGCTTCTGCATTAAGCGATAATAAGGTTATAAATAATATTTACCGTGCGATACAGCTACCACACCGGCAATGAAGACGAAAACTGCTGCTGGATTCATATCGAATGTATTTGTAATCTGAAAAACATAAGTAATGTATCATTTATTAAAGTGCCAATAAACAATTAAAATGTAAAAGACAGTCAAAATTGTTTGAATGGGTAAACCCTTCTTTAAACGAGAGTATCGTGATTTATCAGTACAATATATTTCCATGTATTGGTTCTGTGCCAAGGATCGCAGGTATCCATACGTCGTTTTGCTCCTAAACTGGGCTAATGAAGACGGGCATACTTCATACAGTGTGGTATGAGGGCAACTGTGCCCGGGCAGCAGTGCTACAGCCTACTCTTGTATAGAATTCCAACTGCCAAGGGATCATTAACGTGCACACCAATGTGTACACGGGACCTCGGATTTTCGTCCCACCGAAAGACTAGACAGCTGTCCTGTATCACTGACAAGGGGAAACCACGAATTCAAACAAATTAAGCTAAATATGAATAGTCGCTCTTGAACTAGGGATATTGCTTCACATGTAACCAAAAGACTTTTGTTTTATCTGTGAATTTGTACATATATACAAAACAAACCGGTAATAGAAGTCCCAAAATGGCCTAGTTGTGTCGAGTGGACGTTAAACCCCATTTAACTCACTCACGCTATACAATTCCATTCAGAAAACCATTTACTTGCTTTCTTAACAACTTACTTACCCTATTATTCTTGTGGATGTTCAAAACCGAATGAAGACTACGGCTAAACTTCCAACATTTATACCCTCAATTTCTTCATATTTCATTGTTGCACATCAATCAAACTGGCCCCTGTAACTCACGAAGGACATAATTAATGGACCCTATTAGTGAAAAAATAGAAAGCCGGAGATTTAATCAAAAGTTTGGATTGACGTCTCTTATTGTTATGTAATAATACGTGGACATTTGACAGATCAAAGTTTGAGTAGGCGACATAGCCAGTCAATGTTTGTAGTACCCTTGCATTACTACCATTCATGTCTGTCAATCAAATACCAAGAGAGAGAGAGAGAGAGAGAGAGAGAGAGAGAGAGAGAGAGAGAGAGAGGGAGAGAGAGAGAGAGATGGAGAGGGATAAGAGAGAGAGAGAGAGAGAGAGAGAGAGAGAGAGAGAGAGAGAGAGAGGAGAGATGGGGTTTAACGTCCACTCGAAACAAACTAGGTCATTTCGGGACTAACATATAGTTTAACTTTATTTCAATAATTCGCTTGATCGTAGGGGACTTTAACAATGGGAGGAAACCTGAGTACCCGGAGAAAACCCACGAGGTTGGACAGGCCACCACACTCCTTCCCACGTACAACCACGCCAGTTGACTCAATGGCAGGCCGTATGATACAGCGCGCGCACACGCTAACCATTCAGCCACCTACCCCCCTCCTCAATACCAATAGAACTATAAGATTCATAAGTTGTTATTTCGGTGTTTTGGTATCGGAGTGAGTAAGGCACTAGATTTCTAGACGAGTTGCCGAGTTTATCCCGGTATTGGCAGAAAAAGTTCCCGACATTTTCCTATGTTGTTTCAGTGGTGAAGTCCAGTCGTTTGGGTGAAACGAAATCCCGAGGTCCTATATACACGTACATGTATGTTAATCGAAAGAATGAAATTGAATATCTACAGAACTTGTAACATAAAGCATGACAGAAACTTTAGAATAAAACTGTAAATGAAATGTCAAAATAAACATCAGATAACATCGCTAACAATTTATATTCATCTTTATTTTTTTTTTTAAAATGAATCTAAATTTAGGGACATTTTGAACGATTCTAATAGTGCTGGGCTTCTTCTAAAACACGCGGAAGTATTATTCCTCAATTACGTAAGTTTGAAGAAAAGTTTACAGATTTATTCTCTAAAAATGGTTATCAGGCAAACTTCGAAAGTCAGACAGAAATGAAATGAAATGAAATGGGGTTTAACGTCCTGCTGTTCTGCTCCGAATCTATGTGATAAAAAGTAAGTAACCATAATAAGTATAGGCGTATTGTGTTCATATCTTTAATTATGAGAAATAAATTTGGGCAGCAATATTCTGCTCTCTGCTATTAATCAATACGTTTAAGAAGTTATGCAGCTGCAGCTAAAAGTGGAATGATTTATGTTGATGTGATGAATTGATGAACTTTTGTTTTTTTTTAGTTTCATCAAGGTGCATGTAAGGTGCATGTATCAAGTTTGGGGGTAATTGGATAATCTCAATTGATATGTTTATTTAAGTAGCAATATTTACAGAAACACGTTAAAAATCTTTCTTAGATCCAATAAGAACATAATCGGGGTTATCGATATTTGAACGTGAACGACAAGGGTAAAACATCTTATTTATCTCCAGCGACTGGCCTAATGACGCCGAGCAATCATTTGACATCCAACACTTAATGTCATTTTAAAATACATACATTCTTCAAGTTTACATTTACAGTAATCAAAATTACTAGAATTAGATGGTTTGAAGGCAATATACATCATCTGTATATATATATGATGTTAAAGGTCATGCTTTGTTACTATTCTGGGAAGCTGCGGAGGTTCAGTGAGCAGTGTACTTTAAGCCATTGCGCCGCTGTCTGGGCGAAATGTCCCACACAGGCAATCGGAGCAGCAGCGTAAGACGTTAAATCTCATTTCTGCCGATATGGATAACCTATTGTATTGAGATGTTCATGTCGTGACTTAATGACGTAAATTACGTCATAATACGTATCAAGTACCTTACATCTGCATTAATAAATTTATAATCCCATTGTTACGGCAATGACGTGACACAGCATGGTCATTAGGTCTGATTAATCGCCATTTCATAAACAAATTGATCTTTTGTTTCCACCACCGATTTCATTCTAATCAATTTCTGATAGATACTGAAATTTCTTAGAGACGCTGCGTGGTGTTAGGTTTGACTACGAAATTTATATTGGACCTCATATATGTACATTTGCACGTTATCAAGTTGGACGAGGAAAGATTAAATTTGTGTGTGTGTTGGAGTTGGGGAGCGGGTTGATTTGTGTGTGTGTTTCGGTGGCGGAGCGAGGTGATTTGTGTGTGCGTTGGGTGGGAGAGTGGGGTGATTTGAGGAAAAAACCCCGAGGGATTTCCTTAGTTAAAGGACGGTGTCAGTGTTTGCAATTTCTTTTTCTAGTATTGAAATAGTTACACCCGAAATACAATTAGCAAATTACAATGTATACATTCATATTAAGTATTAACACAACCATGTGACAAACCTCTCTTCCAATCGCATTAGTACCCTTGAAGCTATTTTTAAATTATAACATTATTATAGTATAATTAAAATATTACTAAAAAATCGGAATCGATGTGTCTTGCTGTGGTCAAGTATTAGATTGATTCGAGGTGGAGTAAAATAATTTGTTCACGGGCGTACTTAAATACCGACTCAATCCAGAGCATGTGAGTGGGTTCATTTGGCCTGAAGCTAATGTCCAGTTGGTTTCAATTAAATGTGGTATATGATACCAGTGAATTGCCATTGCCACATCTGCTTGGTGCAGACTTGGCGCAAATCCTGTCCAGGCTATAAAACACATAATTCCAAAAATAATGTGATAAATGGACCTGCAAATCTCTATAATTTCGTTTGTTATTTACTTGAAGTTAAGCCGTATCGGAAAAGGACGGGAGCTAACAGGTGGATCAAGACAACCAATTATATTCGCCTCATTTGGTTACGAATGAAGTTTTATTTATAGCCATATTCACCCTTTACACTTCCATTATAATCATTGACTGTTTGGTAAATACGGTAATGAAATGAGAGAGAGATAGAGGGAGTGAATGAGAGGGGAGAGAGAGAGGGGTTTAACGTTTACACGAAACAAACTAGGTCATTTTTGGACTAACATATGGTTTAATTTTATTTCAATAATTCGTTTTGCGCGTAGAGGTCTTTAGCAGTGGGAGGAAACCAGAGGACCCGGAGAAATCCACGAGGTTGGACAGGCGACCCTACTCCTTGTCACGTACAACCTGGGATTTGAAACCACACCAGTTGACTCAATGACCATTCAGCCATCCAACCCCCGAAATGAAATGTGATGAAATGGGTGTTAACGTCCTAATGTTCTGCTCCAAACTGGGCTAATGAAGACGGGCATACGACATATAGTTTGCTATGAGGGAAACTGTGCCCGGGCAGCGGCGCTATGGCCTACTCTTATTTCGAAATCCAAGTGCCAAGGGATCTTTTACGTGCCAAGGGACCTCGGTTTTCGTCTCATCCGAACGACTAGACATCTGTTTTTCCAGACTCTCCGTACTGCATCACTGACATTGGGAAACCACGTCGGAAAATGTAGATGAACTTTCTCGGCCAATGCAGGTATTAAACAGCCATCCTCTAGACTAGCGAGCCAGCGTCTTACCCACTTAGCCACGTGACCCCCTAGTAAATACTGGAAATAGGAAGATTCAAGTAGCTCAGTTTGCGAGAGGTGTTAATGTATAGTCTATAAAACACTCCTTCGTCACTAACCCTACACTAAGTGATCGCATTCCAACAGTCAAAATTACCCATTGTGTTGAATTACGGTAAATTAACATCACGAGCAAGGTATCTGGCAGCGCAGAGTGTGTCACTAGCCCAGGACGTGTAGATAGCACAGGATGTGGCAATAGCACATGATAGCTCGGGATAGTAGAGTGTGTAACTATAGTGCATGGTTTAACCATAGCGCAGGGTGTAACTATAGCTCAGGGTGTAACTAGAGTACAGGATGTAAGAATAGAACAGGGTGCTTCAGGCTGCAACTATAGCTCAGGATCTGACAATAGCATAGGATAACGTCAGAGTGTAATATCGCCTTGATTTACAACGTTGCTTCATTTTAGTATCATTGTCAGCATGAAACAGTCTGCTACACAGTTTGCAATAGCCAGACTCTCTATTATATTAGTTCTAATCTTTGATCTGGCGTCCAATGTCTTCATATCCCCATCCCAAATTGAATGTCGTTCTCTTATTCGCCGATTGACCTTTTCTACAGTGATGGCCTCTCAGACAACAAAAAAATCAAATCATTTAACAATACACAGTGTAATAAAGTACATGATGTATATCAATCAACGTATTACAAGACAAAGTCGTTGAAACACGTGTTTATTAGCGAAGATTTTTTAATTATACAATATACTGTGTCATAAGCGTAAATAAAGAGGTAGAATGGAATATTATCGTCGTATGCAGGGCTGGGGCCAGACACTTTTGGCGTAAAATGCCCCCCCCCCCCCCAACCAAAAAAAAACCCAAACAAATCGAGGTATGACGCCAGTTCTACCCAGATGATATCGCAGATCAAAAGCCTCTTCCCAGATGTGCACACCAGCCCTTGTCTTACAACTGCATTGGGAATGACTAGGAGATTACTCAGAACTTTAGACGGTAATTTACAGGCCGAGCTAGTTCGCCAGTTTGAGTTTGTCTCGAATATTTTCCCTTATATACGTTAAAAAAAGAATCTTCGTTGTTGTTATTAAATCAATCCGGGGGCGTAAAATTAGTGACGAAAGACAAAACGTATAAATATTGACATGCACTTCCTGCTTGCGTTCTTGTTTTGCAGTTTCCTTACATTTGTCCTGGTGTTTCCCTAACACTAGTGGCCATTGGCCCAGTTGCAGCAGCCAATTTTGCAGCACGACCTGCTGCCGCTGCTCGAACTTGTTGTTGAATCAATATAAATGGTATCATCTTCTTTAATGCATCATTACCACCCATCATTACTGACATCGCCATTGGATTCATACGCCCTCCCTGACTCATCATCATAGCTAAAGGAGCAAAGCCATCAGGCATCCCACCGTTCAAAACAAAGAACGGTAGTAATCTGTGTAGTCCTCTAGACTGTCCCAAAACCGACATGAGCATTACTTTTCTCATTTCAGAACTCCCACTCAGCACTATTGGCATAAGCAATCGACTCGTGGGATTACCCATCATTGGTGAGGGGGCCATCATGGGACCGCCAGACATTTCAGACATTGTACTCAGTATCCGTCCTACAGAAGAAAAAAAACAACACATATGATTTTTAATATCTTGTTATGCCAATACGAAAGAACAAAAAATGTACTCATATGCCCACACATCTCGTAATTGTTTTCCTGGACCTGTGCTTGACGAGGTCCCATGTACATATTGCGTGCACGTAAAAGATCGGTTGGCAGTTGGAATTCGATATAAGAGTAGGCCGTAGAGCCGCTGACCAGGCAAAACTTTCCTCATAGCACTCTGTATGGCGGTTATGTCAAACCTAACATTGGTCCAAATTAATTTTACTCGTACTCACATCGATTCCCCACACCATCAAGGGATCTGTGGTCACTCATCTGTGAGTGCGACGCTGGTACGCTATCGAGTAGGTCTCGGGTTCGTTCCCGGTGTGGATCTAGAAGGTTTCCAGAGAATTCCAGACGTGGTTCTCTCTTGTCAGTGATGCAGGGCGGATGAACAGGCAAGAACCGTGTCTAGATGTTCGGATGAGAGGATCAACCGAGGTCCCGTGTAAACATTGGCGCGCACGTGAAACTATCCTTGACAATTGGAATTCGAACTAAGAGTAGACTGTAGCGCCTCTATCGAGGAACAATTTTCCTCATTAAATCCAATTTAATTTCAATTTCCCAACCCACAGCACCCCAATATCAACGAGATCTTGATTCTGAGCTACTCACCATGGCAACGTGTTAGGAAACTGGCAACCATTAAGATGAAAACAGCAACCTTCATTTTGAAAAATGCCTTAGAACCCAAACAGAAAGTTCTGTGGAAGAAAATGAAATAGTTAAATAACTAAAAAAAAACCAAACATACAGTATTTAAATAGGTAATCATATTCTGATCATTATCAGCAAAATGCTTTTTATCATAGAAAACTAAAATTACATGAAGTCATTATGCAGCGTACAATGATGTTTCAATGTTTCAATAGTCATCGCTGGCCTGGCGCAGACACGGTTACTATGGGGAACAAGCAATTTACGGAGGGTTAGGGTTTCGAATCCCGTAAATGTCAAGCCCGAAGACTACCCTTGCATAAAGATGTCTGCTTGGATGTGTATGACGCAATGCCGTTGTGTCTGTATAGTAGAGGGTACTGAAAATCCCTTTAAAGCAATAACAACACTAAGAAGTCGCCTGCTTCCTCATATTGACTGTATCTGCACCAAGCCAATGAACCAGGATACTGAACCAGTATGTTTATGTGGCAATAGCTTAGTGGTAGGTGGACTGTACGGGCGGTAAGGTTCCATTCCACACTGAATGTAAACTTGCCCCCCCTCTCCCCCTCTCTCTCTCTGGTTACATGAAGCGTGCGTTACTGGTGAAGAGTCTCGCACTTATTCGCCATTTTGTGGACGGCTTAGTCTCTTTTGTCATCCCTATTTAATGCCACAAATTTAACAGCCATAGTAGCTACCCCTAACAAGTATGGTTGATGAATCCCGAGATTGACAATAAATGAAGAATGTAACCTATATGAACTGTCTGCGATATCACCTTCGGTGGAAGCGGACGTTAAACACCAAGAACAACATATATGAACTATATGAAACGGTATTTTGGACTGTGCATGGGGGGAGGAGGGGCGGGGCTCAGACTCATCCTGTTTGGTAGATGGTAGGTCATCCCTGTAGAATTACCATCTGTGGATTATGTATAATATTATGTGTGGAATAACTTTATTTAATTGTATTGGTTGGCCTTTTACAATTTTATACGACCGTATTATGTGGGTTAGCCTTTTTTTGATGTGGGTGTTAAATTCAACAAATACCCTTTTCTTGATGATAACTCTATGGTATGTTCATAATCTGATCAAAACGGAACACAGTGCATTTTAAAAGTCCCATTTGTTTTCGCTAGTTTCGACATAACACTGATCGACCAAAAATGTCTTTCGTTTGTTGTTCAAAATCAACAGAAATCGGCGGGATGTAAAATATATAAAGCTCCCCAAGTTAGGTTTGAAATAAGACCAAACGAAGTTTTGTTTCATCTGTTTCCGACCTAGCTCTAGCAAGCCCTAAGCTGGACAGAGTAAAAATTACACTTCTACCAAACTATAAATTCAGACATTGACACATGAAATATACATATCCTCAATAATTAAAAAGTTAGATGAAAAGCTGGCCTTTCTTGTTGCAATTGTTCAAATCATTTCCTTTAATGGGCGAGGTTATGACTGTTTGAAAAATAATGTGGTGCAGATCGTTTATTATCGTAGCAACGGTCCGTAACAATCGAGACTAAGTCACTAAGTCTTGATCAATCCTTTTATCGTTATATTTTTAAATCTCGCTTGTGTTCAAATCCATTTAAACCTCATCTATCCGAAAGTTGATTTTAGTTAGTCATGTGACTAAATGTCTAAATTTGAAGCCAGAAAAGACCTGAAATAGGCCGATTTAGCTCTTGCATTATACATATTTAGCCCCACCCTTTTGCTTTCGCTACTACACGAAGACAACAGCCGTGACTGACATTCTGCTATCAAAATGTACGCATTGGTGACAAATCAGCCCGAATTGCTATACCGAAAACGGCTACTCAGGCCATAAGCCTTGAAATTAACCACGATTCCACGGACAAAGTTGTGGATTTACTAATTTCTTAATGATAAGATTGATGTTAGCAATACGTGGGTAAAACTTACCATCGATCTTGACTGGGGTTTCTAAATCTAACATTCATACTCGAGTTGAGACATAGAAGATCCAAATAATCCAATTTGGAGACATATATAGTTTTGGATTTTGTTCTTTACTGATATAGCTTCAATAAAGATCTAAACAATCCGCTTTGGGGCCCTTAATTGAGGTTGTAAAATTGCTTTTGTGGTTATTGTAAATCCAAGCCCATATGACAATGTTCCCTATGGCGTGTTCTATTTACAATAAAAAGATCCAAGCTGCAGTTACATGAACCAATTCCAGCTTAATCGTCATCTGTCGACTCTGTTATGGTTCCGATAGGTAGGTATCCTTTTGTAATACGTTTTAGCTTTCTGGATACCTTTATTATAACCTTCATGTAGTATGGACCTGCCCCATGCAGTTTGAATCATTAGCTGAAACGACTCCTCCACAGGAAAAACTATAAGTATTTGATAACAACATGGAAACGATGCATTTTAAGACCAGGCCTCAAGTTCACAAAGCACTCTCAGACTTAAGTTGAGAATTTATTCAACTTTCAATCACTGTTTATAGGAAACATCTTTGATCCAGAAACACGAAACTTCTGTTGTTTTAATGTATCAAATGCCGTATTTGTGAACTCGGGTCCAGAATGTACACCAGACATTAAACTATACGGTAAATCAACCAACGTCAATATTAGGCTCGGTAGTATGCAGTACTTACCCGTTTTTTGGTAAATAAAAATGTTGGCACTTTTAAATGTGGGGAGATGAATGCTTTTTAAGAGAATTTCTCTCCTTATATATGAGAAAATGTTTTAGCAAAACTGACAAGTTTTAAAATTAATTATGTTTTAAAAGACTATTTTGATGGTCAAAACGGAACATCTATTTGTTTATTTAAATATATGTTATACCAAGAGGCGCACTGTGTAATTAACGACAATTAGTATAATTCGAGAAATTATTTCCAATTTGCTATCCTAAGTTTATATCAAACCAATGCCTTTTAAATGAAGATATGTTCTTATTCTATGAAGTCCCCATCTGAACTAGATGCACCAATGCTGGGGTCAATGAGGAGTTCAGAGCGTTCTAGTCTCCCTCTCTGAGGCTCCGGAAAACGGTCATTTGCAGTCATTAATGTCGGCAATTAAGTAATTTAGTTTCAGCGTGTGCTAAAAACAACAAAGATAGATGAGTAAATGAGTAAAATGTCTGCATCTGAAAAAAAAAAACAAAAAAAAACAACAAAAAAACAAAAAAAAAACAAAAAAAAAACGTAAATGACAGTGAGTTGCAGATTTTATTTATCACCCAATTCTTTCTTACATGCACAAATGAATAAATATAATTCTTTTGTGTAGATTTCACTTTTACGGAATCTGATTACATTACAGCGTAGTGATACATCTTTTTTTGACATCAGTCTATCTATTGAAAAGTCCTATATATTGACCCAATGTTTCGTGAAGATGAATTAAATAAAAACAGTTTCTTTTTAACAAAAAAAGAAATTACTTTTTATTAAGAATAAGTGGTTTCTTTGAAATAAAAGAAAGTAGTTGCTTTTTGATTGACCAATCAAATTCATGGATTATGTAATTTATCACACAAGTGATATCTACTGTCAAATATGTTACTGTGTGATAAAATTTATTACCACAGTCAATATCTTTATATATAAACTAGGCAAAATACAAGCCACTTTGGAAGCTGTGGTGGCTGAGTGAGCTATATGCTGACTTGTTAACCAGGGGGTCTCGGATTTTCCGACCGTGTCCCCTTATCAGTGGTTCTGGGCGGTGGGCCTGAAACAGAACAGTGTCTAGTCGTTCGAATGGGACTAAAAGGTTCCATATACATATTGGCGTGCACGTAAAAGAACCCTTGACAGTTGGATATAAGAGAAGGCTGTAGTGTCGTTACCTGGGTACAATTCCATCATAGCACACTGTAGGGCGTTGCCCGTCCTCGTTCATCCAAACAACACAAACAATAAACAAACTACGACAGTCACAATGAAAGGACGCGGTTAATAGCAATATTGTTTACAAAGAGTGGATCAGTGGCTCACTAAGCAGGAGGCTCCGGGTTCGATTCCAGGGTTGACCGAGAACCGTCCTTGGAATTTTTCAACCCAGTTTCTCTTGTCAGAGATATGGGCGGAAGGATTGACAAGTAAAAGGGCCTATTGTCTTTCGGTAACTTCGATAACGTAGTTAAAATTGTTGATATAGTTCTGATGTGTTTGTTTTTAGCTCAAATTTGATCTTAAATTATGTTGACCTTGCAAACTTAAATTCTACCCAGTTTAGATGGTGTTATTGCTGTAACCTCTTTAAAATGAAATAATAGTTTTTGTAAACTATAATACACCTTGCAAACTTTAATTCCTCCCACCATAGCCTCTAATGAAATAATACTGTCTGTAGAATATGATTCACCTTGTAAACTTTACATTTGCCCAGCATAGGTGTTGCTATAGCAATAACCTCTTTAAAATGAAATGATACTTCACTTTGAGTGGGTATCTTCATTATGAAAGTTGTGGTTTTGTGTATATTTTTAAGAACAATATTAAGCCACACAGTAAAATACCCCAGGGTCGCCCGTATCCAACGCCCCTATAGAAATTGATCTTGTCGGATATTACAGCCCAAGGAACAGCACCTCTAGATTGGAACATACGGATACTGTATCTCTAAAGCACGACATCGCCTTTAATCAAGGCGCTGGAAGGAATCTGGGGGACCAACGACGGTATACAGGCGATACTACCATTTGTCACGTACAAGTGTGGGATGAAAACTACGCTACTTGACTCAGTCATAGACCTAATTGATATCTAAATTGGAGACTGGTCGTCCGAATATTTTAGGAGTGAAATGAAATGGGGTTTAACGTCCTACTGTTCTAGCTCCTAAACTGGGCATACGCAATACAATATGCTTTGAGGGAAATTTTTCCGGGACAGCGGCGCTATAACGGCCTACTCTTATATCGGGATCTTTTACGTGCACGTCAATGTGTACACAGGACCTCCGTTTTCGTCACTCCCGAACGACTAGACAGCTGTCCTTGTCAGGCCCTCCGTCCTGCATCACTGACAAGGTGAAACCACACCGGAAAATCTGGTTGAATTTTCTCGGCCAATGCAGGGATCGAACACCCGACCTCCAGGCTAGCGAGTCAGCGTCTTACCCACTTAGTCACGTGATCCCCAGCTCCATGAATAAGCCGCTAGCACGCTAGCTCAATATCTCTCCCGGTATTGACCAAGTATCCGGGATTTTTCCCCTTGCCAGTGATGAAGGGCGGAGGGTCTGACAATGACAGCTGTGTAGTCGTTCAGACGGGACGAAAAAATGGCATTCACGTAAAATAGCCCTTGAGAGTCGGAATTCGAATTAAAAGTTGACAAAATTACCCTCATATCACACAGTACGGTGCATGTTCGTCTTCATTGGCCCAGTCGGGGCAGAAAAGTGGTACGTTAAACCCACATTTCATGTCATTCGAAGCACGAAGTAATTTCTGGATACTGCATACATTATTCCGTTTCAAACGGAAAATAACACTCATTCCATTTGAATCACATTATGATACATTGGCCTTGCCTTCAAACTGTTGGTGGGCAACTTTTTTTTCTATGTGCATGTCAGCATCTTTGAAAACCATTTCAAACTTCTAACGTTTAACGCAACGAGTGGTATACACATCAGGGCATATGGTTGGAGTGGGTTGTGTTGGATTGGGTTGGGACGGTTTGGATAAGGGTAGCCATTTTAAGATTAAGAATTACTATTTTCTATTTGCTATCCTATCGTTTCATTGATCGGTCAAGATTACGACAAATTAAGGGATTAGACTGGGGTAGGGTGGGGTGTACGGATTATTGTATAATAAACAAGCACGTGGGTTACGGTTACGGTTAGGGTTGGTTTTTATAAGTAGGTCAATAATTCTCATTTTTGCTTCAAAAGTATCTAAGTGGTGCTGGTTATTGGCTATTCATAAATATATTGTGGGAAAATAACTTAATAATGTAGCTGGATTTCTACATAGTGAAACACGAGAATCGAGCTCGGGACCTCTGATTTAGTGTCCCAGCGCTAAATTCATTGAGCCAAAATTAACGTTAAGATATCAGTGAAACGATAAACAAAAAGTATGAGAGGCGTGATATAAGATAACATTTATTGATATGCCAGAGTTCTTCTGTGATGAAATGGTTAGTGTGAATCTTAACACATGTACAGACAATCACAACTCTCGAATATTGTCATTCGATAGGTAACCTGCTTGCGTCTTTCCCTCGCGGTCGTTGACCTACTCAAACATGAAGGTACACTAGTTTGTTTGCTCCTTCCACCAATATAGTTATCAGGGACATGAGTATTTGTCTTTATTGTAAATTTGTATACATATTGCAGTTCTTAAATGAATTGTTAAAGCACGATTGTGGAATAAATATACACACACAGAAGTCAAGTAGAATATGCTATACACGTGTTCTTCAAGCCGCTATATTCGTACAAAATAGTCTCAACGTAAATGCCCGTCAGTGGAACTGAAGTTGTTTTTAAGCGCGGCTTGGGATAAATTTGTGACATAGAAAATCAAGGAGCACCTACAGCAGATAATGGCCCAACCCCTCCGCTTGCTCTGGGTGATGGAGCCATCATCTGCTGGCTCATGAGGAAAGGCATCATGTTCATCATGGCATCATTGCCGCTCATCATTGCCATCATCATTGGGTTCATGCCACCACCACCGGCACCACCACCTTTTGCCATGGAAAGCATAACCGCTGGCATCATTGAATCTGGTATACCACCACGCAACATCATAAAAGGCAACATTTGCTGAAACCCTGAACCTCCTCCACCACGCCCTCCTCCTTTATTACCAGCCAGCATGTGCGCCATCATCATCGTCCTTCTCATCTCAGAACCACCACCAAGCATCATTGGTAACATCATGCGAGACATTCCGCCGCCCAATCCCATAGCACCCATGGGAAATCCTGGAAAAACAGAATATGGGTAAAGGAGAATACAAGTCCATTTACTTGCTATAAATGCCACATATAATTCAACTGCATGGTCGTTTCACAGCAAATTATCTTTTAACGATCAGCTAAGACAGCAGACAAAGAGGTTATTGCACGAACAAATTACACACTGTTAGTCTCAAAGTGAAATGACCTTGTTTGTGTTCAGTGGACGCTCAGCCTAAATCCATAAGCTTTGCGAGGGAAGTATTTAAGCAGCATAACTGTTTTTTTCTTTATTTGGTCAGCACTGTATAGTATGTACATACCAATAATTACCGAACGATTGGGCACATGTCATCAGTCGCCGCGAGTATCGGTTAAATTTTTCTCACAAACTGTCTTTTATAGTAGAAGTTTTAAGTACATACTAGCTGAAAATCTAACCAATAAAGGAATTTGGTCTAACGCCATTTCGGGACAAACAAGGAAAATTATTTTCTCTTTAATGATGAAAAAAACCCATGAGGTCCCAACAAGAACCCATATGGTTCAGAATGCGATAATACTGCTCCATAATTTTGATCGGTTCAAGATTCACAATGCTTACAAACATTACACTACACTAAACTAATACCCCCCGCCCTCTCCCGTCAGACCGGGTAGCGCCCCACTGTGCTGTTACGGCGACGGGAAATGGCCTGTGAGCGCGCCAAGATCGCCATAAGCGTGGTAAAAGCGTGGTGGAAACCCCAAATATCGTACTGTGGTCTCCATGGTCCCCAGTGATCCCAGAGTCACGGCGTTTGCTTTGAGCATGTTCTAAACCAACGCCATGGTACTGCGATTTGACCTAGAAAGCTTTGGGAACGTGGCTTATTTCAAGGTTGTCGCGCGTTGTGTTTACGTTTGCTGGCGACTTAGTGAATTCTTTGGTCGCCGTACGGTCGCAGCCGCTCACATGCGAAGGCATTAACAGGTTTCTTCAAGATCTTACGATTTTAATAGGCATTACCAATTTCCTCGGAAAAAATAATGTAATTGATTAATTATAGTATAATGTGTAATATTTCTTTTATTATTTAATAATAAAGACTGAAACACATAATTTCTAGTCCACGATACCACCCTCGAAGGAAGCGAATGTTAGACCCCGCGAACGAATGACAATGAAAATCCAACCATTGACTAATTTGAAGCAAATACACTTGCATGATCATTCGTTAAACTGGCATCGGCTGTAAGAAGAAAAATTCTGATGCATCTCAAAACAGTTATATCTCAGCAAAGGATGATCAGCTCTTCCTTCCTACTGTACGCACCACCCCACCATACAACTGCATGATCATTTCGCAACACACAATATCTTACCGACCAGCTAGATGAATTTATATATATTTACCTTGTCCAACAACTACAGCTATTAAAGCCACTAAAACCAAACAGCAGATGGCAACCTTCATGATGGAGCTATGCCTGTAAAAAAATTCAAAGCCGGTCAAGCTTTATGATATCATTAACGAATTGAACAGCCCTTTATTAAAAACAAAAGGAAACGGGTATCAACCAATAAAAGGATACATAATTCTGATTATTAAAACAAGCATTGTTTCTCTAGAATGTGCCACTAATATTAATACCAAATGACCCTCTTTCTGCTCGTTTAGGAATAAAGTTGTGAAAAATGGCGACAATGGACATCTAAGTGTATTCCGTTGTGAAGATAGCTAGTATGCACCGTTTGGCACCATTGGCGTCAATATGTAATCATTGCGTTTCAGTTCCGAGGTTCAAAATATTCATAACGCATGAAAGGAGGTGTACCATACATTCGACCATTCTGCTCCGACTGCGCTAATAGGACGCGCATACGCCATTCAGCGTGCTTTGAGGGAAATTTTGCTAGGGCAACCACACTATGGCCTACTCTTATATCGAATTCCAACTGCCAGGTGATTTTTTTACGTGGGCGTAAATGTAAACACGGGACTTCGGTTTTTGGTTCGATGAGAATCACTAAACAAGTATCCCTATCAGACCCTCCATCCAGCACCATTGACAAGGGGAAACCATGCCGGAAATCCCCTATGAACTTTCTCGGCCAATTCGAACATGCGACCTCCAGGCTTTACGTATGGGTAACCCTAATCATCACGGACTGATGTATTTGCGTGATTCACCAACGTAACAAACATTCCCTGGGCTCGTGCTAATAATTCGTTAATTTTAAAAATATCAGTTCTATTGGTTTGAGCGATGGTTTTAATACTGATACTATATTAGACTATTTGAAAACAGTAAGCACAGCGTGCACGGTATATGTCGACTTCTTGTATGGCAAATGAATCTGACACTAATATGTTTTTCACAATTTAGACACAAATGTCAGTAGTCGAGATTAAGCTAGATTTTTTTTATTATTTTAACTGTAATTATAAAATAATATAAAAGGTATTACAGTAATACTCCGAATACAATAAATTTCATTTCAAATAATAACTATCTTTATCTTATAGTTTGCATTTTAATAATACTGCAATTAATTTTAAGAGGTGTGAATTTCACGTTTTTAATAACACTGCAATTAATTCTAAATAATATGGCAATTGATTTCAGGGGTATGAATTTCACGCTTTTAATAATACTGCAATTAATTTTAGAGGTATGAATTTGACGTTTTTAATAATACTGCAATTAATTTTAGGTGTACGAATTTCACGTTTTTAATATACTGCAATTAATTTTAGATGTATGAATTCCACGCTTTTAATAATACTGCAATTAATTTTAGAGGTATGAATTTCACGCTTTTAATAATACTGCAAATAATTTTAGATGTATGAATTTCACGTTTTTAATAATACTGCAATTAATTTTAGATGTATGAATTCCACGCTTTTAATAATACTGCAATTAATTTTAGAGGTATGAATTCCACGCTTTTAATAATACTGCAATTAATTTTAGAGGTATGAATTCCACGTTTTTAATAACACTGCAATTGATTTTAGAGGTATGAATTCCTCGCTTTTAATAATACTGCACTTAATTTTAGAGGTATGAATTTCACGTTTTTAATAATACTGCAATTAATTTTAGATGTATGAAATTCGAGTTTTAATAATACTGCAATTAATTTTAGAGGTATCAATTCCACGCTTTTAATAATACTGCAATTATTTTTTAGGGGTATGAATGTCACGTTTTTAATAATACTGCAATTAATTTTAGATGTATGAATTTCATGCTTTTGATAATAGTGCATTCCACGCTTTTAATAATACTGCAATTAATTTTAGAAGTATGAATTCCACGATTTTAATAACACTGCAATTAATTTTAGAGGTATGAATTCCTCGCTTTTAATAGTACTGCACTTAATTTTAGGGGCATGAATTTCACGTTTTTAATAATACTGCAATTAATTTTAGGGGCATGAATTTCACGTTTTTAATACTACTGCTATTACTTTTTAGAGTTATGAATTTCACGCTTTCACGCGTTTAATATTTTTTTAGAGGTTTTAACTATGAATATCACATCAAATTAACTTGAGTAACTTGTTTTTGTATAATATTATTTGCGTTAATGCTATCTCAACATTTGAATAATATGCAAATCTAACGAAGATAAACGTCTATCAAATTAAACGTTGATGTAGTGATTTATCTTATCCTGAATACATGTTATTATGAAAATTTTCATTCAGTTAATTAACAAAATATTAAAATGTTAATTTGAAACTTTCCATTCAATTTTAATTAAAAAAATATTTAATTGAAAGTTTAAAATGGAATCCAACAAAACAAAATAGTGCAAACATAAATGCACCCACTTCTTCGCAAATAATTTTTTTAGTCTAAATGTTCTCACCTTCCTTCTGTTGTAACAGTTAAATCTGCGGAATGGGATGTCTTTAAATTAAATTCTTATTTATAGTGAAAATTGTTACAAAACAAGTCATAAGACATAAAATATATATATACATTAATGATAGTGACCATATGCGCTTCTTTGGTGTTCTTAGGCTTAACATTTTAATTATTGTCCATGTTAAATGGATACGCCACAATTTTACATCATGAGAAGCATAGCTAATGCTCTCTTGACATATATTTAACTTAGTTTATTTGGACAGGTCCCTGGGAAAAACAATAAAATCTTACATTTTACACATACTAAATTACGTGTCCTGTCATAATTAATTTTGATTTTAGTCATCATGACTTACTTGTACTTCGAGGGAGAAAAAATTCAATTTAAAGAAAAATAGGTTATTATTAGTAAGTGGAATTTACTCTGCAGTGGTTCCTAGTGCTGCCCGGCAAAGTTCTTCGGGATATTTTGGTGTGTGGATAGGGGTGGGGGACTTGTCAAGGACAAACGTCTATTCGATTGCGATTGAATGGGGTGAAAAACAGAGGCACTGTGTTCACATTGGCGTGCACGTAAAAGAACCCATAACAGGTGCGATTCGAAAAATGTCATTAGCGGTAAGGCCTATTCAATGTTAATGGATATAACCAAGCATAAATTTCCAAATTCCTAATTAGTCACATGAAAGACAATCAAGGGGCTTCTTCTATGTAGATATTTGCAAACGAGTGACATTAAAATTTCAAGACAATCTAAAGCATATCTATAGCGCTTTCCACGACAAGAGGCGCCTTTTCAAAGAGAATATTCAGAGCGCTGCCTATATTGTAAGTTTGCGTGCAGCTTGGGTGGTGGTTTCGCACGATTAAATGACTCTAGCAAACAAGGCAAGACATAGAGAGAAAATAAAAATTTTGTCCAAAAATTTGCCATACTGATAATCATCTATAGAGATTCTACTACGCAACCGATTACATTTGTAAATGAGTGCTTTGTTCACATTGAGCTCAAATACGAAAATATAATTTATGACTTTACTGTACACATAGTGACAGGATATTACGTATAAAAGACAGTGTCGTGTCTTCAAAGTTATTTACGTGTACATAACAGTGTTGACGGCAAGGTCCATCTTCGTCTGGATGCCTGTCCGTTTTTTAATCGCACGTAAACGTTTAGTAGCCATAAATACTACGACATATCCGTTCTGAGCACGATAACTGTCACGATCTATGACATACATTAATATGTTTTTCGAAAAGATTCTGGTAAAAACTGGTTCAGATTATAGGCCAAACGAATCTGTCATTTTTGTTGGGTAATGTCTTTAATTACAAACAGCCGCGGGTTATTGTTTGCTCCAAAACATGTCTCCAGTTTAAGAGAACGATTCTAATCCGTTAGATTCGTTTAAATCGTGACTTTAGTAACACGAAGGAAAGCAAGAGTCGTTAAAATCACCTATACAAACCGTCCATAGTATTGCAAAAATTGAACGATATGGGTAGATATGATGAAGATCGACACATTCTAAACGTCATGTCCAAACATTTAAATAATTTCATAAAAAAACGCACGGATAAGTTAAAAATGCTCTGGACTGTTCTTGTCGGTAGGACTGTCTTTGTCACAAATGTCGGTCACCTTTTACAATAGTTTGGCCGCTTCTGACAAATTAACAAGAAAAATAAAACGCAAATATACTGTCGGTGATTAGTAAGACCGTTTTGTAAAAATTTCAATTATTCCTAACTTTGCAACTTGGTGTACGAAATCATTCCAATTTTGGACATGTGTGTGGCATGTAAATACATTACCTTGTCGGTAACTTTTTGCAATACTTTAGGCGCTATTGACATCAAATCATGTTAACGTTTGCTTACTCCTTCGAGAGATATTCGGGTTTGAGACCACAGAATTCGAGAATATAGCGAAGAAGGATTTGTAAAAAAGAGTTCAATATCATAAATGTAAATTTCTGAAATGGCAAAAGTACGCGATAAAACCTAGCACGTGAAATAATATTCATGAGGTCTTCGGTGAATCTAAATCTAAATGACATACGTTAATTTTGTCCAAAGTAATTATCCTTGACTTAACGGAACACTGCCCAAATTAGCTTTTGACGGGAATATACTTTACATTTTCTATCCGATTCTAATAAAACGTAGCAGGCTACTTTACGTCTGTAGCTGCGTTCACACTGCTCATTCAATGCGTTGCATTACAGCTTTTTTGGATTGAATTCAAATTAAAACGCATCGGACTAAATCTGCATAACTAGCAAACGTGAAGGTCATTCATATCCAAGATGGATGCGCCCGTAATTCGTATTCGTGATCTTCTGTTGTTAATGTTGTTGTTAATTTGTTGAGGCGAGCACGATTTCGTTTGCACCAAAAGCGAATAAGGATGATTTCTCTTCTGGTCTCGTTTGCTATACATCAACAAGCACATGCACTTCCTACGCGGCGGTAGACGAACTCACTCGTGAAAACGTCTGGAACCCTCTGAATTCGTAAGTGAATTCTGTGGTGATTTAATTCTATTTAGACAACGATTTTCATAAATATACCGAAACACACCCCTGTCAAATATACCAGCCTTTGTTGGGTACCGGTTGAATGGACGATGAACAGCTAAATGATAGAACGAACCTACACTTTTAATCAGTGAAGTTTTTGCTCTATTCAATGAACATCTCTATTATAACGTATAATGTTGTTTCGGGGGCATTTAGTAATTGAACTGGAATATACAGGTCACATATCTATGGAATACAATTGCTGCTTATTACTGAGTGACTTTACGACCAGGCTTTTCTTGTCATTGCAAAATCATGAATAGAGAAGCCTAGTCGAAACGTCGTTCAGCAATAAGCAGTAATGGTATTCTATAGAATTCTGACCTGTATATGTATAATGGTAATAGAAAACAATTTATCAGATGGTTAGGAGATGATGGGCTCTTTGTAGTTGTTCAGATTAAGAAGGTGGAAATGCTAAAATAAATGGTATAGGAATGTCATGTATTTCACATTGAAGTCAATGGGAAGGGAATTAGTAGTCTGTGACCACACCGATGTTAGGATGACCCATTTCTATTCTGATTTACATGTCAGATGTCAACCGATCAAAGAATTCGTGCTGTATATTTCTCTTCCTGGGGGCTATAGGTAAACCTGCATTATAGAAAAACTGGTTCTGTCAGTAACCATTGAGTACAGTGACTAATGGGATAAGGCATGTCGCTTAGTCTAGACCATGATTGATGCATGGCATTAAAACATGTGGTCAGTTGGAAAGACATGAACTGGTTATTAAATAAACGCGGTCATCATGTTCTGAACTTGTCACCAGATCTTAGACGTAGTAAAAAAATATGGGTCAGTGACCCTTTCAATTTGCTTTTTCACGTACAGTAATCTACAAACCACAATTACTATAAGAACACGGTTTCAAAATATGTAACTATAAACTTAAAGGCTATAACCTTTAATATCAAATCGTTCTCGTTACACACTAAATAGGAACTCAGATTGATTATTGAATATCTAATTAAGAAATCAAAATCAAAATATCAACTCTAAATAATCGCCGCTACTATACTATTCAAAAAAAGTAGGGGATATTTGATTTTGGGGGCATAATACTAAAATATGCAAATGATTACGAAAAAAGTCACTATCGAACCTAACAGAAAAAACATTTCCAGTTACATGTGACGCCCAAGCGCACCAATAGCTACCGCATGGAATGCAGGTGATGCTTGGGATCATCATGGGGGTCCAACCCAAGATTTGCATGACTCTGACTTTGAATGTTACAGTCATTGTGGCATTGAATTCCAGGGTGGAAACATCAGTTTAATTGTTTTAGTGACCAGAAAACAAATTTTGATATGCGTCGGCTTACCCAAAATGAAAGGTTACGTGCCCTTGGCATGCTACAGATCGGCACAACACAGGCGGTTGTGGCGCGGACGATGAATGTTTCTCAGTCTGTCATAAGCAGGCTATGGTCCAGATACCGTGATACACAATCTGTACAGGACAGACCACGCTCAGGTCGACCAAGGGCGACAACTCAAGCCCAGGATCGATTTATCCGTACCTTGGCCTTGAGAAATCGTGTCATCACAGCAAATCAGATCAGCGCTCGTCTTCAAACAGACACTGGTGTGAGAGTGAGTGGCCAGACGATTCGGAATCGACTGCATAGGGGTCACGTTCGCGCCCGACGTCCTCGCGTGATCCCTTGTTTGAGAGATCATCACATTCAGGCAAGACGTCGTTGGTGTAGGGATCGACAACACTGGGATAATCGACGCTGGAGCAATGTGATGTTTTCAGATGAGTCAAGGTTCACTGTTGATTTTTTGGACAGACGTAGGAGGGTGTGGCGTCGTCGAAACGAGCGCTTCCAAGACGTTAACGTCATCAGACATGATCGATTTGGGGGTGGTTCTGTTATGGTGTGGGGAGGCATCACTGTTGCTGGAAGAACGGCTTTACATGTTGTTGCAGGGCGTGTTACAGGCCAGTACTACCGGGACAACATCTTGGCAGTCCATGTTGTGCCGTTCCCACGACGTCATGGCCGCCGTTTTATCTTCCAGGATGACAACGCAAGATGTCACAGGGCCAGGATCGTTACAGGTTACCTCCAACAACAGAACATCACCACATTACCTTGGCCAGCACTGAGTCCCGACCTCTCCCCCATCGAGCATGTCTGGGACATGCTTGGACAGAGGTTACGTCAACGTCAACAACGTCCTGCCAATGTCCAAGAACTTGCTGCTGCGTTGCAACAGGAATGGGACAATCTGGACCAAAATGACCTTAGACGTCTCATTAAGAGTATGCCACGTCGGATCAATGCTTGTTTGGCAAACAGAGGAGGATTTACCCGTTACTGACTTTGCTGTGATGCTGTGGTAACTTTGCTGTTTGACCCCGGGTATCATTTTACCCTTATAATGGTCAGTCTGTGCCTTACTTAGTCTAACGATCATTTGGAATAAATCGATGAATGTGAACTTCATTTTATTTTGTCATTTGTTTCTTCGTCAGTTTCATTAGGTGACTTTAATAACACTTAAAAAACAAATATCCCCTACTTTTTTTGAATAGTATAATTAAAGGTAGCAACGTATTGTCACGTTCCAGCAGAACAGATCGATTGGATTCAATTTATCATTACTTTGTAAAAACTGAACGGAACTCAACCATTGTTTGCCTGATGGTTCTGATATTTCTATTATTTCTATTTGTTATGAATTGTTGTACCGTTATATGATCGTTCTTCAATCAATAGCACAATAAGCGTGCCGAAATAACCCACTCCCCCACCCAAAAAACCCTTAGACAGGCAAAAACCAATATGTTTCTGGTATCTATTGCTGATGTAACCCAAGCAATTTGTTTTAATGTTTTAAACCATATCGACTTCGATACATTGAAAGGTTCTTCAGTGTACTGACATTGAGTTATCTTGTAACCACAAAGACAATCATGGCATAGACTAGAATAATCAGAGGTTATGGGCTCGGGGCTCGCGACTCGACTCAAGACCGACTTAAGTCGGTTGCGTTGTGGGCATGTCGTTGGCTCACTAAACAGGGAGCTCCAGGTTCAATCGTTAGTGTTAGTCGAGAAAATTCCTCGATATTTTGCAACGTGGATCCATTTTAATGGTAGGCTACAGGGTGAAATAGACACAGTAAAGGTTGGGGGCATTTGTAAAGCTTTTTGATCTGTTGTGATCTAACCACAAGTGTCTACCAAAATTTCTTACCCCCCCCCCCCTTATCTCCATGCGTGTTACCACATCCCACAACATTTCTGTTTGGTTAAATGTCTCACCGCCCCCACCCCCATAAGACACTGCATGGCGTATTGCCGTCTTCATTATCCCGTGCATAAAAGTAGGACGTTAAACCACATTTCATTTCTCACAAAAACCAAAAAAACTAACAACACAAACAAATGGTTATAGACTTATATGATTTTATATTTGTACGAAAAAATATCGTTAGAAAACACATAGATTATATATTATGACAAACATTGTATATTTTACTACAAACAATAATACTTGCTTTGTTATAGGTTATAATTTGTTATCATTTCCTCTGACAATCTAAAGCTGAACAATATAGCACTAAATGACGTAGCATAGAATTGGTGATGGAATCTCTTTACATATTTAATATAACCGGAGGAACTCTTAGTCCAAATGGCTCGAGAAGGACAACGACAACCCACTCTTTATGATTAACAGACATTTATTTTTTCATGAATTCTCGCTATCACAACCGATTCTATTATATGTTCGGAACACCGAAATCTTTATCTTCAGTTAGACAATAATTTATTAACCAATCCGTAGTGTGTTGCCGAACACACTGATGTACCAGTTGATTCATTTTATATATAAAATTCCAAACATACACATGATAAAGCAGCCATATTTCTTTATACACAGATATAAAATGGCCGTCAATAAGTTATGTTTTCTTTTTTCTAAATACATGATATATTTATTGTAACTTTTCTTTTGAAATGATTTGATAATATTCGTTTTAATCAGTTAATGACCAAGCATACATAGTAAACGTAACATAAATTAACAATTCAGATATATTCTATTCATAAATGTTTATTTTATAGAAAACATTTAAATTGCAATTTTAATAAGTGAAGAAAAAACGTATAATAATTCTATAATATATAAAACATACAAAATAATGATATATACAGTGAATTCACAACCTTTTTGTGTGAATACTTTAATAAGCTGGATTGACTTGGCAGTGAGTTCTAACTAGTCTATTTAAGGAATTAGCAATAATCGCACCAGTATTGACAACCCACTTTATCCATAGGAATAATAAAAAGGGATAAATAGCGCATGTTCGGTGGCCATAAAGCCCAGTCAATCAACAAATGGTTCAATTCAGATTAAACAGATACGATGAATTGAAAATTTGTCAATATTCGGGGTCCTCTGCAGACGACATAAACAAGACATAATCAAGACAAGCCAGCATCCCGTTTTGATGGGCCTGATTTTAATCCGCCTGAATCTAAGCCAAGAAGTTATCTATTATTTACTATTTATTTTCTTAATTAAATCATCAATATTTTTTAAAAGATATTGTCTGAATAATACAAATGGCTATCTGCGGTTCTCTTTCCTTCTCATTAAATCTCCCAGATGCATGCTTAACGAAAATGGTAAATGTGTGTGCGGATATTGCTAATAACTACTAATCGGACTTCACCTTCTACATATTTTGAAACTAAAAATAATATGTATATATTTTTGTCTCGAATTACATATTTGGGGAGTTTAATTCAAGTGTTATTTAACTCGTCGCAATGGAAGTCATAAAGCTAACACACATACACATGTCCGGATACAGCTGAATTGTGACGTATTATGTAAGCATTGTAGCAATATACCCCCGGCATTTAATTGTAAGCTACATCACATTACACAGTATTGTGTAACTATATATACTATAACATACATGCTGACGATTTAATTCCATAAAGACCTGGTCACACTACTTGATTAAAGGTCATATACGCAAAGTAAACATTCACATCACATAATTCCAAATTCTGGAAAAATAATAAAAAAAACACCAGCTTGGTCTTTCCATTGGCTTTCTTTGATGAGGATATGTTTGGAGAAACTCATATATGAATAACTATTGTATTATTATCGTGTATAAACTTGTTTGGCTGCCATGAACCTTGATCCATTCCAGTCTATTTCTTTTGAACACATTTTCAAATCCGAATCCAGATACATAAATTTGTTAAAGGCATGGGTGGATACTACAGATTCAAAATGGCGATCATACACAAGGTTTAACAACAGTCTTTTGTAAAATCCAATCCGGATTTGTAGAACTGTTTATTTGTGATTAAAAATTCTTTGACATCATATCAGCTGATATTTTCCAATTATTTTCACCATTAACCAGGGTTGATAACTCTATATTCGACCAATGGAAAGACCATGATACATATTAAATCATCAGCATAATTTTATGGCATTTTGCATGAATATTAATTATGAGGTACACTATTATGCATAATATTCATTGCATACTTCACACTCGTTTTGATTGAAAGCATTGTATTATACACAAATTGAACAGGAAGAGAATTTGAATTAAGGGTCAAGGGAACACAAACAAGGTCAAGGCCACAATAGAAAATAACAATCAAATTAAATAGAAGTATCGTATCTTAATAATTATGAATATTGGATATTAGATCCGTAATTATCAAGGCAAGTTAACAACATTAATATTGATTCAAATCTACCAGTGATGCATGGTGTTTTAATTTCAAATGTTATGAAAAATATTTAGTTGAGGTTCAAACATTGAATATCTCTAACCTAAAGGCATTGACAAATATCATCTTGTAGAAAGACCAACTACTTATATTTGAACATAATGGAAGCATTGTTATAAATTAAATGCAGTTAACATAAGTACGTTCAATCTCGCGGCAAGTTTCAACAAAATACATGTATTTACTAATGCCAAGGGACACAACTCCCTTTACAGCGGTGTTCATTGACAGTGTCAATTCATAAAATGTTTATGGTCTGACCAAAAATCTTAAAAGTTTGAAAACGAAATCTTAAAACAACAGAAAAAATAAACACAACAAACTTTTAGAATGTGTCTAATAATATGATGCTGGAATGATAACAGTTTACTTTTAACAAATACCCCAGCCATCTTGCGACGGCCATCTTCTTTACTCATTTTTCTTCCCGCCACTATATGTTGGATTTTGAATATGTGTTGTAGGATCTTTATAGATGGGATTCTCGTCCTAATAAGAAAACGGAATAATAACGGTTTAGGCAAATGTATATATACAGTATTTATTTCTTTAAATAAGCGCAGGATATGTTTGGTTTAATTTGTCTTTAATTAAATAAAACAGAAGATAGGAATGTGGGGACATAGATATTACAGACTAATAAACTGCTTTTTTAGTTACTATGGTTACTTGCATAGCAGGAGGCGGAACAAGTTTGCCGGACATTTGTGATGATTTCAAGAAGGTTTCCCTTGCTCTCACAATTTGTACATTGGAACCCTGCTTTCGAACAACGACATATAATACTGTTTTGTAAGCCTAACCAGCATTACATCACATACAAATCAACTTTTAAAAATGTCAAGGGTCGCCATAGTGCACACGGGACCTCAGCTTTGCCCCATTATCAGAGAATAATGATAAACCTTACCGATTGCCATCTTGCTCGTTCTTGATCCTTTTTAAACTGCGCAAACTCTTTAGCTTCTGAGCGTCGTTTTAAGCACCAGAAAATAATAAGGGCGATAATACCGAATAATAAAATGGCTCCAACTATTCCCAATGCTACTGGCAAGACCGGGAATTCTTTTGGACATTCTGAAAAATACGAATAAATGCTTTTAAAATTCGTAATAATGTAATGATATATTGCAAGATGGGATAGGAGGGTGGCGGGATAGTGGGCACGATGTGGGTGGGGGTGGGTCGTTTTTCAGAGTTTCGGCAGGAGCATATTATTTCTCTAAACCCTGTTTGGTCTAAGTGAAGAGGTGTAATTAATATGTCAATGTCAGCTCTTAGACTTACATAAGTTAAAAATAGAAACATTAATTAGCTAGGCCTACTGACCTCGACCCTGTCTCCAATGCTATGTTTTATGCCTGGCAGTTGTTGTAATAATCATGTCGTAATCTGTTTATTTAACAAGATGTCAGAAATTGTGTTTACATTAATCAGTTAAAAGTTTCGGACATAAATGGGCAGGGAATCATACTGAATGTCAAGCAGAGAGATAAAATATATCTCCTCCACAGTCGAGAAGATATAGAATAAAATAATAATAATCATAATAATAATTGTTTATTGTATACGTGGTGAAAATGCAAACAGGTGGCTGATCATGGACGCAAGGCAGATTATGATGACACACTAAAGCTGACGAATCACCCCCCCCCCCTCCATCATGTACAACGGGGGGGGGGGGTTAACAGATAGGTCATTTAGGAACTAACGCAGTGCATATGTTGCCCTAATGATATAAACGTATATGTCTAGTTGATATGTAATATATGGACTACTGATGGTGGTACTGCATTTTATTTATTTGGTCTTGCCATCAAAAAAGAGATTACACGATCTTTGGAAGAAAGTAAGTTAAAACACGGTCTTGTGAACAAAGTAAGCTAAATACGGTCTAGAGAAGAAAATACACAATATCGCGGTCGTGGAAATAAAGTAAGTTACAACACGGTTTTGGAAACAAAGTAAGACCACAGGAGTCTGACCTTCCATCCGTATATATATGCATACACCGTGTCGTACTTGACAATATGTAATAAAAAAGAACAGGAGTGCAATGTCTGTCTAAGAATCGATTTTACCTGCTCACGCTTCAGCTCAGTTTTATTCAACAATTCGTGCTGTCATTTTTATATAGACACAAAAATGACATAACTGTTGATTGTTTTTAGTTTAAAATGTTGACATAATGTTTTGTAATCATGTCATACCTAATGTATGACATAAAATGTCTCCATAAAACTTATTCTCTCTTACATAAAACGTCCTTAGGCTAGTTAAATACACATCTCTTGTGACATTCAAAATCTTGGTGTAAACAGATTACATGGGGTCAACATTATGTCACATAAAAAGTTAATCACTCCAAGTTGTATATATGCACTTCATAATTTGTTTTGTTGCCTCTGATTCACTTTTCCATAAGAGCGGGAGATAACCCCAATTAAGGGACATACAAAATTATAGGTAGTCTCTATCATCCCAACAAATATTCTACGTTGAAGACTATGGGGTTCTGGGTGACCGAGACTACCTGACAATTGATATTTGGATGCAGACCACCAAAAACTTTAATGACGTTTAATGTTACGAGGTTGACCTGGTAGATTTTGAGATACACACATTTAAAGTAGCATACTAAGAAGAAAGTAACTATCCACCCATCATATAATCACCGTAATCAACCGCTTAGCACTGATTTCATTCCACCTCTAAATCATGGCCGGGTATTATTTCGATTAAGAATTGGCAAACAGATTGAGCGGAAGTTGGAGTGTTTACTATTGTCAGTTTCATGTAACTCCAAATCAAAAATATCTATTCACCATTGGGAGGTTGAGTGGTTTTGTGGTTTAACCTGATCGAGCGTGTGAAACCATAAGGTCTGTCAATGAATAAAGTGGGGGAGGTTTCCATTCCCCACTACTGCGTTACAAGCAGAAGGGTCAAGCAGTACTCGTGGGTTTTCTCTGTTGAACCAGACTATAATTTGATAAAAACATAGAGTGAACTGTAAAGCGTTAAATGAAAAGACGGGAACGTTAGACGTAGATGAATTTCGGCTACTTTGAAATTGGACAAATCAACAAGATATATTCAAAATACATTTCATATTCCCAATAAGTTCGACAGTGCAATTAGGTCCAAATGAAGCATCCGTGCCAATTTGAAGAAGGAAATTAGGCAAAGATTGGGTGGCGGACACGGGTGGAAACAATATACACTTACATTAAAAATAAACGACACGTACCTTCTAATCTTTGTACTTCAATGACAGGATCTATATCATTATATTGATATGTATATTTACGTATACAATCTGTGGCTGCTGATCTATGTGTACAATGGGTTATGTCAGGGTTTGAACCTCTTTCTAAAATAAATCGAAAGTAGACAAGATGAGATTTTCAGCTTCATCGATTGGTTATCAAAGATGTATGGGGACGTGTAGATCGGTCTGTCCTGTACATGCCCTTTCTCGAATTTTAATTATACGTGTACTGACTTCTTCCACGGCGGAGGGATTTATTTTGGATCACTCGGTAGCGATTTGTTGATTCCATACAGGAACATGCAGTTACACACGGTTGAAACTAGCATTACTTTTATAAGTGGTAAACCTAAGTTTATATTTTATTTAGTCCCAAATAGAGCACTAAAGCATACACTGACCAATGTAAGTAAAAGCTTTATCAAAGGCTACTACGACTTAGAAATTAGCGCAGACCCGCACAAAATAATATATATAGTTTTACATTGCAACCCTAATAATTTTGGAAATGAGTTACATTATCAAGCGGAGTGGGTGGCGGGTTTAGGTTCACGGTACTTTCAAAGTGATCAAGGGCAATAACCCTAGAAGCATGCCACTAGTTTGAACATTGCACGAAGAAAAGAAGGTAGGTATTTCCAAAATTTTACACAGACAGGATGGGCAATAATCCTAGTACGAACAATGCATATCGACACCAAGCCGATCGGATAATACATTAGGGATCAACAATATTTTTCTTTAAGTGTAGTTTAGTAATACATTGTATATTGATATTGCGCGAGTGCTATATATCTGTATATTACACAATGTCTTGCGCGAGACCATCAGACAACGTAAAATACAGACAATATCCAGCACGTGCATTTCAATGAAATGCGTCACGCGCTTCCAAACTTTCAACTAGTATAAATAATGTACACTTGGCACCTTGCCCGTACCATTAATGGTTCGCCTACATCAAAGGATGACGTCATATCTGTATTTTAAATATACCTAATACTTGCTACATTAACTTACCAGGTAAGCTGTTAACAGCTGTGACAAATTGACAATTTTCTCTACAGTATGAACTATTATAGCCTTCATCACCAAATACTTTACACATAGCACAACCTTTATAAATAGCACATTGTGTCGGACATCCCTAGAAAATAGTATGTTAAAGTAATTTTAATAAATACAAATCGATAAAAAAAAACTATTTTTAACTTGAGCAACACAGCTGGCATATTATTTAATGTTAGGTCTATATGGTACACATAACTGCTCATGCATGTGATTAACATCTAGTTAAAATATATATATTGAAATAATGTGTATATAGCCGAAACGTGGATGGGGATTTTGCAAGAATTAATATATTATTGTCTTTACATATACACTGTGGTGTTTATTTTGGAAATACATGTATATCTAAATCAAAAATCAACTCTAAAAGACAACAAGTCTGGAGTCATCATTCCATTCGCATGATTAGACGAAGTTCGCTGTCAGGCCATCCGTTCTGCGCCACGTACAAGGACAATGGGAAGGTGAGAGGGTAGTGGATGTTTGGGGGGGGGGGGCTAGTAATGAGCAGGTTGGATTATCCCAAAGAATTTACTGTTGTAACGTAGTTCCTATTTTTTTTATTTTAGTGTTGATATTTCTACACCACCCAAGTGTTGCTTAATCCACGTATTGTTGTGCGTTATATATTAGCTACTTACTGGACAATCTTCGCAAGTAGGACCCCTATAATCCCCCTCTTTGCTACATTGACATCTTCCACATTCACATTCACCTTGACCGTTACAAATTTCCTGCAATATAAAATATATCTAACATTACAAATGTCCTGTGGTATACAATGGGGTTTTGCGTCCACTCTACACAAACTAGGTCATTTCGGGACTAAAATTGAAATGAAATGGGGTTTAACATTCCTCTGTTCTGCTCCTAAACTGGGCTAATGAAGACGGGCATACGCCATACAGTGATTTCGAGACTAACATATGGTTCAATTTTATTTCAATAATTGGCTTGTGCGTGGGGTTCTTTAGTATGGGGGTGGGATAGGCGACCCTACACCTTGTCATTTACAAACGGGGAATCGAAACCATTCCAGTTGACTCAGTGATATACCTTATGAAACAGCGCACATGCGCCAACCATTGGACCAGCCCCTCCTCCATACTAGTGTGAATTATCATTTCTAGGTATATGATATTTAAGTATAAAACTTACGCCATTAAGTGCTATACATGTATCATTTTTAGTTGAACAACCACAATCTTCTCCTGTATATCCCGGTAAACATTGACATTGACCACATTTACATACACCACGTGTTGTACCTAAAACAAATATCATCAGTCAATTGTGAAATCAAACTAAAGCAAATATAATAAAATTTTCAATATATTCATTTTACATTATCTATTTTGGAACTATTATAGGGAGAACATTCAGTTCTTTATCTAAATCATACATATTGCACCTTTAAGATAAATAAGCATGTACGTGACAAGGAAGGGATTATTACCCTTAAAGTTACATTAGATAGAGAGAGATGGCAGTTCTCACTATAATAGTTAAAAACTAGATAGTGTAAAGGTAATTTGCTGAAAATTTCAGTCAAATTGATCCACTATTAGCCGAGAAAAAAGCGTTTGAAATATTCACATAGCCTCGGTCATCATTACTCAAATCATTAATATAAACAGCATAGTCTCGAGTATCCACTTGATTGATTTAATTATCAACGGCCATTAAGCGGCATATAGGATTTTAATCCGCCAACATCGAAGGATAGCCTTAACATCAAGAGTTTATTATGGTCTGGATATGTTAATTAATGTCTAATTGATTATTTAGATAATATTTCAGGCCCAAAGAAAGACCTGTAATAAGCAGATTTTGCTCTTGCATAATGCTATTTTAATAAAATACTTTTGTTCATAAGTTAAACAGAGGGTTCTTGGCAAAATTGTGACATTTTATGAAAAACTTTAGAATTCTAAATAAATGAAATGAAATGAGATTTAACGTCGTACCCTTGTGCTCCGATAAGGACAACGAAGACGGGCTTACGCCAAACAAGATACTTACCACCACAAATCTGTCCATATGAATAATAACAATTATAATCATTACATTCACAATATCTTCCTGAATATATTCTAGCACTATTAGTTCTTATAGGATAACACTGGCACTCTCCACATACACAGTCACCATGTTGAGAACATACAATACTAGAATTTACACTGTAAAATAGAGAGAATTTACAATGTAAAATATATGGAATTTACACTGTAAATGGATCATACAATACTAGAATTAATACTGTAAAATGGATCATGCAATACTAGAATTTATACCATAAATAGATCATACAATACTAGCATTTACAATGTAAAATAGATAACGCAATACTAGAATTTACACTGTAAAATAGATATCATAGTACTAGAATTTACACTGTAAACAGATCATACAATACTAGCATTTACACTGCAATATGGATATAATTAATACTGTAAAAAAGATATACAATCTACAGCGCAAAACAGAACATACAATACTAGAACTTTTACCGTAATATAATTGACGTTTTACGAGCATTACAATGTCAAATATATCAACAAGGACGGATTACATGTACCCGCACGTATTAAAAATCAAAGTTATTAAAAGAAATGATAAAGAAGTTTTTACTAAATATCTGTCAGTTAGAAAAGCAAATTGCATTGTCTGGTGAGCTTTTGATGTTCAAGGGAGACAAGTCAAAAAATTCAAATTTTTGCGAATTCCTTTACTCTTAGAGTAAATATCCCCTTTGTGTAAGAGTTGATAAGATGTTGTGTACTTGACGACAGTGTGTTAATCATTACTTTACGTTACAATTGAAAATAAATTGTGGGCTAATAATAGTTCTAAACATACTCATATTTACAAGTTACAATTTATAAACCGCCGAGCAATGGAGTTAAACGCCTTGTAAGCACAAACAAGGACATTTTTTATGACAACAAAATGGTACAATTTCATTTAATTCGCTAGCTCGTAGGGGTGTGTTGCAATAGGATAACCGAGGACCAGGGGGAAACACACGAGTTTAGACATGCCCCTTGAATCAAATGATAGACCATATTATGATGTAAACAAGGGCTGGACCAAACGGTCTACCAACCGACTACACTGAGTTAGAAATGATTATATATTTTGTACTGGATATTAGTTCTATATCTTACTTTGATTTACAGTTGATAAGTGATTGTGTACTGGATAATTCTGTCTCATCGCATTCACACTCTTTACCATAGCGACCTTTGTTACACGTACATTGACCACATTCAAACGTACCATTACCATTGAAACATTTAGGACTGTTTTTCTCCTGTAGAAAATAAAATTATAAATATTAGCAAGGCAGTTTTTATAGAAGGAAAACAATTCTAGCAATTCCATATACACCACAAATACAGTTAACAGCAGCAAAATACAATGTACCTGGTCTGTAGACTAGAAAACTCCTGATGGGAAATAAAATGAAATGAAATGATGGCGTGTAAGGTCTTACTCTTCTGTACTATAATTGAGAGACATTTTACCCCGGTAGCGGCAATATCTTACGACTTACAGTAGTATACAGAGGACCTTGGTTTTTCATTCCATCCGAACAACTAGAACCCTTTCCTTGCCAGGTCCCATGACTAGGGGGGAAACCAGGCTTGACAATTTTAAGAAACATTTTCGGCCTGATTTGATCTCTTCTCCCAAGGTCTAACGCTATAAATCCAAAGAATTATTTGTACAGCTCATTGCGCAGGCCTTATTCAAAACAATTATAGTCGTCATCTTTGATTTTGTGTTTATGGCCTCCAACAAGCCGAATCCGTTCATGGCTGAAAACTAAATAGAACGAAAAATATATTTTTGACCTACCTCTTGTCCGGGTTTTTCACATTCACAATCACAGATAACATCAAGATTAACAGTTAACTGTTCAGATAATCCAACAGCGCTGATTTGAACAGACCTCTTACGTTTACCGGCACAGTTATTAACATTTAATGTTACGTCGAACTCCACCTAAACAATTAAAAGTCATGACATATTATAAAAATGACGACAAATACAGAATCTATATTATAGGTACGAGATAAAAATATATTAACGACTCTCTGATTTTAACGCTTTGTAGAATCCCTTGCTCCAATATTGTGAAGGCCCAACATATCAGTCTAAAAGTTGCTTCCTTTCCCTTCAGAATTTTTAAAAATATAGTGGTTAAGATTTTCCATCGATCTATGCTGCTCCATATGTGAAAAAATGGTGTCATTTTGATTTGCCTTGAACTAAATTGACGGACCCGTTTTAAATCGGACTGAATATAAGCCGGGAGGTTATCTAACAGCGCATTTGGATGAATTATAAGTACTGAGACATCACGAAGGGAGGTAACTTTATTTTTGGATAGCTAAAATAGCCTTACCTGATCACCTATTTCTAAACCTTCACACTTATTAGTAACAACTAATGCCGACCTGAAAATAGTTTAGTATATTAGACCTTGCTTAATCCACTTACTACTTCCCCATATAATGACTCGCCAATTCAGGGTGCTAGTGCAATAACTTTGATAAGTGCCGTTGTTTTTCAATAAGATCATTTGATCATTGTGTCAAATGTAGCCAATCTGATTAAAACACAGATCATATTTCGTTACGTTTTTATTGTTCAAATTTTCGTTTTACTTGTCTCCACTACACTAGGATCTGGAAGAGTTGTTATCATTGATGTGTTCTAAATGGTGTGAGCGATTAGCCAATGAAACGGTCTGTTACCGCGAGCTTTAGGTGTGTTTTGCACAGAACTGTGGGTAATCCACTAGTAACATGACCCCTGACTTAAACTCCCACTATAACTTGTCAGATCTTGATGTATTGTGTGACATCGAAAGTATAAAGAAACGAAACGAAATATAGATCTGTATTTTAATCAGATTGAAATGTAACCGTCCCCACAAAGAAGATAAGAGTTATAAAACCTACCCTTTACATTTTGATTTGAAATCTATTGTAATATTTTCTGAATTCTTTGGTAAAAATTCGATTCTTGAGCGAAGTGTCTGAAGCAGAAAAACACACAAATTAAGAACCTTAGGCAAACAAAGTATGTATAGCTATTAAAATGTAAAAGGTGAAAAAATAAACAATGTCAATGCCATTTGTTTCAGTATGCACTACTTTAAAGTATACTTGGATCTTTAAAATAGACTAAAATAGACTAAAATCAATCTAAAAGCATACATTAATATATAACGAATGTTTATAAAGCGCTTTACATTAATTCTGTTATTGTAATTTCTAATCAGTTAAATTTGGTGAAATACATGAACAGTATAAATTGAACGGCATGCGTTTGCACCGCTTAGTCCATTCTTCACATTTTTTTTTAACTATCATGTTGTCTTTTGAGAATCACCATTTCTTTATTTCTTTGTTCATTACAAATGGACTGATAATGAATTCTAATTCGTGTTTTGAATGTCGAATATTATGGATAAAATGAGTTAGAGGTTTAACTCGTTTAACTATGCATACTTACATCATAGTTTTTCTGCACCAAGCCAATAATGTTGGCTGATCCGCCCACCAATTTTCCTATGGTGGCTCCCTCTAGTCTCGCTGCCAGTTTCTCATGCAGATTATACACGTTTTCCATAACGGCAAATATAACATTGGTACTCGTTTCACGAACTTTGGCGGCTATTTGACTTACAGATGGATAATCCTGCGGATTAAATTAATACATGGATAATATAGGGAAATAGGCTTTAAGCTTGCGTGATTCGGCACAAAGAGGCCTATCTGCTTTAAGAATATTTTTTTAGAGGCATTTAATAACTGGATAGAGCAATGCATAACAGGGCCGTATGTAGGATTTTAAAAGTGGGGACGCAGCATAGTGGTGTGGCGTCATAGCCTTCACGTAAATGATACAAGAAAGTTTGGAACCGGGAAAACGAACCCATTGGCGTGTGGGCGCCCCTAAAACCGACTGACTGATCAGTGCCTTAATAGTATCGCTGTGTGATTTATTTGGACAACGTTTCGAAGAATATTCTTTCAACGTCATCAAGTTTATGAGTTTAATACATACATAAAAACTATAACAACAATTCATGAAACCATACAGGACAACAAGAAGATCACAGGGGACATATTCTACAAAAAATAAATAAGCAAATAAACCTGATCAATTCCATCACGTTAAATGAGAATTAAAATGCTGGTCATGAACACCGTAAGTTTTGTAAATTGTATTACCCTACTCGAGCCGAACAGGTTTAATTCGGTCAATATGACATGTTTAGTCTTTGATTTCGATTTCCAACTGGCAAGGGCTTTTTACGTGCATGCTAATGTGTACATGGACCTCGGTCATCCAAACCACTAGACCATGTTCCTGTACTCCAATAGTTCGAACTATGCTATGACACCACTATCGACGTTCGTCCAATTTACAACCAAAATCACGATACTATCTTAGTGTATAACATACCATTTTGAGGTCATATCCTACAAGAATACCACTTCCGTTCAGATGACACATACCATCATTAGGCACTACAGCTCCACCAAGCTGAAAACAGAAAAAAAAACTTATTGAACATTAATTAAAACGGAATCACACAACAATGACACACCGCTTATACGACAGTACAATGATCTGGACTTGGGTATTTTTTAAAAAAAGCTATACTACTCCCTAAATCCCACTTTCCGTGTACGCGTTGTCCAGCCAGACTTTACATGAAACGGTCCAATTTCAATTGCAATAGACTGAACACTTATCCGGCGAAAACGTGATCGGAAACGCCGCAAAACGGTGCTAAGACTGTCCTGATTATGATAATATTTGAAGCCTTGATTGACTACCTGGTGAGAAATATCGAAAAAAAGACACCCTAGTTTATCAAATAGAATGTATTTGATGCTTCAAATAAAATGGATGTATACATTGTTCTGTTTCTTTTGGGTATTAGGTGTTTTCATAATTTTGACCATAATACAATTTATATACACAATGTTCTTTATCCTTTGGTTATAAAACCTATATAATACGTACAATTCCATCACCAGCTAAATGAAATAAGGAATTAGAACTGTAGACAATTATTCTTCTTGATCTGTCACTCCAGCCTACAGCATCCTACAAAATATTAATATACACCTCAATTAATATGTATTTGTTGTATCTCGAACAAAACGTCTCGTTGTTGTAACTTGATAGGCTGCAAATAAATAGATTCTTTGAAAATTCTTACATCAAGTTTCAGAAAGCCAACTAGTATTAAAAGCTCCTGGTTTTATGCACCTTTTCGAGGTAAATGCATTTGTTTACACCGTGCCGTTCGGAAAGACTCAATTGTCACACATCAAGTTTTGCCTGTTCTGTCTACCTTGATATTAAAGCATTCAAGAGTTTTGGTTGGTAGAATAATTTGACGTCTTTCAATTACTCTACTGGACGGGCCTCACATAATTATTTATTTGGTAAATTATGAACAAAGAGTAAAAACTATCAAACAATATAACCCGTACGAAATGTAAGTATAATCTCAATTAGACTGGACCAGAACTAGGTTTACCTCACAAGATAAAACTTGCATGATACCGTCCATACCACCTTCCGGATCATCTAAACTCTGGGACATTACATCTAAAGCTTTTTGCATGTTGGTCTGAAACGGTAAAACATAACAGAATTGATTTTGGACAACTCAAGCAAACATCAATGATCAAAAAAATTCATAGGTTATTTATCTTACAATTATTTCACTAACTTTTATCCATGTCACCAGTATTCGTTTTTTGTAATAAATGTTTTTGTTAGAATGAAAAAACGAAAGAAGTGTTAATAATCGAAGCAAAATAGTAAACAAAATAGGATATTTTGGTCTTTTGGTTGATACCATCCAAAATCACTCGGGTTATGTGCTGAGATAAAAAGTGAAATTACGGTCACAATCTCACTGTGAAATTTGATACATGCAATAAGATTCAGCAAAAACATGTTATTGCGTTCGTCGTCAATGATAAACTTACTTTGAAAGTTTCTGGATTTTCGGTTAATTTCTGTAGGTTTCGGAAATCAAAAGGATATCGGCATCCCTGCTTTAACGGACATCGATTGGTTAACCTGAAAGTAACGCATATATATACATCATTAATGCGTTCTAGTGACTGTGAGTAAGGCATTGGTTCAAACTCTATCTAGGCTGAATAGTTAACGCTCCATAAGGTCTGCTGTCATTGAGTCAAGTGGCATGGTTTTGATTCTTTGCTTGTACGTGACAAAGAGTTAGTTGGGCCGCCTGTCCGTCCTCGTGGGTTTTATCCGGGTCCTTCGGTTTCCTCCTACAGCTAAAGCCCCTTTGCGCCAGTGAATTATTGAAATAAAATTGAACCATGTTAGTCCCGAAATGACCTAGTTTGTCTCGAGTGGATGTTAAACTCAATTCCCCTCTCTATATATAAGACAACCTGATTGCGATACAACCTTCCTCGGTGGAAGCCAAGTTGAACTTGATAAACAACAAAAACAGTACATATACTATCATACTCCTCGCATTGCTTCATTTAAACAAACCTATTTCCACACTGCCTAAGATGGATTTCACGGGCAATTGCGGCAGATATATGATATACTATACAATCTCATACTTACATTTCATCAGTCCAAGGAATAAAAGGCATAGCAGCTTTATCTACAAAGTTTCCAAAACCAAGTCGGAAATTTTTGGTTATTTTTGACATACTGGCACCTATAATTATACATATATATATAGATATTTAAGAATATGCAACTGGCCGTATGGCCGACGGTGATATGTAACTGGCCGTATGGCCGATGGTGATATATAATAATGCCATTTAACTTTTAACAAAACAATTAGCTCCGCTTGAGAACAGACATGAAGATAATTGATCGACATTTTTTAAAATTTCTAAATCGACAATTTCAGTTGGACACACCAAGTTGCCTAGATAATTCTGAACGGCTTCCATTTTCATATTTAATGAATAAAAATAGGTTGCCAGGCAACGAAACATACGCCCACACAGCAGCCAAATCGTCCGGGCAGTCAACAAGAGTTGTTGCATTTTAAGTAATCACCAGAAAATCATAATTCAAACTCAACCATAACTACGGTGTAACTGTGATATAATCAAACATATTTTTAAATCAGATAATAATTGTGACCTCCAGAGGGACCACAAGCTAAAAAGGGTGATTTTTCGTACAATCAGGGGCCATGATTCAGGAAGTTACGATCCGATATGGGCAAATATGCAATGGAACCAAGATCATTAGGTTATAAACATGTATTTCAAGTTTCATCAAAATCAGTTTAAAATTGTGACCTCTATAGGGTCCACAACCTTGATATAACATATTTTTACACAATTCGCGTACAGACGGCGGCCATTTTATCCGTCAACTCTGGTCCGATTTTCACGAAATTCAAATTCTCTCTTCATTACCATGAAACCGTGATATAATCAAACGTTTTTTTTAAATCGAATAATAATTTTGACCTCCAGAGGGACCACAAGCTAACAAAAGCGATTTTTCAGACAATCAGGGGACATAATTCATGAGGTTATGATTCGATGGGCGCAAATATCGAAAGGAACCAAGATCTTTGGGTTATAAACATACATGTCAAGTTTCATCAAAATCGGTTCAAAATTGTGACCTCTATATGGTCCACAACCTTGATATAACATATTTTCACACCATTCGCGTACAAACGGCGGCCATTTTGTCCGTCAATTTTGGTCCGATTTTCACGAAATTCGAACTCAACCTTCATAACCATGAAACGGTGATATAATCAAACGTTTTTTTAAATCGGATAACAATTTAAAAGGGACTACAAGCTAAAAAGGGCGATTTTTCGGACAATCAGGGGCCATAATTCAATAAGTTAGATCCGATGGGCGCAGATATCAAAAGGAACCAAGATCTTTGGGTTATAAACATACATGTCAAGTTTCATCAAAATCGGTTCAAAATTGTGACCTCTATAAGGTCCACAACCTTGATATAACATATTTTCACACTATTCGCGTACAAACGGCGGCCATTTTGTCCGTCAATTTTGGTCCGATTTTCACGAAATTCGAATTGAACCTTCATAACCATGGGACGGTGGTATAATCAAACGTTTTTTTAAATCCGATAACAATTTTGACCTCCAGACCGGACCACAAGCTAAAAAGGGTGATTTTTTGGACAATCAGGGGCCATAATTCAGGAAGTTACGATCCGATGGGCGCAAATATTGAAAAGAACCAAGACCTTTGGGTTATAAACATACATGTCAAGTTTCATGAAAATCGGTTCAAAATTGTGACCTCTATAGGGTCCACAACCTTAATATAACAAATTTTCACACTATTCGCGTACAAACGGCGGCCATTTTGTCTGTCAATTTTGGTCCGATTTTCACGAAATTCGAACTCAACCTCCATAACCATGTAACGGTGATATAATCAAACGGTTTTTTAAATCGGATAACAATTTTGACCTCCAGAGGTACCACAAGCTAAAAAGGGTGATTTTTCGGACAATCAGGGGCCATAATTCAGGAAGTTACAATCCGATATGCGCAAATATCGAAAGGAACCAAGATCTTTGGGTTATAAACATGCATTTCAAGTTTCATCGAAATCGGTTCAAAATTGTGACCTCTACACTGTTCACAAGCTAAAAACGTGATTTTTCGTACAATCAGGGGCCATAACCCATGAAGTTACAGTCCGATACATGCCAATATCGAAAGGAACCGAGATCTTAGGGTGATAAACCTATATTTTAAGTTTCATTGAAATCGGATATAAATTGTTACCTGTAGACTGTTCACAAACAATTGTGGACGGACGGACGGACCGACGGACCGACGGACGGACGGACGGACGGGGGCGACGACAATATACGTCCACATAAAAATGTGGGCGTATAAAAACTAATCATTTAGTCTTGTAAAGAATTAACCTGGATCTACCTTCAAAGTATATATTTCTCTGTGTAAAGCGTGTGGGTCAGTGTTAAACTGAAGTAAAATAAAACCAATTCATTTTTGGTCGCGTTGGATTTTATGCTTAATATATGCAACTTTATTAAAATAGTAATTATTATAAGAAGTTAAATGTGATTGAAAGGTTCGAGTTCACAGTTGGGTTCTGGGTTAGTATATATACAGGCATATTAACATATCAACTTACTCATGTCTTCAGCTAAACTAATCAATCTAGCTTGAGCATCTCGTTCACGTATCATTGAATACGACATATCTAACAGAAAATATATATCTACAGGATAATTGGCAGCCTGTTTAAATACTAGCTTTAAATCAACAGGCTGATCTGGAAAAAAGAAAGATAAACATTAATGGACATTAGACATTGTCATTGTGTGTGTATATTCATTGCTCTTTGCTTTTGTCTTCATATTTAAGTGCAATAAAGTTGGGTGAGACGACTCGTAGGTCACATTTTTTTGATTCCATCCCAGTTGGTAACTTGAGTGTACATTCTGGTTCCCCCTTAATAGCGGAGCAACGTAGTGGTCTGGCCAGGCAAGGATAAAAGGAGATGTGTGTGTGTGGGGGGGCTATTCGACTTGATTCTTAGAATCTCCAATGGCAAGGGATCTTTTACGTGCATCATAAAGTTGTACTCGCGACCACTGCCCCACCCATAGCCGCGCTATTCTTCTGGGCACAGAAGGTTTCATCACTGACATGTCGTCTTCTGGACCAACACCGGTTAAGTAAAGGATCCTGACCACATAACCATCGGGCCCTACATAATAGTACTTAAAAGAAAATAGTGCCGGGTATTGTCACAACAAATAGGGTTGCGTGGTCAAGTGCTTTAGATCATATAGTCTGTAATTTAGTCAATTTTGCGTGGTTTCGATTCCAATTGTCCCAACATCGATGTAAAATTTAATGTTTTCCTGGCATAGACATATTTCAGCTTTGTATGACTGGGGGGACATTTTACATTTACTGGACAGGATTATTCTTTTGCACCATTGCTTGCCATTATGAGTTGAAATTCTTAAAGTCTAGATTTCAAAGATTCAAGTTTCCGTCAATAAGGCGCCAAATATCCAAAATCTTTAATTGCTTTAAACATACTTGGACGGACTTTAAGGTTGATTTCTTGAGGTTGAACTTGAACGGGTTGCTTCCCTTTATCACCATCGACAACACCATCATTCTAAAGGAAGGAAAATGTGTTTAAAATACAAACGGTATTTATAAGAACCAGTTGATATAGAAAATATAATCGTCTTTTATCACATTGGCCATGGCCTCAGTGCGGTAAATATAGCCCGGCTGTATTATCCAGGGAAGTTAACAATAGCGACCGAATGGTGAGACAGGACAGAGATGACAAATAATTTGAGCAGTTGTTATATAAATGGAGAACGTTAAAAAAAGAAGCGAAGTAGGAACTTTGTTTTAATAAAACTGTGACAAACATAGAATTCGAATAAGAATTGTCGGCTGTGAATACATCCTTACTGAATGAACGATGAGTTAATAACAAAACAAACCTTGACTAACTCTAGTTTATATTGTGGATGAACTATCTTTTCTGTAGGACACGAGCCAGTCGCTTCAAAATGGTCATACAGTTCACATCTCGAGGAATGGCGGGGAAAATTCTGAAATGGAACATAATAAAGTGTTGTTTTTTTTGTATTGGAAGTGTAATATTTCTCATGAACCAAAAGAATAAATTAATATCAGTTAACATTTCACTACCCATGACCCTCCCACCGCCACTTATCACCATCTGGCGATGAGGACATGCCTTTACACCTTCAGTCATGTTTTGGTGACTATACATGACTTTGAGGCGGAGAGGTAACGGAATTAAGAGCTTCTTCCAATAGGTGTGTTTCAATCAAACTTTAGAGAAATACATCGACATATGTGGCTCGCTATTTAGTAATAAGCGCCCCGCTCAACAATAATTGATGAAAAAGTAGAGTTGTAAAAAGCAGACGAGAATAAATATTGAAATGATTGGGTAAATTTATACGAGTGGTCTGTTACCTGAGTTTCCACGCAATAAAACAGAGTTATTTCCCTTACCTCATCTGGACACCACGCGCATACACTTGCTGTCTGTATACATTCACCGCATGTTTTTACATTAGCACATGGATTACTTAATAATCTAGCAACTGAAATATTAGATAAAAATAACTTATGGTGAGTGCATTTTTATAGTTATAGCAGTTTCTTAAAATAATATTACTGTTCTAAAATAGACCCATATAACCTGCCAAGTGTTTTAGCGCAGTTTTTTTGCTATTTTCAATCCGAGTTTCAAGTAACCTGTAGTAGAGTATATAATTATTATAAAATGTTGAATATCAGTGGAGTAAGTAAGGTTGCTGGGAATAAAATCGTCACTTTAGACTAGTTTATGGTTATTTATACACTATAGTTACGTAGTGACGTACGACAACAATGCAAAAAATAGCGAAGGGCAGGAGTATAACGCTGCAATTTACACTACTCTACAGCGTCCTCGAATCCCAACTGTCAACAAATCACGCCAATATACACATAAATTAGACAGAGACAAACTTTTCAACCCACGGGCGTTCTCCCGTCAAGTAACTCTGTTCTTGAGCACCTCGGCCACACAAACGACGTATTCGGAGACTTGTAATATTCAGTTTCCTAAAGATACATTATGGGGGATTACATTAAAAGCTGAAGTTAGCTCACTATAATAGTTAAATACTAGATAATGTAAAGGGGATTTTTCTGAAAATTTCAGTCAAATTGATCCACTCTTAACCGAGACTTTAACGATTGAATTTTCGGCCTACCCTTGATCATCATTACTAACGTAGGAACAAAAAAAATCACATTGTTTCGATTATCCATTTCACGATTCAGTCGTGAATGAAAGTCGAGCAGTAAATCGGATCCTAATCCAGTAAATATCACAGACTGGCGTTGACATCGAGAGTCGATTATGATCTGGATAAGTTAATTAAAAATGTTTAATTAATAATTTAGATTTTTCAGGCCTAAGGAGAGACCTGCAACAGGCAAATTTAGCTCTTGCAAAATGTATGTTAACTTTCCAACTACAGCGGACCAGAATTCACTAACAAAAGCAATAGACAATGATTATAAAGTTTTCAGATTTACACAACCCTGTGTAAAATGAATGTCATAATACACTTAAGTCGAGCCTAAATTCTGTATGATTTGAAAAACACATTTACTTCAAATTTATGGCGATTTATATTGAACGCACGTCCAGTTTACGTTGCAGTATTGAGACCAATGCCTGGATTTGTGGCGATAAAATGAATCTAATGTAATTGAATGACACATATAAACTTACTCTGTTCTTCTGACCTATGAACCAACACCAGTAGTAAACATAAACGAACCAGTTCCCTCATTATTCCTTTCTTTCTCTACCTGAAAACATAACAGAAAAAAAATACATAAATCACAAAGGAATTAATCACTAGAAACGCAGCGTACGTAACATCGATACAATATTCACACCATGTTCCATGATAAAGACGATAAGTGACATTTTTATTAAAGACTAAATCATATTGATAATCCAATAAGATAACCTGTGATAAATGTAACTTCGATAACCAAGACTAGCTTTGCGATCGAAATAACGCCCATCCATTGCTCGGTCCTATATAGTCAGCTCCGATGCATGCCCTAAATCCTTAAAGCCACCGATCATCATTTGAAGCACTTTTAATCTCTTGTAAACTACAATCGTATGAAAGTTGAATCGCTATTATATGAATATAAATTCTAATAGTTAAATCTCACTCAGTGTTTACAAAGATATGATGAGTTTAAAATAAAATTTGTTTACATTTGACAAAACAACAACAACAACAAAATAAAAAAATAACATAAAACAAATCAGAAAAAATCCCCTTAAAGAAACCCCCAAAGACGACAACTGTGCTGTACTGTGACATGCTTTCAATTTCAGTACTACTAACAACTCCATGTGGTTTTCGTCCATTGTTCGACACAACAATACCCTGACATGTCTGTAGACAACACAAATGCTGATAATAAGATAAATACTGTCAGATAATCAATATTTGTACCTGATTTCACCTTCACATATTGTAAATAAATAATAAGATTGAGTGACAGCTAAGATCATCTCTTACAATTTGTGTAATTAAACATAATTTTATCTAGACAATCTCTTGAGGTACATTACGATTGTGGGTTTAAAGGAACAGTTTTAAGAGGGCGGGGATGGAGTTTGTCATTACGCCAAGTGACGTGACTTCGATCCTGAGCTTGTAAGTGTTTAGGGGTAGGGTCACCCCCAAACCCACCCCTAAATAGAAGACCCATCCAAAAAAATCAAACACCATTATTTTCCCACATGGGCTCGAGAAGACACAAATGATTATTTTACCATCGAAAATTTATAAAGACCCGCGAAATCCAAATTTAAAAATCACTAATTGCATATCCGCTTGGATTTTGAAAAAAAAACTTTTTTGTTTATTTTTTGTTCGCCTTGTCGATCATTGAGGCTGTTTTCAGATAATATCGTCCCCACGACTTTTTTATTCACATAATCTTGAATTATTTGATTAATTTATTGCTAATTGTGAATTTAGCCAATTTGAGGACGTTTGATTGTGGGTTAAGTTTTTATCAACGTAGTTATGGCAGTCTCCTCTCGTGTGTTATCAGATAAATAATATTAAACATCTGTCTTCATTCGACGCCAACACTTAAGGTCTATTCACACGAAAGATTATTTGCCCTGGATAGTCCGATTTCTCGTCACCGAGAACTAGCATCATGAGTCTTCATTTTGAAACAATTAGTGATGTCCGATATCGTGAACATTTGCCTTCCAAATTGTTTTTGTTTTACTCCAAGCAAATCAACATGTTCCAACAAATGTATAATGATGATGTTTTGTTCAATTGATGTATTGGACAAATTTAGGATCGTCTCTACATGGCTTTAGAACTCTCTTCGTTCTTCGTAATGTGCATTAAAATAACTAGAAAACCATTAATAAAGCATAGGTTTCTGTTTGTACTTTACTTTAAAGCCTTTAATAATTCATTTCATAATATCCTTATCGTATAATCTTAATGACTTGGCCTACTTAATTCACATAAGGAAAAAGGCAAGTCTCTAAACGAATACAAAGTAGCAATAATAAACGTAGTTCATTTCATTAGTAAAAATGCCTTGTTTACATAGCAACGGAAAATGCTGAACATTTGTTAACAGATACGATATTTTAAAAGGAACCTGGTCTTATTAAATTTTCATTCACAATTTCCTGCTCGATCAATAATAATTGGCGTGTATAATACTCTGTCGTGTCTTATATCAGGTGTGTGTGTAATTTGGATACCGGTTTAAATGAATGTTGTCATACAGTGTAATTATGAAAATGTACGCTTACAATGAGCAAATACTTTTATTTGAGTAACCAGTAATTTCCATACAAAATAAGCACACATTTTACAACAAATGACAGACAACGAGCTAAACAAGATGATTTTTTTGCACTTCCAATATGCACGAATGTCGGGAGAAAACCGAGATCTTTTGGTTCCATCAAAATCGGATAAAAATTGTGACTTCTAGTGGGTCCGCGACCTTGATACACTTTTTGCGTACAAGGAGCAGCCATTTTGTCTGGCAGATTCGGTCCGATTTTCACGAAATTCAAACTCAACCACCATAATCTATCAAGTTAGCGCCCGGTACTTACCAATTTCGAAGGGAACCGCGATCCTTGGGAGATAAACCTATAATTATTTCATGTTCCGTCCAAATCGAATAAATATAGTGTCCACAAACAAATTGTTGACGGGTGGACGTCCAGACGGACAGGGGTGTGAACAATATACGTCCACATGAAAATGTGTGTGTATAATAGAATAGATATTATGAAATGAGATACTTGTCTGAATCAACCTGGATAATGAAGACTAGTTGATATAATCAACGTCCGTGTGCTGAATTTCATTAACAAGTGCAAAACTGTTCACATTTGCATTCTTAGATTGATATATAACTGTTGGTTGTTTAAACTAAACTCGAAACTGAAATTAGTAAACAAACTCACTTCCGTTTAATATTGGGTAACGGAAATTTAATCATACCGAGTTTACCCAATTGCTATTCGAAATAAAAAACGGAAATCTCAAAACCGCAGCGGAAATTTATTATTGTATATCTTTTCCCCATTACAGGTCGACTTCATCATCAGAGACTTTATTTTGATTTCAATCAGTATAAGGTACAGCAGCTTTAAGAAAGTTTCGCAGAGAGCGGCGTTATCGTTTCTTGTCAGCCAAACTAAATTGATTTTTAGATCTTTATTTCATTATTCCCTAGCAGATCAAAAGTTGGAACTTGTTACAAAATAAATAAGAGACGATGTATCTTAAAACAAATTGAAAGAATGTCTAGAACAATGCTACGAACTTCAAACAATGTAAGGCACTATTTAATATATGCTAACAGATGTGATTTGAATTGAGCAGCAAGATGTCAAGCGCTTGCCCAGGGAGGAGTGAAAGGGGCCCATAGAAGTAACGGCGAACTCAAACAAACGTGCGGAAGCATTGTTGCCGTCTCGGACCCACCCTCTTCTTAATGAGCAGAAATATGGTCTTAGAGCTTCCGATTTAATAATAATACCCCCGGGTAAACCTCACAGATCAAACGCCAAAATAGGCGTTGTCTCAACCCTGGACCCTGATTCCACACTCGGTGTGTTCAAATTCCCGAACACGCCCCTGAATGTGTAACTGGACGTCTCAGTGTATAACTGGGTGTATAATGTGTTTTGCATTTTCGTGGAGAAACAACATTTGGACATCTAATCTTCCCTCGTTTTATTATTATTGGAAAATGTCATGCAATATTATCAATCAATGTAACAAATGTAGCAAATGTCACAGTGGTTCAATTAACATTTGCAATGTGGTATCTCATAAATCAGGAGCAATGGCAACAACGTCTCAACATGTTTAACGTCTTACTGTTCTTATTTTTAGCACCGACAACGGCACCACGACCTACCCTTACTGTTGGGGATACTTAAAGTAGCTAAGTCTCTAACTCAGTATCAATTCAAAGTCTTACACGTTGAAAACACGAATTATTTGTCAATTCAAATCAACATTGATGTTGTTATCTAACCTTGAAAAGGTAAGCTTCTGATATCCAATATTTAAGACAAAATAAACATTTTACCATTGGTACACGAATCGTGTACCATAGTGCGTTTGGGCATCATTTGTAACAAGTGACCAGAAAGAACAAGGCTTGCCATATTCCACAACTCATGTTAAACGGCGACGCGATGGAGTATGCGCGATAGAATGGCATAACCAGACAATAGAAATTTCTATTCGGTTGAGACTCATGCCGTATTTCGCTGGACATAACTGATTTGGAATTAGAATCAAAACGGAAACAATTGTTCATACACAATCAAATTACATTATTATATGCGTTGTGACCCATTCGGGTCAATTTCTAGGCCCCAAATATTAGAGAGTTAGCTCCTTCAAAGGTGCATTATGTAAGCTTTAGATAATCTACAGTAGTTTCAAAATAGATCATTCAAAATAAATTAGATTGAAAATTTCATTCAAATTATTTTATTCTGAGCGAAGTTATCACTTTTGACAAGATGTGGCAAGTTTTGACAAGATGTAGCACAGATTGTTTATTATCGTAACTACGTTAATTGTTAATCGAGACACCAACCGATGTTCTAGAGAGTTGATTACGGGTTTGCCATGTGAATACTTGTCTGAATAACAATTTATATAACATTTGAAGCCAAAATAAAAACCTGCAATAAGCAGATTTAAAACCTTTTTTATCCCGCTGACAATGGTACGTCGGTGTTAGTGCCCAAGCCGAACGACCAAACGCTTGTCCTCGGCCCCGCCTTCATTCGCGTACCGATAATTACAAACAGGATTGGAAATCCCAGGGAACTCGGAACATATTCTAGCTGATTAACGGGCTAGTGTCATACTCACCGAACAACCATGGTCATTTGTAGCATAAAACCGCGCGTGGCATAATAATGCCACCCCTTTCGCTTTATTTCAGAGTTGGGTCTTATATTATCTAAATGTCTCAATTCCACAATGCAGAAACTGAAGTACATAGTGACACAGATGCCACCGGGATTCCAAATTTAGACAACCACTCTCGGGATGCGGGTCAAGAAATAATATCTGATATGAGATACCGCTTCCAACTAAGTATCATATTATGACAGTGTCATCAGTCATATCAAAGCTTTTTGGGTTAGATGTAATTTAATCTATACCGCATTGATTTTTAATAATAAGTCCGTATAAAACGTCAACTTCCTCCTGGCGTACAGTACACTATAGTATCTAATAATATAATACAAACAGGTAAGTTTTAAAATCAGATTTGAATTGAATGACCGGGGACTTCAGTGGAGGTTGGACCTAAAATGACAAGTCAAAACAAAGCTGTCATGATTTTATGTAATTTAATCTATTCCACATTGATTTATGATTAGTTAAAATACAAAAACTAAAATGAGTTACCAGATGATAATATTTATCATCGGACATTTCAAGCGATAAGTAAATATTGTATTATATGAGGGTTATACGCTATTAATTGATTATTTGTACGGAAAACAAACACGGTTTAATCATATTTCCGATCCGGTGTGTTTACCGTCCGCTTTGTGATATATTAATCATACTTATTTATATTACATACTTCCTTTTTTCTGCATGGGGGTGCTTTAAAGCTACAATTTCATATTTTTGAGTTATATTTTTTTTTTAAATGTATTAAAATGAAGGGCTAAAATTTTTTTTATCTATAAACAGTCTTACCTTGTTAAAGAATAATCCTATTTATCTAATTATTCACTATTACCAGTTGAGAAATTGGTAAATATATCATTTTCAACTACAAATTTAAACGTTTGAAGATAGCTATTGCATGGGGGGGGGGGGTAGAAAACAAGGGAGGTAACTGTGTTATTATTTCCGGTGTCAATGATTTATAAGTGTGTCTATGATCATATAATAGTGAGCTGACAGCCTATTGAGCAAAATACATAGAAATAATTATGTTTTGACTTTCTTAGAAAATATATATGAAATTCTCGCTTTAAAATATAATAGCGGAAATAAAATACTTATTATCAAAGGGAGAGAGAGAGAGAAAAATGGGGTTTAACGTCCACTCGACACAAACCAGGTCATTTTGGGACAAGCATATGGTTTCAATTTTATTTCAAAAAATCGCTTGCGCGTAGGGGTCTTTAGCAGTGGGAGGAAACCCATGAGGTTGAGAAGGCGCCCCTATCTCCATGCCACACACGCTCACACCAGGGATCGAAACCACAGCCGCAAGTCAGAGGTGACCGGCCAGCTAGAGGTCGAAGCGCGGCACTCTAGACCACTAGGCCATCCCAACCCCCCATTATCAAAGGGATAACACCCCAAATAAAGTTCGTCTTAAAAAATGATTAATAATCGTCCTAAGATTTATATTGACTTACTGGACAATTTAAATCAACATTGATGCTTTAATCTTACGGTGAAAAGTTGTGCTTCTGATATCCAATATTTAAGACAAAATTAAAATTTCAAAATTGGCACACGAATCGTGTGCCAGAATGCTTTCGAGCGCCAGTTGAGTGAAGCGACTCGATGAACAAGGCTAAATATATGAAGATTGCAACAGACTGGAATAACCAGACGCCAAAGACTACCATTTAATTCAGACTCTGCGTATTTCGCCGAACATAACTAATTAGAAATTACAATAAAAACAAACGATTGAATGTGCCGATCCATTTGTGTCCAGTTCTATGTGCCAAAGAATAGCGAATTAGTTAGTTTAAACTGATCATCACTGTTTTGTTTAGCGGCGAAATGAAATGGGGTTTAAAAAGCCATGCTTTTCTGTAGCGACTGGGGTATGGGGACCATGTTGTTTAGAGACACTCTGTACTTTATTTATAACGTCTAACCAGGTTGGTAGCAATAACTGCCACCTAATATTGCGGTGTAGTTTGTGTGACGAATGATGAATATGAATAAATAGTTGTTTAGTAAGTACCATTAGTCGATCATTATTGTAAAATAATTCAACTACACGACAGTTGTTAATAATAGCCAAACATAGTAGACATACATGAATGATATTATATGCAAATGCAATTGGGTTATAAGTGGTCAATGTCTGTCACAAATCATGGTTTGGCGGCCAAACATTGCGATGTACTGTTTCATATACGGATTTGTAGCATCTTTGGATGAATTAGACCCTATGATTGAATCATTAATCGATAAAAAACAATTGCTCTAAAAGCTTACAGACCATTCAATACTAGTCAAAACCATTTCATCTTGAAGGATGATGTCGTCATTATGATTATATTAGGTCATTCATTCACCACCAATTTGTTGAGCATGTTTGATGAATGGTACAACACTGCAAATCAAACAGCAATATCTATGGGCACCTACTTAAATTCCCCCGTGATATCACATACACATAATATTGCCACTGTAAGAAAATATTATAGCAATGATAACATAATATCAAAGGAGAAGGGACTCGTTTCCCTGGATAATTGGTGTTTGATGAAACTGCTATCGCGAACGACATGGCGGACGCGAGAAATTTATCGAAAAAAAATAAATGTTAATGGTGCTTTCTAGAATACATGTATATCCCCATCCCCTCTCCCGCTTCTCAACCGAAGTGAGGATATTAACATATTTAGGGTCCCCAGATCCACCATGCTCACTTGGCCTTTCTCAGTACATTATTGCTGCCTCTCCCAGATTGCCATAACTACAGAAGTCCAAGATAAATCAGAATCGTTAAACAGCTGATAACGATGTCCTGTGATAACGATGTCCTAATGAATGGGTCCCCAGTGTTACGGCTACATACTATTACGATCTTAATCTTAGATTAAGCATAACCAATATAACTATCGTTATAGCTGACATTTACAAGGAATTCTCCGACATCTTCAAAAATATATATAGACATAATGAATAAGACAAAATATAGAATTTACACCAAAGATCTTGATTTTGGTTTACACATGCAGATTGGGAACAAAGAAGTAAGGATGCCTAATTCGAACCAATTGATAAACTAGAAATGGTCTCCTACCTAACAGCTTTAACTACTGAATCCATGTTCTGGCGATCGTCCGATCGTTGTGCTTAAAACCCCTTCCACCGGCGTCGATTGTAAGGAGATATGCATTCTGCATGGCTAATCTACCAGACGAGTCGTGTTTGAGAACTATATCAATGACATGCGGGGGGGGGGGGCAATTCGTCCGAGGGGTCGCCCCAAGTATGTGCGCTTATTCTGTCTATGTCCCCTGATACCAATTTGTATTTATAATATCACAGGTTCCTGGTAACCGTATAATAACGTACATATAACGGTTTTATAACAGAGATAAGATAGTGTTCTCAGATTAATGTTAATCAATATTACAGTCTGTATCATATAACCCCGTATAAATATAGTCTTAATTAATAATATTCATGAAATCAGGGATAAAAAGACAGAACGGTATTACATACCACGTAACATAATGATATTGATGATTGGTTTTATTTGACGGGTTTGATATTATAAAATTAATGAACATATAAAGTTATTCGTTTTATACGGAGACTCCTCCACATTTTATTTTCCTAATTAACGTTAGTTGTTATAGAAAATTAGTCTAGGTACGTGGGCATGTGATGAAAATGTCTGAAACGTTTTTTGATACACCTCAGAAGGATGAATCGATGGATGGGTGGACAGAGCCTATTAAATATCCAAATATCCCTCCCTTAACTTAGTTCGAAATCCAACTGCCAAGTTTTTTTTACATGCACAATTATGCCTACACAGTTCCTTGGTGTTTTGTCCCATATATTATTATATACGTTCAGCAATAAACTATTGTTTAAACTACATTAATCGATGAATCGGAAACTATGAATCTTTTATTTATTTCCCAGGGACCCATTTAAACATTTATGATGATGATCAACAATAGAGGAATGTTATGGAAATCGATAAATATTTATGACTACAACCATTACATAATAATGATGATGTGAACGACTTCAACATAGACATTGTGAATCGATGATCTTTGGTAATAGTAAATAGAATAGAGGTGTTTTAAAGTGACTGGGACACACCGAGATATTCCTTAACGATACAACGTCGGTGGTCGGTGGATGGGCCGAGGCCGGGCGATTGTCTAACGTGTTAGCTTTATATCATAAGGTCCTCACTGTTGTCTCTTCGAGGACACGATGTCTGACGGCCTGTCTGACCTCGTTGTGTTTTTCTGCGTTCCTCCAACTGTCCGTACCCAAGCGAATTATTAAAATAAAAATATCAAATTTTAGAAACAAAATGGGCTACTTTATGAGCAGTATGTCTCTCTTTCCTGATTCCTGCGTGTTAGCTGAAATTGTTTTACAGGATTTTCTAGTGACGTTTTCCATCGGTAGCGATGCAGGATGAACGGCCTAACAAGGAATAGCGTCCAAACGTTCGGATGGGAGCAAAATCTGATGTCCTATGTACAGAATGACACTTTACAACTGGAATTAAAATAGTACACACTGTTGTAACAATCATGTCGAGAAGGCAGTGAAGGAGGCTACCTTCACAGCCATCATGCTTTCATAGCCCCTGTGAGCATACGTCTGAACCTTAGTTACAAGAAGAGGTATACTTACCCCTTTACACAGAATTGAAGAATATCGATATAGAATGATAGTATTGTTGTGCGAGCGTGACTAGAACAGTAGATATTGTAATAAAACTTAAAGAGAAACATCAACCTACATCCACGAACATAAAATTGATAAAACTAGGATACGTCGACTTTTATTGACTCTGAAGCTTTTCTTCCTGGTTCTTGATGTCAATTGAAACAATACTTGTTCAATATTAAAGAGAAATGAAATGGGGTTTAACGTTCTACTTTTCTGCCTCGACTGGGCTAATGAATACAAGTCTGTCATGCCATGCAAAGTGTTACGACGGTGTTAGGGTCTACTCGTATATGACCGGGGTTTTCAGTAATGCTCCTGGGAAACGTTCGCGGCCAATGCAGGGATCAGATTCTGGACCCCAAGGATACCGAGCATCGATATCGCCAAGTCACACCCAATTGGGTTCATCTGTAAGTTGCTTAATAATGGCTGAGAAGGCCAGACCGGAGACGTCGGTGTCCTTGAAAAATTGCACTAAGCAGTGGTGAATTGTCCCCCCAAAGGCACCTTTACTTTCACTACATTTGATTGAGAACCGAGATTTACTAGTGAATGAAGTTAAGTGAACATAGTGTTTCATCAACGTAGATTCTGTCTAAATATTTGAGTTGCATCGGAAATCGATAAACATGACTGCAGTCAAGACACATAACATAAAAATAAACTAGAAACGTCATGTAAAGGTATTAAGAGTATTTTGACAAATTATTTATATAAATATGTCAGAATGCTTGCCCTTTCATGTGTTTATATAACAAATACAAGTCATGTTTAGGCTTAGCATAAAGGTCATAAAGTTGTATTTTAAAGGTCGATATCGGTATTTCGTTAACCAGTAAGAGAGAGAGAGAGAGAGAGAGAGAGAGAGAGAGAGAGAGAGAGAGAGAGAGAGATGTTGTTTAACGTACACTCGACACAAACTAGGTCATTTCGGGACTGACATATTGTTTAATTTTGTTTCAAAAATGCGATTGCGCGTAGCGGTCTTTCGCAGTGGAGGAAACCGAAGTGCCCGGAGGAAACCCACGAAGTTGAGAAGGCGCCCCTATCTCCATGCCACATACGCTCACACCAGGGATCGAAACCACAGGCGCAAGCCAGAGGTGACCAGCCAGCTAGAGGTCGAGGCACGGCACTCTAAACCACTAGGCTATCCCATCCCCCCTGTTGGAGGAAAACGCTGGACCCGTAGAAAACCCACGAGGATGGGAAGGCGACCCTACTCCTTGTTACGTACAACCGGGGATTCTAAACCATACCAGTTGACTGTTAACCAGTAAACTGATGGCGAATTACATCTTTTAAACAATAGGTTGGGTTTGATTTTAGAACTTAAACCTTTTGAATTAGCATGAATTCGGTCAATTTGGTGCTATGCAAGGTATTTGGTGGTCGAGTGATCTAACTCGTGCGCTTTAGATCTCAAGATCAGACATTGAGTCAAGTGGCGTGGCGTCGATCCCAAGCCTTACGTGATAACCTCATGGATTTTTCAAAGTCCATAAAGAGTCGCCCAACTTCACTGCAAAGACCCCCCCCCCCCAACCTCATTATCTCTAGAAGTATTTTGAGATTATGAGCACTTCAATCGCCATTCCGCAAACGCCTCCCCTCATCACACGGACTTGTCCTTGAGACACCTTTTGGTATTTTAATATTTGTATGTGTAAACGGTTATTAAATAAATATTGAAATATTGTAAACCAGATAGCAATATACTCAGTATACCTGTTTGTATACCTGTATGTGATAGGTATATAAATACGTATCATATAGATCGATGTAATACCAGGTAAATGTATCAATCGATGTACCCAATACTAGTCTATATACATATGTATAAAACACGTGACTGACACATTCGTTTGTTTTATTACATAAGTTTTGAACGCGTAGCATCTTTATAAAGTTTGAGGGGGGAAGGGGCGAAGGGCCGAATGGTTAGCACGTGTGCGCTGTATCACAAAGCCTGTCACTGAGTCAAGTGGCGTAGTTTCGTCGAATCCCCGGTTGAGCGTGACAAGGAGTAGGGTCCTCGTGTTTCCTACCCTTCGCGCTAACGAATTATTGCAATAATATGTTACTTCCGACGGAATGACTTAGGTTTGTGTCCCCCTCCTTCTCTATCTCTCTCTCTCTCTCGCTTTCTAGAGGGAGCTATTAGTTTGATATGACCGAAGCTTTGACTTTAAAACATACGTGCGCATACCTTGTAGGTAAATACATACATGTGATTCAGACAAACAGTATATTTCAACGGTGACATGTCAAACGTGTTTATCATCAAAAAACACATATCTATCTACACACGTCACAACAATGAACAGAATACTCAACGTCGGGAGATAACATTCGTGTTTACCTGAGCGAATCGTCTCTAAAATAGCTAAATAATCGTTTTAATAGAAAACCCCTTACCGATCTAGCATGCTGGATAGTCCTACTGTTAAAAAATGAATAACTCACAGCTTTTGAATCGGTTAAATGTTCCTTATTGACCCGTCATAGTCGAGTCATATACCACACTAGTTCATACTCCGTATCGGAGAAACAGCTGGCAGCCAAATGGCAAGCAGACAGCATACCTTTCTGTCCTGAATTATCGTCCTTGAATCAATGAAAACATAACAAAGCTGTGACTTTTTGAGCTGGCTGCGGACATTCCTTTGGAATTTGAAACCAGGAATTTCAACATGATCTTCATGTCAGGAAATATGTAACAGGACCAGAATAGATAGAATTTCATTCTGGGTCGTAGCTTTCATGTTTGACATTGCAGGATTTCAACCATGAATATTGCATTACTGACTTCGATTTGAGCCTATTTAAAACCTCTTTTTATCTATATTAAACATACTCTATGCACGAGGTAAATCTGTCCATTGTTGTTTTTTTAGGCCTGAAATGTTATCTAAATTATTAATTTGACATTAATTAACTTATCCATATGTCATCGCCAGTGTGTGATGTTTACTGGATTTAAATACATTTTGTGGTGGATGATTTGTTTTTTTTATCGAATCAACTTTAGTAATGATCATCGAGGATAGTCCTAAAATTCAATCACTAACATCTGGGTTCAGAGTGGAGCAACTTACTCTACGTTATCTATATTTCAACCCGCGAGCTGTCAACTCTATATCTAATCTGCGATAACGCCCCTTTAATTTGGTAATGGGCCAGGGTCAAACAACAACTTCTTATTTCTGAAACAAGTATTTGTTTTTTCCGTCATGCCGCTGCACTGAATGATGCACTGCATTCACAGACAGAAAGTAAATAGTACATACATGTTTGGTATACAAATGCTCGATTGCATCTTTTGTAGACTAATACAATACATTACAATACACCAATATTTGTTGCACTGGAGAGCACACAATAAAACAGAATCGGTTGGAAAAAAAACCTTTCTCTGGTCCTATTATTGGCCACTAAATTCTGAAGAGCACTGATTTATTAAAGTATTATCAATTGTTTAATGATAGAATACGTGCACAATAGCTCTGGTAAGAAAGCCCTATGTCAAAAGATAATGGCTATTTACCGTGCGTCTATCTCGCTCAGGACAACAAACGTATTTAATGGGCGGTCATTATGGGATTGTTCGAATTATCTCTTCGGCTCAAGTAGACATCTCGGCTCTAGTTTCACGGCTCTAGAGAACAGATTTACCTTACAGCGTACCTGACAACGAGCGAGAGAAGTTAATCCCAGAATAACCATTCTCCACATGAAACCAGTGTACAATACATACCTGTGTTTGTGTTAATGGATCATGTTCATAAATTATTAACAAAAAGGCTATAAGATGGATACTAGTGGTAGAACTTAATGTCTCATTATGTTTCCAACCGTCTTTAGAGTCGTAGTGGCTCAGTCACTAAGATGTTGGCGTATTCACCAGGGGCTTGCACGGCTCGGACTTAGCCAAGAATGCTCGCCTTGAATATATAGTCATTCGGAGAGGATGGAAAACCGAGGCCCCGTGCATACATTGACGTGCACGTAAAAGAACCCTTGACAGTTGCAATTCGAAATAAGAGTAGCGCGTAGCGACCCTATTCAGAACACATTTCCTTCAAGCAGTATGCCTATCTTTATATTCCCGGTGGGTGCAGAAAAGTTGGGCCTTCACCCTCATTTTACCATTGTATTTCATTTCTTATCATGTCTCTATTGCCTGTCATATAAATATTATGCCACCTTCTCTATAGTATGCGGGAAATTAATAACCCCACAACATTAGTATACTAAAATAATAATATTAATGGACAAGCCTTTAATCGCCATCCATTTCTCAAAAGAAATAGAGTTTAACATACACCCAATAAAAGGTAGGGGCCTATGTCATTTAGGTTTTAAATGTCATACTCTTGTATATAATTAAATTTAAATTAATTGGACTATCTGAAGTAAAAATGCAGTTATTCGGGAAATATGCACCAACCGGATAAATAAAAACATGATATTCAGGTATGTAGAATGTTATAGTCTATATCCATAAATTTAAACTGTCAAATTTTTAAATCAAGGTGTGCTACAGAAAATGAAAAGTTTACACATTTTCTTCCTTCTAAAAATGATATAATTAAAGTTGACATGGCGTTAAACTTCAAAGAACACGTTCAATATTTGCTGAATTGCTTTCTCAAATTGCCCTCTGTAAGCGGTCGGTTTGTGTTCATTGCGAGCTATTTTATTATGTAGACACAGGAAGAATAAACGAATTTACAACCCAACGTCTACTCTCGCGCTCTTCAAACATCGAAACAATTACAGTATAACGTTGTGTCCCAGACGACGGATTTTTAGATATTTATCATCGTCGCAAGCTACATCGTTAATACCACATGTACATATTATCAGTAAATGTGTAATGGTAACAGTGCCTTTGCGAAGATGGGTGTTGGTATAGTTTTGAATGTTTAGTGGACAACATCACTTAACAGGCGAGGCATGTAAGCGCTACATCGGCATTTTTTGCCGGCTTCAAATGTTATACAAATTATTAACACGACAAGCCCATAATCAACAATCTACACCATTGACTTGAATCGTTATAGGGTTATTAGTATATTAACGTTAAACATGATAATCCAGTCTTTTATTATGATTACTGGATCAATGGTACTTGGCAATCGAGATGGTATCAAAACTTCAAACACTTATAACTTCGCTCAGAATGAAGTAATCTGACTTAAATGTCCAGTATATCTATTATCTGTCTTTAACTATTATAACATGAACAGCCAACTCTTTATCTAAATCTTACATAATGCGTCTTTAAGAGACACCGCCCTTACGAAGATGGACATCTGTATAATTTGCCATGCTGATAGTGATAAAATAGTAATCGTCTAACCACTAGTGACAATATATGACACCAATAAAAATACACCTCTCAGTTAGCCACGGGCTATCTAGAAATAAATAAAACCATTGTTATTGTCCTGCTATGTCATATATCTTGAGCAAAATAACAAGCATGGATACAAGATATTTCGGGAATTAAGTCCATAGAAACAATAAACACAAATATACTCTCTGAGAGATTTTTTTAGTAAATACGCTGTTACCCTTTGGGATTAAAAGGGCATTAGAAATATTTTGTCTGTGTTTGTGTGTGATGATCCACCTACCTACCTGGATTAGACCATGGCTAGGAAGAGCGTGCAGTCTTTCGGATAGAACGCCAAAACAAAGCATAGCAGTATACTCGTTTGCGTAACACGTAACAGAACAATTGGAATTCGGTGACGAGTAGGCGGAATTAAAAACCATTGTCCGCGCAATATTTTCCTGATAGTCTCCCATTGGTGCAGCAAAGTAGAAAGTTAAACGTCATTTCATTGAGAATATGCAAAAGGTCGTGGTGTAAAGAGTATACGATATATTAATGCATAACAATGCCAATAAAACATAATGTGAAATATCACGACATCGTGTACATGTATATAATAGTAGATAATATAACTTGATGAAAGTCAAAATCAATGTACTTCGAGACAATTACAATATCATGAAGGGCTTATGGTATGGTCAGATTAGTTCGACCATATTGGTACGCCATAACTGTAATCAATAGTCGCCATTAAACACCCAATAACGACTTCCAATCTAATCTTATATGATGGGAGCATCGATATGGAATTGAATTGAATGCCATCACCTGTTGCTAGGTCATTAAATACGTCGATTATTAATCAGTTCACCAGTAATGGAATCCCTCGATAAAATGTTTTGTGGTCGTTTACAGGTTTTGGATAGACATATGACATTCAATAACAAGTGGTGATTGCATCAAGGTGCATGGTAATGCATTGCCCGTATTCCACCGCCCGTTTTCATTATCCCAGTCGGTGCAGAAAGGGTAAACGTTAAACCCTATTTCATCTCAGTTCATTTCTTATTCCGCCAATCGCGGTTCAAAACAAACAATTCTTTGATAATCTTGGGCCTTGTTTCTCGAAATCTCAACTGAAGATAAAATCCAAATTTTAGTAGATACTTCAATTGTGATTTGCTAAGCACTAAAATTAATCTAATATTATCTAATCAAATTACTGAAATTTGGATTTTATCTTAGTTAAAATTTCGTGAAACAAGCCCCAGGCTGTTAAACAATGAGACAGACCAAACTTATTCATAAATACCAAGTACCTCGATTATCCATGGTAATAATAAACCTTATAAATGAACTAAGATCGGAACAAAGATTAAAATAGCTAAATGCTAATATGTTTTGCGAGACAGATAAACTATCTGACAATAGGCTATCGCTTAAAGTATTCTGAACGAGAAGTGCAACAATATGATTTTATAAAAACTTTGGCCATGTCGATGATGCAGATGATGTTTTGATTTTATTAATTAGTTATTAGTTTCTAAAGATATAAAAAAATTCGCATTCAAATAATACCCGTTTATTAATGTTTTTAAATTAATTTTCAATGAATCATTCTTTTATATTTCAGCAAGGGAAGGTATAGATATCGTGTCTCAGTTCAATGTTCCAAATGAACCTGAGGAAGAACGGATTAATCATTAATCATACAGAGTTCATCAAGCTATTTTGATTGAAAAGTGATACTTTTTTTAAATGGGAGATTATTCTAACGATACACATGGCCTTGGTTTAAATTGGAAAAAGACTTTAATTAAGATGCAAAAAATAATGCCCTAGGCAGTTTAGATAGCCACACATCACTGTTTGCGGTAGCTATATATTCATTGGCTGTCAACAAGTAAACAATAGTGTACATGTATAGGTAGTTGACAGGGTCAGGGGGTCATGTTTATCCAATTGAACAGCTTGCAGACACACGCAGTGCTGCTCTTTGTATGCCCTCTCTGTCTAGCTTTTATAATGTACCTGGATGCGTATTTAAAATGACCATCCATGGCATGTACCAACAGTATGAAATAATATAAATCCCGCGCATATTGGCCATTAGGGCGAAATAACCAAAGGAGACGATTTTGTTTTAACCACTTCTAGCATCAACAATAATAAGTTGCAGTGTATTAAAATAACAAATGTAGTCAATATTTAATATTTACTGATGGTAGACGGGGTTTGAATACATTTATATTCATCTGTATATACGGACCCCTAGTCCACTCTCTACTCAATGACATTGCAAGTGAACCTAGTCAGTCGGATGGGACCAAATAACGAATCCCACCCATGTACACATTATACAGGTCACAATTACTGAACCAAGTTTCGACTAGGCTTCTCTAGTCATTATCAAATATAAAATACAGGGGCGGATCCAGGATTTTCAGAAGGGGGGGGGGGCGTGCTGCACCATGTTGGGAGTGCGAAGCCCGACCCATGATTTTTGAGTGGACAAAAATGCCCACAAGGACTAATTTCATACTAGTACTGTAAATTACAATTTCCAACCTAAACTGTTTTTGTTCTCCTTTCCCGCGAGAATATATGGAGCTAAAAATTGTTCGCCACCGCAAAAAAATAGAGGGGACGTGCGCCGGGTGCGCCTCCCTCTGTATCCGCGCCTGAAATATAACAAGGCAATATACATGTAAAAAAAAACAACACTTGATTAACCCTGACCAACCAGAGACACCCATCTTATAACTTTCAAGAAAATCTAACTTAATTAGCTGAAGATCTGATATATAAGTAGGCCCTTCGGTACTATATCGGCATCTCTGCATCGCATTAAGAAAGTACGATTGTTACTACATGTACATATTTACCCTCTGTTTTTCTCATTTGATCGATGAGTTGCCGTCTATATAAAAAACAATCGCTTGACAGTGGGAAATTGAAGAAAAGTAGGCAGAAACGCCATCGTCTAAAAGGGTGTACCAGGTTCAAAATCTGATCTGTAGTAAAAAGTAGTTTTTTCAAAAGAAATAATTTTGTTGGGAAAACACATAACTTTATACAACTCGTCCAAATTTTACTTTCATGGACCTAATTTCTTTTTCCTACTTTAACATTTTACTTGTCCTTGACTTACTTCACCCGGCTTTACTTTGAGGACAGCAAACAATGATTAGCGGCGTATGAATTATTTCCTAAGCTACGGTGGATGAATGTTAGTAAAGAATTCAAAGTTTCTCGGCCAACACCAGGTTTGAACTTAACAATCCATTATATAAATTAATTTTAGAAACGCAGCACAAATGATCATATTAATAGCATAATCACACTAATCGACCTAATTGGAAACTATCTTTTTTGTGTACATCTACTATCAAATAACGAGATTTTAATATACCTAAAGGTCAGCTGAAATTAATCATTTTCTTGACAAATATTGCCCTGAGGGAACAATAATTCGATCGTTTTCTCTGACCATAGTCTATCATTGACTATAGTAATTAATATAAAACGTGTATATAACACGTTTATAAATTTGTATATTGGAGTAGGTGGGTAAACAATGTGTGGGCCGATGAGAGGGAATAGTACACAATATAGTAAATGTATATGTGATATTTTTATCACTGTATTGGACCGTCGCCGCGATGATAATACAAGCTTTACGACGATGCTAATGGAGAGGCGACTTAACGTGTGTTGAATATATCTAATGCATGGCCTGGTTATGGTGGCTGATAATAAACCGATAATAACTGCGATCATGAAGAAATGTTCAAATGAAGACATACACGGACAGCGGCGCTCCCGTTTACTCTTTTTTCGAATTCCAACTTTCAAACGATATTTTACGTGCATGCCAATGTGTACTCAGGACCTCGACTTTCGTCCATCCAAACGACCGGACACTGTTTTTTGCCAGGGCCTTAGTCATACCTTAGTGGCAAAGAGAATTTACACAGCAAGCACAGAAGATCTTTCGCGGCCAACCTGAAACCCGCGTTTTACTCATGTATGCCACCGCGTCTCCCTACTAGAGGTAAGGAACCAATTAAAAGGATGCTAAATCGACGGAACCGTTGACAAATTGACCAATCATTCACGATTTTATGTAAAGGCACATAGACACGTGATCGATGTAATCTAATTAGTGCCAGACAAATAACAGCCCATCTAAATAACAGCCCGTCTAAAAAACAGTGCTCCACATTTACTGGCCTATTTGCGTTATATGAAATAGGGTAGCAGTCATAAACCCATTTTGGGAATAGCTTGCGTCGGATGGCCGAGTGGTATAATGCGGTAACTCTAGATTATCATAATGTTAGTCCCCAAATTACCTAGTAAAGCGCGGACTGCACGTTAATAGCATCTCTGTAATAACTAACAGAGATATCCCAGTTCTCCTTCTATACTTTAATCAAGAGAATGGTTTGATGAAGGATGACCTATTAATGGTCGGATTTCCCTGTCATTGATTCTACAAGGATCGTAATGGTGTTTGTAGAGATAAGTTTTATTCCAGGCACGAACTGAATACACAAATTCTACGATCATTGTTAGATGTGAACTCTAACGACCGAACTCTTTATCAAAGGAAAATAAAGCCGTTCTGTGATAATGGCGAAAAAATTCCGTCCTTTTGACCGTAGTTCTATAAATCACCAACTTTATCAGAACTGGGATCCTCGTATTGACTGTATGAGATGCAATCAAAAACTCATTTTTTTCAGTTTTGTTTCATGGTCTTTAGTGTTGAATGTTCAAGAAAATACTATCCCCACTTTTCAATTTTCTTATAATTAGAGAGACCTAGAAATTGGGTTTTACGTCCACTCGACATGAACTAGGTCATGTCGGGACTAACATATGTTTTTTACAAATTTTATTTCAATCTTTAGCAGTGAGAGGAAACCGGATTGTTATAATTATCAAGAACGACTGTATGGAAAGAGATTCACCGTAAGATTAAAGTCTGGTTGGCTGATCAGTGAAAGCTTATAAAAATATAGATGGCAGTTTAGGTACAAAGATTGGGGTACTCTAACCATTCGAAAAGTAAGCCTTAAATTGAAGTCGGATTGCGGAGCAACTGTCTACCCCATTCCAACTGTCGACGTTTCTGTTGCGTGTATGACAATGTGTACACGGGAGTTTGATTTTTCGTGCCGTCCAAACGACTAGAGACAGACTGTAGCGGACAAATGCAATGGATGAATTGCAGAAAATAAGAGAGTGGGGTTTTAAAATACAAAGAAAAACCTCGTCTAACTAATTCGGAAACGGTGATCAGAACTGGCGACATGCAGGGCACTGCAGACGGAATACTGGTCAAAAACTGGCAAAATAACAATAAAAAGGAAATACGAATAAAATCTATCAAAATTATCACACAGACTAAACTAAATGGCAACACATATGAATAGTGGGGCGGTCGTTTATCGACTCTATCACTTCTGTGGAAGTGAACGTTAAATAAAGTTATTTCAAACTCTGTGGCAAACTCTGATACCTTTCATAGTTTCAGCGAATCCTTTGTCATAATGCCTCGGGATTCACGTATGACGCAATGGGTTCGAACAGCTGATTCTATTTTAAATTTATTTGATTGATAACCACCTGGTATGGCTCCCAGGAGCTCTTAAGTGTCCGTGTGTTTGTCGCATTGTTTAACCAGTGTTGAGCTTGTTTACTGTTATGTGTGATGCGGTATTCCTATACTTAAAATCGTTAATGTGTCAGATGTCTATTTAATTATATAAGAAGCCCTATCGTAGACAGGAACTTGTAAATGACCCAAGCGTGTTTGTGTGGTTATTGTAACACGAAAAGTCGATACGTTAAGATTGCTAAGATGTTATTTTGGGAAATTGTCTGGTAATTACAGATAGCCTAACTGTGTAGTCCAGTGTCGAATAGGACGTTGAACAAACCAGTTTAAATGAATCACAAATAATTGAAATAGGAAGCCAAACGAAGCCGGGAAAATGAAAATTGAATAATGGAAAAAAGATACTTTAAAAATGTCATATTAAAAACAAGCAGTTACGTAAATAATGGTATTGGCAACTTAATATTTTCTCCATCAGTGCAATAAACTCAGCCACTGACCTACTCACCCACCCACACGAAATTGTTTTCGCTTAATCCTCACTGAATTCCATCTTCCAAGGAGTCGTTTACGTATGCGATACCGAGATAACGGGCGGACCTTAGGTTTTTTTGATACATCCGAAAGACTAAATGCTTATCCATTTCATGCACCACCGACAGGGCGGAACTTTCTCGACCCACAAGCTTCAGTTGGATCTGAAAGGGACAATTGGGAGAAGTTGAGAAAGCCAATCCATGAGATACACCTGCACTTTAAAACATTTATCCATGCCGTCAATTCTTGAAATGTTCAACCGCTTTATCGTTTAATAAATTACCTGTAGGTCACCCACGATAACCCCGTACCTAACGACCAAATAAATATCCAATTAAAGGCGTAGTTAAGATATCAGGTTCTAATGACTCGTTTAATTGTTTTTGATAATAAACAGCAACGTTCTTTAGAGATTAATGGCTAGGTCTAACAAAGGTGGAGAATGCACGTTAAGTTAGGGATGAGGCGGAAATCTCATGATTGCAACTAACGTGGCATCAGGTCATCTGTTTTCTGTTCTGGGCAATACGTGCACCAACCAGAAGGTTGCGGGTTTCATCCCAGTGTTGACAGAATAAAACACCCCGGAATATTCCTTGCCAGTGGTGCAGGACGGAGTGCCCGACAAGGAACCGTGTATATTCGATCAAATGAGACGGTAAACCGAGGTCCCGTGTATCCATTGGGGTCCAGTGCAAAAGCACCACTGACAATTGAATTTGAAATAAGAGTAGATCGTAGTGTCGCTGTCCGGGCAAAATGTCGATGTGCCCGTTTTCATAAGCCGGCCCGTGCTAAACATAAGAACGTTAATAACTCCCATTTCGTTTTATTTCATCTCGTTTAGTTTATTTTCCTACCTGAAGTTCTAAAATTATCATGCCATGGTATGATTAATCTGTCTACAACATGTGCTTGGTGAAGGCGCAATTGTTTGCCTTGCACTTCAGTAACCTTTGACGTTATAGATTTCAGGTGACAACGTTTAAATGGCGACATTAATAGGGCAGTGTGGTCTGTATATACTTTTGTGATATTTCGCAGGTGCTATTGTATTTTGGACCGATTATGTCAAATATATAGATATAGTAAAATGCTGAAAATCCTTTTAATTACTGGTTAACCGAATAATTTCGTTTAAGACTGAAATGATGATTGTTAAAGTTCCACCTATTTGCGATGTCTGCATATGTAGGTGAATCGACGACTCCAAGACTTGTGGCTAAAACTGGAACATGACGGTCACCCCAATGTCGTCGCAGCCGACTGAATGTTAATTTGTTAATCAATCATGGAATAATTTGCATTTCGATCTCTAACCAATTTAGAACTGAGCTATGAATACAATACAAAAACAAATGCTACAGTAACCTTGGAAATGCGAAGTTTACTTTTGGTGCAGTATGAAATAAAGGAATAGAAAAGGGCAAACAAATGGGCTTGTCGACACTCGAAATGTTTATTTGTAACAGCGGTAAGTGAGTTGTTATAATGTTACGTCGTTGAATGTGTCTTGAAGGTGCGGGCTGTACAAACTTTCTAGTCCATTGTGTTTTCTTATAGCCGGCGTTCTAACAAGTAGGATCAAGTTTAACTCGACTCCTTTATATACTAAGTATCACATTACACATACCGTAAGATTTCAAATAAATAATTGCTCATGAAAAATCTGTCGAAAGGAATGCCAATAAATGGCTGTGTTCACTGAGCAAATAATTAATATCAAGTACACTTGATTCTAACCCGTCGTCTAAATACAAAGTCCAGTGGATGAGTTAGGTAAACTGCAAAGTTTACTCACTACAAAGAGAGAGGGAGAGAGCAATGGGGTTTAACGTCGACTCGACACAAACTAGGTATTTCGGGAGTAACACATGGTTTAATTCAATTTCCATAAATCGCGTGTGCGGTAGGGGTCTTTAGCAATGGGAGGAACCCGCCGGATCCGGAGAAAACCCACGAGGTTGGATCACTCACTTCAAGACTCTGTTTAAATGGTGAAAGTTGATCAGATAATCTAAGGGATGGGATGAACGATTGAATCACATTATAATCTAGAGATTAGGTAACTATCTTTTCTAGTACTTATATGGCTAAATAATGAATTTGTCAAATGTAGCTTTAATTAAAGTGAGAAAGATAACTAATCAAATATTTCCGATAAATCATTTAGTAAAGTAAACACTTTTGCATATTATATGAAATGAAGTGGATTTAACGTCCTACGTTTTTGCTCAATCCGTTCATACACCATGCAGTGTGCTAAGCGGGAGATTTCGAAACCTAACTATCAAGGGTCCGTATTCGTACCATGCCAAAGACTAGACGCAGTTATTTGCCAAGCCCCTTTGTCCAGAGGTACTGACAAGGGGGTCTTTTCTAGAACAAAACCGAAATCCAACCCAAGATACCGAAATCCAACCCTCCTGGTCCACCGCGAATCCTTACATACTATTTATTGTGATATATACGGTAATGTATCCAGCTCTATTTCAGGTAGGATATAATAATATATGTATGTTTAATGTTAACTTGTATATTTAGATCAACTCCTAGTTTCGTATTTCACACCTGATAGCTGTAATCCTATTTTTAACAGTTACTGTAGTTTATAAATATATTATACATTATTAAATACTTGTAGTTTACTGTATATTATACAAGACTTGTAGTTAATAAGTTACTGTATGTAATACAGGACTTGTAGTGAATAAGTTACTGTATATAATACAGGACTTGCGGTTAATAAAGTAGTGTATATAATATAGGACTTAATCCTTATAAGACATATAGATTTCACTAAAAATAAACACACTTGTGTGGTGCTTGATAACAATACCTGTATGTGTATCGAAACGAAGCATGTTAATAAAATTCAGAAGTATCTATATATAATATAAGAATATATAGTACCAATTACTGGAAGCAACAAGAGGTGGGTAGATGATGCTTAGATCCTTCTCTCTGTTGTCAAAGTATTGTGTTTGGGCTTCTTTTTTGAATGGACACTATAGTTTGTCTAGGTACAGCGATAGGTTGTGGGTTGAACAAATGGATTTACAAGAGAGCGCTAAATTTTACACATATTTTTTTACCGACCTTTCGCTTTGTTAGAAACATGAAAATAAATTTGCTCTGTTTGTTTTTTTTGTTTGTTTTTTTTTTAAAAAAAAAAGGCTTTTCCCGAAATCAAAATGTGTCTTTAGTCCATCGGCCTTAAGTTCATCAGCAATGGATACTTTCTGAAAACCAATCCTTTACGAAACAAGTTGATCATCGGATGTTTTAGTCTAGTAATGTAAAATTCATACTCTATCACTGAATAAAAAAATAAGTCGAACAAAATTCAAAATGTTTTTGTGAAACGCAAATTTCTATGATCATTTATTCTATTGTGATCATTGATATTCTTTTGTATTTTGTATTGTATTACAACAACAAGGAGAATATTATCATATTGCTATTTTCATGTTTTTATTTCCACGGGGAATAAACCTGGTGATCGAATCTTAAAGCAAGTTTACCCCAATCTATATTCTTGTATTCCAGATTCAAGTCACAAACGCGCAATTGTTCTTTTCTTTTAAGGGATGACAGACCTGCCTCTAAGATTCCGTATGAGTGAACGCCACAGATTATGTACGCCGAATTACTGGTTTCTTCCCACTAGTCTTCAAATTCACGAGCACGCAAATATGGGATGGATCCGAATAAATATACGCACTCCCCTGTCCACACAGAGAGAGAGAGAGAGAGAGAGAGAGAGAGAAATGGGGTTTAACGTCCACTCAACATTAGGTCATTTCGGGACTAACATCTGGAAGAAAACCGGAATATCCGGAGAAAACCCACGAGGTTGGACTGGCTACCCTACTCCTTGCCACGCACAACCGGAGATTTGAAAACACGACAACTGAGTCAATGGCAGGCCGTATGATAGCGGCCATCCAACCCCCCTTACTCGAAAAGGCTAACTCGATGAAAATGAAGATAGAGATGAACGAGATCTACGCATCTATTTTTTGATTCCGTTACGAACATTTTTTTATGGTAATGATAATGTATTTTCAGTGTTGCTTGACACTAAAAGTATATAATATGCCATGAAAAACCCGTTCCATCTATCGATTTGTTCTAACTAATAACTAACAAAAATCCGATATGAAACAAAAAACTCGGATTCCTTCTCTTGAAGACGAAATAACATAAAATTGAATTTAACTTTTTGCTTAACGTTTCGTTACGATGCGGTGATAAATACTAAAGTGCAGCATAGATTACTAGCCATTGAATTGTCTTAACGTTTAAGAAGTGGTATCAAGTGTTCTGCAGCAAACTTATAGTGGCAATAATTGTATTCGCCACATTTAGGTATAGGTTTGAATTATTTCAAAATATAGATAAAATTTAGAAAGCGGAAGGCACATTTACAAAATCAAACTCAAAGAAATGAACAAAGGGAAGTCATGTTTTATATACAAAGAATTAATGAACTGGGTGAAAAGTAAAAATTTACAATGTTTTAACTGAATTCTACAAACTTTTTTAATACTCAATTGGTCACAGATCTCTCTTAACAGTGAAAGTCAAACAAAAAGGGTCAATATATACTTTCTAACAATTTTAACAATTCGTGCACGAGGGATGGCCTAACATGTTATTGCTATTAGTTCATCGATGACATCGAGAAGATTGCTAGAGATGAAATCATAAATGACACATAGAACTAACTTTTTCTCTCTTTATGTTTCAAAACACAATCATACAAACATAATTCATCAAATTGGTTTGTAAATCCAACTGCCACTTGAAAGTTGATGTTTGCGAGCAACTCCACGTTTGATTGTAACCGTTATATATGCTATTAACACAATACTGCATGATTCAAAGGGGTGAAAAGGGTCACTTCCATTTCTAAAATTACATTTGTAAGACAAGATACCAACAAAGAAAGGTTACAGTAACAAAAAACCTCACCGAGCGCCATTTATTATCTAATAACCCCTTACACAAACACAGCACAAAGTTCACCCCTCGCCATTATTGCACTCCTCTGGTAATTTCTGATCACGTTTGGGGATTTACTACGCTTGTTTGTACATCGAAACCCGTCTTTTTTCATACCGTTTGGCTTTACTGAAGCACCAGGAACCTCGTAACATTTAATTAGCGCAAGCACAGTAAATATTTGTTAAGCATGTGATCGTTATAATAAGCCACCACATGTTCCATTTAAAAACTATTTTCATTCACATCCGATATAGCCTGCAGCTCTTTACAGATATAAAAACAGCAATGAAATCATTATGTTGATATTTAATCTCCAGCGTCCTCTCATTAGAACTCTGCACTGGTGACTAGAATGGCTTGAGTTCGAATCCAGCTGTTTATCATTGGGAACCATCAATGGTTCCTATTAGTAAGTACAGCGTACACACATCCTTATAATATCATATACGTCTCATAATATGGAAGGATCCCTGTATTTTTGCAAGAGGGGGTTTGTCAGACTCCTGTTCGGGACATTTGACAGCTGACAATGCATGATGCATCATCGTGTCTAAATTACGTACAGGCATACAGATACACTGAGCTTTTGATGTCAATTTTCATATTATGAATTAATAAGATCCCATTTTGATTCAATTTCATTGATGCAAATCATTAATTATGATATCACATCTATATCATTATATCGCAATTCAAAAGCCAATCCCATCCCACATTCTGATGATAAAGGATAAAGCACACGACCGTGACAGTTCTCATAAAGTTTTGTTTTATGTAGTTTGGATTCTCCCCCGCCCCCTCTGGATCCGCCCCTGATTCACCGCGTTAGGGTACTTTGTTGAACCGCGAAGTTTGCTTTACGTGCCAACCACAGCGATTGTTAAGAATCAAGGTATATGTGCTATTGTTTATTCCTTTTTGATGTACATGTATTTTTAATTCTTTGTTTTAAACGTGGTAAGACATTGGTCAACAGTTGGACATTGCACCGACCCTCTCCCCCTTGACATTCGGAATTCAAAGAGAAGCAGTCGAACTCAACAATATCAAGAGGATTGCGGAAAGTAATTATAAGAAAAATGTTCCGTCCCAAAATAACTTACAAAGTCTAACCAGGAAAATATTTCTTAGTCGTTCTAGTGGAATGTCAACGCGGGGTGAACGATTGTACAAATTGGTCCCTGTTTACAGTTGGAATTCAACGAAGGCTGAACGCCGGTGTCCGGCTCAAATTCTTCTCTGAACTATTGCATGCGTAGCCACAGGATAAAGTAACATATGTTAGTCTAGAAATGGTCCAAGTGTCTTCTGAACTTGCGGAATAGTGAGAAATAGAATTTAACGCTGACTCGACACAAACTAGTTTATTTGGGATTAACATCATATGGTTGAAGTTTTTTTTCAATAAATCGCTTGTAGGGGTCTTTAGCTGTGGGGGGGGGGGGACCCAGAAAAAACTGGCGACCCTCCACTTTGAAACGTTCAGGCGGGGAATCAAAATCACCCCTGTGGACTCAGTGACTGACCTTGTTCTCTAACGCACACGCGTTAACCACTCGGCTACCCAAGGACAGCTGCCTAGTCGTTCGGATGATACGAAAACCGAGGCCCCCTGTACACATTGGTGTGCACGTTAAAGATCCCTTGGCAGTTTGAATTCGATATAAGAGTAGGCCGTAGCGCCGCTGCCCGGGCAAAATTTCCCTCATAGCACACTGTATGGCGTATGCCCGTCTTCCATTAGCCCAGGTTAGGTGCAAAAGAGTAGGACGTTAAACCCCATTTCATTTCATTTTCAATTCCAATCTGATTATTACTTTAACCAAGGCCAGCCACACAGATCCAATCAACATAATGCATTAATATCCTTAGGGGATTATGTTATTTATTTAAAAATCAAACCGTTGACTTTTCACATAGCGCCGACAATCTCTTTAGTCCAGCTAGATTTAGACAATGATCTCATTCATCAGGGTGACACTCAAGCCAAGTAGATCCGATTTAACGGTGTACGGTTCAATTGAAATTCATTCAAGGGAAACGAGTCATCTTATAAATAAATCATAGCATTAATCGTCTTCCGGCGCTTTATACATGTATGAATTGTTACTTTTACATACTGAACCAGGTTTGTTATGAACGTCACACTGACAGCTTAACGTTTCGGGCTATCTAAGAATAGTATACATATAGTGTATATATTGTCTCTGAATGTTATGAAAAACAGAAAACCGTGACCCTCCCACGAATTAGATATTGGAAGCGTAAACAAAATAGCACAGGTAACCAATTCTACACATTAGAATTGCTTGTCTTTTAAATTTTATTCAAAGAAAAAACTTAAATGATTTTCGCTGTTGTTGACAACAGGGCGCGAAATATATTTTGAAGAATCATAAGTTATTTCACCCCTCTCCAACGTAATATTCGAATGCTACGTTCCTTTATTTCTATCACATTAATGTCAGATGTTTATCGCGTTTATGGTTTTCTAATGAATAAACCATATAGAAATACGTACATGTGAAGCATACGTCATTACGTAAACTTGTGCATACAAGACATACATATGTGCTACCGTATTCAACTCGTTTAATTCGACAGTTATGTTTTGTTTATTAACCAGGACGACTAAATCCACTTGCATTATCTCTACTAAATCGCCTGTTAATCAGACCTCTCCAACCCGACGCCACACCCCCAGTCTCTCCACTTTATATCTAAGTAAGTATTACAGTAATTTGTTGGTGAATAAGAGTAAGTGTGTACCAATAGCCGTTAGTCATAAAATAAACAAAGTTCCCACGCACATGTCCCATACATACTGTTATATAATATAGTCTTTATATATATGACAAATTTAGAGAACCTTAACTACATATAAAGCTGGGGGCTTGCCCTATCTTAAAGGAGCCAAGTCTATAAGTCGATATTTTCCATAATATTCGAAATTGAAAACACGAATTAGGATTAATCTTGCCGTGAAACTATATATAGGATCCTAATATTAAATATTTAAGACACAATTAACATGTTGTAATCAGTACACGAGTCGTAAAAAACAAATAAAATCATATCCTACAACACAATGTGGAAGAAATTAGTAAAGGCTGATTCACAAATCACAAAATAATATTCTTAAAACGTGTAGAATGCAATAACCTGGCTTAAACAACTGAACATAATTGATTAGAAATTGCAATATTTGTTTCAAAAATTGAATATAAATCACTTTACATACATTCATAATATGACATATATGTGCTTTTAGAACCATTTTTAACATCACATTTCGAGTATGGAATTCCATTGTTTTTAGTTTTATTTTGAAACCTATACACTTATCCCACCGATATGCAAATAAAATATGTGTATTGCATGCGTTTTCAAGAATATAAGAAAATGATATACCAGTGGACTGGGAATAAATATGTTGGAAGAAAATGTATGGATACATCGATAAGATTACAACTTAAATAGTTAGAAATATATTCCAATTGTCCATGACAGTCTACAATTAATGTTGCATTTACGACGAACATTAGAACAGAATAGCACAGTAACATTTCCATTTAATGTATAAATGTATATAGGAGCTTTCCTATACAATACAGCCTATACTAACTTTAGCATACATACATACGTAAACATGCTATAACAGAACGTGATTCGGCTCAAAACACGACAACACACCTGTTTGCTTTTAACACTGGCAATTTATAACACTGTTATTCTATGACATAAAACTTGACTTACCCTATGTCCTCGTAATGATAACAGCCACACTGGTTCGTATAAATCCAATATCGTGTGCTAAACCGGCTAAGTAATCCTAAATTTATATCCAATATACACTACATTTTCATATTTCCTTCCAGTTTGGTGACCAATCTGACTACAGTTGCATAGCGTGGTAACTGGAGCGTGTTACATGACCCCGCGGGAGGTCATCTCTACGTTGTGAAGAATGTGACTACTTCGGGGCGTTGGTAAAACTTTCGTGAAAATAAGCGTATTTGCAGTATACACAACATTATTGTCAACACGAGTGCGATTATCTTAATCGAGTTGTCTCCCTTCAATCTACCTGTAGACGATTATAACCTCGGAAAATGATGTTTTCGAGCAGGGAGATCAGCAATTTGTATCGAATTCATACCACCATTAGCATGCCTCTTTACATTGGGGCGTTTGATATATATTTGTTTTCTACCTGCGAACATCTATGCCAAATATTTTTTTTTAAATCTCCATATATTTAATGCCTTTAATTTGTTTCTAAACACCATTCAGTCCTGTTTTGTGTTGAATAGATAAACTCACTTTACGGGCATAACAAGTACGAACGTACTATGGACCAGGGACCGAGTTTAACGCCATCAATGCCATCTTGGAATTGCGACGTCATATAAAAAATCAAAGCCCGTCAATCAGCTTGAACCTGTACAAGGGACAAAAAGGGTTAATATGTCGATCGTAATGAATTGGCGGAGAGATAGGATTTTTTTCGAAGAGCATCGCCTCAAGAACACGAAGAGTAAATCTTAGGGATCATGTTCTAGCCCAACAAGACAAATATCATATAAGACATCATGTTGTCGACGACAGTTCAATCGCTCATCGCAAATGCTTGTGATTTTTTTTACTATTCTGGCGGCAGGTTGCCAGGAGTTGTCCCAACGAAACAGTCATGTTTGTTTCTCAGGTTTCCAAATATGTTCCAAGATATAGAGCTACACACCCTTTAATTAGACACAATGACCGAGGATCGCGGTTTTAATTTAACGTTTGTGGTTTTTATATAATATGTTAAGATTAGTATTATGCACAGCCTTGAGAGTTTTTGCGCGATTTAACCGGACGTTATAACTTTTCCAAATAATGGTAATGCGTCTAGAATCTCAACTATCGTTAAATATAATTACGAATATTAACATTTATATACCCACAAAGCTGTAGCGTTATACATTTAGAAATCTCAAATATACATATTTCGATCTATTTCACTTAATGGGTACTGTGAAAGAGTTGTTAGGCTATATTACCGTCGTTTTTATTGAAGTTGGAGATTATCCAATGCAACAGTCTGTTGTCATAGGCCATAGTGTCAAAAGCAGCCCGTACGACCCCTGAAACGACCGTCAAGTAAAACGTGTCATATCTTCATAGCGTAGGCCACCCAAAGTATAGAAAATCGAAACGAAATAGACATCTGCATTTTCATCAGATTGTAGTTCATACCATTAGCTACTCGATGAACATATGCTGTGAACACCGAAACAAGCTAGTTTCACCAAGTAAGCATACATTGATATTGCTGTATTGATTAAGCCCCAGATAAACTAAGAGAGAGAGAGAGAGAGAGAGAGAGAGAGAGAGAGAGAGAGAGAGAGAGAAATTGGATTTAACGTCCAATCGACACAAATCAGGTCATTTCGGGACTAACATATGGTTTAATTTTATTTCAATAATTCGCTTGCGCGTAGGGGTCTTTAGCAGTGGGATGAAATTGGAGTGCCCGGAGGAAACCCACGAGGTTGAGAAGGCGCCCCTATCTCCATGCCACATACGCTCACACCAGGGATCGAAACCACAGCCGCATGCCAGAGGTGACCGGCCAGCTAGAGGTCGAAGCGCGGCACTCTACACCACTAGGCCATCCCAACCCCCCAGATAAACTAAGATTCTGTTTCCACGTTTTTCTGATTTTTAAAGGCCGACACTACAAGATTACGAAGTATACAAATAGCGAAATGGCGAGTGATGGACTCGTAATAAATTGCATTAGATATTAGTATAAATAATGCCTTAAATGGCCTTAAAGTTTATTCCGTTCTCTCGATATTTCCCAAGAATACGCTGTAAATGAAAATAATGTTTCAAGAACCATTAAAGGGCGTATGACTCTGTCAATTACCAGTTACTTCCACATATGTTTTCATTTGTTCACTACAAAATGGCACCCGAAACCACAGGGTGCACGTTTCGTGTACTAAATATTGGATATTAGGATCCTATACATAGTTTCACGGTTAGAAAACAACATCAATATTGATTGTAATGGATCAATATTGAATTATTTTCGTGTTTTTAATTTCGAATATTATGAAAAATATTGAGTTAGAGACTTAGCCCCTTTAAGCACGAACTCCTAAAGACAACAGCTGACACGAAAGAGTTTGTAAATATACATTTAATATGTATTAATACAAAAATTCAATAAAGTACTGTAAGCAAGAAATCGACATTCTTTCTAAAAGCGATTTATTACCGAGACATGTATTGTGGACCAATACATTGGCACTACACACTAAACGCAAGAAAGCAGTATGTGAAAAATTGACAGGAGTCTAAAAGATTCGTTATTATAACTGGAAGTCAGGATTAAAACTAGATTGTTATGCCATGTGATCCGATTTGCTTTAAGAAAGTTGGAAGTTGTGATAAATTAGTTGACATGTATTTGTGATAATGTTAAATATGTGCTAGAACACATGATACGACCTCACAAAATACGACCTCATGTCAAGTATCAAACTGTTTTTTTAATTTTTTTTGACGAATTCGTCCATTAACTTTGCTTGTGTTATCTAGTGGTGAGAACATTTCGTGACTTTACATTTACAAATGTGAACAGTCAAAGATATATTTTAATAAAACGTATATATATATATATTCGTTTTTACGTAGGAAACCTGTCAATAGAAATATTATGATAAGTTTATTACATTGTATGATTTTTAATATAACTATATGATACATGTCATTGACCTCTAAACTTACACAGCAACAGAGGTTTAGACGAAATTATGAAGATTGAGTATATGCATTAAAATACAACATTAAAGATTAAATATATAGCGATAAAGTTCAAGATTAAATATATATGTTAAGTCTAAAAGTTAAATTTAAAATTAAGTACAGAGATTAAATATAAATGTAAAGATCAAGTATAAAAACAAAGTATACAGTAAATATATTAGGTATAAATAAAATATTAAGTATAAGTATAAAAATTAAGTAAGAGTATTAGAATATAAAGATTAAGTATACATTATTAAGCCTGAAGATTTAGTATAAAGATAAAGTAAGATTAATAGTAAGTTAGGAAAAAAATCAAACATAAGCGCAAAGATTAAGCATTAGGATTAGGTATAAAGATTAGTTAAAACGATTGTGCGTAAAGAGAAAGTATAACAATTTAGTATCAAGCTAAAGTATTAAGACTAAGAATAAAGATTAAGTACTGAGTTTAAATATAAAGATTAAATATTAAGTTTAAATATAAAGATTACGTAAAATATTAAGATTAATCATAAAGATTAAATATACAGTTTAAACGAAGATAAAGCTACTAACTATTAAGATTAAATACATAGATTAAGATTAAGTATAAAATTAAGTATATAGATTATAAAAATGAAGTAAAAAGATTAAGTTATAAGTATAAAAGTTAAATATACATGCATGTATAAATATTAATATTAGGGTAACAAGGTTATTTGATGGTTATTATCATTAACTGTTTATATTGAAAATGGCGAGACTTTATTCCTATCTGTTCTATTTGAACATCACAGTTTACATTATTACATTTTATTTTATGTACAAGTTGATGTCTAATTACAAAGCTAGTTCAGAAATACAATTTAAAAAGCAATTACGTGACAACAATCAAATATCCGTATCAAAATTAAGATTGAGCACACCATTGCAAAATCAGGTTGAACATGATTTGAAAGAAATGAAAAGCAAAGGGTTTTCGGAACAGAATAACATTAAAGGATATTCAAAGATTAGAAACACTGGCAGTATTACCGAGGATGCGATGTATTCTACATCCGTTTTTAAAGAGAGGGACTTAAACGGACCAGGTAATATTAATTTTAACTTTACAATGAAATGCAATGGCGCTTAACGTTTTACTGTTCGGTTCCGACTGGGTTAATGACGACGGGCGTATTAGCGACGAAATTTTGCCGGGGCACTACGGCCTATTCTTCTGTAGAATTCTAACTACCAAGGGATTTTTTACCTGTGAGCCAATGTGTACACGGGTCTCGGCTTTTAGTCCCATCCAGGCGACTATACATCTTTACTCACTTAGCCACCGTGGATCCTTTAACTTTAAACAGAAAATGGAGTTTAATAGCTTAACGCTCTTCCCCGACCGGGCATACATGGTACATTGTGTTACGCGTGTTTAGATTTTCAACGCCCAATCCCCCTTGTAAATGAACAAAAACGCGTCCATTCGAACGACAAAACACTGTTCTTTGCACCAGGGCACGCCAGAGAATCCCTGTGACCTCACTCGGCCTTGACTTTGGTCGAACATTTGACCTTAAGGTTAGTGAGCCAATGCATTACTCACTGAGCTACCGTAACAAAAGCAGGCAAGTTCAAAATCAACGTAGCTGTAAAAGTGTTTGTTGACGATTTGTAGTTTAATTCAGTTTTCCAAAATCACAAACGGAATTAACTGAAAAAAAGTGGGCGGACTAGCTATATAATCAATTGTTCAGTATCAATTCCACGCAGTTAAAGATACATTAGTTAAGAGTTTAATAAAGAGTTGGCCATTCTTGCTACAATAAATCAAAAACAGATGATAAAAAAAGAAAATTTTGAAAATTTCAGTCAAATTATTTTATTCTGAACGGAGTTATCAGTGTTGGAAGTTTGGACAAAAAATGGGTACAAACAGCGTCTACACCTTCTAATAGAATTGTCGATCGTTTGATTGACAGACGATAACTCCACTCACATATTCTTGATTATCCAATGACGTGCTAAATAGCAATAGTACCCTCGCTCGACAGGCCTTTCATCACCAGTTTCCGGTAGCGACGTCACCGAGTAACAGTAAGCATTATCTTGTACAGCCATTTGCTGATTTAATTTTAGAAGGACGACTGTTTCAATCTGAGCTGTATCCAAGCCATCCGCGGGTCTACATAGTTGACTTTGTGGTTGTTGTGTAAATAAAGGTCTAATTAAAGAGCTAAATAAAGACTTTCGATTTGTTGATGTAGCTCTTGCATAATTCATGTTTAAGAGTCGAAATGAAATAATCAGAAGTTAAACGTCATTGCATGCCATTTGAGTTTATTAATTGAGATCGATCGTAAATGCGGGCCCGTAGCCAGCTCTAAAAATTGGGGGGGGGGGAACTGAATTTTTTGGAGGGGCTGAGGATGTGGCCGGTTAAGGGCCCGCATGAATGTGGTTTACAAAATGAAGTTCTTTTAAGGTGAAATGGGAAAAGCTGTTATAATAGATGAGAAAAATCTAACAACAGAACAGAAGATGTTATGGAAAGTCGGTTGGGACAAAAACGCTTTCAATCAGTATGTTAGTGATATGATATCAGTTGAAAGATCTTTACCAGATTATAGATGGCCAGAGTAAGTGTAATTCTTCTTCAGTTGATCTCTTCGAAAGTATTTAATAACAGTCAAAAAGGTTCGACTGACAGTCTTAAGCTTTAAGAGTCGAAAATGCTAAGCGTTATAGCGTATACATCATGATTGGTGATAATCCAGATTACATTTTCATGTGTATTTTAATTTGAATTTTGCATACATATCCATATACGCCAGTAGATTATCTAACCTACAGTAATCATAATATTTAGCCCTTAATATTCAATTCAATTAATGGGGTGTTGCTTAATAGAGGATTCAATTTCCCATATTAAATCAAAGCTAATAATTTCCAACCTGTACCAGAAGGGACTATAATAATATTACAACCTTTACGCAGCACTACCATCTCAAACATGTACTAGTATAGTAACTATGACTACAATCTCCGCTCACTAACCTGTACCTATGACTATAATCTCCTACCTGTACCAGCACGGCACGTGGCAAGAATCTCTAACCTGTAACAATAGGCCCTATACCTATAATCTCCAATCTGCGTTAGGGGATGGGTGGAGTGGGGGCTTTTACTATACGGTAACCTTCAAACTGTACCATAAGACATAATATGACTACATTTTCCAACCTTTACCAGTAAGACGTATGACAAGAATTTGCAGTCACAGTGAATATGATCATGATTATAATCTCCATCATATATCAAAAGGACCCATGACTAAAATCTGCAGCCACAACCAGTAGGACCCATGACTACAATCTCCAACCTGTATCAAAAGGACATATGGCTACAATCTCCGATCTGTACCCGCAGCACCCGTGCATATGCATTGAAATGAAATTTATCTTTATTTTATTACGATACACAGATGTAAGAATCTAACGTATGAGAATCTACCGCAAGTGAGTGTTGTTATACCGTTTGTTAATGAAAGTTGGTCAGCATTATTGAGAACAGTCCACAGCGTACTAAACAGATCACCACCACATCTGTTAAAGGAGGTTGTTCTTTGTGATGATGCTTCTTCTATGGGTAATAGAATCGACTTTATTTCTCTCTTTTAGAACAAATGATGATTGATTCAAAGTGTTAGCGTTGACCCCTTAAATACAAAAACAAACTATATTTTCAATGTCTATAACATGTACTTCTACAATTCAAGTCCAGATAGTTTAGGGGTTAGATACATGATTCTATTTTAATTTTACACACCTTTGTGATCTGGTTTTTGTTTAGAACACCTTGGCAAGCCTTTGGATGATTACGTGTCGTTATTTGAGAAAGTATCAGTTCAAAGATTAAAGAATCGTGGAGGATTGATAAATGCCCGAATCCTGGGCTTCAACCATTCTACGGCTCCCGTGGTCATTTTTCTCGATTCACATTGTGAAGTTACAACAGGTAGGTTGCTACAAATCGAAGCCTCAATATCATGTTCTATAGCTTAAGAACCCGGGCAAAAGAGCTTTGATTAGTAGCCCTGTCAGGGGGAGTAACTTGTCAGTCACAAGTCTATGGCTGCAGACCACCAATTATATTCAACCTTGTTCATCCCAGTGAAAAGGTTAAGAGACAAGAATTATTATTTATTAAAGTTGATAGGAGAGCAATTGGTGGTATACTTTCATATCAAATTTGATGGAAAACAGATTTCCGAGTCTGTAAACCGTTTTCAATTTTACATTAACTTGAATCAGTTTTTTTGTACAACGACTACATTAATTAATGCTTATATCGTCTCTAGGTTGGCTTGAGCCTTTACTAGATCGAATCAAGAATGATGATAAAACGATTGTCACAGCTGTCATGGATATTATAAATGCTAAGGACTTCCATGTCCAAACTTACAATATAGAGCAAAGTATGCCAGTTGGAGATCTGGAATGGACCATGTTTTTCAAATGGAAACACGTTCCTTTGGGCAAACCGAGGACAAAGCCAGTAAAGTAAGTATTTTAAAATCATACTCCTCTATTCCTTGGAACCTTAAAAAGACGAAAATGGATCGAAAAGCACATAAATGCAATAATATAACAGGCATTCATTTCTTAAAATTTGTATTGTAATTTATATAGCAGTTGTTCGGCGAAATACGTCCAAATTGAGTGACATTGTGTGCGCCAGAATAGTTCAGTCTACATGGGGAGTACGATTTGACGCTTCACTTCCACTCTCACATTTTGACTCTCACTAATTTTAAAATGTTTATTGTGTCGTAAGTACTGCGTATCATGAGGTTATATTTCCATGGTAGATATCAACATCAATACTGATTAGTGATTAAAATAGACCAAAATCACACTAATTCGTGTACATAATGTCAGAGATTATGGATAATACTGACTTGGAGATTTAACTATCTTAAACCGCGTGACATCGATCATACTTGAACACGTTGGTCATCATCTGTTCACAGAGAGAGAAATGGGGTTTAACGTCCACTCGACACAAACTAGGTCATTTGGGGACTAACATATGGTGTAATTTTATTTCAATAATTTATTCGCTTGCGCGTAGGGGTCTTTAGCAGTGGGAGGAAATCTGAGTACCCGGAGAAAACCCACGAGGTTGGACAGGCGACCCTACTCCTTGTCACGTATAACCGAGGATTTGAAAACCACGCCAGTTGACGCAATGACAGGCTTTGTGATACACCATCTGTTCAAACAATAAGACGTAAATGAAATGAAATGGGGTTTACCATTCTTCTGTTCTGTCCGGAACTGGGCTAATAAAGACCGACATACGCCATACAGGGAAATTTTGCCTTGACAGCGACACTACGGCCTGCTCTTATATCGAATTCCAAATGTCAAGGAATTATTTACGTCCGCCCCAATGTGTACACGGGAAATCGGTTTTGTCAGACCCTCCGCCCTGCATCACAGTCAAGGGGGAACCACTATAATAAGACACATTATACGAAGACTACATTCAGTCTTTGTCAAAAAACTACTCTTTACACACGCTGATTTGTTACTGAATTGTACCGGTGCATTTCCTTGTGACATCCACAGGCGCACGAGCCAGGGGGGCAGGGAGAGCAGCTGCCCCCCTAACTTTCGGGCAAGCTGACTTTTCGGGCAGACGGGTAAAGTGAGAGGAAAAAAAATATTTGATCTACTTGGCAAAATGAAGTGCCCGAAATCTAATAAAACACTAATTTTACGTGTTTGTGGCCGTCACATATTCAAAATTTTCTTAGGGGGTCTATACGAGGTCTGGTCCGCTTCTTCGCCTCTCGAAGAAAACTGGCGCCGCTGTCTGAAAACCTGAAATTTTTTCGGGCATTTCTAGTTTTGCTTCCCTAACTGTCATTGAGCCCTAATAAAACACTAATTTTACTTTTCCATTTTACTGTGGATTAAAACATTTTTGTCTGGAGACATTCTACTTTGTGCGACATTTTTCGGGCATCGATTAGTATCTGTGAATGCAGATGCAACAGTCTGATTGCATGCTTGGAATTCGGAGCGGGATTTCGGTTACAAAACCATAGGATACTTTTGGAGCTGCTTATACGGGCTAGAATAGCAGAAAACGCATTTGCGGTGGTTAATTTTTCAAAATTTTCTCCGGGTGGGGAGTGGGGGGCGTTGGGGGTGAGGCCCCCATACCCCGCGACGATTGATTGATTGTTTGGAATTCGGGTCAGCAGGTAGGCTGTATTGGACCAAATTGAAGTTGATGTATTCACAAGCTGGAATAGCAGTAAGACGCGTTTGCAGCAGTTAAATTTTCAAAATTTTCCCGACTTCGTGGACTGTAAACGATTGGTAGAAATTCGAGACAGCCACCTTAATTAAGTTAGCTATAATATTAGACGATTTTGTAGTTGCTTTGTTCAGGGGCTGAATTAGCACGAAAAAGTGTTTGCAGCCGTCAAATATTCCGAAATATTCTTGAAGGGGGGGTGGGGGCTGGTTCCCCCCCCCCCTAACTGTCATCGAGCCCGTACGCCTATGGTGACATCTATATATTTAGTGAACAAAACATACATCTTACCAGTATTAAATGTAACACAATCCCATTTGTGGGAGGTGTCAGATGCAAAAATCGAAATCCCAAGTATCAGCTTGAATATCGTTTACAAAATTGCATTGTAATTATGACATCCATTGATTAAGTACCAGCTCAAAGGAAAAACATGTTCCATTATTGCCTTACACCGAAGACATGTCTCTTAATACTGTCTCATCTACAAAATGTTTCTTTTACAGAAGCGCCACCCTGATTGGTTGTTTTATCGGTGTCAGTCGAACATTTTTTAAACACATCGGGATGTTTGATCCCGGTTTTTTCATTTGGGGTGGTGAAAATTTGGAGCTATCGTTCAAGGTAAGTGTACAGACTATGGCTGTTCATTGGAACACAAATAACAGGATTTGACCCCGTTGTATAATAGAGTGTCCATTGAGGATGGATGGTGGGGAGGGGGAAGGTTCTGGTCGGAAACCCGCGCAATTAATAATCTAAGTGCCTGTTTTGGTCCACAGGCGTTAAATCCCGAATTATTTTCTAATGACAGAAGATCAGGTTTGGACGTTCCAAGAGGCCAAGCTACGGACAAATTAAATGTGCCATCTGTTAGTTTGTGCCACCGTCCAAAAATTGTCTGAATCGGGGGACTCTCTGAGGTCTCGTATACACCATCGGCAGCATGATGAAGGTCCGTTGACGGTTGCGCCATGCATGGCGTATGCTTTTCCTTTTAAACCAGGTTGGTCCATGGAAAATTAAAACATTCAACCATATTCCATCGTTTGTTCTTATTAAAGGCTTGGATGTGTGGTGGTAGTGTAGAGACGGTGCCATGTTCTCATGTAGGGCATGTTTACAAAAGCCGACTACCATATGCATGGGATGGACAACAAGAGGGCTCGGTCATAGAAAGGAATCTCCTGAGATTAGCAGAGGTGTGGTTAGATGATTATAAAGAATTCTTTTATCAGATTGTTGGACCTGAACGAGTTGTAAGTGACTTATTAAGTATATTTTGAAATCTATGTGTATCATTTTCATTTTTTGGGAAAAGAGCACATTTCCACGGCTTTATCAATACTTATTATGTTTACTGAAATTGATTATTGAACATTCGATTGATTAAACAAACTAAAAATATCAACGGCGGATAACCTCTTGGCTTGGATTCAATTTCATTAAAAGAGACCCAGCAATTGAATTCAGTGAAAATTATAGTTTACATGGCATGAAGATATTTGAAGACACCAGAAGATAATTCATAATTATTCAATATCCGATACTACCTCTCATTTCCATCAGGAGGTCACGTGGCTTAAATGTTGTGTATTATTTTTATACTTTTCATTTTTTTTAGTCTGAAATCAACGCTGGAAATTTTAGTGACCGGGCTGCTTTAAGACATAATCTTGGATGTAAAGACTTTTCTTGGTACCTACAACAAGCTATCCCGGACGTGTTCCTTCCGTCAGAATGTCATGGATGGGGACCTGTAAGTTATTTTAAACTGATAAACGTTTCCACACATGCGGTATTTAAAATAATCCTTTATGTGTATGGTTGTGTGCTTGGGGGTGTGTGTTGGGGGGGGGGGGGGGGCTAGTCAATTAGCGAGATTTCGACCCCACTTTGGCACGTGCTAAGGAGCAGGGTCGCCCAGTGCCGGACTGGGCCCACTTGTCCACCAGGTGGGTCTAAGCTTAATTAAAAAGTGGGCCTAAGCCTACTGTAGTACCATGAGCCTTTTTGTCTGACGTGGAGAGCGTCTATGGATAACCGGTCGCCACATCCCACGTATGACCCATGCATCTTGTTTTTGCTACATATTACCGTTAGCCTTGTGATCGTCTAGGATTTATCTCAGATCGTCTTCTCTCTCCTTCACGTTGTGTGTTTCTTCTTACTGGTTTCTTAAGACGTTTGACTTCTTCAGTTACAATGCAACAGTTCGTTTTTACCTTTTATGTAGCATAGGTATACATACAAGCATATTACAATTACAGTCAATGCTAACTAAACTCTTCTCAACCTAGACACCTCGCGGTGTCTAGGACTCTTAGATGGTAACCCTCTGGAACCTAATCGAAGTCTGATTTAAAGACATGCAATAGCCCCCTTTATAGCCGCAAGGGTATCACGCACCGTCGTGCATGTTCATGACCATGAACCTGTGCAATCGACGTAATGATTGGTTAAATTAAGCCAAATGATGCAATAACCCACCCTTATATGGTTATGGAAATTTACTCTAGAAACTGCGCATGAGATATCTGTTATCACGTTGTTGACATATAGAACCAGTATGTCTTGTTTTTCATATACCAATATATCATTCAAATGTTAGTTGATATCAGTACACACCTGCATATATGTCAATATGTTAGAAACATAAAGCTATATCTTATCTCCCCATTCCTTGTCTATATTGCTACACTACAGAGAAAAATGAAAACAGAACAAAGAGATAGAAAAAAGAAAAGGAAAGGGGTGGGGGAAAGAAAAGAAAGAAAGAAGGAAGGAGAGGACACGACACGGGACAGGAGAAGGAAGAGATAGGAAAAAAATGACTGACAAACAACACAAAAAAGATGTGTAAAACAAGGAAAGAACTTTATGAGTTTCTTCCTGCTTCGGAGTCATTTTCGGGCATCACAATAAAAGTATTATATGCATAATTTCACTGTCGATTGAATTGTCAAAGGAGGGATTCATTTAACACTTTCCTGTCGATAATATAGTAATAAAGAATATTACAGAGAGTACAAGTGATAGCTTTTTAAGTTTGATTTGTTATTAATAACGCTGTAAAAGGACCAATTTAATTACATTGGAGGGTGTATAATGATCAAATAAAGTCTCGTTGGCAATTAAAACGATGGAAAGTCTTAGAACTAGTGAGTATTGTGAGATAATAACAGACGATATATCGTAAACCAGTCATAACAAAGATGTCGTCTGTAATACCTTGTATAATATATATAGTCGAGCAGTAGCAAGAAGTTTTATTTTAATCCCTTCAAGTGCCTGTGATGCTAACATATGGGTCAGATGTATGGAGATATGAAACATATCACTGCATAGAAGCTGTCGACTTAAAGTTTTGTAGAAGACTCTTGTCACTTAATTCAAATGTACCTAAACTGTCTATCTATGGTGAACTTTGTAGAAATCCTATACATGATTTACATAAATATAATATGATTAAATATTGGTTTAAGATATGCTTTATGCCTTTAGATAGATATCCCAAGGCCTGTTATTTATGACATGCTCCACAAATTACATTGCTCTGGTAGACAAACATGGGCATCACATGTCAAATCTTGTTTAGATAATTTAGGCCTTAGCTATGCTTGGATTTCACAGGATGTAACAGATGTAACTATATTTCTGAAAACTTTAAAACAGAGACTCAATGATACCTGGCATCAGTCATGGCATGAAAACTTACAAAGCTGTGAAAAACTTTGCCTCTATAAAAACTTTAAGTTAAGTCTGTACTGTGAACCCTATTTAAGCACACTTAAGTAAAACTCATAGAAACATTATTGCAAGATTTAGATGTTGCTGTCACAAACTAGCAATTGAAACAGGGCGGTGGCAAAATGTTGAAAGAGATAAAAGAATATGTCTGTATTGTAATAAAACTTTTAAAAACAGTATTGTAGAGAATGAAATTCACTTTATATTTGAATGTCCACTTTATTCTAGTCTAAGAAAAAGGTACGATATTAAACTAAAATCTTATAATTGTATGATGTCATATATTCAAATCATAAATAACCCATCTAGTAATTTAGCTGAATATATTGATAAGGGTATAAGACTAAGGAAAAGGTATTTAGATAATTTATTCTAAATCATTTATAAGCATGTCAGCGATTTTATATTCTTTATTGTATGACTTTATGTAACTATGGTATAACCATTATTCTTATAACTATGCATATTGAATAATATCACATGTACTTTGGGCTGAAGGCCTGTTACTGTAATTTGAATAAAAAAAAGAAATACTTTTATATGGTTTTAACATAAAGTAGTCGATTGTAATTCGACGTACCATTACTCACATTGCTTTTTGTATGTAAGTATAATGTCTATGTTTGAACAGATAAAGAATCAAAAGTATCCTGATGTTTGTATAGATCAAGATGATAATGAAAGTAGCCTTAAAGACAGTATTATTAGAGGCGCCCGATGTGGCAAGATGATGTACCAGCAGGTAAGAAAACACATATTTCTAAACAAAATGAGCTGCACTATATAGCTTAAGAGATGAGGATCGATCTTTACCCCCGCCCCCACCCCAACGAAATACCAACAAAATAACAAACCAGCCCCAAGAATAACGTTTATTGCAGAGTTCATACGTAGAAACCTTTACGAGCTTTTATCTGAATATTCTTGAATTCATGATAAACATTTTATAAGAGGAGTCGAAAATCTTATGTTTTTACGTAGTTCCCTTTGTGACAATGTGTATTTACATGTAGTAATTGTCCAACTTTCCCGGTTGATTATTTGTATCCTACTGATACAGTTAATCTTAATTGAATGAATTTTGGTAAAAAAAAATGGGGGTACAGAGGAAAACTAGTATAATAGGATATGTTTATTCAAAGATGATGAAAATTAAAAGAGCCTAATAATGACATATTGAATTAAATTAGTACGCTGGCTGTTACAGAGCGCTAACCTCTTAGTCTGTCGTTCCGCTTCATTTCTCTATGTGGAGACGTGGTGGCTCTCTAACCTAGAGGCTACATGTTCCATTCCAATGTTGGCCGAGAAAGTTACCGACGTGGTTCCACTTCCACATTGTCATTTGTGCAGGAGTTAGGGTCTGACAAGGACCACGTATAGTCGTACGAATGGGACGTAAAACAGGTCCTATGTACAAATTGGCATGTACGTAAAATTTGACAGTTTGAATTGGATATAAGAGCAGGCTAAGCGTAGTGCCTCTGTCGAGCAAAATTTTTTTTCATCAGTCCGTGCTGAACAGTAGGACGTTAAACCCCATTTCATTCCTTTCATTCCCGTATTGATTGTAAACTGTTCATTGTGTCTATATTGTCACGGTAAGCTAATATCCAGAGTGACTGATAGACACATATTATTTTCTAATTTGTGGTATAGATAATATATAGAGTCAACTTTTTAAACATGCACTATACAAGAGCTCAATCAGCATATTGTAAGTCTTTATTTAGGTTCCAGATGTTATGAAAATTATTAATTAGTCCTTTATTTTCATGCCAAGCTAGTAATCAACACTGTAGACCTTCGGATGGCTTGGATATAGCTCGGATTTAAACAGTCGTCCATTTATAATTAAATCAGTAAACGGCTGACCAAGCTAGCGCTTACCGTTACTCGGAAACGTCACTACCGGAAACTGGTGATGACAATCTGAACATCTGAGACACGCTACCCGCGGAGAGGTATCTCAGACACATTCAGTAGCCATTGTATCCATATCACGTGACCTTCACATCACAAGTCATGAGGTCAACAAACAAAATGTCAACATCAACATTCCACAACACGTTACATTGTTTCCTTTGCAACCTTCAGGACTATATAGTCCGTACAGCCCCAACATGTGCTCGCCCCTTCCAATGATTTTTCACAAAAATGACATCTTAAACTCATAGAATTGACGTCGTCTTCAATGACAGCTTCAGCGAATGGTGGTTCATGGCGGCCGCCATCTTACAACTATTTTGTGCGTCTGTCGTGTCTATTTCAGATATACACAGTCAATTCTGTTAATGTTTTAGCATGGGGATTGACTAATAGTTCATTTATTATTTCAGTTTTATTTTAAACAAATATTTTAAACTTTAACGTTCAGAATAATGTAATTTGACTGGAATTTTCAAATATTTTTTTTGTCATCTATATTTGAATTATTATAGCAAGAATGGCCAACTCTTTATTCAACTCAACTAATGTATCTTTAAGCTACTGAAAGCTCTACCTATGTTTGACTGGGGGGGGGGGGTGGATGGCCGAATAGTTAGCGTGCGCGCGCTATATCACACGGCCTGTCATTGAGTCAACTGGCGTGGTTTCAAATCCCCGTTTGTACGTGGCAAGGAGTAGGGTCGCCTGTCCAACCTCGTGGGATTTCTCCGGGTACTCCGGTTTCCTCCCACTGCTAATTATATTAAAGACCCCTACGCGCAAGCGAATTATTGAAATAAAAATAAAATCAAACTATATGTTAGTCACGAAATGACCTAGTCTGTGCCGAGTGGACATTAAACCCATTTCTCTCTCTCTCTCTCTCTCTCTCTCTCTCTCTCTCTCTCTCTCTCTCTCTCTGTTTGACTACTGTCATTTAAATTTATAATTCATCTATTTTAGCAATGGTATCACTGTCACAATCAAACGATTCGTCGAAAGCGGGCATGTTGGATACCTACAAATACAAATACTAGCATCGCTTTTGATTTTTGTAAAATAAAGAAAGAAAATTTCCAGTGGGAATATAGAAATGTAAGTATAACACGAACTTATGCCGTATCGAAATTAACCCATATTTAGTGATGTATTTTTTATATTAAAAATGCATTATATAACAATTCGATAAAGATCTGGCTGTAATAATTGAAAATATATAATGGATAATTTCTAGGTTTTTGTTTTAGGTGTTTGAAGTTATGACAAAATGTAGCGGTGATTGTTTATTATCTACCTCTAATGCTGTTCTGAACCGAACGCCTGCAAATGACATCGATCGAAGATGAACCTTAAAGGGCCAATCCCGATAATATTTGGAAAATAAAACTGCTTAATTTTGTGTTAAAATCCCTTAAAATCCTCTACCCTAGGGCCGAACAGTTAACTCAACAAATGAGATACGTAACCAAACAAATTAAACCCGTCAGTCTTCATCTGGAAATGAAGATCGGTGTCTCAAGCTGCATTATGCGATGCTTGGAAAAGGCAGACTTTTATTTTATAAAAATAATGTGTAGGTGAAATTTACCTTTCGGGTCATTCGTTGCATTGACTTCTGACGGAACTGGAATCGATTTTCAGGAAACCCGTAATCTTAAAAGGGTTACGTGTCCGGATAAACAGTTTTGACTCAATATTTTGAGTTTAAATTTTGAGACAGGGTAAATACACCATTATTGTATATTTTGGCACGTCTTAAATTTCAAACGTATTTTTCAGACGGTTCAATTTGGAAAAGTCCTTTTAAGATCTGCGTTAGACCACTACCGGATACCCCCCCCCCCCCATCAGATCCACTCAACAATGAATGAAATTAAATTAAATATTTTTGAAATTTGAAATTTCCATTGGTAACTTTGTAAGCTGCCCTGCTTAATTTATTTGCTTAAGCTGTTTTTACATATTTAAAATGTATTTCTTTCTCACATGTCTCAGTACTAGGGGGCATACAATCAAGAAGTTGGTAGCTGGAAATCACCAACGGTAATTTCGCAGCTAACAATATTTATTAAGCATTGTTTGTTTGTTGTTTTCTTCAGGATAACACTATATACAATGTCTATGTCCAGAAATGTGTCGAAATGCAGTCAGACCAGAAAACTATAAAATTAGCACCATGTAGTGATACAGCTAATCAGAAATGGACTTGGAAGCGAGGACCTCCTCCCGGACCTTTGCCCGACTGGAAGAAAAAACATCAACTTTCCGACTGAAAATTTAATTTGTAATTTCCATCTTGATCTTAAAAATAATCATTTCTTTTCATGCATGCACACCCCTTATTATTCTTCGTTAGCTACTTTTAAAAAAGATAGTTTTGTGGAACAAATAAATGTAAAGGTGATTAGCATAAGGAACGTCCGAACACAGCCAATAAAAGTTAAACAAATTAATCATAATAGTTCGTTCTTTTTCGTTGCCTATACTGAATTCTTTCCTTATTCCAACAAGAATACGAACACGCGATAGGCTATTTATTATTATGTTTTCTTTTCTTTTTCATGGAAGTAACGATATCATTGAAAAGTTTCAGGGGTTTTTTTATTAACCGCAGAATTAGAAATTTGTCTGCAAAGAATATAACAGCGGATATAGTTTAATCACATTAATACTTTTGAAAAAGATAAATGTGCAATTAATTAATATGTGTCATCTGTTATCTATTTAATTTGTTTATTGTATTTCGGCGGGGGACATCAGCCTCACTGTTGGCTTGTTTGTTGTTATTTTTATTATAAATTAATTTATGGTCATTCAAATATAAAATATTTTAAAATATTTTAGCCGTTATGTCCATAACACAACAATAATTGGTAACGATTATCGAATTTTTTTATGATGTACGTGACCTATATCTGTAATGTGTGGGATATATTATGTGTTTTAACAATAACCCGTTTTATGATACGTGTTTGTTTTATGGGCTTTGGTGTGTTACACACAATAATGGTAATATGTCGCTGAAAACAAGGTGGGGTAGACATTCAATGTGTGGTATTTGACCACTACGACCCAGTCATAATCAATAAAAAAACAAAGTCCTGCTCATTGAGCCACTGTGGCCCTTTCGTCCGTTCGAGCTTTCATCTTTGACCAAATGCAGAAAATGAACACCCTGACATCCGGCACAAGATAAGTCTAAGATTTACAAGCATCCAAAAGAGTTGAAAACTGGCCAAGAAAACTCGGACCATGTACGTCCAAGAAATCAAGTGTGTTTCGTAACCTCTGATTTGTTTGTTAATCTTTGACCAATGATCAGGTCCCATAAATCCAATTGTTCTTTTTTCAAAGACAAAAATAGGTTGCCAGGCAACGAAACATACGCCCACGCAGCAGCCAAATCGTCCGGGCAGTCAACAAGAGTTGTTGTATTTTAAGTAATCATCCGAAAATCATAATTCAAACTCATACATAACTACGGTGTAACTGTGATATAATCAAACGGGTTTTTAAATCGGATTACAATTGTGACCTCCAGAGGGACCACAAGCTAAAAAGGGCGATTTTTCGGACAATCCGGGGCCATAATTCAGGAAGTTACTATCCGATTGGCGCAAATATCGAAAGGAACCAAGATCTTTGGGTTATAAACATGCATTTCAAGTTTCATCCAAATTGGTTCAAAATTGTGACCTCTACACTGTTCACAAGCTAAAAAACGTGATTTGTCGTACAATCAGGGCCATAACCCATGAAGTTACAGTCCGATACATGCCAATATCGAAAGGAACCAAGATCTTAGGGTGATAAATCTATATTTTAAGTTTTATTTAAATCGGATAAAAATTGTGACCTGTAGACTGTTCACAAACAATTGTGGACGGACGGACGGACAGGGGCGACGACAATATACGTCCACATGAAAATGTGGGCGTATAAAAACTTGGACCAAATAGGTACGAGAAATCTAAGAGGTTCGAGGTTTCTACCTCACCATTTAATGGTATTTTCTGTATAATCTTTGTTTTCTACCACATTTTAAAACAGGCGGTAGGTTTAGAACTGCGGAATTCAACACTCGAGACTTCCCTATTCTTTACTGTGCCTTGAAGTAGAAGTTGTAAGGATGGTTCCGCTCTAAATAATTATTAAAAAAAAATTAAAGTTTTATTCACAAGCTATGCAGCTTTACATACGCATGTGTTAAGTACTTGTGCACCCAAATAAAATTCAATCGGTATACGAATCACAAATTGTAAGCGTATTATGTATTCAGGGGGCGGTTTTCGTTATTTGAGATAGCTCCATATTTCACAATCTATGACTAATGTATAATATGTATGACGATCATATTTTTTTTGCAATCGATTCTCGACTGAGCTGGTGTCGCGGTTAGATTCGGTACCCAGTTTGGGATGGTATGTTTTATTTCAAATATATAAACCGACTTTATACTCGATATATTGGAAACAGCGACTAGTAGTTCAGATTTTATTTTGTTTAAACAATATTTTATTCAAACTAGTGAATATGATTGGGGAACAGGACAGAGCCTATATCACCCCTCTTCAATACAAAGAAAATTATATAAATTAAGAATTATGAGAAATAATAGTTAAACTATAACATATAGTAGTTCAGATGCGGAACCAAATCGAGATTCTGTGTACACATGAACGTTGAAGAGACAATCAAGATCCCCCAGGCTTCTGAATTTGTTGACGGAAACAATGTTCAATATTATTCAGGCTAACAATCTAATTGAAATTTCGTTTCGGTTTTTATGATTTCGATGGCCTACACTACATGTAGATCTAACAAGATATAGCGGGAGGTCACGTTCAACCAGTTCACATGTCAAGCACGCGACATTTGGCCCTATAACCTCAGTCATTCGATTAACCAATCAGAATCGTTATTGCTTTGTTTTGATTTCTATCGCTGATAATCCCTACCCACATTTCAGCGCAAAAAAGGTCAGACCCTTCATTCGACAGACAATTTGATTGGCTGACCCCTCATTTCAAGCAGAACACGAGTTAAATAACAAGTCTTTCAGATCCTAATGTAGTAAAGACAAGTAAAACGAAGTTTTGAACTATAAAAACGAAACGAAATAGGATCTGTATTTTAATCAGATTGTCAGGCTAAAGGCCAACGCGGGGATTTTGTTATAGAAACCCTAACCCGAACCCTAGCAAATCATAGGTCCACCACACAAATGGAAGCTTTGAATCCAGGGACAGTTGGGGGTAACTCCACAAATGAAAAAAAAACTTATTTCAAAATATAAAATGAAACCAAGTACTGAAACTAAAATACGTATATTGTGGAAACTTGGCCATTATGTCGTGTTGCCGTTTAGTTCCTTAGAGGCTAATTTGTTATTATGCTCATGATATTTTGTTGTTATTATGAATAACCGAACCCAAAACATACGCATCATATCAAATAAGATACGCATATTCTGGAAAGTGGACCTTTATGTCCATATAAATTTACCGAAAGGTAAAAATGGATTGCCGTTTATCTGCTTATAATTACAGTGAAGGTCTGATTAAGAAGAAACTGGGCAAATAAAGAGGAGAAAGGTCTTTGATATGGTAACATACCTGACAAATACAGGAGAAGCGTAATCGGTAGTCAAATGTAGATCCGTATTGTCTATTATTTGTTAAGTTTAATTTAAAAAAATGGCTCGGTTTTTTTTGGCGGTTGACCAGTGATATACTGGAGACATACTATTTAATAAACAATCAGCACATCGTCGCATTGTCCAGTCAAAGATTGTTACCATCTTGGAGATATCTTCATGAAGTGAAAGAGAAAAATCTGAAATATAGTCCAATGACCCGTGGCAATTTGATATACAACGTCAAATCACAGTTCTTATGTCGATAAAACGTTATAAATTAGGTGAAAAGTGGCGTACCATACTATGATGACCTACTCAGAAAAATATGCATTAAACATCAAAACATTAAACATCAAAACCTTCGAAATAAAGCTTAGTCCACTATATTTCTATCCGAAAAGCCGACGGATGGGAATTATGTAACAAACCAAATCGCACTATATATCTTCAACAAAAAATACACTGTGAGGAACACTGTGTAACATCTTCAAGGAAAATACATGAAAAAAGTTGTGGGCGAAATTATGTGTAGGGGAGCTAAAAAGAGGTGAGCAGAAATGACACGCACACCAGTTGAAGTGACTAAGCTTGCTCAGGTGAAGGTCTATTATGTTATTGAGCAATCTACAATTTTTACAATATATAATCTGTTTAGAATCGAGGCGTGGATCATACTAAAGCTCATCTCTGAATCGGATACATTCCTTAGGTATAGTAATGTATTAATTATTTTCAAATAATCTTTATGAAATTTGTTTTTTTTTTAAATTGACGTTTGTAGGAATTTAAGAAAATATGATTAGATGGGGATTGAGTCGCACATAATAATATTGGCTTTTTGTTATTCGGATGTTTTTTTAAATTGTAAAATCATTTCTATGGAGGAGTGTATTTTGTTTCATCTACAACCCAATGAACAGCACTCAAAATATATTTGAGCAATTGTTTAAATATCAGGTTTGAATTTATACTCAAAATGACTAAACCTCTTTAAATTCAGTAGGGTTTTATATGTTATTTTATCTTCGTAGAACAGCCACGCCCCTTGGTGGCTCAGTGGATATATAAGCAAGGCACTTGTTCACTAACCAGGCAGGGGGTCGAGGATTCGTTTCCCGTGTTTTCCGAGATACTACCTAGATATTTTCAAGAGCGGTTTCCAATTATCACTGGTACGGTCGATAAACCTTTGACCATAATATATTATGTACAATTTTAAAATCTAAGTCAACCCATTTAGGAATTTTATAAGTACAAAACACGTTTTTTCCATATGATAGGAAAATTACACACGAAACCCCCTTTCTCCCAATAAATTAAACAAAAAGGTTGACATTAACCAATATATTATTTGAAATATAAATTATCAAAAAATAGTTTAATATTATAAATAGAATATTACCATGAAAATATTATATAAAGTTCTATCATATCCTCAATTCTATTACGGGTTTATGGTGATTACTATTGTCTACAATATAAATCTTAAAATGTCATGAGAAACTTTATTTTCTATATTTAACTGGTTGTAAGGTGAAATATCTCAAGCTAGCTGCCATTTTTTTTCTTTGGAGAACCATATACGATTTCTAACCTTAGAAAATCAACATTTCGTCTTCGAAGAGGTAATATTCGGATTCCTCTCGATATTTATTTTTTGTATATATAACACATAAAGTACTTATAAGAAGATATGAATAAAGTGTCTGAGGCAAGACCCAAGTTGTCCAAGTACATAATATTTCGATAAAAAAGCACGTAAACAGAGATATACTAAGAAAGCAATGTCAGTGATTTTCCAAGAAATTTGCGGGTGTTGTTTTAATCGAAGTAATCTGCCGAGAACTTTATTTGTTTGCTAGTGAAAGTATCATATCGTAATATTTGATTTATTGCTGGTTTAAAAAAGTATAGGAAAACAATGACTAAAATCATAATGACTTTTTAAAAATATATAATCCTAAACTCATAATACATGTAGTCGACTACTTGAAATATATTTTTGTACTTTTAAACTTTCGGTTAATGTATATAATGTACGGTAAAAGTAAACCATTTGAAAACATCCACCGATTATTTAGAAATTTGATAAAAATAATTTTAAAAAAAAAATCCGCAATTTAATAATAACACTGTATGTATTTACATTGGGTATCTACTGTATTCTACTGTGTATTGCCAGCTATATTTACAGTAGAATTACTGAAGATTATTAAAATCTTATGATTAACTCTATATATTACGTAAATTCACAACGGGTGCGTCCAAAATGATCCAGTCAATATATTGATCATTAATAGTATCGCCATGCCCGGGATAAAAAAAATCTGTATGTGTGTGTTCAGGGGGCTGGTCTCGTGATTACGATTACCCAACATTTCGCAATTTATGTGTAATATTAGGACACCTATGCGTCTTGGAAATTGATTTCTCAAATAACTTGGCGTCGCAGTTAGATTCGGCACCCTGTTTTGGATGGTATATTTTTAAAAAAATATATAAACCGAATTTATACGCGATATATTTGCAGGTAAACAGCGGCATGAGAACCAAATCGAGATTCTGTGTATACATGAACGCGACATCACGGTCCTCTTGGCTGTAGGATTTGTAGGCGGAAACATCATTGTTCATTATTGTTCAGGCTAAAGGCTAGCGTGTGGGTTTTGTTATATAAACAGCTTACTAGTGAAACATACGCGAACCACGCACATGGAAGATTTGAATCCGGCGACTCATGCACATATCTTAATTGGAACAGCCCTTGATCGTCCACTTTGTTTTTTTACTTCTAGACTGTCGTCTGTATAGGGAAAATGTGCTTAAAAATCGATTTTTGTTGCACCCCCCCTGGGTCTAAAAAATGTTGCCATTTTCTTATAATACAAGGTTTCTAGTGATGGAAAATCCATATTCCCACCTTCAGATATTGCCAGTTTTTAAAATATTACCCATTTACCCAGGGTCTCGGTCACTTTATCATGCTTGTCTATGATGACTTTGACGTCGTGATTTTGGATGATAAAATTACTGCAGGTAAATAATTTTTTTCGTGTGTACTGCCAAAATGCACAGCAACATTTGAAAAAAAAATTTTGGGAAATATCTCAATTTGTATATGCACAGGACCAATTATAAGCGCCCACAAAGCAGTAATGTTGCACATCGTAGCATGTTTTTGTCTATTTATGAAAATACAGCGTCATTGTATTGATATTGAATTTAATTTATTATCAGAAATCATACATAAATTTGATAATTGCATAGACATATTTGATTTCAACCAAAAAAACAATACATAAACGTGATATTTCAAAGAGGGGTCCCAGGTAATAAGGTATAAAGGGAGATAACTCGTACCATAAATGACCTATAAATATTGAACAAAGACTAAATTTCTCCTTGGCAACCCACCCTATCACCAAACAAAGAATGAAAACAAATTTAAAACATTAATCTTTTATGTAATGACTAGTATTAAAGGTTTAAATAGATATAAATTAGGCCTTTGTATTGCAATTTACAACAACATTTCAATATCAATATTTTTTTAAAATACAGAAAACATTTTTTTCATTTTTAATAACTGTTATATCAATAATTTTTTTAAATGTTGCTGTAACAGTTGTGCAATAATTAATGCTTAAATAGTTAAAATATAAAAAAAAATATAAAAACAGTTAAACAAAGTACTAAAATCAACAAATGGAAAAGTATTTACACATTTATTTATCTTTCGATATATTGTTTGGTTATCTTTTAAAGATATGAATCATGCCTGTGTATTATAATTAAAAACACCATTCAAAACTAGTTTAAAATACAGAAAACCCTTTGTTTTGTTAAAATAATAATTCAATTAAATCTGGACATAAAGTAGTTGAATATTATACATGTAGTTAGTATGTAAAATACAGGTAAAACAAACAGTTAAACAAAATACTAAAATCAAAAAATGGAAAAGTATTTATTCATCTTTATCTAGTGATATATTTTTTTTAAAGGTTAAAATAGATATAAATCATGTCTGTGTAGTGTAATTTAAAACATTTCAAAACTAGTAAAAGTGCTAATAAAAAAATGTTGACACATTCTTAGAACGGATGTTTTAGTGCATTTGGACACCACAATCTAGTCATTTTGTGCCAATTCACTTGCCATCAAATATACCAGCACTACTTATACTATAGAATAAATCGGCTACTCCCACACCTTGTCATTGAGGTCGCTGATAATGGGATTCGAACTCAAGTCCATTGATGACAGACCTTTTTGTAACCACTTGGCTATATAAATCCCTTCCCACCCTCTAGTTGCCTATGTAGGCCTATGATATAAAATAGATATAACAACAAGCCACAAGGACACAACAACTACTACAAGTATGAAATAAATTCACCCTGACGACTGAACTGTGGGTTTTCTTGTTAGGAATCGAACATAATCCTTGTAGCATCGTAGATGGTACCTAACTTCAACAGCAACACAGTCTTTATCTCTGATGTGCCTGAGAATGGTTTCATCTTCTTTCTTAATTGCCGCTTCTCTAAGTCGCCCTAAAAAGATATGGAAAATTGTAAGTATCATCGATATCATAAACCAACTAGAAGTAGAATGCATATTCGCTTTCTGGTTACATATGCATAAATAAAAAACCCCATAAAATTCTTCATGCAACAGTTTTTATGTGTATAATAGGCTTTGTATGGAGCAGCCTACTTTTGACAATGAACTAGACAACTTTTGGCAGTCCTGGTAAATACATGTACATAACCCTGCGTGTTCGGATAGGCTATTCCCACACGTTTTCACTGAGATCGCAGAGAATGAGACTGGTACCCTCGACTATTGATGACAGACTGATAGATAACACCTATCGGCCACCCGACCACTCTCCCCAATAAACGCCTTTTACGACATGCTGAGGAGGGTCGATGGGTCTATTCTACTAGGTAACACTGGGCATAGCCAGGAAAGGAGGGTGGGGGGGACAATATTAAATCACAACAGTTGAACAAATAATAAAAACTTACCCCCATCTTTAATTTCTGCTAAAACCAGCTTATCAGAGAGTCTTATTCTGACACCTGTAGAATAAAGGTACTTTTTTGCAGATAATGCACACAGGAGGAAAGACATGTCCTCGCAGGTGGACAGCTTGGGTGGTTGATGATTTAGTGGAGGCTGATCGCAAACCTTGTCTAGAGGTGGATTGACTCTCATCACTCGTTTGCTTCTCACCAGACTGTAGCCTAATGCAACTCTTTTAGTAGCTCGTTCAATCTTTGTTCTGTCTGTGAATCTCGAATAACACTTGAAATGATAGCCATAAACCCATAGTCACATAGTGCATCATCTTTATTCCCTATAAATACAAACATACTGACTCCTAATTTTATTGCACACATAAACAAAATAAGCAAATTAGAACCTGAGAGAAGAATTTAGGTGGCAACAAACATCCATAATAAAAATTACTTTTCTTTTATGAAAAACAATAAGACACTGCCACCTGTTTGCACTTGATTTGTGAAAAGACACTTAGACAATCTGGGGTTAATAAAATAAAACCAAAGGCTAGCGTGAGTGCTATCGATTTTAAAACAAACCTATCTCTATGAACTATATAACGAGACTATTATGGAGGGGGATCCTAGCCAAAACTCTCAATTTGTGAAAATACATTTGTCGATTTGTGAAAGTACATTTGTTAATTTGTCAAAATACAAAATACATTTGTCGATTTGTGAAAGTACATTTGTTAATTTGTCAAAATGCAAAATACATTTGTCGATTTGTCGTACAACAAAAATACATTTTTTCATGTGTGAAAATACACCTGTCGAACCTACAAAGCACAGATTTTGAAATAACACAGCTTAACTTTATAGTTTCAACATATGTAATTTCAACATTTGTATTTTCAAGATATGTAATTTCAACATTTGTAGTTTCAACAGTTGTATTAACGACACTTGCATTATCGAGCCTTGCATTAGCAAGCCATGCATTAGCGAACTATGACCATATTTGGGTTGATGACGTTGATCATTATGGAGGGGGATGCTTGCCAACGATGCTGCAAGGCCTGGATGCCGGCCAGGAAGAATTTTTTTTATTTTTTATCCCCTCCCCCTAAAACATTTCACATAGCTGAAATGGCGTCATCTTAACTAAGAAAATGAGGGCTGACAAGTTACTTTTGTGTTAGGGTTAGTCCTTTCAGTGGCAGGTATTTGATAGCTGCCCTATAGCCAGTTTTGTCCATTTCTGGTGATTCCTGATGGGTTAATCACACACAAGATGGTCTGGTATAAAAACAATATTAACACTACAGGTGCAGTTCTTATGAAATGAAATGAAATGGGGTTTAACGTCCTACTCTTCTGCACCTGTCCATGATTGTACTTTCTTGGTGACAAAAGTCTGCTCCAATCTGGCCTCACAATACCATTTTATGCATTTTGTCAGTTTGAACCATCATCTTTTATGGGTCATTTCGTTATCAGCGAGATGCACACTTTCATTTAAAATTAAATTGAACTGATACCTCGAATGTGTGAATATAAATTTTTCTCGAGCCTCGGGGTCGATATATTGGTGTCAGCTTGGCCCCCAGGGCCGAAACCAACTGTTATGGACAATTTCGAACTCAGTGAGATGTACTCTTCCATTTAAAATTGGTTTGACTGATACTTCGAATATATGAGTATAACCTATTTTTGGCCCTTCGGCTCTGCGGTCCATATTTAGGGTGTCAATTTGGGCCGTCCAATGGCCATAAGCGTCTCTTATGGGCAACTTCGTACCTAGTGAGATGTACTCTTTCATTTAGAGTTGGTTTTGACCGGTACCGCGAATTTATGGCCCCATCGTCTTAGGGCGTCAATTTGGGCCATTCCATGGGCCCAATCGTCTGTTATGGACAATTCCGTAATCAGCGGCATATACTCTTTCAATTAACATTAGTGTCTACTAATAACTCGAATGTATGAATATAACCCTTTTTTTAAGCCGCCCAGGAAGGATGGGGGGTCATATTTGGGGGGTCAGTTTGGGCAGTCCCAAGGCCAAAATCGTCTGTTATGGGCAATTTCGTACGCAGTAGAGTGTATTCTTTCATTTAAAATTGGTTTTGACCGGTACCTCGAATGTATGAGCATCGTTGGCAAGGATCCCCCTCCATAATGATCAACGTCATCAACCCAAATACGGTCATAGTTCGCTAATGCATGGCTTGCTAATGCAAGTGTCGTTAATACAACTGTTGAAACTACAAATGTTGAAACTACAAATGTTGAAATTACATATCTTGAAAATACAAATGTTGAAATTACATATGTTGAAACTATAAAGTTAAGCTGTGTTATTTCAAAATTTGTGCTTTGTAGGTTCGACAGGTGTATTTTCACACATGAAAAAATGTATTTTTGTTGTATGACAAATCGACAAATGTATTTTGCATTTTGACAAATTAACAAATGTACTTTGACAAATCGACAAATGTATTTTGTATTTTGACAAATTAACAAATGTACTTTCACAAATCGATAAATGTATTTTCACAAATTGAGAGTTTTGGCGATGATACCCCTCCATAGACTATAGGCCTACAATGTGAATGTCAACAAACATTATTATTATTTATCGTAACTTGCACACAGCAATGACAACAAACAAGAAATATCATATACGGACGTAAGCTCTCGTTGCGTTGTACAGTCCCGATCATTTGTGATGAGTACAGGTGTCTATAAAATTTAATCCGCCTATCATTTTGTGTTTCGCTGAAAAATAAAATGGCGACTCTACTTTCAATTTTAGTTTGATTTAGTTGATAAACTTACCATCAAATACATCTTTATATAGTTGGCACACTTTTAGCTCGTTTCCATCAAGATTTGTCCATTCTTTAAAACTTAAAACAACCTTATTCCAACTGGTATCTGTAAATTTAATCAGCTTTCCACAATCTTTGTCTACGAGGTGGATAAGGCACTTCATCGTCTTAAAGTAAACACGCTAACTCGACTCACCTTTTGACCTGTGAACTTGAGGTCAAATTGGCTCTAGAGTGTTTTTGATTGGTTGTTTGTTTTAATGATATGCATCAGGTGTAAATAATGGTTGATAAACTTCATGGCGCGAACAGAAACTTGCGACGAATCGTTTATAAAAACTGGGACATTCTAGAAGCGGGAAGGCGGCTTTTTATCCATATAAATTCACATTTTACTAAGGTGTGACTTTACAACTAAACCCATTTTATTGAAATTTTTTGAAACGATAGCTACTGACAGACGATAGTCTATTCCTATTCTGACATTCCAAGCTAATGATAGTTTCACGTTGTGGCTGAATATACTGCACCGTAAACAGTATGATTAACAGTTTTATATTCAGCTGGATACATATGATTACAATGCATAATAGATTTAGTCGTTCTTTCAACTCACAATGGCATAAAACTAACCAAAATTGGCTAGACCTATGAACATGTAGCCCATAATTCACAGCTCTACTAACGAATTCAGTCCGGTCTCTTAAGAACTCAAGCGGAAATCGCCACGGAACCCGCATTGAACATTCACATTGAAGTCCGGATCTGTGCAATCTCTGATATGATTGGACTAAACTGACTATAAATGACGTCAATAATTATACTGATTGAGTTCTATGTCAAATGGTGCGATTTGAATTTTGCAACACAAGTGATATATATATTCTGATTTCATCAAGCTATGTTTTGGTTTTATAAATATATTAATGTATCAATCCATGTATGTGAACCCAATTAATTAGTAAACGATATAATATAATGCTACTATAAATTTACAAAGCAAAAATTCTACAATACATATTCTTACAATGGTCGTGTGTTACGCTTCCTGACAAGCTATCGTTGTAGAGGGAGTATTAACATTATGTCAGATATCACAAATTAATTTTGTAATCCAACAAATACGTCAGATAACTGGAGTTACTAATGCCATGGAAATCTGTGAGTGTTAAATTTTGCTTGATATTTTCGAATTCGTAAAAAAAATGGGCCATAAAGTGCTTAACTGTTTTCGTAAGTAACGAATGGAGTTCGCCGAAGTATATAGCAGAATGGTGGCGGGGGCAGTAGGACGATTGGTGTATTTATATGAAATTTGGAGTTGACAATGCAGGTTAGAGTGAAAGGAAAATGCAGAGAAAGGGTGAAAATGACTAATAAAAGTTAGGACTGGATATACCATTGCACAATATTTGATCGGTTATAGATTTCTTGCAAATTTCGTGGTATATCAGATAAAATAATTGATATATGCTTTTAATAATAAAATAATTCTCTCTTTTTTCAGTAACGTAATAACAGAAAGGAAGCATAAGAATGGCAGAAATTGCAGGCTTCAGTTTATTTACTCTTTTAGCTATTTTACTGGCTGGATTGGGATGTCTTCTACATGTGATTGGTCTGTCAGTTGTGTATTGGGTTGTACAAGACGACACAATTTCCGGAGTTCGGATTGGTCTGTGGCAAATTTGCACTACCGTCACATGTGTTTCATATTCAGATTTAGGTTATAAAATTTCAGGTAATTAAAATCATGAATGAATGAACACATTAATTTAAAGTTTCAATTTCATATTTTTCAGTTATATTTTTAAAATGTATATTAAAGTGCTAATCCCGAATTTCATAGAATCTGAAAATTACGAGTTCGTATACGTATGAAATTTTAACGCCAAAATACAGAGGAATTGTGTATTTACCTTGTCTGAAAAGTTCAGTTCAAAATATTCAGTCGTTTGGACGTGAACGTCAAAATCGCACCACAATCAAATATCCGGACACGAGACTTTTTAAATAGTTGAACTTGATAAATGCGACTACATGCGATACCTATTGTACACTTCATAAATAGAGAGCTTGCGGCACTCAGCATGTAGACGCGTATTATCCAGGCACTTTTTAGGATGCAACCAAGACGCCGGTCTTCAAACACAGAGCAATACCGACAATTGGAAATTTTTTGAAAACGTATCACAACGCTTGAGGTAGTTACTAGGGGCTAAGTTATAAGTTATTAAAGGCCTTTCATACAAAATTAAGCAATTTTAAGCCCCAAAATGTAACTGGGATTTCTCCTTTAAAATAAAGCCCTAAAATAGATTGTAACTATAAACAGTCCTACCTTGTTAAAGAATAATCCTATAATTCACTATTGCCAGTTGAGAAATTGGCAAAAATATCATTTTCATCTTCAAATTCAAACGTTTGAAGATCGCCATTGCATGGAGGGGGGTGGGAAAACAAGGAAGGTAATTGTGTTATTATTTCCTGTGACAGCCTGTGTCAGTGATTTTAATACCTGTGAAATTGTGAAATATTGCCCATGATCGTATAATAGTGAGTTGACAACCTTTAGAGCAAAAGACATAGAAATAATTATGTTTTGACTTTCTTAGAAAATATGAAATTCCCGCTTTAATAGTTTAAAGTAGCTAAGGCTCTAACTCAAAATCATCCAAAATCTTCAACAGTGAAAACACGAATTATTTGTCAATTTAAATCAACATTGATGCTGTGATCTTACCGGGAACAGATGGGCTTCTGATATCCAATATTTAAGACAAAATAAACATTTTACCATTGGTACGCGAATCGTGTACCATATTGCGTTTCAGCCCCAGATTAAACAAGAGACTCGAGGGACGAGGCTAAACACATTGTTAGCGATTTAGGTCCTTTAAGTAAACATAATTGTCATTATGCCCCATTGCAAAGTGCAAGAAGACATATTGACTATTTGTTTATGTAAATTGGGATGAGCGTGATTTGATATCTCGGTCTGGCAAAATGTAAAATCACTACATCTAGTATATCATCCAGGAAAATATTCTACGAAGATTAGTAGTCTCAATGGGTTGTCAACATTTGAAAAAGAGCTATGTCATTGCTCAATTGTCCGTTTTTTACATTATCGTAGTAGGAGGGGCTTATGACTGGCAAAAAGTACTCCACGAATCTCGCCAATTTGTAATACGAGGACAAACGTGACAAAAATGAAGCATCTAGGGACTTATAAGCACAAACGTAGGTTCAAGCTCGCCAAAACCAAAGGTACCCTGGGATCAAATCGCGTCCCAACCCTCAGATTAAATTCAGGCAAAATAAGTCCCACCCCCTTTACCAGACACAAAACTTCCAACTGTGGGTTTGTTCAGAAGAAACAGGGATTCGTATACTGGATGCTCAATGGTTTGCCCCAAACATCAACTCAGAGAAAACAACAATATTTATTATTACAAAGTTTTATTATACCAATTGTAACTCCTGACAATTGGGTAACAAGTAAATACATAAATAGATGAATGAATGAATGAATGAAGGAGTTTATCCCTAACCAATAAAAACGGACCTCACGTTCCAAGATAAGGGTTTAGCTTTATCCAGATGAATATCAAGGTACGTTTTTACTAAAACAACTAATTTAAATGCAATCTCGAGATTCCATGATAATATGTCACGGTAACTTTCAACAAGTACAAATCTTACACGTCTTCCGCTTATATTAATACTGGTTCCACCCGTTCAAGACCACGTCCTAAATGCCAGAATTATCTCTGAGCAAAGTAAAATTCAGACGATCAGGCACAGTCATTTAAACGCGACACAATGCAGGTACCGGTTTGCACAAAGTTTCGCACAATAAAACAAATGACCCGAAAAACCAAGACCGAATCAGCTAAATGCAGACAATAGTCCACAAAATTAAAAAAAGCTCCACGGAATCACCTCTAGAAAGTGAAACCCGCGCCAATGATCGACGAGTATAAATACGGAACAATTCGAACCGAAGGCGCAGTAATATTAGAAAATGCGGAAAGCCACTTTAAATGCTAAACGTATATGAGCGTGAAAAATTCCTAACTTAAACCTAACCAAATAACGACGTTTAAATACTTCTTAAATCATCGACAAATAAATCCCAAAATTAAATATAGTCTATTAGCATGGCGGAAAAGTTACTTTTCCCGGCTAATAAATGGAATAGTTACTATTCCCGTACCTATATTCAACGACGGCCGCGGTACAAATGCAAGTGATGAATTCGGCTGCTTATATACCCTCTTACCAGCGAAATGCTCGTGCGATCAGCGCTGAACGTCGACAATTAAACGCTGATTTGATTGGTCGCGTGTAGCCAATCATAGAACACGTAGCAAAAGCTCAAGTCGCGAATCAAGCATGGCCGACTTTTGACAGGTAAATAATGAATATTGACAATTATTCATATAATATGGTAAACAAACAAATGTTCTATACGCAAATAACTCTAAACACGAAAGTAGAGAGTGTTTTAATATATTACAAGTGGTTTTGAAGCATGTCGTGTGATAGTTTTATGATAAAGGGATTTTCAAAAAAATGAAAACTCCCACAACAAAGTCCAAGGGAGGTAACTAGTCCTAAAACAAGAAGTTAACGCCTATGAAATTAATTTCAGAAAATCAATTTGATAGCATTGCCAGTTCAATATCCAACACTGCTCGTTTTTTATTGTAAAATTTCTCTCTTCATCGGCCATGTCTATGGGGTTTTTCTTTTAAAAAAATTAATCCCAATTCGTCGCTACAATTTATGTTTGTTTATATTAATCCAAGAATTGTAGGATTTACCGCGGGAAAGGGGGCAAATTGTACTTGACTTGGCCAAAGATACCGGATAATCAACCACGTAAAAACAAACTCACATTTACGCATGGGCAATGGAACTTACGACAAAGGTCCCAGACCCTCCGTACCTTGAAGACTAGGGGGTTCTGGTTGATCGAGACTAAAACAACACCAGGCTGAAATAATGAAATTCTCTGTTTTGGCGATATAAAGCATATGTCACTATATTTATTCAGATTATGTTCAAGCTACACGGGCGTTTGTCATCATCGGTTTACTGGTTGGAGTTGGTGGTTTGGCTTTATCTGTTTTAAGTTTGATTAAAAAGACTAAAACGTTTAAACTCCTAGCAGCCATCGCTTGTTTTGTCGCAGGTAAGTAACAAACAAAATCAAATAAACTGCTAGGTTGTCGAATTCGGGGCTTTAGTTGGTTCGATCTTAATCGTTTTGTTATTTCCTATAACGTGGTTATGGTGGCCTGTCGAATTCATTCAAGAATTTCACAACATTTTTTTAAAAAAACATGAAATAAAAACGGAAATGAAAAAGAAAGTTAAAACAAAAGAAAAATCGACATTTAAAACACGAATTATTTGTCAATTGTGATCTTATTTAAGACAAAATAAATATTTTACCGTTGGTACACGAATTGTGTACCATAGTGCGTTTCGGCGCCATTTGTAAAAATGAGGCTAGACATATTCCACAAATCATATCAAACCGTGACGTCATATTCTTATCTGGATCGTTCGTACGTTTGTTCCTGGGGTTCTACGTCCACTTCCAATTATCTGGATAGTAACTGCGTTGACTGGAATAACCAGATGCTAGAGATTTCCATGCCATCGAGATTTCTGGCGTATACTATTTCATCGAACATTACTGATTTGAAACAAGAGTAAAAAGAAAAAGATGGAATGTAAATCAGTTTATATACATTAGTATTACATTATTATGCACTGCGACCCATTTGTGTCGATTACATGCTTTCACTTTTGCACTTGTTTCAATATTGCCTTTGATTTTGACCCCCTTTAATTTAACCCCGTACATCTTGTCAAACTGTTCACGTTACCACCTGCATATTTCGGCACTAATCTGGATTGGTTACTGATCCAGCTGAGGAGCCTACCAGATTTCTCGAGCTTTGCGATTACCAAGTCTCGCGCCCCCAGCTACAGTGTCTATCTATGATAATCGAGTTCCCAAGTTCAGGATTTGTTCAATGTCAAACAATCACATATAGCATGACGTTTCAACAAGCGTTCTATCATCGTTATCAAGCACAAAAGAGTATTTCTTTTTCTTTTCCAGCTGGGTGTATCCTGTTGGCTATTATTATATTTGGAACCAAAACTACACTTCCACCAAACTCCCAGTTCGGTTGGGGCTTTATACTGTGTATTATAAGCTCGCTTCTATTCCTTCCAGCAGGAATTTGCAATATCTTGGACTTTATCATAAAAAAGAATTAATTATTAAGATATGTAAGCATAATCCACGTACAAGAAAACAGATAATATGATTTTGTTATAAAGATTTTCAAGCACGTTAATGTTATCTATATATATTCTTTCATTTTCGTTCACGGGAAAATAAGAACATCAATATTTATTCGAATAGACAATCTTTCATAAAATAGTCATCTCTGTAGAAAATGGGTATGTATTCTTTTTTGAACGTTTGTATTAATTTAGGAAAATGTAATTAGAAGGGATTAAATCAAATACTGATAATCTGCTTTACCGAAATTGGTTTGTCTTAACTATTTCCAAATAATTTTTACATTTTGCTAAAATGTTATTATTTTTCACTTTTGTATGCATTAAGGAACATATAATTAGATATGACTGACTACAACGAATTAGATCACAAACATCGAGTCACAAAATAGTAGTTTCAAAACCTGCGAAAGGATACCCTTTTTTAAAAGGTCATATCTTAGTCAGTTTTATAGGACCGACGGAAGTAATTCTTAATTGAGTGTGTTTGCGTGGGTGGGGGGAGTCACTACCACCACTGGGAGTTTAGGCGATGGTGCAGACGCCGCGTAGACACCGGCGGTTTCTAAATGATTTCTAGCTAGTAAAATTACTCAGCAATGGATTGAACTTTGAAGTGGATGTGCTTTTCTGTCAGGACAAATATATATGAATAATAATACCAAGGTTGTGGACACTCTAGAGGACACAATTTTTATCTGATTATTTTCATAACCCAAAGATCTAGATTCCTTTCGATAGTGGTGCATATCGGACGGCATCTTCTTGGATTATGGCCCCTGGTTGTACGACAAAACACATTTTTAGCTTGTGGACCCTCCAGAGGTCACATGTTTTGTTGATTGTAAAATCTGATCAAATATATCACAGTTACATGAAAATCGGATCGAAATGGTTGCTACCCTTTATGCTAATAGTGTAAATGTAATACAAAGGTGGTGGACCCTCCAGAGGAGACAGTTTTATCCCATTTCGATGAAAATTAAAACAAGTGTTAAAGGGACATTATGGGAGACTGGATATAGTGCAACTTTGCGGTTGTCCTAATAATTTCGAATATATATATATATATATATACATCCTTCCGTCACGGGATGTAGGCACAATTACGCTTTCTGGACCCACACTTTGGGCAGTCGGTGTGCAAAATGGGCATTTTCTGAATGCCTAATTATACGGGTACCTAATGCGACTATATGCTGCCTGTTTCGAATTATTTTGCATTTAGTCTCTTGTGCCCACATTGTTCCATTATGATAAATGGGCAGTTGGATGACGTCACAGCCTTCGCGATTTCACTAGCTGTCGAGTTTTTAGATTGCCTTTGCATGCTTTTGCCACCAAGGTCAACCGGAAATACAGACTTGATTGACATGACGTCGGTTGTTCTCTCGAAGCAATGATGTCAAAACGTGATTGGCTCGAAGTCTTGATGTTCAAGAATATGAGGCGCCTCTCCAGATCCGCCATTTTAAAGACGAAAACAGCATTTTGCTTCATTGGTGAATAATTAAAGTATGTGCATATTTTTAACTATTAAGATTATTTTAAATCGTTGTTAGGGTGCCCCACAAAGCCTAAATTTTCATTAATGTGCACGATTCAGTGACTTGTCCCCAAGTGATTGATTTCTGGCTGATGTGAAGCGGCGCGAAAACATTCGGACACAAGACAACAGTCTATACATAACATAGCCATCGCACTTGAAATTTTCTACACCCATCTATCAACTATTAGCCTGAAGCCGTAAAAAATCTATTGTTGACAGTTCTGAATAGCAGTAATATTTAGCTTTTTGGTTATTACAGCAGCTTTAGAAAATTACGTACGTTTTGTTTTTTTTTTAAATTGCTTTTTTATAATTAACTAGGGCCTATAGCCTACCCTAGTAGCGGCATCTGTGGTTTAGGTCTTGCCATAATATCTTAAATATCTATGAAACATTAGGTTATTCGACAAAAACGGATACTAGCAATAGTTTCATATTGTCGAGATGGGTGGAGATATTTATTTATGGTGGGGCACCCTATCTTTGGTAATTGGTAGTATTTCCAGGCCCAGCATTAGTTTCAATTGTAATTTACGCCATTCAATACTATACTGCTCTAATTTAATAAGAGTTTCAGTAATATAATATTATTTGATCATATCGCTCATGATGATAAATAGGCCCATCGCAGAATGTAGCTGCATCATTTGACATAATTCTGTCTGGAATCGAACCGGCGACAGGAGGCATGGAATGGAAGCCTTACACACCAATCAAGTGAGCCAAAGGGAATTCCCCACGACCAATTCCAAGTCAGTTGGAACTTGGAAGTATTATTTAAATGCGAGCAAAGCACAGAGCAATCTTCTAATGATTCTACGCTAGGCAGTAGGTCAGTGTCATGTTTACATCCATGCTGCATTGGTCAGTGCAACCTATATTTGATCTTAACAAGGTTTCACATTGTTATCTTTTTTTTTGCAATAATGGAATTAACATTAACAGTTTTTTGTTCCATATCCTTTTTAGATGGTAAAGAGAAAGATAATTACCTGCATTGAATCTAGTAAGTTGTTTATGACACAAGCCACGAAAAGGTGTAGAACTTCAGATGAAAAAGCACTTAAATTTAAATAAATTTTTACGAATTCTTTGGGGGTTAAAAACTTGTATTAATAATTCATCTTTCAAATTTTGTAAAGGAAAAGATAACTTGTTGTTCTGTTTTTGTGCAAATACATATTTTGCGGACCATATAAGCTTGTAACAGACGTTACATGTCCAATTAATATTTGCCCCAAATTTGCTAATAACTACCAGCCCAGTTGATTTGAGTGTGATAATATCAAAATCTATATTCTAGAATGTAAAAAAATGTCTTTGTGTGCTGTTTACCCCCCAAAATTGGCAAAGATCTTACATGGACATCTGGTTTCAAAACAGTGTGAAATGTCTGAACTGATAACTCTTTTACACTCTTTCTTGGGCATGATTTCATTGTCATTCTTAGCCATTATGTTACAATATTTGATCAATTATTATTTTGTTATTAAATTTTACTTCTGTGTACTGTTTTGTCAATATTGCACAAAATATTTGTAACGGACGTGACTCCCTACTATGTAACGGACGTGACCTTTTGTAACGGACGTCACTATTGACCCAATTAACAGTGCGAGGTGTATCTGAGGTGTTTAACGATCTTTTCCATGCATAGTTTGAGGACATTTAAAAAAGAAGGCAATCTATGTAATTTTATTAAATTTAATAAAGAGTCGTAATTTTCTTTAGGTCATCTTAGCTCCTTGTGTAACGGTAGTGATGTTTGACATTATCAATTTCGTCCACCATCACGTCCGTTACACGTAAAACCGAAAGTCAAACTGTTATCAATCAAATTTGCATGATTCTTTCATTTTTTTTCGATCACCCGAATGTGTGGAACGGCTCTTGATTTTGAGCGCAAAGCAGGCGGCTTTGACATCTTTAATATCCTCAGTTTTTGCCAAATTCTTGTAATAATATAACGGACGTGATTTTGATATAACGGACGTGACGACAACAAAAGTTTGAGGACGGAATTTCCTTGTGGGGGTCCCGGCGTCGACCATTTTTAATTACCCGCAAAATCGTGAGGGATACGAACTGTGTGTAGAACAAGGGAGCTAATAACCGCGGAAGAGCCATGGATTTGAAACGGGAGGGGAAATATCGATCATCGTAAACGCAAATAACGGTCGTGATTCCTCGACGGAATCTCGAGTGGACGATCGAAAATGCGAATAGTTTCTTCTCAAACGTCTCTAAATCAACAGAAATACTTATATCATATCACTCAATTATGCCTCTTGATTTGTAACATAAACATACATATAGATGCAGGTGGTGAGCAACTCTTTCAATGCATTAAAAAATCGTTTTTTTTGGACGGAATTTGTCACGTCCGTTACACACTTTTTAAACAATTTTTTTTATTGAAAAATATTAAGATTTTTGGAATTTGACACTTCTGATGGATAGAAACATCCTTTATCTTCAATTTAAGATACAACTTGTAGATTTCAATCTATGTCTTCAGTATCAAAATACTTACCCTTTTTTAACACCACCAAGAGGGACAAATTTAGACATCAAAAAAGGGGGTATTTTTATTTTTGTTTTGCAATAAATACTTTATTTGTACTATTTTGATCATGAAGTTGTGTTTATTATCTCTTTATTATATTTTGTGTATAACCATACCAAAAATTACATTGGATTTGTCCTAGCTTTGGGAAAAATCAATTTTTGCAAAACCATATGTTAGTTCTACACCTTATCGTGGCCTGTGTCTTATATAGTTCTAGCTGTTAATTGTCAGGGTTTTTTTTATGAATGAATGAATGAATGAATGTATTTCTGCACCTACCAGGCTTATGAATTCCTAAATTATCATCTTTAAATTGTAAGCTTACATATGTTGTATACTGTATATTTCTATTTTTGTGTTCATATTATGACTGTCAGATGCAAATCTGTTCAAGATCCATTTAAAAGAAGCGATTTAATATTTTGCCTGAACAGAAATTAAATACAAACTTTCAAGCATCCTTTTACATACTTAACAAGGCAACAACGCGTATGCGGAACCTTGGGTTTTCATTCCAGTTGAATGTATAGGCGCTGTCCTTGTCAGGCTCTCCGTCCTGCATCACTGACAAGGGGGAGGCATGCTGGAAAATCTCAAGGAACTTTCACGACAAGCACCAGGATTGAACCTGGAGCCTCCAGGCTAGTGAGCCAATGCCTTACTCACTGTTTGGGCTGTCTTTTAATATTTTAGGTGAAGATGAACCAACTTCCAAGATAGGCAACACTGATACCAGTAGTGACAAAGCACCTGAAGGTATGTCTTTCTTACTTATAGCGAGAGAGAGAAATGGGGTTTGTCTTACAGTGTTTTCTCTCTGATTTAGAAATTCAGTAATGTACATGTTGATTGTTGGCTGCCAAATACCCCCGCACACTTCATTTCAAATACCGGTCACAAACATCAAATCAAATATATCATTATTCAGGTACGGTTAAAGTTGCAGAAAAGTTGTGATTTTGTTGTGTTCAACATGTACGTGTTGCTACATCATACTTCATAATCAATGGGGATACTGCTATCTGCTATATTATTTATCAGCAATATTGATATATAGCCTCTTCCTTTACTTTACATTTTCAAAATGAATAAATTTGAATTTACATTTTTGAAAAATTCTTTTTTTACAGGTGTTGGACTTTGGGCTATACTACCTGGACACAAAAAGCTCTACTGGCCAGTACAGCTGGTCAGTAGCAGTGAAACTGAATTGGAAGTATATTCTAAAGCTGATGGACTAACGTGAGTATTGACAATATCAGATACAGTATAGTATAACTTGCCATGTACATGAACGATTCTTCTTTCGCTGCCGAGTGGCTATAAAAGACAGTAGGGCTAAGTGCTAAGCCATTTAGCTATAAATAGCTCTAATTTGAAATGGTTTGGTTAAACTTAAATATTATTATTGCCTTTGTAGTTTGATTTCTCGCTCTGCTCATCTGCACCACGCCCATTTACGCTTATACCAGAAGAATTATTACGAACAAAACTCGTTTCTTCATTGGAATTTGTCGTCAATTGTTCTAAAAATTCAGAGTCACTTTCAACTTCGTTATAGGAGTTAAAATCTTCATATTCTGAGCCCGAATCCAAGAGGATAGTCTTCAGAGCTTCGTCGGCCGAAATACGTTTACTTGGTGCCATTCTCCCTTGATGATTTTGCTCAAAATCACTCTAATAAATCGATAAAAACTTTTTTCTCAAGCTAACAAAGAACTTCCGCCATTTATAGTGTTGACATCCATGTCTATTTTTAGTAAAATCTTTCATACGCTGTAAAAAATGACGCCACCTGTACTAAACTATTTATATCAAGCGAAAGAGTTTTAAGTTAAAACATTTAACAAAGGCAAATCACGTCAAACTTTTATTAAAATAATGAACATTGACTGTGTCTATCAAACTTCATTCCTGTCATCGTCTTTTACTTGCACACTGTACTGTAATTAGTAATAAACAAATACTTGTTATACAGTTTTACAGTTATCAAAGAAAACACTTGCTCCTGGGAGTGGGACAAAAGCTTGAAAGAGAAGGGAATAGGTACAAATTGATGATTAAACATGTAGTTTAATTGACAGTGTTGATGATTGTACTAGATGCTTTCCATATGAGTTTTCATTTGAAGAAATAAAGCCTGTTCTTGCTTTAAATTATCTTTTATACTTGAGGTTTCATGAAATAATCTGAGTATCCTGACATTTACATCAATACTGTAAATTAAATCACCGTTTTCATGTTCCTTCAATGTTTTTTTCGTCAGTTGACAAAGGCAGATCCACCAACCCACCCACCCGTTTACAAAAATTCAAGTGCCTTGTGTATTTGTTAAGGGCAAATGGTAGTGCTCACATGGATTTGAATAATCTAGAATGATAGCAAATAATCATGACAATGACTTTGCGTACCTTTACCGGTATCTAGAGAATTTTTCACAAGCAAAATCTACAAAAAAATAAATTACATAACACGGTACTTGTGTAAAAGAGTGCTTTAATCGGGACATTTACTGAATAGTGATTCTACCATTTCATAGATGGGATCCATCCACCCTATATCATTTCTGGATCTGGCACTAGTTAACTGAAATTATGAATCTTCTGTTTATTTTGTTACTAGCCAAGGGATGGCTATTATTCTTTTTGTTAGTTACGTTTGTTCAACATATTATTGTTTACATTTTTAAATCTTAAACATAGCAGTCATGATTCTCAGTGTTAATGGAATGGCCTGTGGCGCCTGAACGTCGGAAAGGGGAGGGGGGCAGGCAAGGTTTTAACGGGTGGGCTTTCTGACGAAAAAACATGATGTGAAAAATTTTAGCGCTGGGAGCCCAATGGGGCCCCTTTAGGGACATCCCAAAATTTTAGCCTTTTCGGCTGACCTTCAAACTTTGAAAATCCATAACTTTGCCCCTAGTCATCCTACTTACATGAAATTGGTACCAAATTGTTCAGAAAACATGGATCTTTCTTTGTCGTCATGATTAACTTGCACAACAAAAATCATCAAAATCTGTGATGGTCATGTCAGAACCTTGTGTACACTTGACGCTGAATCCCCCAATGACATTGCATACCTTTACCGGTATCTAGAGAATTTTTCACAAGCAAAATCTACAAGAAAATAAATTACATAACACGGTACTTGTGTAAAAGAGTGCTTTAATCGGGACATTTACTGAATAGTGATTCTACCATTTCATAGATGGGATCCATCCACCCTATATCATTTCTGGATCTGGCACTAGTTAACTGAAATTATGAATCTTCTGTTTATTTTGTTACTAGCCAAGGGATGGCTATTATTCTTTTTGTTAGTTACGTTTGTTCAACATATTATTGTTTACATTTTTAAATCTTAAACATAGCAGTCATAATTCTCAGTGTTAATGGAATGGCCTGTGACGCTGGAACGTCCGAAAGGGGGGGCGGGGGCAGGCAAGGTTTTAACGTGTGTTTTAACGGGTCGTCTCCTGAGAAAATTTTCAGTACTATAAGAAAAATTCATCATGCAAAAAAGTAAAGGCAGCGGGGAAATTGCTTTGTGAGCATGGGGTGGGGGGCATTGGCATCCATAGCCCTGCCGTTCCGACTCCCATGGGAATACATTGTCTAAATATATGATTACGGTATATTGATGTGCTTGGTATCGAAGTCTCTAGTTATTGGTTTTGGTGTTTTGAGCGTGTTGTGCTCTTAAGGTTCTTTTCATATCAAAGTCAGTGTAAGTTTGCAGTTGGTATGTTACAAAAATGGATATGCATTTTCTCTTTGAGAAGTTGATTTTTGTAATTGGTAAATGATTACGATTGGATAAGTAAAGTAAACAGACCACCAATCCCTGGTTGTTCTTCTTCAGAGGTGTCTGTCATTGACATGCAGATTGCACCACCAAATTCTCCTTGTAACTCGTCATCCTTTGAACAGGTAAGGTTATATATTCGGCTGTGTAATTTGTTTCTGCTTAGACCTTATTTACTGTAAAGGAAGGGAAAGGAATGGGGTTTAACGTCCTACTGTTCTGCTCCGACTGGGCTAATGAAGAACAGCATACGCCATACAGTGTGCTATGAGGGGAAATATTGCCCCGACAGCGGCGCTACAGCCTTATATCGAATTCCAACTGCCAAGGGATCTTTTACGTGCACGCTAATGTGTACACTTGACCTCGGTTGATGTCGTTTTGCAGATATTACAGAATAGTTCAATCTGTGAAATTGGCATTCAGAACTAATCTTTTAAGACATAATTTTCTTTTTGTGTAATCTTTCAGATTGAACCAGAAATTAGTTTGAAGAATTTTAGTGACGATACAGATCTAGAAGTAGAAAGTTCCTCAAGTTCCTTTGTCCCAGATACATGTAGTGAAAGTTCATCAGATAATACAGATAATATAAAATATCTCTCAAAGTCTATAAGTGAATTTGATAAAAGAATGAAAAGTAGAAATAAAAGAAGCGGGTCAGGCAATATTTCATTAAGAAAATATAAAAAACTAAAGGTAAGGCGACAAATATCTAAATCTTTAGAGCCAATGCAATTTGATAAATGTAGTTTGTTTCACATCCTCCAAACTTGTACTTCAAGAAATTTGTAAATGAGACGTTAAATAAAACGATTGTCCCCAAAGCAGTATTCAAGCATGATTTCAATTTTAAGGTTATTAAGTAGTGTCATACAGTATTTCTTCCTTTTTCAGAAAATGTACAGCAAGTTAAGGAGTAAATACTCAAAAATTGATCCAAAAAACAAAGGTATGTGACCAGCTGCTCAATAATACAATTCTGTACTTTGAAGATTTATGACATAGGGAGCCACGGTGGCTCAGTGAGTAAGAGGTTGGCTCGCTAACCTGGAGGTCCTGTGTTCGATCCCTGCGTTTGCCGAGAAAGTTCATCAGGATTTTCCAGCGTGGTTCCTCCTTGTCAGTGGTGCAGGACCGAGGGCCTGGCAAGGGACGACTTATAGTGGTGTGCTTGAAAAGATCCCTTGGCAGTTGGAATTCGATATAAGAGCAGGCCGTAGTGCCGCTGTCCGGGCAATATTTCTCTCATACTACAGTGTATGGCGTATGCCCTTCTTCATTAGCCCAGTTGGAGCAGAACAGTAGTACGATAAACCCCATTCCTTTCCTTTTCCATTATGACATAAGAATAACTCCTACTGAATTTCGAAATTTTTGGATCAGAGATTTAATGGAAATTTTTAAAACTTGGTGGGATTGTTAATTCTTTGTAAATTTGTTGAGGTAAATTCTTCTCAAAATAAAGTATTCATTTGGTTTGATGGGTCATTTCGATTAGAGATGGGACAAGCATGTGAACAAATTTTTCTTTCAAAAGATAAAAGGTCCTGACAAATTTGTATTTATTTTGTATTTTTGTCAGGTATTCTTGAGATGGATTCAGACCCAGACAGTGGAGGATCTGAAGCTGGGGTAGTCGAAGTTAAGAAAGGTAATTATTTTCATATAATCCAGTTGAAACAGTTCATATAATTATGTTTTCCCTTTACAGTTGTTATTCTGCTTCTTGGGGTGACGCTCTTCGAATAAGCCTAAGGCTACATCAATTCAAGTCTGATCGACATGAAAATTGGCATGCTTGTTCTTTGAACAAGTCTGCATCGATTTGGTGAATTAGATTTTTGAATTTCACCCAACATGGCCAGTTCCTGGTTTTTACTAAAATTTACAATAAATTGTGTCTTTATGACTGATAATCATTCCATTTACTTAGTAATTTATACATCTGAAAAATAACTGTTTTGGTCTGAGCATGTTCCAACTCAGGGAGCGAACCCAAGACCTCCAGCGCCGTTATTCCGTTATTCACCGAGCCACGTTGGCTCCCCCAAAATGGAAAAATTTTACACTTCATATATTTATTCCTGCACTAACAGTTTTATATATTATCTGTTTTTGTTTTCTTCAGCGTTTAACAGGAAGAAAAAAACAAGTAAAGTATTGGCTTGCCTCTTCTGTGACAAGAAACTTAAACATCGTATTTGTGATCATTTGTTTTCTCAGCATATGAATGAAAGTGAAGTGGCATCCGCCTCAGCTGCTAAAGGACTTGAAAGAAGACAAGCAATACGCCTTATCAAAAATAAGGGGAACTTTAAGCATAATGTGAAAGTCCTATCTGAAAAGAAGAACAATATCATTGTGGCCAAAACTCCCAAAAACAGCAATGTAACTGCAACAGATTACCTTCCCTGTATCTTTTGCTACACATTTTGCAGAAAGGACGAGTTGTGGAGACACGTCAAGGCTTGTTCTTTTTGCCCAACATCAACAGAACTGCTGCGAACAACAGTACAGGCCAAATCCCGTATGATGCTGTCATCAGCTGTTCTGCCTACATCGAGTAATATTGAACAGGCAGACAAACTATTAAATTTATTATCTACAAAGAGAGATGACATTGGTATTGCTATGATACATGATCATGTCATAATACGTTTTGGACAAATACTTTATGACAAATTAGGAGCTAGAAGGAAAAATGACATTTCACAAAGAATGCGGCAGTTGATGCGTTTTAAGCTAAAAATCAATGAAGAATCTCAATATTCCATTGATCAGCTCTATGATGTTCTCGCCGGAAGATATTTTGATAAGAGTGTTGAATGCCGTAAAATCTTTAGTGGTTATGAAACAGAGTGACGAGGGTATAACTGTATGTGAAAAACCTGGACTTGCTCTCAGGTTAGGGCACAATCTTGCAAAGGCTGCACAGGTAAAATATGGCATGGCAATGAGGATGGATGACACTGTTGCTGAAAAGGAAGCAGAAATTTTTACCAAACTTATGAGCAATGAGTGGTGTGACAGCATTTCAACCGTTGCATTAGCAACACTCAAAACCAACAAATTTAACAAACCAGAAATTTTACCATTGACTAATGACTTAGTAAAGCTAAAAGATTATCTTGCAAAACAGATGGAAGTACTTACTGGTCAGCTTCAAAGTAATCCAGACTCATCGACATGGCGACAGTTATCAGAGGTAACAATGTCGAGGATAATTCTTCTCAACAAACGACGGGGGTCAGAGTCTTCTAAACTATTGATATCGGCATATAACAGTCGCCCTGATTGGAAGACCTGTGCCAACCAAGAGATTTTAAACAGTCTGACACCGCTTGAAAAGAGAATGTTTTCAAGGTAGGATAAGTGAAATTTTACTGCTATCCCAATAATAATTCGCCGCAGGGAGTCTGGCCATCTACAGGGACATCTCTGTTGATTTCTAACATTCCAACCCACAACTTAAAATGTCAAGTCAAATCTTAACACTTGGCCAGAAAGACCTGGGTTTGTATCCCAATGAGTGCTTGGAACCACCTTGGATTTTTTCCAGCCTGGTCCCTCTTAAGGTGTAGTTTGCAGAAAATGATTATTTGTTTCGATATGGTGTAGGGCAGTGTACATTAAAGACGCCTAGGCGAATGGAATTCGAAGAAGGGTAGTTAAAAGTGCTGCTCTCCTGGCAAAGTTAACAATGTTGACAATATCTTTGCTATATTACTTACTTTTCCTCGGTTCAAAACCCTAATAAGATATATTTCATGATTTCAGGGTGGACATGGTTCAATCACAGGGGAAACAAAACAAAAGGGTGACAACACTTCTAACACATGACATGAAAAGGGCTATTGATGCCTTGATTCATAACAGAGAGATCTGTGGGGTGAAAAAAGAAAACAAATATATATTTTCTAATTGGGAGGCAGGCCATCTCGATAGTTGGCAGACATTACAGTCGACAGCTTTAAAAGCAGGGTGTGAGAACCCGAACTTAATCACTGCTAACTCCTTAAGGAAATATATATCAACAGTCTGTCAGGTGTGTATCAAGTTTTCTAAAATAAGATACAGGAGATAAGTTCATTGAAATCAGACATATTTGGTATATACACATTTTAAGCATTATCTTAGGTAGATATGAGAAATATATATTATTGTTTCATTTATGTAAACTGGGCGCTTTCCAGAAATAAACCAGAATGGAAGCCCATTTGCAATTTGTTTGAAACCGATAAATCCAATAGTTTGATTTGATATTAAAGACATTAGAGTTTTGAGTCTGTGGCAATTATTTATCAACATTTCTGAGGTACATGTCTGATTTGAGAAAGGTGTCATACTGAAGAATCCTAATGAGGTTCATGTGATCATATTTAATTTTATTTTCTTCAGGTGATGGATCTTACAGACGGTGAAGCAGATTGGCTTTCCAATCATCTGGCCCACACTGTTAAGACCCATAATACTTATTATAAACTTCAAGAATCTACCATAGAAATTGCTAAGATATCCAAACTACTTCTTGCAACAGAAAGAGGTGAAATCTCAAAATACAAGGGCAAATCATTAAACGACATAAATACATAAATCTTGACGGTAAATTTAACTTATTCTATTAGCAAGTTTTAAATACATCCAAAATAGCATTTGTTATATTATTAATGCGCGGGGAAAGGAGGGGATGGGGACAACTGGTCTTACACTTGACTATCAATGCAATCTGTTTCTCATCTAGTGGATTTTCTTGGGATGTGTCGAATTGACCTCTCTCTCTCTCTCTCTCATATGTTTATTAGTGAAACATTATTTATAAATAGATATGGATTTGCCAGTTGATGATACATGTGATACAATTGAAGATACAGATCAAGATGGGATGGGATCAGTTGAAGATGGAATAGATAGTAATGGGATTGGATCAATTGAAGATGGGATAGATACTGAGCTGGGAAATGTGGGGGAAATGTCTTGTGATCGTGACAATTGTAAAGAAGATGCTGAACATTTAAGTGGTAAATATTTTTTATGTCACAAATTAATTCTAAAATAGAAAAAAATTAATTATTGCCGTGTAGTCATTTCTTCATGTATCTAATAAGACAAATTTGGCATTCAACACAACCAGCTTTTCTAATTAAAATTAGCATTAATTTCTTGACAAGCACACACATGCTTTACTGTGGTACCATTTTCTGGGTTTGTATTTTCAAAACTGCCCCCACCGCCAGTTAGAAAATTACCAACTTCTATTTATGTGGTCTAAGGGGAGTGAACTCACCTAAATAGGTTATTAAACCAGAAACAGTTGATTTGGGTAGCTTGGCACTTCTATACTGTTGGTCAGGGCAGTTAGAATTATGCACCCAACAGAATTGTCTGTGAATATTTTGGGTATATAGAGGGAAGTTGATTGTATATACCGAGCACCTTTGAAGTATATAGAGGGGAGTTGTGAGTATATACCCGGCAGTTTGATTGTTATATAGAAGGAAGTTGTTGGTATATATCCGGTAGTTAGTTTTTTTAGGTATTTAGAGGGAACCTTAGAGTATATAACGGGCAGGTTTGGGGATATATAGATAGAAGTTCAGATTATATAATGGGCATGGTTTTTCCGGGTATATGGACGGAAGTTGCTTTTATATACCCTGCAGTAATCGAGATATATGGAAGTTCGGAAATGCAATATACTTGATTAGAGATCTGTTTGCGTGTGCTGGTGTTCCAGTACCTTAATGGTTTTGTATAGTCAGGCTATCTGACAATAACTTCTGTTTAATATATAAAGGGTTAGAAGAAGACGACGAAGAGGAAGAAGTTATTCATAAAAAGAAAAAAAGAAAACTGTTTTGCTGCATTAAACCTGGTATGTCTTGAAGTTATTTTACATTATTAAGAAACTAATATTAGAAGTGACTGAATTTAAATCTGTTTACATTTTCGATTCTTGTATTCTTCCAAAATATAAATAACACTATGTACAGTATGACCTTTTAAGTCATACCTCACATTACAGACATAGAATTATCTGCTTTGCTTTTGGCATGTGAAGTACTGATGTATATGACATTTTGTTGCTATTGTATGTACTATTTTTCATGAAGACATTTCACCCTATTTACTGGGACTCCATTTCACCAAATTACGTACACATAAGTTTAATAGTGTTACAAAAGTATGATTTACTGGTTTATACCCACCATATCCGGGTTATGTTAAAGTATTAGGTCTGCTTTCCATGTACATGTTTCAAGGCATATTTTGCAGATGAAAAAGTCAGTCTTATGCAAATGTAATGATACTACTTCCATGTAAGCCTGTGAACTTGATCTCTGGTTTTTATTATACGCCCACAGTTTTATGTGGACGTATATTGTCGTCGCCCCTGTCCGTCCGTCCACAATTGTTTGTGAACAGTCTACAGGTCACAATTTTTATCCGATTTCAATGAAACTTGAAATATAGGTAAAGGTGCCCCACGTGCCTACTGAAAAGTTGTTCTTGACACGTTGATCATGCACGTTTTAGTTGAATGACTAACTACTGATTTCTGACAGTCTCGCACACTCGTTGAGGCTATAAATAGCAACAACATGCGGAAATGTTCAAAACACCAAAAACTACTACAGTCGTAAAAAATCTATTGTTGACGATTCTGAATAGCAATAATATTTAACTTTTTGGTTATTACGACATCTTTATCATGGTTGTGGACCCTGTATAGGTCACAATTTTAATTCGATTTAGATGAAACTTGAAATGCATGGTTATGACCCAAAGATTTTGGTTCCTTTCGTTATTTGCGCATATCGGATCGTAACTTCCTGAATTATGGCCCCTGATTGTCCGAAAAATAGCCTATGGTCCCTCTGGAGGTCACAATTATTATCCGATTTAATGACTCTATCGCCATTACACCCTATGGGAGGTTGAGTTCGAATTTCGAGAAAATCGGACCATAATTGCCAGACAAAATGGCCGCCGTTTGTACCCGAATAGTGTAAAAATATGGTATATCAAAGTTGTGGACCCTGTAGAGGTCACAATTTTAATTCGATTTTGATGAAACCTGAAATGCATGTTTATAACCTAAAGATCTTTATTCTTTATGATATTTGTGCATATCAAATTGTAACTTAATGAATTATGGCCTTTGATTGTAGGAAAAATCACTTTTGGTATTGCTCGTTCTCTATCTATCTCTCGAACAATTATTATCTGATTAAAAAAAACTGATTATATTACTGTTGCACCGTAAGGAAGGTTGAGTTCGAATTTCGTGAAAATCGTACCGAAATTGCCGGATGAAACTTGAAACAGAGTTTAAGATCTTGAGACCAACAAGTATATTGATTTTCAATGAATTTTGATAACTGTACAGTTAAATCCATAATATTAAATGTTTTGTATACTAAACATTAGCATGGGGCAGAACTAAATTCTAATGATATTTGATAATTATTTAATATGCGGCAACTCTTGACTGCCCGGACGATTTAGCTGCTGGTGGGTGCTGGTGGGCCTGGCAACCTATTTTTGTTGAATCGGAATGAAAATATACCTTTTTTTTCAGCGACTGGTAGTGATGATAATGAAAGTAGATCAAAACTAAAAAAACTAAGATGGAGCGAGGAAGAGAAAAAACTTTTCAGAAAACAGTTTTCTGATGACCTAAAGAACAAGCGTATGCCTACTGGCATCGCATTACGCAATGCAGCCAGACACTTCCCAGGTCGTTCTATTCCCATGCTGAGAACAAGAATTCACAATATCATCACTGGAAAACAAATATCAATCTAGACATGTTTATTTTTCGCCCACATTTTCATGTGGACGCATATTGTTGTCGCCGCTGTCCGTCCTTCCACAATTTGTATGTGGACATTCTGCAGGCCACGATTTTTATCCGATTTTAAAAACTGTTAAAGTATATTGCACTTACACTCTATAGGTGCTTGAGTTTGAATTTCGAAATAATTGGACCAAAACCGCCTGATTGTGCAAAATATAGCAATTTTAGCTTGTTCTCTGTCCACCTCTTGCAAAATGTGGGTGTATCGTACACGGCAACCGCTTGTTAGCTATTATAGCAACAACTGCAAGGTCTTTATCTGATGTTCCATAATGCCGCTTTAACATATTCGAGTAAATAAAATTGAAACAAAACCACTTGAAATTAATTTATTTATTCTGTATAACTTTAAAGATGGATAACTACATAAATATTACTTTTTGGAATTTAAAACCAAATTGTAAGGAATTATGTTTTCTATTTATAAAGTCCATTGCTCAGTGAGTAAGTCACTGGGGGGTCCTGGGTTTGATTCCTGTGTTTGCCAAGAAAGTTCCCCCAGAATTTTCCAGCTTGGTTTGCCCTGGTCAGGGGTACAAGATGAATGGATGGCCTAACAATGACGGCATCTAGGCAATCAGAATATCAGATGGCATAAAAAAGGTTCTGTGTAAACGTTTGCGTGCACATAAAAGAAACCTTGACAGTTGGAATTTGAAATAAAAGTAAACCGTAGAGGGTCATCGATGTCCCTCTTTTAACCTTTTTTTATTTGAAATCATTATACTTAGCACCCACCAACTGATTAAACCATTAAGGCAACCCTTGGCTTTAGGGTAATAAAGTGTATTCCACTTCTGAATTTCAAAATAGGCTTACATTGTAAAGTAATGTCTAGTTAATAAACAGGGCTGAAATCGTGTTGATGCATGGATCAATTAAATTATTGTCAAAACTGCCCCCACCGCCAGTTATAAAATTACCAACTTCTATTTATGTGGTCTAAGGGGAGTGAACTCACCTAAACAGGTTATTAAACCAGAAACAGTTGATTTGGGTAGCTTGGCATTTCTATACTGTTGGTCAGGGCAGTTAAAATTATGCACCCAACAGAATTGTATGTGAATATTTTGGGTATATAGAGGGAAGTTGATTGTATATACCGAGCACCTTTGAAGTATATACCCGGCAGTTTTCGGATGTATAGATGGAAGTTCCGATTATATAACCAGGGCGGATCCAGAGGGGGGGTCCAGAGGGTCCGGACCCCCCCCCCCCCCCTGCTCAGACTTGAAAATTTTTTATGCGATCTTATTGGCGATTTAGACCTGTAATTTTGGAATTTACCTTCCAGAAATACGTCAGAATGAACCAAATTGAATCTAATTTACCACATTTTTCTGGGGGAGGGCCCCAAACCGCCCGTTAATCGGTTGAGCGCAATTAGTTAAGCAATTATCAAACCTAGACCCCCCCCCCCCTGCAAAAAAACCTGGGCAGGTTTTCAGGGATATATAGGCGGCAGTTTTCGGATATATAGATGGAAGTTCAGATTATATAACGGTAGGTTTTTAGAGATGTACAGGCGGCATTTGCTCGCACATACTGGGCAGTTTTCGGAATATATAGGTGGCAGTTGCTCGTACATACTGGGCAGTTTTCGGGATATATAGGGAAGTTCAGATTATATAACGGGTAGGTTTTTAGGGATATATAGGCGACAGTTGCTCGTACGTACTGGGCAGTTTTTGAGATATATAGAGGGAAGGCTTTTACGGATATATAAGGGGCAGTTGCTCGTACATACTGGGCAGTTTTCGGGATATAGAGGGAAGTTCAGATTATATAACGGGTAGGTTTTTAGGGATATATAGGCGGCAGATTTTGAGATATATAGAGGGAAGGCTTTTACGGATATATAAGGGGCAGTTGCTAGTACATACTGGGCAGTTTTCGAGATATAGAGGGAAGTTCAGATTATATAACGGGTAGGTTTTTAGGGATATATAGAGGGAAGGCTTTTACGGATATATAGGCGGCAGTTGCTAGTACATACTGGGCAGTTTTCGAGATATATAGAGGGGAGGCTTTTACGGATATACAGGCGGCAGTTGCTCGTACATACTGAGCAGTTTTCGGGATATAGAGGGAAGTTCAGATTATATAACGGGTAGGTTTTTAGGGATATATAGGCGGCAGATTTTGAGATATATAGAGGGAAGGCTTTTACGGATATATAAGGGGCAGTTGCTAGTACATACTGGGCAGTTTTCGAGATATAGAGGGAAGTTCAGATTATATAACGGGTATTTTTTTAATGATATATAGGCGGCAGTTTTTGAGATATATAGAGGGAAGGCTTTACGGATATATACTGGGCAGTTTTCGAGATATATAGACGGGAGGCTTTTACGGATATATAGGCGGCAGTTGCTCGTACATACTGAGCAGTTTTCGGGATATAGAGGGAAGTTCAGATTATATAACGGGTAGGTTTTTAGGGATATATAGGCGGCAGATTTTGAGATATATAGAGGGAAGGCTTTTACGGATAGATAAGGGGCAGTTGCTAGTACATACTGGGCAGTTTTCGAGATATAGAGAGAAGTTCAGATTATATAACGGGTAGGTTTTTAGGGATATATAGGCGGCAGTTTTTGAGATATATAGAGGGAAGGCTTTTACGGATATATAGGCGGCAGTTGCTAGTACATACTGGGCAGTTTTCGAGATATATAGAGGGAAGGCTTTTACGGATATATAGGCGGCAGTTGCTAGTACATACTGGGCAGTTTTCGAGATATATAGAGGGGAGGCTTTTACGGATATATAGGCGGCAGTTGCTCGTACATACTGAGCAGTTTTCGGGATATAGAGGGAAGTTCAGATTATATAACGGGTAGGTTTTTAGGGATATATACATGTAGGTGGCAGTTGCTCGTACATACTGGGCAGTTTTCGGGATATATAGAGGGAAGTTAGGATGATATAACGGGCAGGGATTTTCAAAGTAAATAGACGGAAGTTGCTTAAAAAACATACCCGGAGAAGTTCAGATTACATACAAATTTTTCATGTATACAGAGTGAAGTTCCGAGCATATACCCTGTTTTTCTGAAGGTCGAAAGAAGGAACTCACCAATATGTACCCCATTTGTTTTTGCACAATGAGGGAAAAAAACGGTATTTATCTTTCATATTAATTTAGGTTAAGAGGAAAGCTGTTTGCATTATGCCGGGAGAGGGAAGTTAAAGGAAGATACTGGACACATGTTTTTTTTACAGACGGTAGTTGTAAGCATATAATGCATGTGTGTATGTGGGAGTGGGGGGGGATTCTGTTCATATAGTGGGAATGTCAAAAATATACTGGACAGAAAGGGTTCAGGGGGGTCGAGGTCACCTAACTGCCCATTAATATCTGCCCATTTTATTATTTTACTTCCAAGCCATACATGAGAGCTATATTGATATATATCACTGCAGCCCAGTCTTCTGAGAAATGTGTGCCACATATATTAAATTTAAGCCTTTATACAAATTAGTATTTTGGTGTCTTTCTTTAATTTAGTTTATATATATATATATATATATATATATATATATATATATATATATATATATATATATATATATATATATATATATATATATATAAAAATAGAAAAATACGGCTAGGTAAAAAATTCCCCACTTTACTTCATTCTGAAGACGCCTATAGAGGGCAGACAGCTAGCTTATATAATTTAATGTATAGTTGGGTACGAGACCTAAAATCCGTGACCAATTTGCGGGGAAGTTGTTTTGAAGGTGGTTTCTATATGGAAAAAACCTGCTGAAGCGATTAAGCTTGGGTGCCTCTCTGTAAAATGCTGGCGGAAGCCGCTAGAGGGCCAAATTCAAAATGGTGGACAGATGTGGCGGGAAAATATAAAATTATGTAATATAGGCTTCTGATGTGTCTATTCGTATGTTTTAAGGGTTTCTGAATCGAAATATTGTAATCAAAAATCCACCCAGCCACTAGTTTTGCCAATATGGCCGAAAGATCCAAGATGGCCACCATTTTTGGCCTGGTAAATAGTTTCGCGGTCGATGTCTTCAATTTTGATGAATTTGTGTCGATAGATGGCAACCAGCAATAATACTCACCGATATTTATCATCTGATATACTCTGTAGTCAACCGATTTTGATTTTAATTTAATCAACGCTTAATAATGGACCTATGTAATATTTAATCACGCATGATAATCAACATCACCAACTTATCCAGTCAAAGTCAAAGTTTTACTTATCAGAATCACAGTCATCCGATTCAAAAGATAGGTCCAGTTTTGATTGTTCAGATTCAGAAGTTGAAGTTTCATCGGAATCTTCATCAGTTGCACTATCACTGCAGTGAACAAGTAAGCCACCTAAACGTCCTGGTAATGCTGGGTTCACATATCTAATTGAGCCGCACTGTCCATTGACCAACCATTACCAACGGAAGAGTGTGTGATCTCAGACTTTCAGTAATTAAGCATTAAATAAGCCTGAAAATAAAATAAACACAAGACACAACTATCGTTATGCGAACAGTTGTTTTATTGATAGATCGACGATGAACTTAACTACTGAAAATCGGAAGGATGAGGAGGATGCCGCTATTGCATTTATTTTCCTTGCTGGTGCTCATCTCAGAAGACAACATTGTCACGGTCGTATTTCATTAGTATCACTATCGGTCGCCCAAACTCTGCTGCGTGGCTCGCCTAAACTATTTACCTGTAATTTTAAGGTTCGCGCAAACTTTCTACCTGCAATGCACGTGCATACAGGTAGTATATAAGCCGGCCAATCGGGCTTGTTTGGGAGATGAATTATGAGGACTCGATACTGCCACCAGGTACTTGGGTGAGTGAAATTATACTTTTAACTTTGTTGTCTTGGGTTCCTCTGTGCAGGATTCGTATGTTTTACTCATCGTTGTATATTTTAGTATGAGTATATAAGTTAGTATGAGTAAATTTATGTACAAATGTTGACTAATTTTACAGGTTCCCTTTGGGTACCTACTGAATGTTCCTGGAATGGTATCGTCTAAGAATAGTCGTCGATAAATGGTATCGTCGTTGAATAATAGCCGATACATGGTATTGTCGTTGAATAGTAGCCGATACATGGTATCGTCGTTGAATAGTAGCCAATACATGGTATTGTCGTTGAATAGTAGCGGATACATGGTATCATCGTTGAATAGTAGCCGATACATGGTATCGTTGTTGAATAGTAGCCGATAAATGGTATCGTCGTAGTATGGTCTTGCCGATGGGTGGTCAGTTTCTTCTTGGAATGGTATCGTCTAAGACTAGTCGCCGATAAATGGTATCGTCTAAGACTAGTCGCCGATAAATGGTATCGTCTAAGGATAGTCGCTGATAAATGGTATCGTCGACAGTTTGTTCCTGGAATGGTATCGTCGATGACTGGTCGCCGATAAATGGTATCGTTGTTGAATAGTAGCCGATACATGGTATCGTCGTTGAATAGTAGCCGATACATGGTATCGTCGTTAAATAGTAGCCGATACATGGTATCGTCGTTGAATAGTAGCCGATACATGGTATCGTCGTTGAATAGTAGCCGATAAATGGTATCGTCGTGGGATGGTCTTGCCGATGGGTGGACAGTTTCTTCTTGAAATGGTATCGTCTAAGAATAGTCGCCGATAAACGGTATCGTCGAGAGTTTGTTCCTGGAATGGTATCGTCGATGACTGGTCGTCGATAAATGGTATCGATGAAGTATGGTCTTGCCGATGGGTGAACATTTTGTAACGTCATAATTCATTAAGTGCGCGCACTCGTGAAAGATTGTTATGTTGTATATTTATGTTGTACTATATAAACTGAATTCTTTTTTATCTTAGTTTTCTTTATTCCCCAAAACGGTCACGCCTCGCCCATCCTGTGACAAACATGTCTTCAGACAACGCCCACGGTGCTGGGTCCGGCCAATTTTAGAACTCGCAATGAACTGGGTGAATTTCACACAAGTTTCCAGGCCTTGAAACAGACCGGGAGATGCATCTCCATACAATATCGTACTGGTAATTGCGTGTTCTCTCTTGTGCAGCCGCAAAAGAATTGACATGTCCATTGTCTGTGTTCCCGGTCACAAGACCACATGTTCCGTGCTCGAGGCCACAAGTTCCCTTGGTACGACCCATGGGAACAGGCACATTTAAAAAAACAGGTTCATATGGATACAGGGCCTTACACGAGTCCATTATTAAGCGTTGATTAAATTAAAATCAAAATCAGTTGACTACAGAGTATATCAGAAGATAAATATCGCTATCTATCGACACAAATTCATCAAAATTGAAGACATCGACCCCGAAACTATTTTCCAGGGCAAAAATGGTGGTCATCTTGGATTTTTCGGCCATATTGGCAAAACTAGTGGCTGGATTGGTCACGGATTTTAGGTCTCGTACCCAACTAGTATGTCAGAATGAAGTAAAGTTGGAGAATTTTTTACCGATGGGTGGTCAGTTTCTTCTTGGAATGGTATCGTCTAAGACTAGTCGCCGATAAATGGTATCGTCTAAGACTAGTCGCCGATAAATGGTATCGTCTAAGGATAGTCGCTGATAAATGGTATCGTCGACAGTTTGTTCCTGGAATGGTATCGTCGATGACTGGTCGCCGATAAATGGTATCGTTGTTGAATAGTAGCCGATACATGGTATCGTCGTTGAATAGTAGCCGATACATGGTATCGTCGTTAAATAGTAGCCGATACATGGTATCGTCGTTGAATAGTAGCCGATACATGGTATCGTCGTTGAATAGTAGCCGATAAATGGTATCGTCGTGGGATGGTCTTGCCGATGGGTGGACAGTTTCTTCTTGAAATGGTATCGTCTAAGAATAGTCGCCGATAAACGGTATCGTCGAGAGTTTGTTCCTGGAATGGTATCGTCGATGACTGGTCGTCGATAAATGGTATCGATGAAGTATGGTCTTGCCGATGGGTGAACATTTTGTAACGTCATAATTCATTAAGTGCGCGCACTCGTGAAAGATTGTTATGTTGTATATTTATGTTGTACTATATAAACTGAATTCTTTTTTATCTTAGTTTTCTTTATTCCCCAAAACGGTCACGCCTCGCCCATCCTGTGACAAACATGTCTTCAGACAACGCCCACGGTGCTGGGTCCGGCCAATTTTAGAACTCGCAATGAACTGGGTGAATTTCACACAAGTTTCCAGGCCTTGAAACAGACCGGGAGATGCATCTCCATACAATATCGTACTGGTAATTGCGTGTTCTCTCTTGTGCAGCCGCAAAAGAATTGACATGTCCATTGTCTGTGTTCCCGGTCACAAGACCACATGTTCCGTGCTCGAGGCCACAAGTTCCCTTGGTACGACCCATGGGAACAGGCACATTTAAAAAAACATGTTCATATGGATACAGGGCCTTACACGAGTCCATTATTAAGCGTTGATTAAATTAAAATCAAAATCAGTTGACTACAGAGTATATCAGAAGATAAATATCGCTATCTATCGACACAAATTCATCAAAATTGAAGACATCGACCCCGAAACTATTTTCCAGGGCAAAAATGGTGGTCATCTTGGATTTTTCGGCCATATTGGCAAAACTAGTGGCTGGATTGGTCACGGATTTTAGGTCTCGTACCCAACTAGTATGTCAGAATGAAGTAAAGTTGGAGAATTTTTTACCGATGGGTGGTCAGTTTCTTCTTGGAATGGTATCGTCTAAGACTAGTCGCCGATAAATGGTATCGTCTAAGACTAGTCGCCGATAAATGGTATCGTCTAAGGATAGTCGCTGATAAATGGTATCGTCGACAGTTTGTTCCTGGAATGGTATCGTCGATGACTGGTCGCCGATAAATGGTATCGTTGTTGAATAGTAGCCGATACATGGTATCGTCGTTGAATAGTAGCCGATACATGGTATCGTCGTTAAATAGTAGCCGATACATGGTATCGTCGTTGAATAGTAGCCGATACATGGTATCGTCGTTGAATAGTAGCCGATAAATGGTATCGTCGTGGGATGGTCTTGCCGATGGGTGGACAGTTTCTTCTTGAAATGGTATCGTCTAAGAATAGTCGCCGATAAACGGTATCGTCGAGAGTTTGTTCCTGGAATGGTATCGTCGATGACTGGTCGTCGATAAATGGTATCGATGAAGTATGGTCTTGCCGATGGGTGAACATTTTGTAACGTCATAATTCATTAAGTGCGCGCACTCGTGAAAGATTGTTATGTTGTATATTTATGTTGTACTATATAAACTGAATTCTTTTTTATCTTAGTTTTCTTTATTCCCCAAAACGGTCACGCCTCGCCCATCCTGTGACAAACATGTCTTCAGACAACGCCCACGGTGCTGGGTCCGGCCAATTTTAGAACTCGCAATGAACTGGGTGAATTTCACACAAGTTTCCAGGCCTTGAAACAGACCGGGAGATGCATCTCCATACAATATCGTACTGGTAATTGCGTGTTCTCTCTTGTGCAGCCGCAAAAGAATTGACATGTCCATTGTCTGTGTTCCCGGTCACAAGACCACATGTTCCGTGCTCGAGGCCACAAGTTCCCTTGGTACGACCCATGGGAACAGGCACATTTAAAAAAACAGGTTCATATGGATACAGGGCCTTACACGAGTCCATTATTAAGCGTTGATTAAATTAAAATCAAAATCAGTTGACTACAGAGTATATCAGAAGATAAATATCGCTATCTATCGACACAAATTCATCAAAATTGAAGACATCGACCCCGAAACTATTTTCCAGGGCAAAAATGGTGGTCATCTTGGATTTTTCGGCCATATTGGCAAAACTAGTGGCTGGATTGGTCACGGATTTTAGGTCTCGTACCCAACTAGTATGTCAGAATGAAGTAAAGTTGGAGAATTTTTTACCTGGACGTATTTTTCTATTTTTTTATGCATTGTCTACCGGAGAGAGAGAGAGAGAGAGAGAGAGAGAGAGAGAGAGAGAGAGAGAGAGACGTTCTCTCGACACAAACTAGGTCATTTTTGGACTAACATATGGTTTCAATTTTAATTCAATAATGCGCTTGCGCGTAGGGGTGTTTAGCAGTGGGAGGTGACCGGGGGAAACCCACGAGGTTGAGAAGGCGCCCCTATCTCCATGCCACATACGCTCACACCAGGGAACGAAACCACAGCCGCAAGCCAGAGGTAACCGGCCAGCTAGAGGTCGAAGCGCGGCACTCTAGACCACTAGGCCATCCCAACCCCAAATTGGATATAGAGTTCTCATAACAATAGATAACACAAATAGAATATGCCGAAAAGTTGAGTCAAATTGCTCCAGTCTGAACCGAGATAGTAGATTTTGATACAAACAAAGTCTCGATGGTCCATTTTTACGTTTATTTATTTTCAAAAAATGTATTCCAATCCGCTAAATATCGATTAGCGATGACATCAAGAGTTGATTATCACCTGGATAAGTTAATTAATGTCTAACTAATAATTTATATAACATTTCAGTATCACTAGTTCATGGATGAGTTTTAAGTTTTGTGCGCATCCGTTCTGCCTTTCACGCAAAATGCGAAACATGAATGAAGTTTATGAGGCAACAATTTTTGTCCGATATCATTGAAAAGCTTCAGGTTTTTTTTATTAACCGCTGAAATAGAAATTTGTCTGCAAAGAATATAAAAGGGTTAAGATAGGCCACCGAAGGACGACAGCGCTGTGGCGCTTTCTTGTTTCCTATCCCATCCCAGATTAAAGTCCATCAGTGACGTCAAACGATTGACAACAACTGTTCAGTCAGGTACATTTGAAATCATGAAAGATCCAGACAATCCGTGTGTTGGGGAATTTTGATTCTGGCGGTATAAAAACCCTGGATCGATGATTCAATGACTTTATTTTTGAAGGACTGTAACTACATACTTATATTGACAATCGAGACTAGCCCGGTAAAAATATATAAACCAAAACTTTAACCGTAAAAGAAACTAATAAGGGAGACAATTCTTAGTCTCAGATATCAGGTCTCACAAATTAGTAAATGTCTGACACTCCCCCCTGATGACCTGAGGTTGTTCTAATCGAAGGTCATCACCAATTCACAGTCACACTGATTATGAAATTTGAATAAACTTTGACCAAGTATTGATATTAAATGTCCACAGTTACAATTTCCCAAAGAAAATAAACAGTTCAAAACACTCTAAGGTCTTTTTTGTTTTGTTCTTTTTCACTAGCGCAAGTCCTTTAACCACAAATATCTCTTTTCATCAGATTTTACGGCTGCCTTTCGCCTTGGTCTAATGTTGCTTGTGTCATCTGTGGGTTGTTGTTCTTCCTGAATCCTTTCATCACCAGTCTCGGCAACCGAATACCCTTGATTAGCAGGGGTATCGCGATTATTATCTGGACTATTAATTTCAAGTGGATATAACAACCTTAATGGACGATTTATAGTTGTTAGTTTTCCTGATGAAGTTGTAGTACGAACAACTGCACCACGTACAATATCATCATGTCCTGGTAAAAGATCAATGACCTTTCCTAGCCTCCACTGGCCTCTGGGTAAATGTTCGTTGGATACTATGACAATCTGTCCAATGCCAATGGTTTGGTTGGTTTCACCATTTTGGTTGTGGGTAGATCTTAATTCGAGCAAATATTCAGTGCTCCAGCGATTCCAGAAATGCTGAAGAATAACAGATAAATGAGTCATTCGCTTAGTTACGTCATCGTGTGATGCATGGTATTCCGGGTCTGCAATATCATCTTGCTGTACGTCTGGTAAATTCAGAATTCGACGACCCACGACCAAGTGGGATGGTGTTAATGGTTCCTCAAATTCTTCAGTAGAAACATACGTAAGTGGTCTTGAATTGAGGGTTGCTTCAACCTCACACAAAACTGTGCAAAGTTCTTCAAATGAAAGTTTGGATTTGCCCAATATCCTCTTGAGACACCTTTTCATGGACTGGATTAATCGCTCGAAAAGGCCTCCAGACCAAGGAGCCTTCTCTAGATTGAACACCCATTGAATGTGTTTTGAGTGGAAATAAGTTGATACATCTTGACTGTCTAATAAGTTCTTCAAATCATTTGAAGCTGCAATAAACGTTTTGGCGTTATCTGAGATTACACGCTGTGGTATGCCTCTGCGAGCAGTAAACCTTCGGAAACATCGGATAAAAGACGCAGTTGTCAGATCCGGAACCAATTCAAGGTGAACAGCTCTCGATGCACAACATGTGAATAAACAGATCCATGCTTTGTTTGTTGAAGTTTCAGAACCGGTGCCTTTAGTGAATAGTGGACCTGCAAAATCTAAGCCGATACTGCTGAATACTGGAGACTGTTGCACCCTAAACTCCGGGAGTGGTGGGGATACCATAGACTTAAATGGCTTTTCATCAAACCTTCGACAGGTAATGCATTTGTGTAGGATCTTTCGAACATACTGGCGTCCCTTTATTAACCAATAGTTGGATCTGAGTTCTGTAAGTGTGGATTTCACGCCCTCGTGTGAAACTCTTTCGTGGCATTGATAAACTATAAGTTCTGTTAGGTGGTGATCCTTGTTGAGAAGAATTGGACATTTCGTCGAGTTTGGAACATCAGCCTTGGATATTCTACCTGTACAACGTAAAATACCATCTTCCCCAATGAAAATACCAAACTGTTTCGTCCAGCTATCATAGTTACGATGAGATTTCAAATCATTCTGAACATCCTTTAGCCATTCAACCTCTGCTCGAACCATAGCCATATTCGGATCTATCTGTTTCTTGTACTTAAGAATGTGTATGAATTTATATACAAGAGCACTAATTCGTATAAGTTTAATGAAGCTGCTATATTTTGTCGAATCAATCACAATACTGATTGAATGGGAATATTGTTGATCTGTTAGAAGAGTGGTACTGGTGGGAATTTCCCTTGAACTGACCTTCATTTCTGTAACACATTCCTCAAGTGGTTCATCATCAAGTTCTTGAGAATTAAGAAAAGATCGATCTGTCTTCAACCATGGTGGCCCCTCCTTCCACAGTTGGCTGTGGCATAATTCTGACAAGTCCACACCTCTTGAAGGTAGGTCCGCTGGGTTATCACATCCTGGTGTATGACTCCAAATGCAAGTGGATGTTAAGGTTCGAATCTCATTCACTCGATTTTGTACCCATTGCTTCCACTCTTTAGTTTGATTTAAGATCCAATACAAAGTGACCCTTGAATCGGTAAAACATAAGATCTGATTGATGCTGACTTCAAATTCCAAAGACTGCTGTACACTGACAATCAAACGGGAAAGTATAAGTGCGGAGAGAAGTTCTAGTCTGGGAATGGTTGTTGGGTTGGTTGGGGCTACTCTGGTTTTAGAAGCAACAAATCTTACGTATACACCACTTTCTGTTTGGATCCTTAGATAAATTACAGCTGCATAAGCCTGAGTTGAAGCATCGCAAAATCCAACCAAGGTGATGTTTGTTGGGACCTCATCAATGGATGCTTGATAAAATCGTGGAAGGGTTACAGTGTTCGTGTTTGACATTGAAGTAACTAGGTGATTCCATTTGGTCAAAAGGTTGTCTGAAATAGGTTCATCCCAATCGATCTTGGCCTTGCACAACTCCTGGAATAAAACCTTGAACTGGATGATAAAAGGGGAAATGAATCCTAGCGGGTCAAAAAATTTGGCAGTAATGCTTACAATATTCCGCTTAGTTGGTACTGTGGTTTGGCTTGATTTGGCTATATCCTGTAGATCAAATATTAGTTCATCCGTGATATAGTTCCATTCGACACCTAAAATCCTTTGAGTGGAGTACATGTATTCTTCTAATACTGATTTGGGGTGATTACCGAGAGTCGATTTGACAAAGGTCTGGTCATCCTCTTGTATTGTCGTGTTGGTTGGCTGGTTATTATGATCATTGGTTTCGATTCCGTTAATCCTATCCTGCAAAGTAGTGGAATTGGTTTTGAACTTTCTCATATTGAAACCTCCCTCCGATAGACAGGATTTCGACAATTGATATAACTCAAATGCTTCCTCCTCGCTATTTGCTCCACTGGTCAGATCATCTACATAGATAGATCTCATAAATCTTCTTACGAATTCTGGATAGACGTCATTATACTTCTCCATGTGGTATTTGATTGTCGCATTCAACAAAAATGGCGAAGACGAAACTCCAAATACAACCCTAGTGAAGCGAAGTGTGATTAGATCTGGTACATCCTTGTTAATATCATCATACCATAGGAAACGCAGCACATCTCTGTCTGCCTCAGGTAGGGTAATCATTAAAAATGCTTTTTCTATATCCCCAGTCAAAGCTATTTTATGAGATCTAAATCTCAGAATGACGTCAAAGATCTTCTGATTCATGGATGGCCCGGTATATAGACATTCATTTAATGACGGATTTGATTCAGTCTTGGCAGACGCATCGTAAACAATACGAATCTTGGTTGTCGATTTATCAGATCGTATTACTGGGTGATGTGGTAAGTAATGGATGGTTCCCAAATTACTAGTTCCAGGCGACTCAACTAATTCGACAATCCTTTGGTTTCTCTGTTCTTGAATAATCTTATCATAATCTTGGAGAAGAGCGGGATTACCCTTCAGGCGTTGAAAACAGCCATAAAGCCTCCTTAAACATAGCTGGTAGTTATCTGGTAGAGTGGGATGAGGGTTTTTCCATGGAAGTTTAACTTCATACCGACCCTTGGTAAATGTGATGGTTTCTGTCAATTCTTCATAAATGGAGCTTGGTTTAAGTCCAATGGCTTCCAGATCCCAAAACTGACAGAGTTGTTCATCAAGTCCAACTTGTAATGTGGTAATGAGGATATGATCGGTTGGGGTGTCCGTGCCGAAAGAAGGTCCAGAGAGTATCCAACCCAGTGACGTTTCTATACCCACCGGCCCCTGCTCCCCCCGTTTCACTCGTCCTGTTATGAAATCCCAGTAGTGATCTAAGCCGATAAGAATGTGGATTGTGCCATTTGATCTTGGTTCTGGATAATCAGCAAGTTGTAAATTGTGTAGGTGAGGGTAACGACCTTTTACTTCTACCACATCCTGGTATTTAATGAGCTGACAGATTACAGAAACGACAAATGCTGTAATTCGTATTCTCCTTCCTGACGTGGTTCCAATTAAAATCCTTACAATATCAGCTTCTTGTGAGGTTCCCAAAGTAGATCCGAATGTGTTAATTGTAACTGAGGTTCTACTAATGGTTGGTAATTGAAGAAAATCTCGCAGTTGTGTGGTAAATATGACCTCTGACTACCCGTGTCAAATATCACACGACAATTCGTTGAATGTACAGTTGATGTTGGATTAAAGATATGAGCTCTGGCAGTTTGCAGTAAAACAGTATCCATACTGGTATTGGTATACATGACGGATGAATGAGTAATTGACTTACTCATGCTGGTGTCCTTTGGAGAATTTCTTGTTGGTGTTTCCAACGACCTGTGTCTGTGTTCCTGTGGGTTGACATGGAGAGATTCTGGTTTAAAGTCACCGTGCAGATGTGGGCATATGCTTATGTGATGACGACTATGACATTTTTGGCAAACCCTTCCTGGAGTACATTCACGACTGATATGGTCTTTACGCAAACATATAAAACATCTCTTATGTTTTTGAAGAATTTCTTTTCTTGAATGTAAACTGGAGACTATCTTGCATGAATTTGACGGATGTTGACCAGAACAGTAAGTGCAGGTAGGTGACCACTGGCCGCCCGTTAATAAGGCTGCTGCGGTTGACAGATTGTTGTTGTTGTTTGGAAATCTTCTATATAAACCATTGGATCTTGGTGGATTAACAGTGACATTTGAAGAGGGATAATTAGTGGTTCTCTCCCTTGCCTCTACTTCCTTCTCGATGATCAACAGCATCTTATCTAAATTCCAATCCTGGTCCTCGATTGCTCTACTAACAATTAAACGCAATTCAGTGGGTAGTTTATTAATGATTATGGAAGATAACAAGCTACCATATGTGGTCGAGGGAATACCTAAAGACTTTAAGCTCCTGACGTTAGCTTCTACAGTATCGTAAAGTTGACGTATACCCTTCAAATTGTGCATGTCTGTTACTGTGTGGGTATTTAAAAGAATATTCATATGTCGATTAACAATTTGCTGTCGATTCCCAAATCTTTTCTGTAAAATCGTAATGGCCTCTTGGTAATTGGGAGCTGTAAGTGCTAGCCCTGCGATGGATCCTGCAGCAACACCATCTAACAGAGAGTTTAGATAATTAAATTTATCTATGTCCGATAGGTTGGAATTTTCATGAATTGAAGTGGTAAACGTATCCCAAAATGATTGCCATTTGGAATGATCTCCGTTAAATTTGCGTAAGTCAAGCTTTGGAAGTTTTACATGTGGTCGTGCTGAAACATCGGATGAAATTGGATTTCTTGTTGGTGAAATTGTTGGGTTCGCAGTAGATGAATCAAGCCCCTGTGGTGTGTCTATGTTAATTCCTGGACTACTTTCTGGTTCAGTCGATACACTGGCCTGGTACTGGTAGGTGTGGTTATCAGGGAGTGGGTTAAATTTGGGTTTGGGGCTCAAATTTTCTAGGGCTGAATCTAACCTCAATGACATTAAAGTAATGGTGTCCTTTAAATTATCGGATTGCTCAATTTCACCCTCAATGTCCTCGTCCTCGGTGCATTCCAATATTTCATGATCTAATTCTTGTATGATAGTAAGTTTCTCGAGTAATGCTGCTCTTAGTTGTGTTATAAGAACCTTGTGTTCATTTATTTCAGTTGGATGCAGATCAGTAATACTCCTACTCAAAGCCTGTTCAGCCTTTGACAGTTTTTTTTTAAGGGATGAACGATGACCTGCTCCCACCCTGATCGTTCGTTTACATTTGTTTACATTTTGGTTTTTACCGTCTGTCGTGGTCGCCATGTTGATTGGGTAGGTATGAATGAATGAGTGACTAACAGCGCCTGTATGGATTTATGACCGTGTGTTTTTGGTTAATTGTGGATGATTTACCATTATTGCTTACTTGGAATGTTGACCACTTTACTCGGATCCGTCTCGTCGGACCATGTTGGGGAATTTTGATTCTGGCGGTATAAAAACCCTGGATCGATGATTCAATGACTTTATTTTTGAAGGACTGTAACTACATACTTATATTGACAATCGAGACTAGCCCGGTAAAAATATATAAACCAAAACTAAACTTTAACCGTAAAAGAAACTAATAAGGGAGACAATTCTTAGTCTCAGATATCAGGTCTCACAAATTAGTAAATGTCTGACACCGTGCTTGATGATGCAGATTTGATTCAAATACTGACATAATTGAATGTCTTTTACCTTCTGTAAATAAACGCCATCTTGTATTTTAGGAATGAATCTACATGTATGTCATAGGAAGCATGGTAAGACTTTTTCAAATAATAAGCTGCATCAGAGAAATATACCAAAGTTATACTTAAAATAGACGATAAAATTCTATTTGATCGAGATTAAAGTCTGTTTGACATATCTATAAACTAGTGGACTATAACTAGTGCGTCAAGCTGAAAGTATTACATAAATAGCCATTGCACTCGTTCCATTGCATGATCAAAACGCGTCAGAATGAAGGAAAAATATAGGGTATGTAGCGATTTCTATTTAAACGATATTTCAAGGAGCGAAGACTGTTTACTAACTATAATATCAATGTGACTGTTTGATTTACAATTGGTTTAAATGATCAGTCCGAGGTGTTTATGTTCAGTTACTTCCTTTATTCCTACTGAGTGCATTAAAGCCCCAATAACACTCTTGTAATTGAATAATATGTCCCAATCTTTATTCTGGTCAACAAATTGTATTATTTTCTTTGATTGGCATTTAGTAATTGAACATATTAACACAAGGTACAATTTTATGGATACACAATTAGTGTGTTTGATACTAAGCGACGTTTCGACGAGGATGCTCTCGTCTTTATCAAGCAATGATACAAATTTGTGACGAGAGCATCCTCGTCGAAACGTCGCTTAGTATCAAACTCAGTAATTGTGTATGCATAAAACTTAAAACTGTATCTTTTGTGACAACTTTGTTTTCTACCACATTTTAAAACAGGTGGTAGGTTTAGAACTGCGGAATTCAACACTCGAGACTTCCCTATTCTATACTGTGCCTTGAAGTAGAAGTTGTAAGGATGGTTCCGCGCTAAATAATTATTAAAAACAATTAAAGTTTTATTCACAAGCTATGCAGCTTTACATACGCATGTGTTAAGTACTTGTGCATCCCAAAAAAATTAAATCGGTATACTCATCACAAATTGTAAGTGTTTTCAGGGGGCGGTTTTCGTTATTTGATATAACTCCATATTTCGCAATCTATGACTAATGTATAATATGTAGGACAATCATATTTTTTAGCAATCGATTCTCAACTGAGCTGGTGTCGCGGTTAGATTCGGTACCTGGTTTGGGACGGTCTATTTTATTTCAAATATATAAACCGACTTTATACTCGATATGGAAACAGCGACTAGTAGTTCAGATGCGGAACCAATCGAGATTCTGAGTATACATGAACGTTGACGAGACAATCAAGATCCCCCAGGCTTCTGAATTTGTTGACGGAAACAATGTTCAATATTATTCAGGCTAACAATCTAATTGAAATTTCGTTTCGGTTTTTTATGATTTCGATGGCCTACACTACATGTAGATCTAACAAGTTATAGCGGGAGGTCACGTTCAGCCAGTTCAGATGTCAAGCACGCGACATTTGGCCCTATAACCTCAGTCATTCGATTAACCAATCAGAATCGTTATTGCTTTGTTTTGATTTCTATCGCTGATAAGCCCTACCCACAATTCAGCGCAAAAAAGGTCAAACCCTTGATTGGGCAGACAATTTGATTGGCTGACCCCTCATTTCAAGCAGAACACGAGTTAAATAACAAGTCTTTCAGATCCTAATGTAGTAAAGAGAAGTAAAACGAAGTTTTGAACTATAAAAACGAAACGAAATAGGATCTGTATTTTAATCAGATTGTCAGGCTAAATGCCAACGTGGGGATTTCGTTATAGAGACCCTAACCCGAACCCAAGCAAATCATAGGTCCACCACGCAAATGGAAGCTTTGAATCCAGGGACAGTTGGGGGCAACTCCACAAATGAAAAAAAAAACATATTTCAAAATATAAAATGAAACCAAGTACTGAAACTAAAATACGTATATTGTGGAAACTTGGCCATTATGTCGTGTTGCCGTTTAGCTCCTTAGAGGCGAATTTGTTATTATGCTCATGATATTTTGTTGTTATTATGAATAACCGAACCCAAAACATACGCATCATATCAAATAAGATACGCATATTCTGGAAAGTGGACCTTTATGTCCATATAAATTTACCGAAAGGTAAAAATGGATTGCCGTTTATCTGCTCATAATTACAGTGAAGGTCTGATTAAGAAGAAACTGGGCAAATAAAGAGGAGAAAGGTCTTTGATATGGTAACATACCTGACAAATACAGGAGAAGCGTAATGGGTAGTCAAATGTAGATCAGTATTGTCTATTATTTGTTACGTTTAATTTAAAAAAATGGCTCAGTTTTTTTTGGCGGTTGACCAGTGACATACTGGAGACATACTATTTAATAAACAATCAGCACATCGTCGCTTTATCCAGTCAAAAATTGTTACCATCTTGGAAATATCTTCATGAAGTGAAAGAGAAAAATCTGAAATATAGTCCAATGACCCGTGGCAATATTGATACAGCGTCAAATCACAGTTCTTATGTCGATAACGTTATAAATTAGGTGAAAAATGACGTACCATATTATGATGGCCTACTCAGAAAAATATGCATTAAACATCAAAACATTAAACATCAAAACCTTCGAAATAAAGCTTAGTCCACTATATTTCTATCCGAAAAGCCGACGGATGGGCATTATGTAACAAACCAAATCCCACTATATATCTTCAACAAAAAATACACATCAAGGAGTTATAAGAAGATATGAATAGCGTGTCAGAGACAAGACCCAAGTTGTCCAAGTACATAATATTTCGATAAAAAAGCACGTAAACAGAGAGATACTAAGAAAGCAATGTCAGTGATTTTCCAAGAAATTTGCGGGTGTTGTTAATCGAAGTAATCTGCCGAGAACTTTATTTGTTTGCTAGTGAAAGTATCATATCGTAATATTTGATTTATTGCTGGTTTAAAAAAGTATAGGAAAACAATGACTAAAATCATAATGACTTTTTAAAAATATATAATCCTAAACTCATAATACATGTAGTCGACTACTTGAAATATATTTTTGTACTTTTAAACTTTCGGTTAATGTATATAATGTACAGTAAAAGTAAACTATTTGAAAATATCCACCGATTATTTAGAAATATGATAAAAATAATTTAAAAAAAAAATCAACAATTTAATAATAACACTGTATTTACATTGGGTATCTACTGTATTCTACTGTCTCTATCTTCATGTTGTTTAACGTCTGCTTCCACATAAGTGATATTGCAGACAATATTCTACTGTGTATTGCCAGCTATATTTACAGTAGATGGAAACTGTAACTACTGAAGATTATCAAAATCTTATGATTAACTCTATATATTACGTAAATTCACACCGGTTGCGTCCAAAATGATCCAGTCAATATATTGATCATTAATGCGTGTGTTCAGAGGGCGGGTCTCGTGATTACGATTACCCAACATTTCGCAATTTATGTATAATATGAGGACACCTATGCGTCTTGGAAATTGATTTCTCAAATAACTTGGCGTCGCAGTTAGATTCGGCACCCTGTTTGGGATGGTATATTTTTTAAAAAAAATATATAAACCGAATTTATACGCGATATATTTGCAGGTAAACAGCGGCATGAGAACCAAATCGAGATTCTGTGTATACATGAACGCGACATCACGGTCCTCTTGGCTGTAGGATTTGTGGGCGGAAACACCATTGTTCACTATTGTTCAGACTAAAGGCTAGCGTGGGAGTTTTGTTATTGAAACAGCTTACTAGTGAAACATAGGCGAACCACGCACATGGAAGATTTGAATCCGGCGACTCATGCACCCTTTCCTTACGACATATCTTAATTAGAACAGGCCTTGATCGTCCACTTTGTTTTTTTACTTCCTATTCTGACATTCCAAGTCAATGATAGCTTCACGTTTGGCTGAATATACTGCACCTTATATAAACAGTATGATTAACAGTTTTATATTCAGCTGGATACATATGATTACAATGCATAATAGATTTAGTCGTTCTTTCAACTCACAATGGCATAAAACTAACCAAAATTGGCTAGATCTATGAACATTTAGCCCATAATTCACAGCTCTACTAACGAATTCAGTCCGGTCTCTTAAGAACCCAGGTGGTAATCGCCACGGATCCCGCATGATATATGATCTTAAAAGCCCGGTAGAGTCTGTATTATTGGACCCATTTAAATTTATGCTAATATAAATTTAAAGAGCAAAAATTCTACAATACATAGTCTTACAGTGGTCGTGTGTTACGCTTCCTGACAAGCTATCGTTGTAGAGGGAGTATTGACATTATGCCGGATATCACAAATAAATGTTATAATCCAACAAATACGTCAGATAACTGGAGTTACTAATGCCATGGAACTCTGTGAGTGTTAAATTTTGCTTGATATTTTCGAATTCGTAAAAAAAATTGGGCCATAAAGTGCTTAACTGTTTTCGTAAGTAACGAATGGGGTTCGCCGAAGTATATAGCAGAATGGTGGCGGGGGCAGTAGGACGATTGGTGTATTTATATGAAATTTGGAGTTGACAATGCAGGTTAGAGTGAAAGGAAAATGCAGAGAAAGGTTGAAAATGACTAATAAAAGTTAGAACTGGATATACCATTGCACAATATTTGATCGGTTATAGATTTCTTGCAGATTTCGTGGTATATCAGATTAAATAATTGATATATGCTTTTAATAATAAAATAATTCTCTCTTTTTTCAGTAACATAATAACAGAAAGGAAACATAAGAATGGCAGAAATTGCTGGCTTCAGTTTATTTACTCTTTTAGCTATTTTACTGGCTGGATTGGGATGTCTTCTACATGTGATTGGTCTGTCAGTTGTGTATTGGATTGTACCAGACCCCACAATTTCCGGAGTTGATATTGGTCTGTGGCAAACATGCTCTTTCTTTACATGTGTTTCATATCCAGTTGATGCAGTTTTAGGTAATTAAAATCATGAATGAATGAACACATTAATTTAAAGTTTCAATTTCATATTTTTCAGTTATATTTTTAAAATGTATTAAAATAAAGCCCTAAAATAGATTGTATCTATAAACAGTCCTACCTTGTTAAAGAATAATCCTATTAATCCTATAATTCACTATTGCTAGTTGAGAAAATGGCAAAAATATCATTTTCATCTTCAAATTCAAACGTTTGAAGATCGCCATTGCATGGAGTGGGATGGGAAAACAAGGAAGGTAATTGTGTTATTATTTCCTGTGACAGCCTGTGTCAGTGATTTTAATACCGGTGAAATATGGCCCATGATCGTATAATAATGAGTTGAGCAAAAGACATAGAAATAATTATGTTTTGATTTTCTTAGAAAATATGAAATTCCCGCTTTAATAGTTTAAAGTAGCTAAGGCTCTAACTCAAAATCATCCAAAATCTTCAACAGTGAAAACACGAATTATTTGTCAATTTAAATCAACATTGATGCTGTGATCTTACCGGGAACAGATGGGCTTCTGATATCCAATATTTAAGACAAAATAAACATTTTACCATTGGTACGCGAATCGTGTACCATATTGCGTTTCAGACCCAGATTAAACAAGAGACTCGGGGGACGAGGCTAAACACATTGTTAGCGATTTAGGTCCTTTAAGTAAACATAATTGTCATTATGCCCCATTGCATAGTGCAAGAAGACATATTGACTATTTGTTTATGTAAATTGGGATGAGCGTGATGTGATATCTCGGTCTGGCAAAATGTAAATTGACATTCATTTTTTAAAACTTGCACTATGTAAACAGTATTTGAGCGCGGTGATGGGCCTGCAATTTGGATTGAAATAGTCAAACATCCATATTGCACATGTTCATTGTTAACGATATGGCTAAAATACATTTCTTTATGTAATCCATATAAAATAAGGTACTATTGGGCGGCCCCATATCACTACATCTAGTATATCATCCAGGAAAATATTCTACGAAGATTAGTCTGGATGGGTTGTCAACATTTGAAAAAAAGCTATGTCATTGGCTCAATTATCCGGTTTTTACATTATCGGAAACAAAGTCTAAGGGAGGTAACTAGTCCTAAAACAAGAAGTTAACGCCCATGAAATTAATTTCAGAAAATCAATTTGATAGCATTGCCTGTTCAATATCCAACACTGCTCGTTATTTATTGTAAAATTTCCCTCTTCATCGGCCATGTCTATGGGGTTTTTCTTTTTAAAAAAATTAATCCCAATTCGTCGCCACAATTTATGTTTGTTTATATTAATCCAAGAATTGTAGGATTTACCGCGGGAAAGGGGGCAAATTGTACTTGACTTGGCCAAAGATACCGGATAATCAACCACGTAAAAACAAACTCACATTTACGCATGGGCAATGGAACTTACGACAAAGGTCCCAGACCCTCCGTACCTTGAAGACTAGGGGGTTCTGGTTGATCGAGACTAAAACAACACCAGGCTGAATTAATGAAATTCTCTGTTTTGGCGATATAAAGCATATGTCACTATATTTATTCAGATTATGGTCACGCTACACGGGCGTTTGTCATCATCGGTTTACTGGTTGGAGTTGGTGGTTTGGCTTTATCTGTTTTAAGTTTGATTAAAACGACTAAAACGTTTAAACTCCTAGCAGCCATCGCTTGTTTTGTCGCAGGTAAGTTACAAACAAAATCAAATAAAATGCTAGGTTGTCGAATTCGGGGCTTTGGTTGGTTCGATCTTAAGTAAAACTACTGGTTATTTTCGTTCAGTTTTAATCGTTTTGTTATTTCCTATAACGTGGTTATGGTGGCCTGTCGAATTCATTCAAGAATTTCACAACATATCTTTAAAAAAACATGAAATGAAAACGGAAATGAAAAAAAGAAAGTTAAAACAAAAGGAAAATCGACATTTAAAACGCGAATTATTTGTCAATTTAAATCAACATTGATGTTGTGATCTTACCGGGAAAAGATGGCCTTCTGATATCCAATATTTAAGACAAAATAAATATTATACCGTTGGTACACGAATTGCGTACCATAGCGCGTTCCAGTCCCATTTGTAAAAATGAGGCTAGACATATTTCACAAATCATGTCAAACCGTGACGTCATATTCTTATCTGGTTCGTTCGTACGTTTGTTCCTGGGGTTCTACGTCCACTTTCAATTATCTGGATAGTAACTGCGTTGACTGGAATAACCAGATGCTAGAGATTTCCATGCCATCGAGATTTCTGGCGTATTTCATCGAACATTACTGATTTGAAACAATAGTAAAAAGAAAAAGATGGAATGTAAATCAGTTTATATACATTAGTATTACATTATTATGCACTGCGGCCCATTTGTGTCAATTAGTTCCTTTCACGTTTGTTTACGGTCTAGCTTTTGCACTTGTTTCAATATTGCTTTTGATTTGACCCCCTTTAATTTAACCCCGTACATCTTGTCAAACTCTTCACGTTACCACCTGCATATTGCGGCACTAATCTGGATTGGTTACTGATCCAGCTGAGGAGCCTACCAGATTTCTCGAGTTTTTCGATTACAAAGTCTCGCGCTTCCAGCTACAGTGTCTATCTATGATAATCGAGTTGCCAAGTTCAGGATTTGTTCAATGTCAAACAATCACAAATAGCATGACGTTTCAACAAGCGTTCTATCATCGTTATCAAGCACAAAAGAGTATTTTTTTTTCTTTTCCAGCTGGGTGTATCCTGTTGGCTATTATTATATTTGGAACCAAAACTACGCTTCAACCAAACACCCAGTGGGGTTGGGGCTTTATACTGTGTATTATAAGCTCGCTTCTATTCCTTCCAGCAGGAATGTTCAATATCTTGGACTTTATCATAAAACGGAATTAATTATAAAGATATGTAAGCATAATCCACGTACAAGAAAACAGATAATGAGATTTTGTTATAAAGATTTTAAAGCACGTTAAAGTTATCTTATACTTTCATTTTCGTTCACGGGAAAATATGTAAGCATAATCCACGTGCAAGAAAACAGATAATAAGATTTTGTTATAAAGATTTTCAAGCACGTTAATGTTATCTAAATATATACTTTCATTTTCGTTCACGGGAAAATAAGAACATCAATATGTATTCGAATAGACAATCTTTCATAAAATAGTCATCTCTGTAGAAAATGGGTATGTATTCTTTTTTGAACGTTTGTATTAATTTAGGGAAATGTAATTAGAAGGGATTAAGTCAAATACTGATAATCTGCTTTACCGAAATTGGTTTGTCTTAACTATTTCCAAATAATTTTTATATTTTGCTAAAATGTTATTATTTTTCAATTTTGTATGCATTAAGGAACATATAATTAGATATGACTGACTACAACGAATTAGATCACAAACATCGAGTCACATAATAGTAGTTTCAAAACCTGCGAAAGGATACCCTTTTTTAAAAGGTCATATCTTAGTCAGTTTTATGGGGCCGACGGAAGTAATTCTTAATTGAGTGCGTGTGTCTGGGGGGGGGGGGTCGCTACCACCACTGAGAGTTTAGGCGATGGTGCAGACGCCGCGTAGACACCGGCGGTTTCTAAATGATTTCTAGCTAGTAAAATTACTCAGCAATGGATTGAACTTGGAAGTGGATGTGCTTTTCTGTAAGGACAAATATATATGAATAATAATACCAAGGTTGTGGACACTCTAGAGGACACAATTTTTATCTGATTATTTTCATAACCCAAAGATCTAGATTCCTTTCGATAGTGGTGCATATCGGACGGCATCTTCTTGGATTATGGCCCCTGGTTGTACGACAAATCACATTTTTAGCTTGTGGACCCTCCAGAGGTCACATGTTTTATTGATTGTAAAATCCGATCAAATCTATCACAGTTACATGAAAATCAGATCGAAATGGTCGCTACCCTTTATGCTAATAGTGTAAATGTAATACAAATGTGGTAGACCCTCCAGAGGAGACAGTTTTATCACATTTCGATGAAAATTAAAACAAGTGTTAAAGGGACATTATGGGAGACTGGATATATATATTTATAGAGAGAGAGAGAGAGAGAGAGAGAGAGAGATGGGGTTTAACGTTCACTCGACACAAACTAGGTCATTTTTGGACTAACATATGGTTTCAATTTTAATTCAATAATTCGCTTGCGCGTAGGGGTCTTTAGCAGTGGGAGGTGACCGGGGGAAACCCACGAGGTTGAGAAGGCGCCCCTATCTCCATGCCACATACGCTCACACCAGGGATCGAAACCACAGCCGCATGCCAGAGGTGACCGGCCAGCTAGAGGTCGACGCGCGGCACTCTACACCACTAGGCCATCCCAACCCCCCAGATAAACTAAGATTCTGTTTCCACCGTTTTTCTGATTTTTAAAGGCCGACACTACAAGATTACGAAGTATACAAATAGCGAAATGGCGAGTGATGGACTCGTAATAAATTGCATTGGATATTAGTATAAATAATGCCTTAAATGGCCTTAAAGTTTATTCCGTTCTCTCGATATTTCCCAAGAATACGCTGTAAATGAAAATAATGTTTCAAGAACCATTAAAGGGCGTATGACTCTGTCAATTACCAGTTACTTCCACATATGTTTTCATTTATTCACTACAAAATGGCACCCGAAACCACAGGGTGCACGTTTCGTGTACTAAATATTGGATATTAGGATCCTATACATAGTTTCACGGTTAGAAAACAACATCAATATTGATTGTAATGGATCAATATTGAATTATTTTCGTGTTTTTAATTTCGAATATTATGAAAAATATTGAGTTAGAGACTTAGCCCCTTTAAGCACGAACTCCTAAAGACAACAGCTGACACGAGAGAATTTGTAAATATACATTTAATATGTATTAATACAAAAATTCAATAAAGTACTGTAAGCAAGAAATCGACATTCTTTCTAAAAGCGATTTATTACCGAGACATGTATTGTGTACCAATACATTGGCACTACACACTAAACGCAAGAAGGCTGTATGTGAAAAATTGACAGGAGTCTAAAAGATTCGTTATTATAACTGGAAGTCAGGATTAAAACTAGATTGTTATGCCATGTGATCCGATTTGCTTTAAGAAAGTTGGAAGTTGTGATAAATTAGTTGACATGTATTTGTGATAATGTTAAATATGTGCTAGAACACATGATACGACCTCACAAAATACGACCTCATGTCAAGTATCAAACCGTTTTTTTAAATTTTTTTTGACGAATTCGTCCATTAACTTTGCTTGTGTTAACTAGTGGTGAGAACATTTCGTGACTTTACATTTACAAATGTGAACACTCAAAGATATATTTTAATAAAACGTATATATATTCGTTCGTTTTTACTATTATTATTATTATTATTATGGCACTTTTTTATAGCCCATCTTTCACATAAGTGCCCAGATGTGCTTTACAATAAAATAATTAAATAGATAATTCAAAATAAAAAATTGAAATACATAAATAAATTAAAATAAATAAATAAATAAATAAATTAAAATAAATAAATAAATAAATTAAAATAAATAAATAAATTAAAATAAATCGAATTAAAATAAATCAAATTAAAATAAATTGAATTGAAATAAATCAAAGTAAAATAAATCGAATTACAATAAATCAAATTACAATAAATCAAATTAAAATAAGTCAAATTAAAATAAATCAAATTAAAATAAATAAATAAATCAAATTAAAAATTGTACAACACTTAAAAGACGTCTAAATGGTAAAAAATGAAATCATTGAAAATTTAAGAGGTGTTATAAAAGGCAATTTTAAAAAGATGCGTTTTGAGTTTTGATTTAAAAACAGTTAGAGAAGTACAACATCGTAATTGATGGGGCAGCTTGTTCCATAGTTTAGGTGCTTTAAATGAAAAGGCCTTTTCTTCGTAGGAAACTTGTTTAACATTACGTTCGATTAGTATGAACTTGTCTGCACTGGAACGGAGCTGTCTTATAGGTTTATAAAATTGGAGGAGATCAGATAAATATTTTGGTGCGATGTTGTTAATGCATTTAAAAGTTAAAAGTATAATTTTATAGTCAATTCGATAGGGCACAGGTAACCAGTGGAGTTTTACTAATATTTCAGTAATACGACAGTAGCGAGGTGCACGTGTAATGAGTCTGGCAGCAGAGTTTTGTAACGATTGAAGTTGGTTGAGAAGTTTCTGTGGAACACCAGTAAGCAGAGAGTTAAAAGTGTCAAGTCTAGCAGTGACAAGGGCTTGAACCAAGGTCTTGATTGTATCATCAGGCAAATAGTTTCTAATTTTACTTATGTTACGGAGATGATAATGTCCTATTTTACATATGTGTTTTATTTGAGATTCCATTGTCATGTGACTGTCAAATATAGCACCGATGTTTCGAGCGTAAGCGGAGGAGAAGATTGTGGCATCACCAACACGAATGTCGTTTGGTACATTAAAACTGGTCTATGTTTTAGAGCCAATTATCATGTATTCTGTCTTTTCGTCGTTCAACTTGAGAAAATTTAACTTCATCCATTGTTTTATTTCGTCGACACAGAGCTCAACATTACACTTACTAACTTGGAAGCTATCAGGGTCTGCGGGTCTGAAACTCACATAGAGCTGGTTGTCATCTGCGTAGAGGTGGAATGAAAGACCGTATTTCTTGACGATCGAACCAAGTGGAGACGTGTAAAGGCTAAACAACACCGGTCCAAGCACAGAACCCTGTGGAACACCAAATTCTAGATCCTTAGTCGAAGAACTGGCATCTCTTACATTGACGGTCTGATTTCGGCCGGTTAGGTATGATTGTAAGAGTTTCAGCGCGTTACCGGAAATGCCAAAAGCTGTTTTAAGTCTTTCTAGAAGTATAGCGTGATCCACGGTGTCAAACGCAGCTGACAGATCGAGTAATACTAATATTAGTAGCACAGACTGATGGTCATCAATTGAAAGACAGATATCATTGTGTACTCTCAGAAGAGCCGTCTCGGTACTGTGGTGTTTGCGATACGCACTTTGGAAGGTCTCTAATAAATTGTTGTCACTAATGTGATCAACAATTTGATGGCAGATAACTTTCTCAAGTAACTTAGATACAAAACTTAAATTAGAGATTGGGCGGTAGTTTTTCAAAATGTTCTTATCAAGTGTTGGTTTCTTAATCAATGGCGTGACCAAAGCAGACTTTAAAATGTCCGGCACTACACCCTCTATTAATGCAGAATTAACAAGGTCTGTAACAACTGGTAATAGTTCAGGAAGACAATCCTTTAGGAACTGGGTGGGAATAGGGTCCAGTTTACAGCTTTTGGAAGCACATTTGAGAACAAGTTTGGAAACGTCGGATTCAGTTTTGAGGACAAAATCACTCAAAGAAGGGGTGAAACAAGAATAGGTATACATATACTATCGGGAGTACTGCTGTGTTGACTTGGTTGTAGATTGTCACGTATGGTCTGAATCTTATAAGTAAAGTAGTCTGAAAATGTGTTTGCCAATTCAGATGAAGATTCACAATCAGGCAGGATACTTTGTCCGTAGTTATGGCTGAGCAAGGCATTAGACACGCGAAACAGCTCTTTAGCCTTATTGGAACTTGCATCAATCTTGTTCGTGTAGTAGGATTTTTGGCAGATTTTACGAGAGCTTGAAAATTCAACTTCTGTTCTCTGTAGATATCCTTGTGAACGTGTAAGTTAGATTTGCGCCAGACCCTTTCAGCCTTGTTACGATCCCTCTTCCCCTGTAGAACTTCGTCATTAAACCATTCTGTATTTGGTCTGAGAATAAATGTTTTAGTCCGCTCAGGGAGCACCTTATCATAAGCACAATAGAGTGAAGAATAGTAGGCTAAAGCTTTACTGTTAACATCTGGAAGAGAACCAATGCTAGAGAAATCAGTGCTGTCAAGTTCTTTAATAAACTGATCTTTATTGAAATCTGACTGTTTTCGGAACGTTACAGTTTTTGTCACAGGATCTGGCTTTACGTAGGAAACCTGTCAATAGAAGTTTATTACATTGTATGATTTTTAATATAACTATATGATACATGTCATTAACCTCTAAACTCACACATCAACAGAGGTTTAGACGAAATTATGAAGATTGATTATAGGCATTAAAATACAATATTAAAGATTAAATATAGCGATAAAGTTTAAGATTAAATATATATGTTAAGTCTAAAAGTTAAATTTAAAATTAAGTACAGAGATTAAATATAAATGTAATGACCAAGTATAAAGACAAAGTATACAGTAAATATATTAGGTATAAATAAAATATTATGTATAAGTATAAAAATTAAGTAAGAGTATAAGAGTATAAAGATTAAGTAAGAGTATAAAGATTAAGTAAGAGCGTAAGAAAATAAAGATTAAGTAAGAGTATAAAGATTACGTAAGAGTATAAAGATTAAGTAAGAGTATAAAGATTAAGTATACATTATTAAGTCTGAAGATTTAGTATAAAGATAAAGTAATAGGATACCAAAATTAATTGTAAGTTAAAAAAAAGAATCAAATATAAGCGCTAAGATTAAGCATAAGGATAAGGTAAAAAGATTAGTTAAAACGGAGAGGATGACGATTGTGCGTGAAGAGAAAGTATAACAATTTAGTATCAAGCTAAAGTACAAAGACTAAGAATAAAGATTAAGTACTAAGTTTAAATATAAAGATTAAATATTAAGTTTAAATATAAAGATTACGTAAAATATTAAGATCAATCATAAAGATTAAATATACAGTTTAAATGAAGATAAAGCTACTAACTATCAAGATTAAATACATAGATTAAGATTAAGTATAAAAATTAAGTATATAGATTATAAAAATGAAGTAAAAAGATTAAATATACATGCATGTATAAGTATTAATATTAGGGTAACAAGGTTATTTGGTTAATATCATTAACTGTTTATATTGAAAATGGCGAGACTTTATTCCTATCTGTTCTATTTGAACATCACAGTTTACATTATTACATTTTATTTTATGTACAAGTTGATGTCTAATTACAAAGCTAGTTCAGATATACAATTTAAAAAGCAATTACGTGACAACAGTCAAATATCCGTATCAAAATTAAGATTGAGCACACCATTGCAAAATCAGGTTGAACATGATTTGAAAGAAATGAAAAGCAAAGGGTTTTCGGAACAGAATAACATTAAAGGATATTCAAAGATTAGAAACACTGGCAGTATTACCGATGAAGCGATGTATTCTACATCCGTTTTTAAAGAGAGGGACTTAAACGGGCCAGGTAATATTAATTTTAACTTTACAATTAAATGAAATGGCGCTGAACGTTATACTGTTCGGTTCCGACTGGGCTAATGGCGACGGGCGTATTAGCGAAATTTTGCCTGGGCACTACGGCCTATTCTTCTGCAGAATTCTAACTGCCAAGGGATTTTTTACTTGTGTGTAAATGTGTACAGGGGGTCTCGGCTTTTAGTCCGATCCAAACGACTATACATCTTTACTCACCCACCGTGGGTCCTTCAACTTTAAACAGAAAATGGAGTTTAATATCTTAACGCTCTTCCCCGACCGGCCATATATGGTATATTGTGTTACGCGTGTTTAGATTTTTCAACGGCCAATCCTCCTTGTGTGTAAATGAACAACAACGCGTCCACTCGAACGACAAAACACTGTTCTTTGGACCAGGGCACGCCAGAGAATCCCTGTGACCTCGCTCGGCCTTCACTTTGGTCGAACATTTGACCTCAAGGCTAGTGAGCCAATGCATTACTCACTGAGCCACCGCAACAAAAGCAGGCAAGTTCAAAATCGATGTAGCTGTAAAAGTGTTTGTTGAAGATTTGTAGTTTAATTCAGTTTTCCAAAATCACAAACGGAATTAACTGAATAAAAGTGGGCGGACCAGCTATATAACCAATTGTTCAGCATCAATTCCACGCAGTTAAAGATACATTAGTTAAGAGTTTAATAAAGAGTTGGCCATTCTTGCTATAATAATTCAAAAACAGATGATAAAAAAAAATATTGAAAATTTCAGTCAAATTATTTTATTCTGAACGGAGTGTTGGAAGTTTGGACAAGAAATGGGTACAAACTGCGTCTACACCTTCTAATAGAATTCTTTCGTTTGATTGACAGACAATAACTCCTCCCACTTATTCTTGATTATTCAGTGACGTGCTCAATAGCAATAGTACTCTCACTTGACAGGCCTTTCATCACTAGTGTCCAGTAGCGACGTCATCGAGTAACAGTAAATGTTATCTTGGTCAGCCATTTGCTGATTTAATTTTAGAAGGACGACTGTTTAAATGCGAGCTGTATCCAAGTCATCCGTGGGTCTACAGAGTCGATTTTGTGGTTTTTGTGTAAATAAAGGTCTAATTAAAGACCCAAATAAAGACTTTCAATTTGTTGATTTAGCTCTTGCATAATGCATGTTTAAGAGTCGAAATGAAATAATCAGAAGTTAAACGTCATTGCATGCCATTTGAGTTTATTAATTGAGATCATAAATGTGGTTTATACAATGAAGTTCTTTTAAGGTGAAATGGGAAAAGCTGTTATAATAGATGAGAAAAATTTAACAACAGAACAGAAGATGTTATGGGAAGCCGGTTGGGACAAAAACGCTTTCAATCAGTATGTTAGTGATATGATATCAGTTGAAAGATCTTTACCAGATTATAGATGGCCAGAGTAAGTGTAATCCTTCTTCAGTTGATCTCTTTGAAAGTATTTAATAACAACCAAAAAGGTTCGACTGACAGTCTTTAGCTTTAAGAGTCGAAAATGCTAAGCGTTATAGCGTATACATCATGGTTGTTGATAATCCAGATTACATTTTTATGTGTATCTTACTTTGAATTTTGCATACATATCCATATACGCCAGTAGATTATCTAACCTACAGTAATCATAATATTTAGCCCCTAATATTCAATTCAATTAATGGGGTGTTGCTTAATAGAGGATTCAATTTCCCACGTTAAATCAAAACAAATAACTTCCAACCTGTACCAGAAGGGACTATAAGAATATTACAACCTTTACGCAGGACTACCATCTCAAACATGTACTAGTATAGTAACTATGACTACAATCTCCACTCACTAACCTGTACCTCAGACTTATGACTATAATCTCCTACCTGTACCAGCACGGCACCTGACTAGAATCTCTAATCTGTAACAATAGGAGCTATACCTACAATCTCCAATCTGGGTTAGGGGATGGGTGGAGTGGAGGGGGGGGGGCTTTTACTATACGGTATACAACCTCCAAACTGTACCATAAGACATAATATGCCTACATTCTCCAACCTTTATCAGTAAGACGTATGACAAGATTTTGCAGTCACAGTGAATATATATGACCATTAGTATAATCTCCATCATGTATCAAAAGGACCCATGACTAAAATCTGCAGCCACAACCAGTAGGACCCATGACTACAATCTCCAACCTGTATCAAAAGGACATATGGCTACAATCTCCGATCTGTACCCGCAGCACCCGTGCATATGCATTGAAATGAAATTTCTCTTTATTTTATTACGATACACAGATGTAAGAATCTAACGTATGAGAATCTACCGCAAGTGAGTGTTGTTATACCGTTTGTTAATGAAAGTTGGTCAGCATTATTGAGAACAGTCCACAGCGTATTAAACAGATCACCACCACATCTGTTAAAGGAGGTTGTTCTTTGTGATGATGCTTCTTCTATGGGTAATAGAATCGACTTTATTTCTCTCTCTTAGAACAAATGATGATTGATTAGCGCTGACCCCTTAAATACAAAAACAAACTATATTTTCAATGTCTCCAACATGTACTTCTACAATTTGCCTTCTACAATTAAAGTCCAGATAGTTTAGGGGTTAGATCAACAGATACATGACTCTATTTTAATTTTACACACTTTTGTGATCTGTTTTTTGTTTAGAACACCTTGGTAAGCCTTTGGATGATTACGTGTCGTTATTTGAAAAAGTATCAGTTCAAAGATTAAAGAATCGTGGAGGATTGATAAATGCCCGAATCCTGGGCTTCAACCATTCTACGGCCCCCGTGGTCATTTTTCTCGATTCACATTGTGAAGTTACAACAGGTAGGTTGCTACAAATCGAAGTCTCAATAAAACTTATATCATGTTCTCTAGCTTAAGAACCCGGGCAAGAGAGCTTTGAGTGGAAGCGCTGTCAGGGGGAGTAACTCGTCAGTCACAAGTCTATGGCTGCAGACCACCTATTACATTCAACCTTGTTCAACCCAGTGAAAAGTTTACAAGAGACAAGAATTATTATTTATTAAAGTTGATAGGAGAGCAATTGGTGGTATACTTTCATATCAAATTTGATGGAAAACAGATTTCCGAGTCTGTAAACTGTTTTCAATTTTACACTAACTTGAATCAGTTTATATGTACAACGACTACATTAATTAATGTCCATATCGTCTCTAGGTTGGCTTGAGCCTTTACTAGATCGAATCAAGAATGATGATAAAACGATTGTCACAGCTGTCATGGATATTATAAATGCTAAGGACTTCCATGTCCAAACTTACAATATAGAGCAAAGTATGCCAGTTGGAGATCTGGAATGGACCATGTTTTTCAAATGGAAACACGTTCCTTTGGGCAAACCGAGGACAAAGCCAGTAAAGTAAGTATTTTAAAATCATACTCCTCTATTCCTTGGAACCTTAAAAAGACGAAAATGGGTCGAAAAGCACATAAATGCAATAATATAACAGGCATTCATTTCTTAAAATTTGTATTGTAATTTATATAGCAGTTGTTCGGCGAAATATGTCCAAATTGAGTGACATTGTGTGCGCCAGATTAGTTCAGTCTACATGGGGAGTACGATTTGACGTTTCACTTCCTCTCTCACATTTTGCCTCTCACTAATTTTAAAATGTTTATTGTGTCGTAAGTACTGCGTATCATGAGGTTATATTTCCATGGTAGATATCAACATCAATACTGATTAGTGATTAAAATAGACCAAAATCACACTAATTTGTGTATATAATGTCAGAGATTATGGATAATACTATCTTAAACCGCGTGACATCGATCTTATTTGAACACATTGGTCAGCATCTGTTCACAGAGAGATAAATGGGGTTTAACGTCCACTCGACACAAACTAGGTTATTTCGGGACTAACATGGTATAATTTTATTTCAATAATTAATTCGCTTGCGCGTAGGGGTCTTTAGCAGTGGGAAGAAATCTGAGTACCGGGAGAAAACCCACGAGGTTGGACAGGCGACCATACTCCTTGTCACGTACAACCGAGGATTTGAAAACCACGCCAGTTGACGCAATGGCAGGCTTTGTGATACACCATCTGTTCAAACAATAAGACGTAAATGAAATGAAATGGGGTTTACCATTCTTCTGTTCTGCTCTGAACTGGGCTAATAAAGACCGGCATACGCCATACAGGGAAATTTTGCCTTGACAGCGACACTACGGCATGCTCTTATATCGAATTCCAATTGTCAAGGAATTGTTTACGTCCGCCCCAATGTGTACACGGGAAATCGGTTTTGTCAGACCCTCCGCCCTGCATCACTGTCAAGGGGAAACTACTCTTTACACACGCTGATTTGTTACTGAATTGTACCGGTGCATTTCCTTGTGACATCTGTATATTTAGTGAACTGTGGGAGGTGTCACATGCAAAGATTTGTAATGTCAAAAATCGGGATCCCAATTATCAGCTTGAATATCGTTTACAAAATTGCAGTGTAATCATGACATCCATTGATTACGTACCTACTCAAAGGGAGAGAGAGAGAGAGAAATGGGGTTTAACGTCCACTCGACACAACTAGGTCATTTCGGGACTAACATATGGTTTTTAATTTTATTTCAATAATTCGCTTGCGCGTAGGGGTCTTTAGCAGTGGGAGGAAACCGGAGTGCCCGGAGGAAACCCACGAGGTTGAGAAGGCGCCCCTATCTCCATGCCACATACGCTCACACCAGGGCTCGAAACCACAGCCGCAAGCCAGAGGTGACCGGCCAGCTAGAGATCGAAGCGCGGCACTCTAGACCACTAGGCCATCCCAACCCCCCCCCCCTACTCAAAGGAAAACATGTTCCATTATTGCCTTACACCGAAGACATTTCTCTTAATACTGTCTCATCTACAAAATGTTTCTTTTACAGAAGCGCCACCCTGATTGGCTGTTTTATCGGTGTCAGTCGAACATTTTTTAAACACATCGGGATGTTTGATCCCGGATTTTTCATTTGGGGTGGTGAAAATTTGGAGCTATCGTTCAAGGTAAGTGTACAGACTATGGCTATTCTTTGGAACACAGATAACAGGATTTGATCCCGTTGTATAATAGAGTGTCCATTGAGGATGAATGGTGGGGAGGGGGAAGGGTCTGGTCGAAACCCGCGCAATTAATAATCCAAGTGCCTGTTTTGGTCCACACGCGTTAAAACCCGAATTATTTACTAATGACAGGAGATCAGGTTTGGGCGTTCTAAGAGGCCAAGCTACGGAAAAATTAAATGTGGCATCTTTTGGTTTGTGCCACCGTCCAAAAATTGTCTGAATCGGGGGACTCTCTGTGGTCTCGTATGCATCATCGGCAGCATGATGAAGGCCCCTTGACGGTTGGAAACCGTGCATGGCGCCATGCATGGCGTATGCTTTTCCTTTTAAACCAGGTTGGTCCATGGAAAATTAAAACATTCAACCATATTAAATCATTTGTTCTATTAAAGGCTTGGATGTGTGGTGGTAGTGTAGAGACGGTACCATGTTCTCATGTAGGGCATGTTTACAAAAGCCGACTACCATATGCATGGGATGGACAACAAGAAGGCTCGGTCATAGAAAGGAATCTCTTGAGATTAGCAGAGGTGTGGTTAGATGATTATAAAGAATTCTTTTATCAGATTGTTGGACCTGAACGAGTTGTAAGTTACTTATTAAGTATATTTTGAAATCTATGTGTGTCATTTTCATTTTTTTGGAAAAGAGCACATTTCCACGGCTTTATCAATACTTATTATGTTTACTGAAATTGATTATTGAACATTCCATTGATTAAACAAACTAAAAATATCAACGGCGGATAACCTCTTGGCTTGAATTCAATTTCATTAAAAGAGACCCAGCAATTGAATTCAGTGAAAATTATAGTTTACATGGCATGAAGATATTTGAAGACACAAGAGAGAGAGAGAGAGAAATGGGGTTTAACGTCCACTCAACACAACCAGGTCATTTCGAGACTAACATATGGTTTCAATTTTATTTCAATAATTCACTTGCGCGTAGGGGTCTTTAGCCGTGGGAGGAAACCGGAGTGCCCGGAGGAAACCCACGAGGTTGAGAAGGCGCCCCTATCTCCATGCCACATACGCTCACACCAGGGCTCGAAACCACAGCCGCAAGCCAGAGGTGACCGGCCAGCTAGAGGTCGAAGCGCGGCACTCTAGACCACTAGGCCATCCCAACCCCTCTTGAAGACACAAGAAGATAATTCATAATTATTCAATATCCGACACTACCTCTCATTTCCATCAGAAGGTCACGTGGCCTAAATGTTGTGTATTATTTTTATACTTTTCATTTTTTTTTAAGTCTGAAATCAACGCTGGAAATTTTAGTGACCGGGCTGCTTTAAGACATAATCTTGGATGTAAAGACTTTTCTTGGTACCTACAACAAGCTATCCCGGACGTGTTCCTTCCGTCAGAATGTCATGGATGGGGACCTGTAAGTTATTTTAAACTGATAAACGTTTCCACACGTGCGGTATTTAAAAAAAATCCCTTATGAGTATGGTTGTGTGGTTGGGTGTGTGTGTTTGGGGGGGGGGGGGCTAGTCAATTAGCGAGATTGGAAAAAAAATGACTGACAAACAACACAAAAAAGATGTGTAAAACAAGGAAAGAACTTTATGAGTTTCTTTCTGCTTCGGAGTCATTTTCGGGCATCACAATAAAAGTATTACATTGTATATGCATAATTTCACTGTCGATTGAATTGTCAAAGGATAATAGTGATAGCTTTTTAAGTTTGATTTGTTATTAATAACGCTGTAAAAGGACCAATTTAATTACATTGGAGGGTGTGTAATGATCAAATAAAGTCTCGTTGGCAATTAAAACGATGGAAAGTCTTAGAACTAGTGAGTATTGTGAGATAATAACAGACGATATATCGTAAACCAGTCATAACAAAGATGTCGTCTGTAATACCTTGTATAATATATAGTCGAGCAGTAGCAAGAAGTTTTATTTTAATCCCTTCAAGTGCCTGTGATCCTAACATATGGGTCAGATGTATGGGGATATGAAACATATCACTGCATAGAAGCTGTCCACTTAAAGTTTTGTAGAAGACTCTTGTCACTTAATTCAAATGTACCTAAACTGTCTATCTATGGTGAACTTGGTAGAAATCCTATACATGTTTTACATAAATATAATATGATCAAATATTGGCTTAAGATATGCTTTATGCCTTTAGATAGATATCCCAAGGCCTGTTATGACATGCTCTACAAATTACATTGCTCTGGTAGACAAACATGGGCATCACATGTCAAATCTTGTTTAGATAATTTAGGCCTTAGCTATGCTTGGATTTCACAAGATGTAACAGATGTAACTATATTTCTGAAAACTTTAAAACAGAGACTCAATGATACCTGGTATCAGTCATGGCATGAAAACTTACAAAGCTGTGAAAAACTTTGCCTCTATAAAAACTATAAGTTAAGCCTGTACTGTCAACCCTATTTAAGCACACAAATAAAACTCATAGAAACATTATTGCAAGATTTAGATGTTGCTGTCACAAACTAGCAATTGAAACAGGGCGGTGGCAAAATGTTGAAAGAGATAAAAGAATATGTCTGTATTGTAATAAAACTTTTAAAAACAGTATTGTAGAGAATGAAATTCACTTTATATTTGAATGTCGACTTTATTCTAGTCTAAGAAAAAGGTATGATATTAAACTAAAGTCTTATAATTGTATGATGTCATATATTCAAATCATAAATAACCCATCTAGTAATTTAGCTGAATATATTGATAAGGGTATAAGACTAAGGAAAAGGTATTTAGATAATTTATTCTAAATCATTTATAAGCATGTCAGCGATTTTATATTCTTTATTGTATGACTTTATGTAACTATGGTATAACCATTAATATTCTTATAACTATGCATATTGAATAATATCACATGTACTTTGGGCTGAAGGCCTGTTACTGTAATTTGAATAAAAAAAAAGAAATACTTTTATATGGTTTTAACATAAAGTAGTCGATTGTAATTCGACGTACCATTACTCACATTGATTTTTGTATGTAAGTATAATGTCTATGTTTGAACAGATAAAGAATCAAAAGTATCCTGATGTTTGTATAGATCAAGATGATAATGAAAGTAGCCTTAAAGACAGTATTATTAGAGGCGCCCGATGTGGCAAGATAGGTAAGAAAACACATATTTCTAAACAAAATGAGCTGCATTATATAGCTTAAGAGATGAGGATCGATCTTTACCCCCGCCCCCACCCAAACGAAATATCAACAAAGTAACAAACAAACCCCAACAATAACGTTTATTGCCGAGTTCATACATAAAATCCTTTACGAGCATATGAATGAACAATGATGTATCTTTTATCTGAATATACTTGAATTTATAATAAACATTTTATAAGAAAAAAAAACAACAAACTGATGTTTCATGTAGTTCCCTATGTGACAATGTGTATTTATGTTCCTCTTGAACAACATGTAGTAATTGTCCAACTTTCCTGGTTGATTATTGGTATCCTACTGATACAGTTAATCACCGTTATATCACCGTTACACCCTAAGGAAAGGTTGAGTTCGAATTTCGGGAAAATCGGACCAAAATTGCCATACAAAATGGCCGCCGTCTGTACGCGAATACTGTTAAAAAATGGTATATCATGGTTGTGGACCCTGTATAGGTCACAATTTTAATTCGATTTTGATGAAACTTGAAATGCATGGTTATAACCCAAAGATTTTGGTTCTTTGCGATATTTGCGCATATCGGATCGTAACTTCCTGATAATGACCCCTGATTATACGCAAAATCGCCTTTTTTTAGCTTGTGGTCCCTCTGGAGGTCACAATTATTATCCGATTTAAAAAAACGTTTGATTATATTACCATTACACCGTAAGGAAGGTTGAGTTCGAATTTCGGGAAAATCGGACCAAAATTGCCATACAAAATTGCCGCCGTTTGTACGCGAATACTGTTAAAAAATGGTATATCATGGTTGTGGACCCAGTAGAGGTCACAATTTTAATTCGATTTTGATGAAACTTGAAATGCATGGTTATAACCCAAAGGTCTTGGTTCCTTTCGATATTTGCGCATATCGGATCTTAACTTCCTGAATTATGGCCCCTGATTGTACGCAAAATTGCCTTTTTTTAGCTTGTGGCCCCTCTGGAGGTCACAATTATTTTCCGATTTAAAAAAACGTTTGATTATATCACCGTTACACCTTCAGAAAGGTTTGAGTTCGAATTTCGGGAAAATCAGACCAAAATTGACAGACAAAATGGCTGCCGTTTGTGCGCGAATACTGTTAAAAAATGGTATATTATGGTTGTTGACCCTGTAGAGGTCACAATTTTAATTCGATTTTGATGAAACCTGAAATGCATGTTTATAACCTAAAGATCTTTATTCTTTTCGATATTTGCGCATATCAAATTGTAACTTAATGAGTTATGGCCTTTGATTGTAGGAAAAATCACTTTCGTACGGAAGCGTAATAGGGCCACATATTATTTTTTTTTATTATATTTTCAATTTTTCAAGTTAGTAACTTGAATTTTCAAGATATTAACTTGAATTTTCAAGTTAGTAACTTGAATTTTCAAGTTACTAACTTGAATTTTCAAGTTACTAACTTGAATTTTCAAGTTACTAACTTGAATTTTCAAGATACTAACTTGAATTTTCAAGTTACTAACTTGAATTTTCAAGATACTAACTAAGTTACTAACTTGAATTTTCAAGATACTAACTTGAATTTTCAAGTTACTAACTTGAATTTTCAAGTTACTAACTTGAATTTTCAAGTTACTAACTTGAATTTTCAAGTTACTAACTTGAATTTTCTGAATTTTCAAGTTACTAACTTGAATTTTCAAGATACTAACTTGAATTTTCAAGATACTAACTTGAATTTTCAAGATACTAACTTGAATTTTCAAGTTAACTAACTTGAATTTTCAAGTTAACTAACTTGAATTTTCAAGTTAACTAACTTGAATTTTCAAGTTACTGTTATATTATTAAAAAGGCGTTTTGATCTAATGATATAGTATGTCATGCAATGCTTTAGTCAATGGACGGCACGGTTATAGACCTCAATGACAAGGTCCGGGAGTAGCCTATTCGATCACGCAGGTTTCCCCCCTGCAGCGAAATTACTCCCCGCGAATTATGGTGTCGACGTACCATAAAACACCATTTATTCATTCAATCATTCATTTTAACAGTATTGAGCCCTATAGAAAACCTTTTTGAAGTACAAAAAAAAAAATTAAATGACAAATCAAACGTCCCAGTTCCCAGTTCTAAAAATAGTCTTTAGTGACATAATACACGACATTCTCCCCCCCCACCCCCGCCACATGGATATCTGCCCTCGGATAACCCCCCTCCTTTTTAGGACTTTTACTCCCAGGACATTTCCTGCTGAAGACAGCTTAACTCCTAGGACATCTCCCCCCGGACTTTTACTCACCAGACATCTGCCCCTGGGACATTTACCTCCACCCCCTAGGACATCTACCCCCAGAGTTTTACCCCCTCCCCCCGACATTTTTCCTCTGGAACATCTGCGCCCTAGGACATGTCTGCTGAAGACATCTTAACTCCTAGGACATCTCCCCCCGGACTTTTACTCACCAGACATCTGCCCCTGGGACATTTACCCCCACCCCCTAGGACATCTACCCCAAGAGTTTTACCCCCTCCCCCCGACATTTTTCCTCTGGAACATCTGCGCCCTAGGACATGTCTGCCCCCTCCCCACCACCCACCCTTTAGAGAGAGAGAGAGAGAAATGGGGTTTAACGTCCACTGGACACACATTAGGACATTTCGGGACTAACATATGGTTTTAATTTTATTTCGATAATTCGCTTGCACGTAGGGGTCTTTAGCAGTGGGAGGAAACCGGAGGTGCCCGGAGGAAACCCACGAGGTTGAGAAGGCGCCCCTATCTCCCTCCATGCCACATACGCTCACACCAGGGATCGAAACCACAGCCGCAAGCCAGAGGTGACCGGCCAGCTAGAGGTCGAAGCGCGGCATGCTAGACCACTAGGCCATCCCAACCCCCATCCTTTAGAACTCTGGACGTGTAAAATAATGCACTGTAAAATAATTATACTTATTTTACATTGTTTCTTTGAGTACCTCGTAACACCCTTTAGAACCCTGGACGTTACGAGGTAATCCAAGAAACAATGTAAAATAAATATAATTTTTTTTACAGTGCATTATTTTACAGGTCAATAGTACAGAGTTAGATAATATACTATTCAAAAAAAGTAGGGGATATTTGATTTTGGGGGCATAATACTAAAATATGCAAATGACTACGAAAAAAGTCACTATAGAACCTAACAGAAGAAACATTTCCAGTTACATGTGACGCCCAAACGCACCAATAGCTACCGCATGGAATGCAGGTGATGCTTGAGATCATCATGGGGGTCCAACCCAAGATTTGCACGACTCTGACTTTGAATGTTACAGTCATTGTGGCATTGAATTCCAGGGTGGAAACATCAGTTTAATTGTTTTAGTGATCAGAAAACAAATTTTGATATGCGTCGGCTTACCCAAAATGAAAGGTTACGTGCCCTTGGCATGCTACAGATCGGCACAACACGGGCGGTTGTGGCGCGGACGATGAATGTTTCTCAGTCTGTCATAAGCAGGCTATGGTCCAGATACCGTGATACACAATCTGTACAGGACAGAACACGCTCAGGTCAACCAAGGGCGACAACTCAAGCCCAGGATCGATTTATCCGTACCTTGGCCTTGAGAAATCGTGTCATCACAGCAAATCAGATCAGCGCTCGTCTTCAAACAGACACTGGTGTGAGAGTGAGTGGCCAGACGATTCGGAATCAACTGCATTGGGCTCACCTTCGCGCCCGACGTCCTCGCGTGATCCCTTGTTTGAGAGATCATCACATTCAGACAAGACGTCGTTGGTGTAGGGATCGTCAACACTGGGATAATCGACGCTGGAGCAATGTGATGTTTTCACATGAGTCAAGGTTCACTGTTGATTTTTTGGACAGACGTAGGAGGGTGTGGCGTCGTCGAAACGAGCGCTTCCAAGACGTTAACGTCATCAGACATGATCGATTTGGGGTGGTTCTGTTATGGTGTGGGGAGGCATCACTGTTGCTGGAAGAACGGCTTTACATGTTGTTGCAGGGCGTGTTACAGGCCAGTACTACCGGGACAACATCTTGGCAGTCCATGTTGTGCCGTTCGCACGACGTCATGGCCGCCGTTTCATCTTCCAGGATGACAACGCAAGATGTCACAGGGCCAGGATCGTTACAGGTTACCTCCAACAACAGAACATCACCACATTACCTTGGCCAGCACTGAGTCCCGACCTCTCCCCCATCGAGCATGCAACAGGAATGGGACAATCTGGACCAAAATGACCTTAGACGTCTCATTAGGAGTATGCCACGTCGGATCAATGCTTGTTTGGCAAACAGAGGAGGATTTACCCGTTACTGACTTTGTTGTGATGCTGTGGTAACTTTGCTGTTTGACCCCGGGTATCATTTTACCCTTATAATGGCCAGTCTGTGCCTTACTTAGTCTAACGATCATTTGGAATAAATCGATGAATGTGAACTTCATTTCATTTTGTCATTTGTTTCTTCGTCAGTTTCATTAGGTGACTTTAATAACACTTAAAAATCAAATATCCCCTACTTTTTTTGAATAGTAGTAGCCGACTCTTGGGGAGAGGTTCGGGTGGCCGATAAGCTACGCCTTGGTCTGCCATCAATAATGTCGAGGGCTCGAGTCCCATTCTCTGCTGTCTTAGTGACAAGGTGCAGGAGCAGCCTATCCGATCACTTAGGTGATAACACGTAGATTACAATTATTTAGGGATCGAAACCACAGCCGCAAGCCAGAGCTGACCGGCCATCTAGAGGTCGAAGCGCGGCACTCTAGACCACTAGGCCATCCCAACCCCCACCTTTAGAACCCTGGACGTGTAAAATAATGCACTGTAAAAAAATTATACTTATTTTGCATTGTTTCTTGGAGTATCTCGTAACACCCTTTAGAACCCTGGACGTTACGAGGTACTCCAAGAAACAATGTAAAATAAATGTAAATATTTTACAGTGCATTATTTTACAGGTCAATAGTACAGAGTTAGAAAGTAGAACGCGTCCATCGCCCTATTCCTAGCGTGTCGTAGACGCCGACTCTTGCGGAGTGGGTCGGGTGGCCGACAAGCTACGCCTTGGTCTGCCATCTGTACTACTGACCTATAAAAAAATGCACTGTTAAAAAATGTATATTTATTTTACATTGTTTCTTGGAGTACCTCGTAACGTCCAGGATTTTAAAGGATGTTACGAGGTACTCCAAGAAACAATGTAAAATAAGTATCATTTTTTTACAGTGCATTATTTTACACGTGCTGGGTTCTAAAGGGTGGGGTGGGGGTGGGATGTCCTAGTTGTCTAGAGTGCCGCGCTTCGACCTCTAGCTGGCCGGTCACCTCTGGCTTGCGGCTGTGGTTTCGATCCCTAAATCATGTCAATCTACGTGTTATCGCCGATAATCTGCTTATGTTCTGGGAGTACCCCTGAGTGATCGGATAGGCTGCTCTTGCACCTTGTCACTAAGATAGCAGAGAATGGGACTCGAACCCTCGACATCATTAATGGCAAACCCGAACCTCTCCCCAAGAGTCGGCTTCTATGGACGCATTCTGCTATCTAACTCTGTACTATTGACATGTAAAATAATGCACTGTAAAAAATTTATATTTATTTTACATTGTTTCATGGAGTACCTCGTAAGGTCCAGGATTCTAAAGGGTGTTACGAGGCAATCCCAGAAACAATGTAAAATAAGTATAATTTTTTACAGTGCATTATTTTACACGTCCTGGGTTCTAAAGGGTGGTCTAGAGTGCCGCGCTTCGACCTCTAGCTGGCCGGTCACCTCTGGCTTGCGGCTGTGGTTTTGATCCCTGGTGTGAGCGTATGTGGCATGGAGGGAGATAGGGGCGTTTTCTCAACCTCGTGGGTTTCCTCTCGGCCCTCCGGTTTCCTCCCATTGCTAAAGACCCCTACGCGCAAGCGAATTATCGAAATAAAATTAAAACCATATGTTAGTCCCGAAATGACCTAGTGTGTGTCCAGTGGACGTTAAACCCCATTTCTCTCTCTCTCTCTAAAGGGTGGGTGGCGGGGAGGGGGCAGACTTGTCCTAGGGCGCAGATGTTCCAGAGGAAAATTGTCGGGGGGAGGGGGTAAAACTCTGGGGGTAGATGGCCTGGGGGGGGGGGGTAAATGTCCCAGGGGCAGATGTCTGGTGAGTAAAAGTTCGGGGGGCGATGTCCTAGGAGTTAAGATGTCTTCAGCAGGAAATGTCCTGGGAGTAAAAGTCCTAAAAAGGAGGGGGGCAGATATCCATGTGGCGGGGGTGGGGGGAGGGGGAATGTCGTGTAGTATGTCACTAAAGACTATTTTTAGAACTGGGACGTTTGATTTGTCATTTAATTTTTTTTTTGTACTTCAAAAAGGTTTTCTATAGGGCTCAATACTGTTAAAATGAATGAATGAATGAATGAATGAATGAATGAATAAATGGTGTTTTGTGGTGCGTCGACACCATAATGCGCGGGGAGTAATTTCGGTGCAGGGGAGAAACCTGCGTGATCGAATAGGCTACTCCCGGACCTTGTCATTGAGGTCTATAACCGTGCCGTCCATTGACTAAAGCATTGCATGACATACTATATCATTAGATCAAAACGCCTTTTTTATAATATAACAGTAACTTGAAAATTCAAGTTAGTTAACATGGAAATTCAAGTTAGTTAACTTGAAAATTCAAGTTAGTTAATTTGAAAATTCAAGTTAGTTAACTTGAAAATTCAAGTTAGTTAACTTGAAAATTCAAGTTCATTAACTTGAAAATTCAAGTTAGTAACTTGAAAATTCAAGTTAGTAACTTGAAAATTCAAGTTAGTAACTTGAAAATTCAAGTTAGTAACTTGAAAATTCAAGTTAGTATCTTGAAAATTCAAGTTACTAACTTGAAAAATTGAAAATAGAATAAAAAAAAAATATGTGGCCCTATTACGCTTCCGTACTTTCGGTATTGCTTGTTCTCTATCTATCTCTCGAACAATTATTATGTGGTTTAAAAAAAAACTCTGATTATATTACTGTTGCACCGTAAGGAAGGTTGAGTTCGAATTTCGTGAAAATCGTACCGAAATTGCCGGACGAAATGGTCGCCGTTTGTACGCGAACAATGTAAAAATATGGTATATCATGGTTGTGGACTCTCTACAGGTCACAATTCTTATCCGTTATATCACACGGCCTATCATTGAGTCAACTGGCGTGGTTTCAAATCCCCGTTTGTACGTGGCAAGGAGTAGGGTCGCCTGTCCAACCTCGTGGGTTTTCTCCGGGTACTCCGGTTTCCTCCCACTGCTAAAGACCCCTAAGCGCAAGCGAATTGTTGAAATAAAATTAAACCATATGTTATTCCAAAAATGACCTAGTCTGTGCCGAGTGGACATTAAACCGCATTTCTCTCTCTCTCTCTCTCTCTCTCTCTCTTTCTATGTTTGACTACTGCCATTTAAATTTATAATTCATCTATTTTAGCAATGGTATCACTGTCACAATCAAACGATTCGTCGAAAGCGGGCATGTTGGATACCTACAAATACAAATACTAGCGTCGCTTTTGATTTTTGTAAAATAGAGAAAGAAAATTTCCAGTGGGAATATAGAAATGTAAGTATAACACGAACTTATGCCGTATCGAAATTATATATAACCCATATTTATTGATGTATTTTTTATATTAAAAATGCATTATATAACAATTCGATAAAGATCTGGCTGTTCTTGCTATAATAATTAGAAAATATATAATGGATAATTTCTAGGTTTTTGTTTTAGGTGTTTGAAGTTATGACAAAATGTAGCGGTGATTGTTTATTATCTACCTCTAAAGTTGTTCTGAACCGAACGCCTGCAAATGACATCGATCGAAGATGAACCTTAAAGGGCCAATCCCGATAATATTTGGAAAATAAAACTGCTTAATTTTGTGTTAAAATCCCTTAAAATCCTCTACCCTAGGGCCGAACAGTTAACTCAACAAATGAGATACGTAACCAAACAAATTAAACCCGTCAGTCTTCATCTGGAAATGAAGACCGGTGTATCAACGTGCATTATGCGATGCCTGGATAAAGCCAGACTTTTATTTTATAAAAATAATGTGTAGGTGAAATTTACCTTTCGTTATCAAGTACAGCCTATGGGTCATTCATTGCATGACGGAACAGGAATCGATTTTCAGGAAACCCGAAATCTTAAAAGTGTTACGTGTCCGGATAAACAGTTTTGACTCAATATTTTGAGTTGAAATTTTGAGACAGGGTACATACACCATTATTGTATATATTGGCACGTCTTAAATTTCAAACGTAATCAAACTTTTATTTTTCAGACTGTTCAATTTGGACAAGTCCTTATAAGATCTGCGTTAGACTACTACCAGATACCCCCCCCCCCCATCAGATCCAATCAACAATGAATGAAATTAAATTAAATATTTTTGAAATTTGAAATTTTCATTGGTAACTTTGTCAGCTGCCCAGCTTAATTTATTTGCTTTAGCTGTTTTTACATATTTAAAATGTATTCCTTTCTCACATGTCTCAGTACTAGGGGGCATACAATCAAGAAGTTGGTAGCTGGAAATCACCAACGGTAATTTCGCAGCTAACAATATTTATTAAGCATTGTTTGTTTGTTGTTTTCTCCAGGATAACACTATATACAGTGTCTATGTCCAGAAATGTGTCGAAATGCAGTCAGACCAGAACACTATAAAATTAGCACCATGTAGTGATACAGCTAATCAGAAATGGACTTGGAAGCGAGGACCTCCTCCCGGACCTATGCCCGACTGGAAGAAAAAACATCAACTTTCCGACTGAAAATTTAATTTATAATCTCCATCTTGATCTTAAAAATAATCATTTCTTTTCATGCATGCACACCCCTTATTATTCTTCGTTAGCTACTTTTAAAAGGATAGTTTTGTGGAACAAATAAATGTAAAGGTGATTGGCATAGTTCAAGGAACGTCCGAACACAGCCAATAAAAGTTAAACAAATTAACCATAATAGTTCGTTCTATTTCGTTGCCTATACTGAATTCTTTCCTTATTCCAACAAGAATACGAACACGCGATAGGCTATTTATTATTATGTTTTCTTTTCTTTTTCATGGAAGTAACGATATCATTGAAAAGTTTCAGGGTTTTTTTTATTAACCGCAGAATTAGAAATTTGTCTGCAAAGAATATAACAGCGGATATAGTTTAATCACATTAATACTTTTGAAAAAGATAAATGTGCAATTAATTAATATGTGTCATCTGTTATCTATTTAATTTGTTTATTGTATTTCGGCGGGGGACATCAGCCTCACTGTTGGCTTGTTTGTTGTTATTTTTATTATAAATTAATTTATGGTCATTCAAATATAAAATATTTTAAAATATTTTAGCCGTTATGTCCATAACACAACAATAATTGGTAACGATTATCGAATTTTTTTATGATGTACGTGACCTATATCTGTAATGTGTGGGATATATTATGTGTTTTAACAATAACCCGTTTTATGATACGTGTTTGTTTTATGGGCTTTGGTGTGTTACACACAATGCTGGTAATATGTCGCTGAAAACAAGGTGGGGTAGACATTCAATGTGTGGTATTTGACCACTACGACCCAGTCATAATCAATAAAAAAACAAAGTCCTGCTCATTGAGCCACTGTGGCCCTTTCGTCCGTTCGAGCTTTCATCTTTGACCAAATGCAGAAAATGAACACCCTGACATCCGGCACAAGATAAGTCTAAGATTTACAAGCATCCAAAAGAGTTGAAAACTGGCCAAGAAAACTCGGACCATGTACGTCCAAGAAATCAAGTGTGTTTCGTAACCTCTGATTTGTTTGTTAATCTTTGACCAATGATCAGGTCCCATAAATCCAATTGTTCTTTTTTCAAAGACAAAAATAGGTTGCCAGGCAACGAAACATACGCCCACGCAGCAGCCAAATCGTCCGGGCAGTCAACAAGAGTTGTTGTATTTTAAGTAATCATCAGAAAATCATAATTCAAACTCATACATAACTACGGTGTAACTGTGATATAATCAAACGGGTTTTTAAATCGGATTACAATTGTGACCTCCAGAGGGACCACAAGCTAAAAAGGGCGATTTTTCGGACAATCCGGGGCCATAATTCAGGAAGTTACTATCCGATTGGCGCAAATATCGAAAGGAACCAAGATCTTTGGGTTATAAACATGCATTTCAAGTTTCATCCAAATTGGTTCAAAATTGTGACCTCTACACTGTTCACAAGCTAAAAAACGTGATTTGTCGTACAATCAGGGCCATAACCCATGAAGTTACAGTCCGATACATGCCAATATCGACAGGAACCAAGATCTTAGGGTGATAAATCTATATTTTAAGTTTTATTTAAATCGGATAAAAATTGTGACCTGTAGACTGTTCACAAACAATTGTGGACGGACGGACGGACAGGGGCGACGACAATATACGTCCACATGAAAATGTGGGCGTATAAAAACTTGGACCAAATAGGTACGAGAAATCTAAGAGGTTCGAGGTTTCTACCTCACCATTTAATGGTATTTTCTGTAACATCTTTGTTTTCTACCACATTTTAAAACAGGCGGTAGGTTTAGAACTGCGGAATTCAACACTCGAGACTTCCCTATTCTTTACTGTGCCTTGAAGTAGAAGTTGTAAGGATGGTTCCGCTCTAAATAATTATTAAAAAAAAATTAAAGTTTTATTCACAAGCTATGCAGCTTTACATACGCATGTGTTAAGTACTTGTGCACCCAAATAAAATTCAATCGGTATACGAATCACAAATTGTAAGCGTATTATGTATTCAGGGGGCGGTTTTCGTTATTTGAGATAGCTCCATATTTCACAATCTATGACTAATGTATAATATGTATGACGATCATATTTTTTTTGCAATCGATTCTCGACTGAGCTGGTGTCGCGGTTAGATTCGGTACCCAGTTTGGGATGGTATGTTTTATTTCAAATATATAAACCGACTTTATACTCGATATATTGGAAACAGCGACTAGTAGTTCAGATTTTATTTTGTTTAAACAATATTTTATTCAAACTAGTGAATATGATTGGGGAACAGGACAGAGCCTATATCACCCCTCTTCAATACAAAGAAAATTATATAAATTAAGAATTATGAGAAATAATAGTTAAACTATAACATATAGTAGTTCAGATGCGGAACCAAATCGAGATTCTGTGTACACATGAACGTTGAAGAGACAATCAAGATCCCCCAGGCTTCTGAATTTGTTGACGGAAACAATGTTCAATATTATTCAGGCTAACAATCTAATTGAAATTTCGTTTCGGTTTTTATGATTTCGATGGCCTACACTACATGTAGATCTAACAAGATATAGCGGGAGGTCACGTTCAACCAGTTCACATGTCAAGCACGCGACATTTGGCCCTATAACCTCAGTCATTCGATTAACCAATCAGAATCGTTATTGCTTTGTTTTGATTTCTATCGCTGATAATCCCTACCCACATTTCAGCGCAAAAAAGGTCAAACCCTTCATTCGACAGACAATTTGATTGGCTGACCCCTCATTTCAAGCAGAACACGAGTTAAATAACAAGTCTTTCAGATCCTAATGTAGTAAAGACAAGTAAAACGAAGTTTTGAACTATAAAAACGAAACGAAATAGGATCTGTATTTTAATCAGATTGTCAGGCTAAAGGCCAACGCGGGGATTTTGTTATAGAAACCCTAACCCGAACCCTAGCAAATCATAGGTCCACCACACAAATGGAAGCTTTGAATCCAGGGACAGTTGGGGGTAACTCCACAAATGAAAAAAAAACTTATTTCAAAATATAAAATGAAACCAAGTACTGAAACTAAAATACGTATATTGTGGAAACTTGGCCATTATGTCGTGTTGCCGTTTAGCTCCTTAGAGGCGAATTTGTTATTATGCTCATGATATTTTGTTGTTATTATGAATAACCGAACCAAAAACATACGCATCATATCAAATAAAATACGCATATTCTGGAAAGTGGACCTTTATGTCCATATAAATTTACCGAAAGGTAAAAATGGATTGCCGTTTATCTGCTTATAATTACAGTGAAGGTCTGATTAAGAAGAAACTGGGCAAATAAAGAGGAGAAAGGTCTTTGATATGGTAACATACCTGACAAATACAGGAGAAGCGTAATCGGTAGTCAAATGTAGATCAGTATTGTCTATTATTTGTTAAGTTTAATTAAACAAATGGCTCGTTTTTTGGCGGTTGACCAGTGACATACCGGAGACATACTATTTAATCAAAAATCAGCACATCGTCGCATTGTCCAGTCAAAAATTGTTACCATCTTGGAAATATCTTCATGAAGTGAAAGAGAAAAATCTGAAATATAGTCGAATGACCCGTGGCAATATTGATACAGTGTCAAATCACAGTTCTTATGTCGATAACGTTATAAATTAGGTGAAACATGACGTACCATACTATGATGACCTACTCAGAAAAATATGCATTGAACATCAAAACATTAAACATCAAAACCTTCGAAATAAAGCTTATTCCACTATTTCTACCCGAAAAGCCGACGGATGGGAATTATGTAACAAACCAAATCGCACTATATATCTTCAACAAAAAATACACTGTAAGGAACACTGTTTAATATCTTCAAGAAAAATATATGAAAAAAGTTGTGGGCGAAATTGTGCGTAGGGGAGCTTAGAAAGAGATATGCCGAAATGACGCACAACAGTTGTAGTGACTAAGCATGCGCGGGTGAAGGGCTATTACGTTATTGAGCAATCTACAATTTTTACAATATATAATCTGTTTAGATTCGAGGCGTGGATCATACTAAAGCTCATCTCTGAATCGGATATATTCCTTAGGTATAGTAATGTATTAATTATTTTCAAATAATCTTTATGAAATATGTTTGTAAGAATTTAAGAAAATATGATTAGATGGGATTGAATCAAACATTGGCTTTTCGTTATTCGGATGTTTTTTTGATATTGTAAAATCATTTCTATGATGTGCTTATTGTTTCTTTACAAAGGAAATGAAATGAAATGGGATTTAACGTCCTACTCTTTTGCACCTAACCTGGGCTAATGGAAGACGGGCATACGCCATACAATGTGTTATGAGGGCAATTTTGCCCGGGCAGCGGCGCTACGGCCTACTCTTATATCGAATTCCAACTGCCAAGGGATCTTTTACGTGCACTCTAATGTGTACACGGGACCTCGGTTTTTCGTTCCATCCGAACGACTAAGCAGCTGTCCTTGTCAGGCCCTCCTTCTGTATCACTGACAAGTGGAAATCACGCCGGAAAATCGAGATGAACTTTCTCGGCCAATGCAGGGATTTGAATATTTCTTATTTAATAAACAGTGAAAATACTGAATAAAGTATTGGGATATAACCCCATAGAATATAGTTATATAATGTAATCCTATACATGTACTTTATTACAAATAAATTTGTGCATTTATGCTCTCTGAAATTACCTTTGAAAAACAACATTATAAATAGTAAAGAAGAGAATGTGATATAGGCCTATAATATAAGTAGTTAGATGTTTTAAAAAATAGGATATTTGTCAAAAGTCTTATTATTTAAAAATAACTTATACAGGCCTATAAGTAATTTTTAAAAAAAAAAATGGCATAGGCCTATAATAAAGTAATTTATTTTTAAAGAAAAAAAGATATAGGCCTATGCAATGACAGTGTTTATTAATATAAAAGCCAAATAAAGAAAATAACGTAATATAGGCCTATATCATATCTTTGAACTATTCTAAAATTACTAGAAATCAGACACAAATATACCGGTAGGCCTATATGTGAATAACCCTTTTTTTAAAAAAAAAAAACCAACAAAAAAAAAAACCCCATAGACTCTAAAATTACAGATTTAAGTGACCACAAGACGAAAGAAAAAAAACTATCTGGACAATACATGAGTTTGTTTCCCTCTAAAATTAACGGTGAAATTTCAGTAAGGTAAAAGAAGAAAATGGTGTAAGGGCTATATATTTCGAAAGAATAAATTTGGACTGTTTTGTATTTAAATAACATTGAAATACAGAATTTTAAATTGTATAGAAGAACATGGGATACAGGCTTGTAAAATATAGTTATGTAATGTAATCCTTTATTTTTTTTAAAAAAGACGAATTTGTGCTATTTTGTTTGAAATTAACACTGAAAACAAGGGATAAGGGATCTGGGCCTATAATGTAAGTAGCGTTTTTAAGGACTAGGATATAGGCCTATAATAATAGTAGTTTTTTTAAAGAGGAAAATAGGATATAGGCCCGTGCAGTGAAATGCTTTTACAGTAATTACAGTAGACTGTGAAGAAAATATACCCCCCCCCCCCCTTTATAAGGATAAAGAAAAGCACACATAATAATAAGCTGAACAGTATTTTTATTTGAATATTGCACCATTGCAAAGACAATGGTAGTGTAAATACTGTTCATACTTTTATTATTTTATCATGGACCCTACATTATTATGTCAATAGATATTATGCACTTTTTTTTTACCAAGGACGTGATACAACTTTGGCAGTCATTAGTAGAAAATTCTGGACATTTTCAAAAATCCAAAATAAAAACTATAATTTAAAAAAAAAACAAGGGGGGGCATAATATCTTACATTTTCTTTTTCGTCAGATGATTTTATTTTTTCCAAACAATGCCTGATAAAAGTCCATGCCTTACTCTATCATTTAGTATTTATTATTTTCAATTGTATATAGGAATAATTGATAAATCCAACGTTATGTTATAATGTGATTTACGGCAAATGTATGGTGCGCTTCAAAACATTTTATGGCGTCAGCCGATATATTATCAGAATTTGCATTTTTTTTTCTTTTAAAAAATCAATGTTGTACCCTTGTGGATTTTTTTTATATAAAGCACCAACAATGTTTTAAACAAAATATAATGCAATCTGAACATCTGAGACACGCTACCTGCGGAGAAAAGCCAGCTACGTCATAAATTTCGTCACGTGAGTTACGTTTGAATATAATGTTCTATTGTTTATGTTTTCTTCGAATTTGCTTGTAGTGGAACGAGTGCTTTTTGGGTGTAGCAAGATGCCGGACGGTGGCTTCAAGCTACGTCATTTGTAGATTGCGTCATGAGCTATCCAGTTATTTATATAGATCAGTGGATTCCCCACTGTACAACACTCAAAATATATTTGAGCAATTGTTTAGATATTTTTTTTCCAATTTGCTTATATCTCACCAACTATTTGTCTGATCGATACATTGTCTTAAGTTTTACTACGAAAGTGGGCGTGACTTAGAGATTAAAGCTATTTCCGGCAAATTGCGACAATGCGAAATGCAGGAAATCACGGAAGTTGTCGTTTTTTAAAATTTTGCCGTAACATTATCAATAATTGTAATATTTGATGCATTTTGACATAGCCGGAGACAAGGCACATAAGTATGCTACTTCTGATTTTTGATTTTTGACGAATCGTGGAAGATACAAGGCGCCAAATTTTGAAAATTCAAATTTTTTACAAAAAAAAAACTTTTTTATTTATAAATATTTTTACATAGCACTTTACCCAAGGTTAAAGAGTCATCTGATTTGAGCAAAAATGTCAGCATTTTTTGTTTCCGTAATTTTCCTTGGCCGCCATTGGCTAATTCAGTTTTTCAGTCCTACATTAATTATTTACTGTTCGATATGTACAAAACCAAGTTCATATGTTCATATAAATATTTTTACATAGCACTTTACCCAAGGTTAAAGAGTCATCTGATCTGAGCAAAAATGTCAACATTTTTTGTTTCCGTAATTTTCCTTGGCCGCCATTGGCTAATTCAGTTTTTCAGTCCTACATTAACTATTTACTGTTCGATTTGTACAAAACTAAGTTCATATGTTCCGTGGTTCAAAATGTCATTTTTTTATTACCGGTAAAGTTTCCTGTCGGCACCGGAAGTGGCATAAATTTAGCAATAACTACAATATTGACAGTTCCGTACCACTTTTTGAAAGCAAATATTATTTTTTACAAATCTTATATAACCCAAAAGATGCGCCCTTTAATATGAGCAGTTGCTGAGAAATGAGCAATTTGGCATGGATCACTTTTTACGCTAGTTGCCTGTAAAAGAGTCAATTATTATTGGATTTTCATTAAAGTGACACCATTTCATGCGTAATGTGAATTTTAACAAGTTCAAACCAATATAACATTTTCAATGTCACCGGAAATGACGTAATTTGGGCAAAAACTGTATTTATAGCCTTTGAAACAAATAATTTATTCAAATGAGTCGTATTTGTTTTTTGTTTAAAATTTTGATATTTGATTCCAAAGAACTAATAGAATGAACCCATACGATCATATAGATGTTCAGTTGCGGAGAAATAGGCTATTTTCAATAGGTCACTTTTCAAGGTTTTTGGTCCATAAAAGTGCCAATTATTTTTTGATTGTGTGATATCTAATGCCATTTGCGATTTCATACAAGTAATTTAAGATTTCCATTATCACCGGTAGTAACATCATTTTTCAAAATACTGTATTTTTTTTACTTAAAAAAAGATATTTTATTCAAATGGGTCTGGTTTGTAATGTTTTTAACGTAATATTTGATTCCAATCAACAAATCGATTGAACCCATATTATCATATAGATACCAAAAAATGGTTTCTAACTTGTACAGTTGCCGATAAATAGACGATTTTCTACAAGTCACTTTTCAAGGTTTTTGGTCTATAAAAGTGGCAATTATTATTCGCTTTGCATAAAAGTTTCACCATGTGATGCCGTATGCCATTTTTGATTTCATAAAATTAATTGAACATTTCCATTATCACCGAAAGTACTGTAATTTTGTCAGGATCAGTTACATATAACACAGGATTTGTTTCCCATGTTTGCCGAGAAACTACCTAGAGATTTTCATGAGTGGTTTCCAATTATCACTGGTACGGTCGATAAACCTTTGACCATAATATATTATGTACAATTTTAAAATCTAAGTCAACCCATTTAGGAATTTTATAAATACAAAACACGTTTTTTCCATATGATAGCAAAATTACACAAGAAACCCCCTTTCTCCCAATAAATTAAACAAAAAGGTTGACATTAACCAATATGTTATTTGAAATATAAATTATCAAAAAATATTTTAATATTATAAATAGAATATTAGCATGAAAATATTATATAAAGTTCTATCATATCCTCAATTCTATTACGGATTTATGGTGATTACTATTGTCTACAATATAAATCTTAAAATGTCATGAGAAGCTTTATTTTCTATATTTAACTGGATGTAAGGTGAAATATCTCAAGCTAGCTACAATTTTTTTCTTTGGAGAACCATATACGTTTTCTAACCTTACAAAATCAACATTTCGTCTTCGAAGAGGTAATATTCGGATTCCTCTCGATTTTGTATATATAACACATAAAGTACTTATAAGAAGATATGAGTAAAGTGTCAGAGACAAGACCAAAGTTATCCAAGGACATACTATTTCCATAAAAAAGCACGTAAATAGAGATATTCTAAGAAAGCAATGTCTGTGATTTTCCAAGGACATAATATTTCGATGAAAAAGCACGTAAATAGAGAGATTCTAAGAAAGCAATGTCTGTGATTTTCGAAGAAATTTGCGGGGGTTGTTAATCGAAGTAATCTGCCGAGAACTTTATTTGTTTGCTAGTGAGAGTATCACATCGTAATATTTGATTTATTGCTGGTTTATTTTGTTTGTTTCGTTTTGGATTTGTTATGAAAGTCTACTGAAAGCCGATAAGTCATACGTTAGGCTACATCAGGTGGGTGTTTTAGGTCCGCTTAGTGAGCCTACTAGGCCTGTGCGCTATATAGCCCTAACTTGCTTTAAATATCAGCGGAGTTTTGCTTTTGAAATGAATATATCACATTATGGAATAAAAGTGTCAAGATATAAGAAAAATATAGTTTCCATGCCGAATTCGAAAAATTAATGCGACTAGCTCTATGCATTTTTAAAATAGCTTTCACTGACTATAAAAAGCTAATTAGTATTGCCATTGAAATGGCTGTATCTCATAAACGGCTAATTTAGAGCGATATGCCATAGAAGAAAAGTGTCATAGAATTGTCTGAAATATCGGAAAAACATGTTTTTATTGTAAGTTTCCATCTGCGCCCTATAGTAAGACTTACCCTATATGACCCAAACTACATTTATACTATATCAATCATCAAACCAACTTTGTTTTAAAAAAAGTATAGGAAAACATTGACTAAAATCATAATGTATTTTTAAAAATATATAATCCTAAACTCATAATACATGTAGTCGACTACTTGAAATATACTTTTGTACTTTTAAACTTTCGGTTAATGTCTATAATGTACAGTAAAAGTAAACTATTTGAAAATATCCACCGATTATTTAGAAATTTGATAAAAATAATTTTTGTACTTTTAAACTTTCGGTTAATGTCTATAATGTACAGTAAAAGTAAAATATTTGAAAATATCCACCGATTATTTAGAAATTTGATAAAAATAATTTTAAAAAAAAATCAACAATTTAATACTAACTCTGTATTTACATTGGGTATCTACTGTATTCTACTGTGTATTGTCAGCTATATTTACAGTAGATGTAAACTGTAATTACTGAAGATTATCAAAATCTTATGATCAGGGTTGCCAGATGCTTATAACGTAGGGGGGGCCAAATCATTACCCAAAATGGGCCAAATAAGAGGTTCTTGGGGCCAAACACACCTAACCCCCCTTAGACATCTACAAACGCATCTGTTTTGTTAAGAAATATATTCTTCTCCTGGATTTTTTTTTAAAAGAAGTAAACAGAGTGAGAAATAAAAAGGGGGGTTATGTGTCTATTTTGAAGTGTTATGTTTATAGTAGCAAGTTGCGACAGGCAAAAGCAGACTAAGACTAAGCCCTCAGCAACTCAGCAGGGCCAATTGAAACTAACATCGTCGTTAGATATTCTAGGAAATTGGAACTGACTGACATCATCAGAAATTCCAGGAAATTGAAACTGAAACTATGTCTGTAATACAAAATTGAAACTGGCAACTGGGAGCCAGAGTGATGGGTGAGAAAGGGCCAAATATAATTTGAGTGGGGCCAAATTTGGGGCCAGGGGCCAAACACAATTTAATGGGGCCAAAAGACTGGTCATGGGGCCAAATGGCAACCCTGCTTATGATTAACTCTATATATTACGTAAATTCACACCGGGTGCGTCCAAAATGACCCAGTCAATATATTGATCATTAATAGTATTGTCATAGCCCGGGATAAAAAATTCTGTATGTGTGTGTTCAGAGGGTGGGTCTCGTGATTACGATTACTCAACATTTCGCAATTTATGTATAATATTAAGACACCCATGCTTCTTGAAAATTGATTTCTCAAATAACTTGGCGTCGCAGTTAGATTCGGCACCCTGTTTGGGATGGTATATTTTTAAAACAAAATATATAAACCGAATTTATACGCGTTATATTTGCAAGTAAACAGCGGCATGAGAACCAAATGGAGATTCTGTGTATACATGAACGCGAACATCACGGTCCTCTTGGCTGTAGGATTTGTTGGCGGAAACACCATTGTTCACTATTGTTCGGGCTAAAGGCTAGCGTGTGGGTTTTATTATAGGAACAGCTTACTAGTGAAACATAGGCGAACCACGCACATGGAAGATTTGAATCAGGCGACTCATGCACCCTTTCCTTACGACATATCTTAATTGGAACAGCCCTTGATCGTTCACTTTGTTTTTTTATGTCCTATTCTAATATTTCAAGTAAATGAAAGCTTCACGTTGTGGCTGAATATACTGCACCTTAAACAGTATGATTAACAGTTTTATATTCAGCTGGATACATATGATTACAATGCATAATAGATTTAGCCGTTCTTTCAACTCACAATGGCATAAAACTAACCAAAATTGGCTAGACCTATGAACATGTAGCCGATAATTCACAGCTCTACTAACGAATTCAGTCCGGTCTCTTAAGAACCCAGGCGGTAATCGCCACGGAACCCGCATTGAACCTTCACATTGAAGTCTGGATCTGTGCAATCTCTAATATGATTGGACTAAACTGAATATAAATGTCATAAATTATACTGATTGAGTTCTATGTCAAATGTTGCGATATGAATTTTCCAACACAAGTGATATATATATTCTGGTTTCATCCAGCTATGTTTTGGTTTTATAAATATATTAATGTATCAATCCATGTATGTGAACCCAATTAATTAGTAAACGATATAATATAATGCTAATATAAATTTAAAGAGCAAAAATTCTACAATACATAGTCTTACAGTGGTCGTGTGTTACGCTTCCTGACAAGCTATCGTTGTAGAGAGAGTATTAACATTATGCCGGATATCACAAATAAATTTTATAATCCAACAAATACGTCAGATAACTTGAGTTACTAATGCCAGTCCTAAATTTTGCTTGATATTTTCGAATTCGTAAAAATATTGGGTCATAAAGTGCTTAACTGTCTACGTAAGTAACGAAGGGGGTTTGCCGAAGTATATAGCAGAATGGTGGCGGGGGCAGTAGGACGACAGGTGTATTATACGAAATTTGGAGTTGACAATCCAGGTTAGAGAGAAAGGAATATGCAGAGAAAGGGTGAAAATGACTAATAAAAGTTAGGACTGGATATATCATAGCACAGTATTTGATCGGTTATAGATTTCTTGCAAATTTCGTGGTATATCAGATTAAATAATTGATATATGCTTTTAATAATAAAATATTTCTCTCTTTTTTCAGTAACATAATAACAGAAAGGAAACATAAGAATGGCAGAAATTGCAGGCTTCAGTTTATTTACTCTTTTAGCTATTTTACTGGCTGGATTGGGATGTCTTCTACATGTGATTGGTCTGTCAGTTGTGTATTGGGTTGTACCAGACCCCTCAATTTCCGGAGTTGGGATTGGTCTGTGGCAAGCATGCGCTCCCCTTATATGTGCTTCATATCCAGTTGATGCAGTTAAAGGTAATTAAAATCATGAATGAATGAACACATTAATTTAAAGTTCCAATTTCATATTTTTCAGTTATATTTTTAAAATGTATTAAAATAAAGCCCTAAAATAGATTGTATCCATAAACAGTCCCACCTTGTTAAAGAATAATCCTATTAATCCTATAATTCACTATTGCCAGTTGAGAAATTGGCAAAAATATCATTTTCATCTTCAAATTCAAACGTTTGAAGATCGCCATTGCATGGAGGGGGATGGGAAAACAAGGAAGGTAATTGTGTTATTATTTCCTGTGACAGCCTGTGTCAGTAATTTTAATACCTGTGAAATATTGCCCATGATCGTATAATAGTGAGTTGACAACCTTTAGAGCAGAAGACATAGAAATAATTATGTTTTGACTTTCTTAGAAAATATGAAATTCCCGCCTTAATAGTTTAAAGTAGCTAAGGCTCTAACTCAAAATCATCCAAAATCTTCAACAGTGAAAACACGAATTATTTGTCAATTTAACTCAACATTGATGCTGTGATCTTACCGGGATTTTACCATTGGTACACGAATCGTGTACCATAATGCGTTTCAGCCCCAGATTTAACAAGAGACTCGAGGGACGAGGCTAAACACCAAATCAAACGGCGTATGTAGACTGGAATTACCAGACGCTAGCAATTTGCGTTCAATTTAGACTGCTGGCTTATTTCGTCGAACATAACTGATTTTAAATTAGAGTAAAAACGGAAACCATTGAATGTAAATTAGTTTATATATATTCATATTACAGTATTATATGCGTTGCGACCCACTTGTGTCAATTTCTAGGTCCCAAATGTTAGCGATTTAGCTCCTTTAAGTAAACATAATTGTCATTATGCCCCACTGCATAGTGCAAGAAGACATATTGACTATTTGTTTATGTAAATTGGGCTGAGCGTGATGTGATATCTCGGTCTGGCAAAATGTAAATTTAAAATTCATGTTTTAAAACTTGCACCATGTAAACAGTATTTGAGCGCGGTGATGGGACTGCAATTTGGATTGAAATAGTCAAACATCCATATTGCTAGGGTTGGGTAAATATGAACTTTTTTCCATGACTTGTGGTTTCTATGGCCATTTTGGGCACTGAATACGAATCCGTCGAAATTTTTGACCTAGGATGACCTTTGACCCTGGATAATTCAATTTTTTCAAAATGGCAGCCAAATTTCACGTTTTGGGTCAAATATATCATAGAGGTAGGAAAGAATGAAAAACAACATTTCAGAACAGAATCCGTCGGAATTTTTGACCTAGGATGACATTTGACCCTGGATAATTCAATTTTTTTCAAAATGGTGGCCAAATTTCATGTTTTTGGTCGAATATACTGTCTAATACCTCCATATATAGGTTTAAGAGGCAGGAAATCATGAAAAACAACATTTCAGAACAGTTGAGAAGTATCTAAGCTTTCAAATTGTTAAAAATCATGAGAAGAGCGTCATTTTGTAGCAAAATTTGACAGTTATATTTAATATCAATACTTTCCAGATTCATTAACTCTCCATGTAGGTTATAGAGGTAGGAAAGCACGAAAAACAACATTTCAGAACAGTTGTGAAGCTTCTAATCTTTCAAACTGTATCAAAACTACGAAAAATCATGAGAAAAAATGTCATTTTGCAGTAAAGTTGACATTTTTTTAAAACAATTCTTTCCAGATTCATATGCTTGACATAGTAAACAAAATTTCACCCAATAGTTCAGTTTACACCACCAAATACTCCTCTCAGAAGTTAATCATTGTAAATAGCAATGTCACTTTCTGGCCATAAAAATTCTTAATTCCGTAATTCTACCAGGTTGAATTTCTTCATTTTGAAAAGACGTGTTTCGTGGTCTTTCACACATGGCTGTTGTCTAATACCAGATACAGTTGAAAGCTTCAGCCCTCTGGTAGTCAAATTCCTGTCAACTAGTTAAAGACTGCCAGCTGTTTGTGGTCCACCGTGCTCTTTGCACTAATCGATCGTTTGAAGTAATCGTGTCTTGAATTGCGTCTTTTTTTTATTTTGCTACATCAATTTCAGAGTAGCCCTAATGTCTATCTCCAGTTTTCCTGCTGTCACTGGAGCATCCGACTTATGGCCCACTTCCACCTCTCTTGCCGCTCCTCTTCACTCAAGGACTAGAAAGCCGAATCTACTAAAAGACCATTCGCAGAGAAGCAAGAGAGGTGGCATTGGGCCTGACCCGTAAGCCGGAAGCTACATGGACAGCAAGAAAACTAAAGGACAATGTGGCTACTCTTAAATTGTGTAAAAAGTTAGTCTTGGCAAAAAAGAATAAATTCAGGAAATCAACTACCTGGGGCTAACAACTGCATTTGATATTAGACAACAGCGACGCTTTATGGCCAGAAAGTGACGTTGCTATTGACATTGATTTACTTCTTAGAGGAGTATTTGGTGATATAAACTGAACTGTTGGGTGAAAATTTGTTTACTATGTCAACCGTTTCAATCTGGAAAGTAGCCTACTGAATTAAAAATAGTTGTCAAATTTTGCTACAAAATGACGCTCTTCTCATGATTTTTCGTAGCTTTTGACAATTTGAAAGCTTAGATACTTCTCAACTGTTCTGAAATGTTGTTTTTCATGATTCCCTGCCTCTTAAGCCTATATATGGAGGTATTAGACAGTATATTCGAGCCAAAACATGAAATTTGGCCGCCATTTTGAATAAAATTGAATTTTCCAGCGTCAAAAGTTATCCTAGGTTAAAAATTCCGACGGATTCTGTTTTGAAATGTTGTTTTTCATTCTTTCCTACCTCTAAAACCTATATATAGAGGTGTTTGACGGTATGTTTATGATATATTTGACCCAAAACGTGAAATTTGGCCGCCATTTTGAAAAAATTGAATTATCCAGGGTCAAAGGTCATCCTAGGTCAAAAATTTCGACGGATTCGTGTTCAGTGTCCAAAATGGCCATAGAAACCACAAGTCATTATTGGATAACTGCAATTAAGCTATTATTTACCCAACCCTAATATTGCACGTGTTCATTGTTAATGATATGGCTAAAATACATTTCTTTATGTATTCCATATAAAATAAGGTACTATTGGGCGGCCCCATATCACTACATCTAGTATATCATCCAGGAAAATATCCTACGAATATTAGTCTGGATGGGTTGTCAACATTTGAAAAAAAGCTATGTCATTGGCTCAATTATCCGGTTTTTACATTATCGTAAACAAAGTCTAAGGGAGGTAACTAGTCCTAAAACAAGAAGTTAACGCCCATGAAATTAATTTCAGAAAATCAATTTGATAGCATTGCCCGTTCAATATCCAACACTGCTTGTTTTTTATTGTAAAATTTCTCTCTTCATCGGCCATGTCTATGGGGTTTTTCTTTTAAAAAAATTAATCCCAATTCGTCGCCACAATTTATGTTTGTTTATATTAATCCAAGAATTGTAGGATTTACCGCGGGAAAGGGGGCATATTGTACTTGACTTGGCCAAAGATACCGGATAATCAACCACGTAAAAACAAACTCACATTTACGCATGGGCAATGGAACTTACGACAAAGGTCCCAGACCCTCCGTTCCTTGAAGACTAGGGGGTTCTGGTTGATCGAGACTAAAACAACACCAGGCTGAATTAATGAAATTCTCTGTTTTGGCGATATAAAGCATATGTCACTATATTTATTCAGATTATGGTCATGCTACACGGGCGTTTGTCATCATCGGTTTACTGGTTGGAGTTGGTGGTTTGGCTTTATCTGTTTTAAGTTTGATTAATAAGACTAAAACGTTTAAACTCCTAGCAGCCATCGCTTGTTTTGTCGCAGGTAAGTAACAAACAAAATCAAATAAAATGCTAGGTTGTCGAATTCGGGGCTTTGGTTGGTTCGATCTTAAGTAAAACTACTGGTTATTTTCGTTCAGTTTTAATCGTTTTGTTATTTCCTATAACGTGGTTATGGTGGCCTGTCGAATTCATTCAAGAATTTCACAACATATCTTTAAAAAAACATGAAATGAAAACGGAAATGAAAAAAAGAAAGTTAAAACAAAAGGAAAATCGACATTTAAAACACGAATTATTTGTCAATTTAAATCAACATTGATGTTGTGATCTTACGGGAAAAGATGGCCTTCTGATATCCAATATTTAAGACAAAATAAATGTTATACCGTTGGTACACGAATTGTGTACCATAGCGCGTTCCAGTCCCATTTGTAAAAATGAGGCTAGACATATTCCACAAATCATGTCAAACCGTGACGTCATATTCTTATCTTGTTCGTTCGTACGTTTGTTCCTGGGGTTCTACGTCCACTTCCAATTATCTGGATAGTAACTGCGTTGACTGGAATAACCAGATGCTAGAGATTTCCATGCCATCGAGATTTCTGGCGTATTTCATCGAACATTACTGATTTGAAACAAGAGTAAAAAGAAAAAGATGGAATGTAAATCAGTTTATATACATTAGTATTACATTATTATGCACTGCGACCCATTTGTGTCAATTAGATCCTTTCATTTTTGTTTACGGTCTAGCTTTTGCACTTGTTTCAATATTGCTTTTGATTTTGACCCCCTTTAATTTAACCCCGTACATCTTGTCAAACTGTTCACGTTACCACCCGCATATTTCGGCACTAATCTGGATTGGTTACTGATCCAGCTGAGGAGCCTACCAGATTCCTCGAGCTTTGCTATTACCAAGTCTCGCGCTCCCAGCTACAGTGTCTATCTATGATAATCGAGTTCCCAAGTTCAGGATTTGTTCAATGTCAAACAATCACATATAGCATGACGTTTCAACAAGCGTTCTATCATCGTTATCAAGCACAAAAGAGTATTTCTTTTTCTTTTCCAGCTGGGTGTATCCTGTTGGCTATTATTATATTTGGAACCAAAACTACGCTTCTACCAAACACCCAGTGGGGTTGGGGCTTTATACTGTGTATTATAAGTTCGCTTCTATTCCTTCCAGCAGGGATTTGCAATATCTTGGACTTTATCATAAAAAAGAATTAATTATAAATATATGTAAGCATAATCCACGTGCAAGAAAACAGATAATAAGATTTTGTTATAAAGATTTTCAAGCACGTTAATGTTATCTAAATATATTCTTTCATTTTCTTTCACGGGAAAATAAGAACATCAATATTTATTCGAATAGACAATCTTTCATAAAATAGTCACCTCTGTAGAAAATGGGTATGTATTCTTTTTTGAACGTTTGTATTAATTTAGGAAAATGTAATTAGAAGGGATTAAATCAAATACTGATAATCTGCTTTACCGAAATTGGTTTGTCTTAACTATTTCCAAATAATTTTTACGTTTTGCTAAAATGTTATTATTTTTCACTTTTGTATGCATTAAAGGATACCCTTTTTTAAAAGGTCATATCTTAGTCAGTTTTATAGGGCCGGCGGAAGTAATTCTTAATTGAGTGTGTTTGCGTGGGTGGGTGGGGGGTCGCTACCACCACTGGGAGTTTAGGCGATGGTGCAGACGCCGCGTAGACACCGGCGGTTTCTAAATGATTTCTAGCTAGTAAAATTACTCAGCAATGGATTGAACTTTGAAGTGGATTGCTTTTCTGTCAGGACAAATATATATGAATAATAATACCAAGGTTGTGGACACTCTAGAGGACACAATTTTTATCTGATTATTTTCATAACCCAAAAATCTAGATTCCTTTCGATAGTGGTGCATATCGGGCGGCATCTTCTTGGATTATGGCCCCTGGTTGTACGACAAATCACATTTTTAGCTTTTGGACCCTCCAGAGGTCACATGTTTTATTGATTGTAAAATCCGATCAAATCTATCACAGTTACATGAAAATCGGATCGAAATGGTCGCTACCCTTTATGCTAATAGTGTAAATGTAATACAAATGTGGTGGACCCTCCAGAGGAAACAGTTTTATCACATTTCGATGAAAATTAAAACAAGTGTTAAAGGGACATTATGGGAGACTGGATATATATATATATATATTTATAGAGAGAGAGAGAGAGAAATGGGGTTTAACGTTCACTCGACACAAACTAGGTCATTTTTGGACTAACATATGGTTTCAATTTTAATTCAATAATTCGCTTGCGCGTAGGGGTCTTTAGCAGTGAGAGGTGACCGGGGGAAACCCACGAGGTTGAGAAGGCGCCCCTATCTCCATGCCACATACGCTCACACCAGGGATCGAAACCACAGCCGCAAGCCAGAGGTAACCGGCCAGCTAGAGGTCGAAGCGCGGCACTCTAGGCCATCCTAACCCCAAATTGGATATAGAGTTGACAGTTCTCAAAACAATAGATAACACAAATAGAATATGCCGAAAAGTTGAGTCAAATTGCTCCACCCTGAACCGAGATAGTAGATTTTGATACAAACAAAGTCTCGATGGTCCATTTTTACGTTTAATTATTTTCAAAAAATGTATTCCAATCCGCTAAATATCGATTAGCGATGACATCAAGAGTTGATTATCACCTGGATAAGATAATTAATGTCTAACTAATAATTTATATAACATTTCAGTATCACTAGTTCATGGATGAGTTTTAAGTTTTGTGCGCATCCGTTCTGCCTTTCACGCAAAATGCGAAACATGAATGAAGTTTATGAGGCAACAACTTATGTCCGATATCATTGAAAAGCTTCAGGTTTTTTTTTATTAACCGCTGAAATAGAAATTTTTCTGCAAAGAATATAACAGGGTTAAGATAGGCCACCGAAGGACGACAGCGCTGTGGCGCTTTCTTGTTTCCTATCCCATCCCAGATTAAAGTCCATCAGTGACGTCAAACGATTGACAACAACTGTTCAGTCAGGTACATTTGAAATCATGAAGATCCAGACAATCCGTGCTTGATGATGCAGATTTGATTCAAATACTGACATAATTGAATGTCTTTTACCTTCTGTAAATAAACGCCATCTTGTATTTTAGGAATGAATCTACGTGTATGTCATAGGAAGCATGGTAAGACTTTTTCAAATAATAAGCAGCATCAGAGAAATATACCAAAATTATACATAAAATAGACGATAAAATTCTATTTGATCGAGATTAAAGTCTGTTTGACATATCTATAAACTAGTGGTCTATAACTAGTGCGTAGTGCGTCAAGCTGAAAGTATTACATAAATAGCCATTGCACTCGTTCCATTGCATGATCAAAACGCGTCAGAATGAAGGAAAAATATAGGGTATGTAGACGATAAAATTCTATTTGATCGAGATTAAAGTCTGTTTGACATATCTATAAACTAGTGGTCTATAACTAGTGCGTAGTGCGTCAAGCTGAAAGTATTACATAAATAGCCATTGCACTCGTTCCATTGCATGATCAAAACGCGTCAGAATGAAGGAAAAATATAGGGTATGTAGCGATTTCTATTTAAACGATATTTCAAGGAGCGAAGACTGTTTACTAACTATAATATCAATGTGACTGTTTGATTTACAATTGGTTTAAATGATCAGTCCGAGGTGTTTATGTTCAGTTCCTTCCTTTATTCCTACTGAGTGCATTAAAGCCCCAATAACACTCTTGTAATTGAATAATATGTCCCAATCTTTATTCTGGTCAACAAATTGTATTATTTTCTTTGATTGACATTTAGTAATTGAACATATTAACACAAGGTACAGTTTTATGGATACACAATTACTGAGTTTGATACTAAGCGACGTTTCGACGACGATGCTCTCGTCTTTATCAAGCAATGATACAAATTTGTGACGAGAGCATCCTCGTCGAAACGTCGCTTAGTATCAAACTCAGTAATTGTGTATGCATAAAACTTAAAACTGTATCTTTTGTGACAACTTTGTTTTCTACCACATTTTAAAACAGGCGGTAGGTTTAGAAATGCGGGATTCAACACTCGACTATGGTGGCTGTTAGCGGCCATTCTACGTCGTCGACTTGTCGGGTTGTGAAGGCGACAAGTCGCGGCACGACAAAGCGAAATAATTGCATTTCGTCGACTTGTCGCTTTGTCGGGTTGTGAAGGCGACAAAGCGACAAGTCGACAAAATCAACCCGACAACGCGACAAACTAACCCGACAATCGTCGCCCTCATTTTGTCGACTTGTCGTGTCAATTTTGTCGACTTGTCGCTTTGTCGCCTTCGACTTATTCACAACCCGACAAGTCGACAAGCCGCCGAAATGCAATTATTTCGCTTTGTCGACTTGTCGCCTCCACAACCCGACAAAGCGACAAGTCGACGAAATGCAATTATTTCGCTTTGTCGACTTGTCGCCTCGGAAGTCAATCACTGCGCATTGGCGAGCATTCTTCGGTTAAGTATGGAAGCCCAATCTCGACGAGGCGAGGGTGCATTTATTCAGCATTTGGTTTAGTTTTGCTACACCTGACCATTACACAGATAGGATTGAAAAATTCATTTGGTTAAATTTGCATTTAACGACCCATAAAATTAGGAATCTATATTTCAGAGGAGAGTCAGTTTTATATGTTGATATGTATTTTAATGTATGCTTTCAATATATCTATCGACTTGTCGCTTTGTCGGGTTGTGAAGGCGACAAAGCGACAAGTCGACAAAGCGAAATAATTGCATTTCGGCGGCTTGTCGACTTGTCGCTTTGTCGGGTTGTGAATAAGTCGAAGGCGACAAAGCGACAAGTCGACAAAATTGACACGACAAGTCGACAAAATGAGGGCGACGATTGTCGGGTTAGTTTGTCGCGTTGTCGGGTTGATTTTGTCGACTTGTCGCTTTGTCGCCTTCACAACCCGACAAAGCGACAAGTCGACAAAATGCAATTATTTCGCTTTGTCGTGTCGCGACTTGTCGCCTTCACAACCCGACAAGTCGACGATGTAGAATGGCCGCTAACAGCCACCATACTCGAGACGTCCCTATTCTATACTGTGCCTTGAAGTAGAAGTTGTAAGGATGGTTCCGCTCTAAATAATTATTAAAAAAAAAATAAAGTTTTATTCACAAGCTATGCAGCTTTACATACGCATGTGTTAAGTACTTGTGCATCCAAAAAAAATTCAATTGGTACACTCATCACAAATTGTAAGCGTATTGTGTATTCAGAGGGCGGTTTTCGTTATTTGAGATAACTCCATATTGCACGATCTATGACTAATGTATAATATGTAGGACAATCATATTTTTTTGCAATCGATTCTCAACTGAGCTGGTGTCGCGGTTAGATTCGGTACCCAGTTTGGGACGGTATATTTTATTTCAAATATATAAACCGACTTTATACTCGATATATTGGAAACAGCGACTAGTAGTTCAGATGCGGAACCAAATCGAGATTCTGAGTATACATGAACGTTGACGAGACAATCAAGATCCCCCAGGCTTCTGAATTTGTTGACGGAAACAATGTTCAATATTATTCAGGCTAACAATCTAATTGAAATTTCGTTTCGTTTTTTTTATGATTTCGATGGCCTACACTACATGTACGTTGACGAGACAAAAAAGATCCCCCAGGCTTCTGAATTTGTTGACGGAAACAATGTTCAATATTATTCAGGCTAACAATCTAATTGAAATTTCGTTTCGGTTTTTTTTATGATTTCGATGGCCTACACTTCATGTAGATCTAACAAGTTATAGCGGGAGGTCACGTTCAGCCAGTTCAGATGTCAAGCACGCGACATTTGGCCCTATAACCTCAGTCATTCGATTAACCAATCAGAATCGTTATTGCTTTGTTTTGATTTCTATCGCTGATAAGCCCTACCCACAATTCAGCGCAAAAAAGGTCAAACCCTTGATTGGACAGACAATTTGATTGGCTGACCCCTCATTTCAAGCAGAACACGAGTTAAATAACAAGTCTTTCAGATCCTAAGGTAGTAAAGACAAGTAAAACGAAGTTTTGAACTATAAAAACGAAACGAAATAGGATCTGTATTTTTTAGGGGGGTTGGGATGGCCTAGTGGTCTAGAGTGCCGCGCTTCGACCTCTGGCTGGCCGGTCACCTCTGGCTTGCGGCTGTGGTTTCGAGCCCTGGTGTGAGCGTATGTGGCATGGAGATAGGGGCTCCTTCTCAACCTCGTGGGTTTCCTCCGGGCACTCCGGTTTCCTCCCACAGCAAAGACCCCTGCGCGTGCGCTAAGATAATGAAAATGAAAAATAAGACTTGTCTACGATATCACCTTCGGTGAAAGCGGACGTTAAAAACAACAAGAACAGGATCTGTATTTTAATCAGATTGTCAGGCTAAATGCCAACGTGGGGATTTCGTTATAGAGACCCTAACCCGAACCCAAGCAAATCATAGGTCCACACGCAAATGGAAGCTTTGAATCCAGGGACAGTTGGGGGCAACTCCACAAATGAAAAAAAAACATATTTCAAAATATAAAATGAAACCAAGTACTGAAACTAAAATACGTATGTTGTGGAAACTTGGCCTTTATGTCGTGTTGCAAATAAAGAGGAGAAAGGTCTTTGATATGGTAACATACCTGACAAATACAGGAGAAGCGTAATGGGTAGTCAAATGTAGATCAGTATTGTCTATTATTTGTTAAGTTTAATTTAAAAAATGGCTCGTTTTTTTGGCGGTTGACCAGTGACATACCGGAGACATACTATTTAATAAACAATCAGCACATCGTCGCTTTATCCAGTCAAAAATTGTTACCATCTTGGAAATATCTTCATGAAGTGAAAGAGAAAAATCTGAAATATAGTCCAATGACCCGTGGCAATATTGATACAGCGTCAAATCACAGTTCTTATGTCGATAACGTTATAAATTAGGTGAAAAATGACGTACCATACTATGATGACCTACTCAGAAAAATATGCATTAAACATCAAAACATTAAAACCTTCGAAATAAAGCTTAGTCCACTATATTTCTATCCGAAAAGCCGACGGATGGGCATTATGTAACAAACCAAATCCCACTATATATCTTCAACAAAAAATACACATCAAGGAGTTATAAGAAGATATGAATAACGTGTCAGAGACAAGACCCAAGTTGTCCAAGTACATAATATTTCGATAAAAAAGCACGTAAACAGAGAGATACTAAGAAAGCAATGTCAGTGATTTTCCAAGAAATTTGCAGGTGTTGTTAATCGAAGTAATCTGCCGAGAACTTTATTTGTTTGCTAGTGAAAGTATCATATCGTAATATTTGATTTATTGCTGGTTTAAAAAAGTATAGGAAAACAATGACTAAAATCATAATGACTTTTTAAAAATATATAATCCTAAACTCATAATACATGTAGTCGACTACTTGAAATATATTTTTGTACTTTTAAACTTTCGGTTAATGTATATAATGTACAGTAAAAGTAAACTATTTGAAAATATCCACCGATTATTTAGAAATATGATAAAAATAATTTAAAAAAAAAAAATCAACAATTTAATAATAACACTGTATTTACATTGGGTATCTACTGTATTCTACTGTCTCTATCTTCATGTTGTTTAACGTCTGCTTCCACATAAGTGATATTGCAGACAATATTCTACTGTGTATTGCCAGCTATATTTACAGTAGATGGAAACTGTAACTACTGAAGATTATCAAAATCTTATGATTAACTCTATATATTACGTAAATTCACACCGGTTGCGTCCAAAATGATCCAGTCAATATATTGATCATTAATGCGTGTGTTCAGAGGGCGGGTCTCGTGATTACGATTACCCAACATTTCGCAATTTATGTATAATATGAGGACACCTATGCGTCTTGGAAATTGATTTCTCAAATAACTTGGCGTCGCAGTTAGATTCGGCACCCTGTTTGGGATGGTATATTTTTTAAAAAAATATATAAACCGAATTTATACGCGATATATTTGCAGGTAAACAGCGGCATGAGAACCAAATCGAGATTCTGTGTATACATGAACGCGACATCACGGTCCTCTTGGCTGTAGGATTTGTGGGCGGAAACACCATTGTTCACTATTGTTCAGACTAAAGGCTAGCGTGGGAGTTTTGTTATTGAAACAGCTTACTAGTGAAACATAGGCGAACCACGTACATGGAAGATTTGAATCCGGCGACTCATGCACCCTTTCCTTACGACATATCTTAATTAGAACAGGCCTTGATCGTCCACTTTGTTTTTTTACTTCCTATTCTGACATTCCAAGTCAATGATAGCTTCACGTTTGGCTGAATATACTGCACCTTATATAAACAGTATGATTAACAGTTTTATATTCAGCTGGATACATATGATTACAATGCATAATAGATTTAGTCGTTCTTTCAACTCACAATGGCATAAAACTAACCAAAATTGGCTAGATCTATGAACATTTAGCCCATAATTCACAGCTCTACTAACGAATTCAGTCCGGTCTCTTAAGAACCCAGGCGGTAATCGCCACGGATCCCGCATGATATATGATCTTAAAAGCCCGGTAGAGTCTGTATTATTGGACCCATTTAAATTTATGCTAATATAAATTTAAAGAGCAAAAATTCTACAATACATAGTCTTACAGTGGTCGTGTGTTACGCTTCCTGACAAGCTATCGTTGTAGAGGGAGTATTGACATTATGCCGGATATCACAAATAAATGTTATAATCCAACAAATACGTCAGATAACTGGAGTTACTAATGCCATGGAACTCTGTGAGTGTTAAATTTTGCTTGATATTTTCGAATTCGTAAAAAAAATTGGGCCATAAAGTGCTTAACTGTTTTCGTAAGTAACGAATGGGGTTCGCCGAAGTATATAGCAGAATGGTGGCGGGGGCAGTAGGACGATTGGTGTATTTATATGAAATTTGGAGTTGACAATGCAGGTTAGAGTGAAAGGAAAATGCAGAGAAAGGTTGAAAATGACTAATAAAAGTTAGGACTGGATATACCATTGCACAATATTTGATCGGTTATAGATTTCTTGCAGATTTCGTGGTATATCAGATTAAATAATTGATATATGCTTTTAATAATAAAATAATTCTCTCTTTTTTCAGTAACATAATAACAGAAAGGAAACATAAGAATGGCAGAAATTGCTGGCTTCAGTTTATTTACTCTTTTAGCTATTTTACTGGCTGGATTGGGATGTCTTCTACATGTGATTGGTCTGTCAGTTGTGTATTGGATTGTACCAGACCCCACAATTTCCGGAGTTGATATTGGTCTGTGGCAAACATGCTCTTTCTTTACATGTGTTTCATATCCAGTTGATGCAGTTTTAGGTAATTAAAATCATGAATGAATGAACACATTAATTTAAAGTTTCAATTTCATATTTTTCAGTTATATTTTTAAAATGTATTAAAATAAAGCCCTAAAATAGATTGTATCTATAAACAGTCCTACCTTGTTAAAGAATAATCCTATTAATCCTATAATTCACTATTGCTAGTTGAGAAAATGGCAAAAATATCATTTTCATCTTCAAATTCAAACGTTTGAAGATCGCCATTGCATGGAGTGGGATGGGAAAACAAGGAAGGTAATTGTGTTATTATTTCCTGTGACAGCCTGTGTCAGTGATTTTAATACCGGTGAAATATGGCCCATGATCGTATAATAATGAGTTGAGCAAAAGACATAGAAATAATTATGTTTTGATTTTCTTAGAAAATATGAAATTCCCGCTTTAATAGTTTAAAGTAGCTAAGGCTCTAACTCAAAATCATCCAAAATCTTCAACAGTGAAAACACGAATTATTTGTCAATTTAAATCAACATTGATGCTGTGATCTTACCGGGAACAGATGGGCTTCTGATATCCAATATTTAAGACAAAATAAACATTTTACCATTGGTACGCGAATCGTGTACCATATTGCGTTTCAGACCCAGATTAAACAAGAGACTCGGGGGACGAGGCTAAACACATTGTTAGCGATTTAGGTCCTTTAAGTAAACATAATTGTCATTATGCCCCATTGCATAGTGCAAGAAGACATATTGACTATTTGTTTATGTAAATTGGGATGAGCGTGATGTGATATCTCGGTCTGGCAAAATGTAAATTGACATTCATTTTTTAAAACTTGCACTATGTAAACAGTATTTGAGCGCGGTGATGGGCCTGCAATTTGGATTGAAATAGTCAAACATCCATATTGCACATGTTCATTGTTAACGATATGGCTAAAATACATTTCTTTATGTAATCCATATAAAATAAGGTACTATTGGGCGGCCCCATATCACTACATCTAGTATATCATCCAGGAAAATATTCTACGAAGATTAGTCTGGATGGGTTGTCAACATTTGAAAAAAAGCTATGTCATTGGCTCAATTATCCGGTTTTTACATTATCGTAAACAAAGTCTAAGGGAGGTAACTAGTCCTAAAACAAGAAGTTAACGCCCATGAAATTAATTTCAGAAAATCAATTTGATAGCATTGCCCGTTCAATATCCAACACTGCTTGTTTTTTATTGTAAAATTTCTCTCTTCATCGGCCATGTCTATGGGGTTTTTCTTTTAAAAAAATTAATCCCAATTCGTCGCCACAATTTATGTTTGTTTATATTAATCCAAGAATTGTAGGATTTACCGCGGGAAAGGGGGCATATTGTACTTGACTTGGCCAAAGATACCGGATAATCAACCACGTAAAAACAAACTCACATTTACGCATGGGCAATGGAACTTACGACAAAGGTCCCAGACCCTCCGTTCCTTGAAGACTAGGGGGTTCTGGTTGATCGAGACTAAAACAACACCAGGCTGAATTAATGAAATTCTCTGTTTTGGCGATATAAAGCATATGTCACTATATTTATTCAGATTATGGTCATGCTACACGGGCGTTTGTCATCATCGGTTTACTGGTTGGAGTTGGTGGTTTGGCTTTATCTGTTTTAAGTTTGATTAATAAGACTAAAACGTTTAAACTCCTAGCAGCCATCGCTTGTTTTGTCGCAGGTAAGTAACAAACAAAATCAAATAAAATGCTAGGTTGTCGAATTCGGGGCTTTGGTTGGTTCGATCTTAAGTAAAACTACTGGTTATTTTCGTTCAGTTTTAATCGTTTTGTTATTTCCTATAACGGGGTTATGGTGGCCTGTCGAATTCATTCAAGAATTCCACAACATATCTTTAATAAAACATGAAATGAAAACGGAAATGAAAAAAAGAAAGTTAAAACAAAAGGAAAATCGACATTTAAAACGCGAATTATTTGTCAATTTAAATCAACATTGATGTTGTGATCTTACCGGGAAAAGATGGCCTTCTGATATCCAATATTTAAGACAAAATAAATATTTTACCGTTGGTACACGAATTGTGTACCATAGCGCGTTCCAGTCCCATTTGTAAAAATGAGGCTAGACATATTCCACAAGTCATGTCAAACCGTGACGTCATATTCTTATCTGGTTCGTTCGTACGTTTGTTCCTGGGGTTCTACGTCCACTTTCAATTATCTGGATAGTAACTGCGTTGACTGGAATAACCAGATGCTAGAGATTTCCATGCCATCGAGATTTCTGGCGTATTTCATCGAACATTACTGATTTGAAACAAGAGTAAAAAGAAAAAGATGGAATGTAAATCAGTTTATATACATTAGTATTACATTATTATGCACTGCGACCCATTTGTGTCAATTACATCCTTTCACGTTTGTTTACGGTCTAGCTTTTGCACTTGTTTCAATATTGCTTTTGATTTTGACCCCCTTTAATTTAACCCCGTACATCTTGTCAAACTGTTCACGTTACCACCCGCATATTTCGGCACTAATCTGGATTGGTTACTGATCCAGCTGAGGAGCCTACCAGCTACAGTGTCTATCTATGATAATCGAGTTCCCAAGTTCAGGATTTGTTCAATGTCAAACAATCACATATAGCATGACGTTTCAACAAGCGTAATATCATCGTTATCAAGCACAAAAGAGTATTTTTTTTTCTTTTCCAGCTGGGTGTATCCTGTTGGCTATTATTATATTTGGAACCAAAACTACGCTTCTACCAAACACCCAATGGGGTTGGGGCTTTATACTGTGTATTATAAGTTCGCTTCTATTCCTTCCAGCAGGGATTTGCAATATCTTGGACTTTATCATAAAAAAGAATTAATTATAAAGATATGTAAGCATAATCCACGTACAAGAAAACAGATAATAAGATTTTGTTATAAAGATTTTCAAGCACGTTAATGTTATCTAAATATATTCTTTCATTTTCGTTCACGGGAAAATAAGAACATCAATATTTATTCGAATAGACAATCTTTCATAAAATAGTCATCTCTGTAGAAAATGAGTATGTATTCTTTTTTGAACGTTTGTATTAATTTAGGAAAATGTAATTAGAAGGGATTAAATCAAATACTGATAATCTGCTTTACCGAAATTGGTTTGTCTTAACTATTTGCTAAAATGTTATTATTTTTCACTTTTGTATGCATTAAGGAACATATAATTAGATATGACTGACTACAACGAATTAGATCACAAACATCGAGTCACATAATAGTAGTTTCAAAACCTGCGAAAGGATACCCTTTTTTAAAAGGTCATATCTTAGTCAGTTTTATAGGACCGACGGAAGTAATTCTTAATTGAGTGTGTTTGCGTGGGTGGGGGGGTCGCTACCAGCACTGGGAGTTTAGGCGATGGTGCAGACGCCGCGTAGACACCGGCGGTTTCTAAATGATTTCTAGCTAGTAAAATTACTCAGCAATGGATTGAACTTTGAAGTGGATGTGCTTTCCTGACATACTAAACTGGACAAATATATATGAATAATAATACCAAGGTTGTGGACACTCTAGAGAACACAATTTTTATCTGATTATTTTCATAACCCAAAGATCTAGATTCCTTTCGATAGTGGTGCATATCGGACGGCATCTTCTTGGATTATGGCCCCTGGTTGTACGACAAATCACATTTTTAGCTTGTTTTATTGATTGTAAAATCCGATCAAATCTATCACAGTTACATGAAAATCGGATCGAAATGGTCGCTACCCTTTATGCTAATAGTGTAAATGTACAAATGTGGTGGACCCTCCAGAGGAGACAGTTTTATCACATTTCGATGAAAATTAAAACAAGTGTTAAAGGGACATTATGGGAGACTGGATATATATATATATTTATAGAGAGAGAGAGAGAGAGAGATGGGGTTTAACGTTCACTCGACACAAACTAGGTCATTTTGGGACTAACATATGGTTTCAATTTTAATTCAATAATTTGCTTGCGCGTAGGGGTCTTTAGCAGTGAGAGGTGACCGGGGGAAACCCATGAGGTTGAGAAGGCGCCCCTATCTCCATGCCACATACGCTCACACCAGGGATCGAAACCACAGCCGCAAGCCAGAGGTAACCGGCCAGCTAGAGGTCGAAGCGCGGCACTCTAGGCCATCCTAACCCCAAATTGGATATAGAGTTGACAGTTCTCAAAACAATAGATAACACAAATAGAATATGCCGAAAAGTTGAGTCAAATTGCTCCACTCTGAACCGTGATAGTAGATTTTGATACAAACAAAGTCTCGATAGTCCATTTTTACGTTTAATTATTTTCAAAAAATGTATTCCAATCCGCTAAATATCGATTAGCGATGACATCAAGAGTTGATTATCACCTGGATAAGTTAATTAATGTCTAACTAATAATTTATATAACATTTAAGTATCACTAGTTCATGGATGAGTTTTAAGTTTTGTGCGCATCCGTTCTGCCTTTCACGCAAAATGCGAAACATGAATGAAGTTTATGAGGCAACAACTTTTGTCCGATATCATTGAAAAGCTTCAGGTTTTTATTATTAACCTCTGAAATAGAAATTTGTCTGCAAAGAATATAACAGGGTTAAGATAGGCCACCGAAGGACGACAGCGCTGTGGCGCTTTCTTGTTTCCTATCCCATCCCAGATTAAAGTCCATCAGTGACATCAAACGATTGACAACAACTGTTCAGTCAGGTACATTTGAAATCATGAAAGATCCAGACAATCCGTGCTTGATGATGCAGATTTGATTCAAATACTGACATAATTGAATGTCTTTTACCTTCTGTAAATAAACGCCATCTTGTATTTTAGGAATGAATCTACATGTATGTCATAGGTAGCATGGTAAGACTTTTTGTCCCCCGCCTTTCGAAGAAAGTTGGGGGACTATTAAAATGGGTTCGTCAGTCTGTCTGTCTGTCTGTCCGTCTGTCTGTCCGTCCGTCACACTTTTTGGGACACAATAACTCTCTTCCTAATCGAGCTAGAATGTTCAAACTTGGTGTATGTGTTTATTAGGTCAATGCCTTGATGGAGTTCGAAGATGAGCATTTTCCGCTTAGGGTAAGCAGAGATAAGCAATTTCATTGGTTGATGCTTTGGGACACGATAACTTTAGTTCTAATTAAGTGAGAGTGATGAAACTTGGTGTATAGTTTCATTACAGTAATACCTTGACTAAGTTCGATAATGAGCATTTTCTGCTAAGGGTAAGCAGAGCGATACGCAATTTGATTGGTCAAGACTTTGGAACACAATAACTCTCCTTCTAATTGAGTTAAAATGTTCAAACTTGGTGTATATGCTTATTAGGTCAATGTCTTGATGGAGTTCGAAGATGAGCATTTTCCGCTTAGGGTAAGCAGAGATAAGCAATTTGATTGGTTGATGCTTTGGCACACGATAACTTTAGTTCTAATTAAGTGAGAGTGATGAAACTTGGTGTATAGTTTCATTACAGTAATACCTTGACTAAGTTCGATAATGAGCATGTTCTGCTCAGGGTAAGCAGAGCTATACGCAATTTGATTGGTCGAGACTTTGGAACACAATAACTCTCCTTCTAATTGAGTTAAAATGTTCAAACTTGGTGTATATGCTTATTAGGTCAATGCCTTGATGGAGTTCGAAGATGAGCATTTTCCGCTTAGGGTAAGCAGAGGTAAGCAATTTGATTGGTTGATTCTTTGGGACACGATAACTTTAGTTCTAATTAAGCGAGAGTGATGAAACTTGGTGTATAGTTTCATTACAGTAATACCTTGACTAAGTTCGATAATGAGCATTTTCTGCTCGGGGTAAGCAGAGCAATAAGCGATTTGATTTGCCGAGACTTTGGAACACAATAATTGAGTTAAAATGTTCAAAATTGGTGTGTATGCTTATTAGGTCAATGCCTTGATGGAGTTCGAAGATGAGCATTTTCTTCTTAGGGAAGGCAGAGATAAGCAATTTGATTGGTTGATACTTTGGGACAAGATAACTTAGGTTCATCTTGATTGATTATTTTTATGCCAATACAATGACTGCATTCTCACTCAGTAATGGATTCGACAGTAACAGTGTATAGAAACGATTGACTCGGACACGAGGGCCCTTTCCCTTGGCCAGAGGGGCCCTTTTGTCAAGCGTGGGGCCTTTTTGTCTGCCTTTAGGGTCCCCCTAACTAGGGTACATTTTCATTTTTCTCGTCGGTTTTAGCATCTTTCTTTATAAAACACTTTTGGATGACACTTCGTGTACAGTTTGATTGCTCGATACGTTTGATAAAAATAAATGTGCGATTAATTAATATGTGTCATCTATTTATTTTGGGATTTCGGCGGGGGACATCAGCCTCACTGTTGGCTTGTTCAAATAATAAGCAGCATCAGAGAAATATACCAAAATTATACATAAAATAGACGATAAAATTCTATTTGATCGAGATTAAAGTCTGTTTGACATATCTATAAACTAGTGGACTATAACTAGTGCGTCAAGCTGAAAGTATTGCATAAATAGCCATTGCACTCGTTCCATTGCATGATCAAAACGCGTCACAATGAAGGAAAAATATAGGGTATGTAGCGATTTCTATTTAAACGATATTTCAAGGAGCGAACACTGTTTACTAACTATAATATCAATGTGACTGTTTGATTTACAATTGGTTTAAAAGATCAGTCCGAGGTGTTTATGTTCAGTTACTTCCTTTATTCCTACTGAGTGCATTAAAGCCCCAATAACACTCTTGTAATTGAATAATATGTCCCAATCTTTATTCTGGTCAACAAATTGTATTATTTTCTTTGATTGGCATTTAGTAATTGAACATATGTAACAGAATTTCGGCTCCTTTTCGTTGAAATATAAAGATTGATTCATTTCACATTTATTTTACGTAAACATGCCATTTTCATACATTTTCAGCACGAGATATTCCCAGAGTTCCTAGCGGTTTAGTCGCAAACCTGCCTCGGAACAAATCTGGTAATGTTCTAAGTATGGACATGGATCAATTACGTTACACTCCCCTCTGTTAGCCTGTGACGACAGGTTAACATAATCATTAAAATAGTGTTATCTGAGTCTGATTGAATTACAAATACAAAATGTGTTACAGTCCACTGCTGAATAACAAACTTCACTTAAGAGTTCAAAATGATTGAAAATATCCTATTTGATTAGGAATTTACTGTCAACTGAATATACTAAATAAACACTGATTAAAAGATAACATTTAGAGTTAATTCACATAAACACATCCGTTACGATCTCAATTCTTCTATCAATTTTTCACCTTCTACAGCCGCTGTACGTCTTTCTCGAACATTGGGGCTAACATCTGGAGTAATTACTACTGGATCAAAATCCTTTGATTTACAATCCTTGTTTTCTACGACTGTCGCGTTTTTTGAGCTTAAACTAGTTTCTAGTGGATATAATAATTGTACTGGGCGTTGTATAACCAAATTCTTTCCACTCTTGGTTTTGATCTTTACTGATGCACCTCTAACTTCACCATCTTTTCCAGTGATAAAATCTTCCACGACTCCTAATCTCCAAAATCCTCGATGGTGATGTTCGTCATGAATAAGAACGACGTCATTGACTGATATTACTTGAGTACCCGTTGGCCGTTTAAGATTCTTATGACTGTTTCTCAATTCTAGCAAATATTCATTTCGCCATCTTCTCCAAAAATGGTTTAATACTGAATTTATATGTTTCATTCTTCGGGTGTGATCACTTGTTGAAACATCTATATCCAAGTCATTTGAAGTAACATTTTCTGGAAGGCCTGATATCTTTCTTCCACAAAGTAAATGCGATTGGGGTGAGGGGCTCTTCTATATCCTCAGTGGAAACAGATGACAACGGACGTGAATTCAAAATCATTTCGATTTCAACAACACTTGTTAACATTTCATCGTAAGTGAGTGTGGCTTGTCCTAAAGTTTTCTTAAGACACTGTTTTACAGATTTGACAAGTCTTTCATAAAATCCTCCCCACCAGGGAGCCTTGGCTAAATTATACGTCCATGTTATCCTGGTCTTCAAGAATGAGTTTTTGACAGGTTTCGAATTCAAAATGCTATCCAATTCTCTTGAAACTGGCTTGAACGTTGAGGCATTATCTGATACAACTATCGTGGGTGTGTTTTTACTTGCTGTAAATCTTCTGAAACTTCTAAGAAATGATTCTGGAGTTAAATCTTGTACCATTTCGAAATGAACTGCTTGGGATACACAACATGTGTATAGACATATCCATATCTTCGATAAAATTCCATCTCGTTGCTTTATGAATACTGGACCAATGTAATCTAGGCCTGTGTAACTAAAACATGGTGCTTCTTTGATTCTGAAATCTGGAAGTGGTGGTGTTGATGGAGCTAAGTAAGGTTTCGCATCAAATCGTCTGCATATCGTACAGTTGAATACTATTTTCCTTACAAACTGTCTTCCCTTTATTAACCAAAATCTGGAACGGACGTCAGTTAGTGTAGTATTCACACCCCCATGCATGACTTTTCTGTGTGAATCCTGAACAATAAGAGTTGTGAACCAATGTTTTGTATCCAACAAAACTGGAAATCGACTTGAGTAAGGAAGATCTGAATTCTGTAATCTACCAAGGGCTCTTAAAATTCCATCTTTATCTTCAAACAAACCATATTGATTCTTCAATGATTCAAAATTATCTCTTGTCTTCAATAAAACTTGAACTTCTTTTATCCATAAATTTTCGGCTTTCTGAATATCTTCTACTGATAAACATCTATCATACGATTCAATATTAGTCTTCTTAGTTTGGATGATCTTCACGAATTTCATAACATAGGCGGTAACCCGTAAAAGTCTGTTCAGGTCACTGAAGTTATTACAGTTGATTATTTCATTCAAGTTTTGATTTCTTGCGGGCAGTAATAGAACAGAAACTGTTGACTGATTTAAATTTCTCAATTCTCCGATTTTTAATTCAACTTTACAATCTTCTGGAATGTATTCTTCATTATTCTCTTGGTTGACTTCTGAATTAAACTGATAACTCTTTAACCATTCTGGTCCTTGAAGCTATATTACTGTTTCTCTCAAGAATTCATTCGGATTCATACCCCTTGAAGGAATATCTGCTGGATTACTTATACCTGGGCAATGATTCCAACAACTGACAGGTAGAAGAGTACGTATCTCATTTGCACGATTCTGGATAAATTGTTTCCATTCTTTGGTTTGATTCTTGATCCAAAAAAGGGCTACTTTACTTTCAGTCCAACAGACAGTATTGCTGATTTCTAATTCAGTTTGAAATGCGTCTTGAATAGTGACCATCAATCTTGATAATACTAATGCCGATAACAAATCTAGTCTGGGAATGGAATGTTGAACTACTGGGGCAACTCGTGTCTTGGAAGCTATAAATCTAACAATGGTACTTGTTGTGGTTCGTATCTGAAGGTAAATAACTGCGCCATAGGCTTTCATTGATGCGTCACAGAATCCGTGTAAATCACAAGAAATGATTTGATCTTGTATATCATTGAAATAACATCTACTTAAGCTGAAAACGTCTGCCTTCGACATGACATCCACTAATGTATCAAATCTAAATTTGAGTTCTCCATCTAATGGTTCATCCCAATCAATTCCTAATTTGCAGAGGTCCTGGAACAGAATCTTGAATTGTTACTATAAATGGTGATAAAAGTCCTAAAGGGTCGTAAAATGTTGAAGAGACGCTAACAACATGACGTTTGGTTGGTTGAATATTTTTGACAAATTCTGAAATTGACCGTATATCGAATACTAAGGTATCTTCGACTGGATTCCATGTGACTCCTAATATCTTGCGTTGATTCGTTGAATTATTTCCAAATTCTGCTTTAGAAAAAGAATCATCATCTTCCATGATAGCTGAATTATATCTACTGATCTTTATTTCATCTGAATTTTCTTGGTTTAGTTTATCTTGACTTGATTTGACTCCACTGGAACTTTCTTCTGATTGAATTCTCCCTAAAAGATACTTGGAATTTGACATAAATTTTCTTAAATTGAATCCACCTTCAGCCAGTCTGGATTTAGATTTCTGATAGAATTCGTATGCTGAATTTTCATCATCGGCGCCTGAGGACAGGTCATCTACATAAATTGATCTAAGGAAACATCTAACAAAATCAGGATCTTCATTCATGTATTGTTCAATATGTTGCTTAATTGTCGCATTTAGCAAAAATGGACTTGAAGACACGCCGAACACTACACGTGTAAATCGAAGGACTATCAATGATTGGTCATCTTGAATATCATTCATCCACAAAAATCTGAGAACATCCCTATCCTTTTCATTCATAGATACCATCAGACAGGCCTTTTCAATGTCCCCTACGACAGCAATTCGATGGATTCTAAATCTCAATAAAATGTTGAATATGTGTTCAGTTAATGGAGGACCTGCATACAAACAATCATTTAAAGAGGGTCCACTGAATCTGGCCGAAGCATCGTAGACAATTCTAACTTTCGTAGTTGATTTATCTCTCCTTATTACAGGATGGTGAGGTAAATAATGTACATTACCAGCTTCACCCTTAGCTGGCTCCTTTACTTCTTCAATGATTCCCCTCTCCAATTGATCCTTAATTACAGCGTCATATTCTTTAAATATTTCTGGATGCATTCTGAGTCGTTTCATTAAGTTAATTAATCTTCTGGTACAAAGATCATAATTGTCGGGTAAGATGGAATGTGGTATTTTCCATGGTAACTGTACCTCATACTGGTTATTTTTGAAGACAATTTTTTCTAATAAATCATCGTAGATCGACTTTGGTTGAATTCCCATGGACTCTAATTCCCCAAAACGTTTTAGGCTATCATCTAGGCTGACTTCGTTGATAAAAAGAGATGTGATCTGATTTAAAGAGATCATACTGTGTTGAGTGTCTTTCGTCTTCAATCCATATACTGGTCCTGATAACACCCATCCAAGATTGGTCTGTATTGCTGTTGGTCCACTCTCCCCCCGTAACACTCTGCCCGTGAAGAAGTTCCATTGCTGATCAGACCCAATAAGAATATCTATTTCAAGTTCATTATCATCTGAAGTATAATCTGCAAGTTTGAGATTAGCTAAATGAGGGTACTTCCCTTTAACTTCCAATATGGGTTGACCATGGACAGGATCACATATGTGAGGGACAACATATGCTGATACCTGAACGGTTCCCGTTTCAGTTTCTATGAAGAAATTAACTATGTCAAGATCCATCGGAACTTCTGATTTGGAACCAAATGTATTAATTGATACAGATTGTCTTCCAGTAGAAGGCAAGTTCAATGTGTTTTTGACTTTAATCGTAACATAAGATCTCTGACTTCCACTATCAAATATTAAACGAAAGTTCCTTTTGAAGTTTGGATTAGCTGATCCGTGGATTACAACTTGTGCAGTTTGCAGTAGCACTGGCGTTGAAGAACCTATATACATTGCTACAGAATTGTGAGATGTTGTGGCTTGTGTGCTTGCAGGCTTTGGAATGAATTGACTGGAACTGAAATTCGACTTGACATTGGTCATACTTGGCATATATTGATTGTTACCATTTCTAGGACTTTGACTTTGATTATATTCCCGTTGACTGCAAATACTGATATGATGAAATCCATCACAACAAGGACACTTCTTTCCGTCGGGACAGTTTCTTCCAATGTGACCTTTTTTAAGACAGACATAACATCTTCCATATCGACTGAGTAATTCCTTTCTTGCAGATATACGTGTTACAACTTGACAAGCGTTCGATGTATGGTTTGATCTACAATATGTGCAGCTGATTTGATTAAAGTTTTGCTGATTCGGGTTTCTGACAAGTAATGATGTCGCAGATCCAAGTCTTCTTTTTGGAATATAATTATCTGTCTTACTGACAATCTTCTCTTGAAAACTTTCATTTGATTTCGATTGCCGACTGGTAAATGCTCTTTCCCTGGCTTCCAGTTCTTTCAGTAGTATATCTAAAACTCGATCTAGCTTCCAATCATCTCCCTGGACTTCTCTACTGACTATAAGCCGAAGATCTGGAGGTAACTTATTCATTAATATAGATGACAGCAAACTACCATAAGATTCCGAGGGCACTCCAAGGGATCTTAAGGCTCGGGCTTTTGATTCAATTGTATCATATAAGGTACGGAGAGCCTTTAGGTTCTGATTGGTCGATTCAATATTTAGAAGTGCCTCCATATGTTGATTTATTATAAGTTGCTTGTTACCAAACCGTCGCTTTAAGATTTCAATTGCCTCTTCGTAATTTCTTGAGGTAAGGGATAAACCTGCAATTGCATCTGCTGCTGATTTTTCTAATAATGTATTCAGATAGTTGAACGTATCTATCTGATCTAAATTTGGATTTTTATGAATTGCCACTTCAAATGAGTCCCAGAAAGTTGGCCATGCTGATAAATCTCCACTGAATTTTTTCAAATCTAATTTAGGAAGTTTCAGATACGACCTTGAATCAAAATGGACTGGACTTGCTTGTGACAGGCTGGATTCTGATTGCTGAGCAGGCTGATGTTGAGTAGGCTGACTCTGAATTTGTGGTTCAGACTGAGTAGCTTGTGTGTGAGTTGCTTGGGTATGAATTTGCTGAGCCGGCGTCTGAGGATCCACTTCTATTCTCGTACTACTAACCATAGTTGACTTATCAATCCTTGAGTCAGAAATTCTTAACAGTGTGCTATCTATTTATAATAATTTAAATCTAATCTTTTCATTGAAAATGTCGCATTCTTCGATTTCTTCGTCTATTTTGTCTTCATCGACAAGCTCTAGTATTGAATCATTCATGGTCTCCAACATTTTCAATTTATCGGTAAGTGCCGCCTTGGTTTGAATAAGTTTCATTTCAAATTGATTAGTCTCTTCGTCTTCCATAGCATTGACATAGTTTATTTCATCTACTGAATTCAATAACCGCTTCACGGATGTACGATGTCCGCCACGCACTCGTCTTTTTCTCGAAAGTTCTGACATCTTACTTTTTTATCAATTCACAATTGACCCACCTTCTATTAATTGTTTACAATCGAATTTTGATGACAATCCTAGCTTGAATTCATTCCATATACTTGATTTCTATCCGTCTCGTCGGACCATGTAACAGAATTTCGGCTCCTTTTCGTTGAAATATAAAGATTGATTCATTTCACATTTATTTTACGTAAACATGCCATTTTCATACATTTTCAGCACGAGATATTCCCAGAGTTCCTAGCGGTTTAGTCGCAAACCTGCCTCGGAACAAATCTGGTAATGTTCTAAGTATGGACATGGATCAATTACGTTACAACATATTAACACAAGGTACAATTTTATGTATTGCAGACCTACACTTTCCATCACCTGCAATGGTGTGGTAAAGTTGGTAGATTGAACCTGCTTAGTTCGGGAAAATAGATTTCTTGATTGATAACACGATACAAGGTTTAAATAAGTTTATATAATCCACAAATGACACATGATACAGTTAAAACAATTAAATAAAACGCGTAAGAGCGTAGTCGATGTTGGTTGATCTACATGTATTTCAATTCACCATAACCATTAAACACCATTTCTGTTGGTATTACACATAACTATAACACAAAATACATTTATGCTTGACAAGTTGGCCCCATTTGTGGAAAAGAGCCGGTATTGACCTTCACTAAATCTGTAACATGTGGTACTGATGCATGCGTGTAATTTAGTTTTATCCCAGCTAAACTTCTGAATAACCAACCAGGACAAAGAATTACTAATCACCTGATAAACAATATTTCAGAAAGAGACCACCTTCAGAACTGTAAAGAGTCCAACGAGTTATCCTATCAACTATACCAAAAAATATCAAAACTAAACACATAAAAGAACTAAAACATTTCAATCACTAAAATAAAACACCATAATCCGGACAATACAATTCCAGACCCATACAACTGAAAATCCATCCCCAAAACATTTAAACGAATTTACATTATCTCACTACCAAAACTATAAACTCACTTATTAAAAACTTCCAACAATCAAGACACTGACCAGGACATTCTTCACCAACATTAATTGACAGAGTCCCAAAATATGACCCTGTTACATACTTCCCCCCACCGTAAAAATGACGTCCCGTCATTTACTTACCAGTAATTAACGACAACAAAGCCTTACTAACCTCTGGAGACATTTTGCTGAAAGAACCTGAAAGATGTAATGAATGAATATAGTTAGCTTTCTCATACCAATCTGACGGATTATTAATTTGAGCCATAACAAAATCACCACTCTGCATCCATTGAGGTTGGTTACATGTTCTGCGAGGTCTTGTTTCAATAGATACATCTGCCGGTAGAGGACTTGGATTATTATCTACGGCGTCACCTGAAACATTAACTTCAATTGATTTTACCTCAGTATTTTCATTACTTATAGATGCGTCATTAGATGCCCCATGAAATATCTCGGTATTGTGATCCCCCTCAACAATATCCTCGATAATTTCATGATCACCTTCCCCTCCTCCCGTAAGAATATCCTCCGGGTAATTCTCATTTACAGGATCATTGGCTTCCACATAACTAAATTCTTCATCAGAACTTGAATCTAATTCAACACATTTTTCCGCAGCTACTTTAGGCACAATTACTATTTTTCGCTTTCTCGGTTTTGGAGTCGGAAAATACACTGGTTCAACGCTATTGATTGATAACAAATTATTTCGATGTAAAGTACGCGATCGTCCACGCCCAGACTCTGGTCTGACCACAAAAACAGGAATTTCCAAATTAGGTTGATCCTCAACAATGTAAACGCCAGGTTCCCATCGATCAGCTAATTTATGTTTTCCTTGAAACGCTAAAGCACGCACTAATACACGATCACCAATATCAAGACGAATACCTTTAACTTTCCGATCATATTTTGTCTTCTGTTTTTCTTTACAATTCTCTGATGATTTAATCGCTAATTCATAAGAACGTTGTAACCGTTCCTTTAACGCTTTTACATACGAATGTAATGACACATTAGACACTTCTCGACTCTATTGGAAGACGAGGGTGGCGTCCAAACATTAAATAGAAAGGTGAAAATCCAGTGGTTTCATGTCGTGTGCAATTATATGCATGTACAAGGGGTGCTACTTGTATTTTCCAATCATTTTTCTTCTCCGGCGTAAGTGTACCCAGCATATTCAAAAGTGTCCGATTAAATCTTTCACACTGCCCATTACCCATCGGGTGATAAGCTGTGGTGCGGGATTTATCCATACCTACTAAACTACATAATTCTTTAATAATTTTACTCTCAAAATTAGCTCCTTGATCAGAATGTATCCGACTTGGTAAACCATAATGAACTACAAAATTATTGAAAAATACTTCAGCCGTTGTACGAGCTGTCATATTCCGTGAAGGTATTGCTTGAGCATATTTTGTGAACAGATCTGTAATAACTAGAATATACTGATAATTACCTTTAGATGGTTCTAGTGTTACAAAATCCATCGCAACAACTTCAAGGGGGTGAGTAGTTTCTATATTCACCAAAGGGGCTCGAATATTTGTAGGAGATTTTCGTCTCAAACAACGTTCACAATTCTTGATCCAAAGTTCAACATCACTTGCCATACCAGGCCAATAAAATCGTTCCCTCATCAATACCATAGTTCTATCTCTACCCATGTGACCAAGATCATCGTGAAGAGCCTGAAATGCTAATTTCCTATAATGACCTGGAAGTACGAGTTGTTCAATTATCTCCCCTTCATGTTCCACAGATCGATATAAAACTCCCTGCTTCAGCTTTAAGTGTTCTAGACGACGACATAATACTTGGACCTCTTCGTTTAACGCCTTGTCAAATGGCTTTATTCCCGACCTTAAATATTTAAGAATAGACAATATAGAGGCATCTTTCGCTTGTTCCTTTCTCCAATCACGTGGTGTCATACCATTTAGACCTAAATTTACCTCCGGCACTAATTCTGGTGATATACTTAAACATTCGGCATAATTACTTGGCTGAATAGAATTACAAATTACATGTACCTGTTCATGTGAAATATATTCCGATTCTTTTGGTAATCTTGACAATAAATCGGCGTCCAAATTATTTTTTCCCGGGTCTGTATTTTATTTCAAAATCATAAGCAGAAAGAGCGGCGAGCCATCTATGACCTGTTGCATCTAATTTAGCAGAAGTCAAAATATAGGTTAATGGATTATTGTCGGTATACACAACAAACTTGTTCCCATACAAATAATCATGAAACTTTTCTGTAACGGCCCATTTTAACCCTAAAAATTCCAATTTATGAGCAGAATAATTTTGTTCCGATTTATTCACACTTCTGCTCGCGTAAGCCACAACTTTTAATAAATTATCTCGTTTCTGATAAAGAACTGCGCCCAGACCAGTTTGACAAGCGTCAATATGTAAAACGAATGGTAACGTATAGTCACAGCTTGTAAGAATTGGAGAACTACACAAACGATCCTTTAATTCACAGAATGCATTTTCCTGCTCAATATCCCACTTCCACTTGACAGAAACATTACTTTTATTTTTCTTACCAGTTGTGGGCATCAAAATAGATAAAGGTTTTGATATTTTCGAAAAGTCTTTCACAAAACGACGATAATAACCAGCAAATCCAAGAAATTTTCTTACCTCGACAGAATTCAATGGGCGTGGCCATTTTTGGATCACCTCAATTTTCTCTGGATCTGGTTCAATACCCGCTTCGGAGATAACATGTTCAACATAGTTTACACGTCTTTTAAAGAAACTACATTTATCAGGTGCTAATTTTAAATTACACTGACGTAAACGCTCTAAAACCTTATTTAAGCGGTGTAGATGCTCCTCGAATGAATCTGCAAAAATAATCAAATCATCAATATACACTACGCATATCGTCAAATGAAGATCTCCTAAGCAATCTTCTAAAAGCCTTTGAAACGTCGCGGGAGAATTACAAAGACCAAAAGGAAGTCTGTTATACTCATAGAAACCAAGCGGACCAATTGTGAAAGCGGTACGCTCCTTATGTTCTTCGGCAACTTCGACCTGATAATATCCGGACTTCATATCTAACTTTGAATAAAATTTGTTACCTGCTAAATGATCCAATAACTCATCAATTCTGGGAAGAGCGTACGAATCCTTGATCGTTCTATTATTCAATTGTCTGAAATCAGTGCACATGCGTATTTTACCGTTCTTTCTACGACAAAGTACCACGTTTGATGCCCATGGACTATGTGAATTTCTTATAACACCACATGCTAGCAACTGCTTTAAATGGTCTTTTACTTCAGTAAACATCGATGGAGGTATACGGCGGTGCCGTTGCTTAAACGGTTGTTCATCTATAAGTTCAATTCTGTGTTGTACTCTGGATGTATGTCCCAAATCCAGATCATTATGTGCGAAAATATCGTCAAAACTCAACAACAGGTTCTTACCTTGAATTATCTCTTCCTCTGCTAAATCGCTTTCGTCAATTTCTACTTTATTTAAGATCGAGGCATTGGATCCATGTGAAGTAACTTCATTATCTTCAATCTTTACCGGCTGTAGTTCACACACAATAGCTTTGGGTGAAATAACAATAGTATTTGTAGACACATTTGAAACGTTAACTGAAATAAGATCTGTATTATTGTAATCATACATCATTATGGATGGAGAAACATCTAAATCAGATGAAATACTGGAACGTTGACATGGGTGTACCATCACAGACACCTTCGGGTATCGTAACTTTTTATCAACATAACATGGTAAGGTTATACGAGAATTTGGACGAACTAGTATCCTATTGACTGCGGCACTTTTCACTATTCCTAAACTGAAATCTCGTTTGACTAATTCTTTTTCTGATAAATCCATACTACGAAAAGATAAATACCAGGAAGTGGTTAATTTCGCTTTTTGGAGAAAAGATTTCCCATGTTCATCTTTACATTGTTTCATCAGAAGAGTCAATACATTTGTTCCAAGTAAAACCGGAACCAATGAATTATATCTACTCACCGGAACTACTACTAAAATACAAGTTATTGTTTCATCTGTCAATTCTGAAAACTGTAAATCTGCTTCAATATATCCTTTATACGGCAATGGTTTACCATCAGCACATTCTATATCCAACATAGTTTTAAGCGGTTGTAAAGGTAAATGTTTTAATTTAGAATTATATAACTCTTCACTTACAGTAGACACAGTTGATCCAGTATCTAAAAGTGCAGTACAACAATTTCCCTCAACTTTAACATTGGCTTCATTAGGTTCACCAACCACAAAATTCGATTTCAACGTCGCTCTGGGAAGTCTCTGCGTGGAGTACCCCAGGGCGCTTCCCTTGGCCTGAGGTTGTGAACGTTTAAAGAACGATTCTGGTTAAATGCTGCTCTGCAACCCAACCTAATATGACCGTACTGACCACAAGCCCAACACTTGGGTCCCGGTCCTTGACCACTACGCCGATTATCCCGGTTATTACTACCAAAATTATTTGACATCTCACCTCTTGAATCATTTCCTTGTGACTGCCATCGTGGAACATTAGGTCTGTCAACTTTATAAGCTAATTGCGAAACTTGATCCTTCAATCCCCTAACTTGTGAAGAAATACTGTGAACTATCCCTTTAAGTTCCTGAAATTCAGAATTAGAAGACTTTGTATGTATCATGTTAAAAGGATTTGGCTTCGAAGTAGCGGTACTCGCTGATAAGTTTCGTTGGTTAACATCATGCTCTATACGGCGAAGTTCAACACGTAGTGTGTCGAAACTTGTTGATTTATCATATTTGTGAGCAGACAAATCACGTAAGTGTGGCAACAATCCACGCCAAAATACATTCCTTAATGTCTCGTCGGATTCTTTAAGATCTGGACTACCCTCTCGAGTTACTCTTGCGAATATATCTTCTAACCGGCACGCCCAATCTGTAACCGTTTCAGATGGATATTGTTTCGCACTGTAAAAGAGTCCGATTAAAGATTCTGTTTCTTCACATGTACCGTAAACACTATGCAATTTGGCTAAGACAGTTTTAACATCAACATGCGGACCTAACCTCATTATAACCGTACCGGCCTCCCCTTTAAGTGATCGGCGAATAGCCAACAGTATTACATGGTTATCATATACACCTTCTGAAATTAAACAAGCTACTTCGTATCTCCAAAGGTCGTAACTAACTTCACCTTTTCCTGGTTCACCACAAAACATTGACAACTTCGGCATCGGATTAACTGGTGGTCTTGATTTAGTAGGCATCTCTGTTTCATCATCCGATTTAACCGGCCACTTACCTTTAGATTTCAAAACATCTTCCATCCACTCAGAAACGTCATCTTCAGTCTTACCTATACGCTTTGGAAAAAGACCTAACTTTCTTAGTGTGTTACCCAAGACTACAACTTCTTCCTCCGACATATTCAAACCAATCAACTGACCAAACTACTCTAAACTCTACATAAAAAACTCCACTGTTGATAAAATAAAGACAATACAAGTTATAGTGTGTTACTGGGATAACTTATATATTTTGGTATAATGCAAAGTGTATTGAATGATGTTCTAAGGTTATCAGTAGTTACGTAATTTTATGCCCTAACTTATTTAAACTTGACCTATTTATTTATTTATTTATTAGTACTGTCAACATCCATACTTACAACCATACATACCAGGTTAACCGACACTATAAAAAAAATGAAAACAAACAAATTAACACAAAATTAATCAAATTAACGCTCAATTAATCAATAGTTCATAATATTAATGTTCAATATTCACTGTTACACAGTTTCAATCTTCATACAGGATCTGTTATAATTTCAGTTCCAGTGGTTAAACACGGTCACAAAGTCACGAGAATTCAAGCTTGATGATAAATGTGCACATACATTTTAATGTCAGTAATTAAACGCCATCGGATTCACTTTAAAGTCTAACGATAAGTTAATTGAAAACTAAACAGTTCAACTTGTTACTGTTACAACCAAGAGAATCTACTGTTCCTCCCTGGGGGCTCCATTATTGCAGACCTACACTTTCCATCACCTGCAATGGTGTGGTAAAGTTGGTAGATTGAACCTGCTTAGTTCGGGAAAATAGATTTCTTGATTGATAACACGATACAAGGTTTAAATAAGTTTCTATAATCCACAAATGACACATGATACAGTTAAAACAATTAAATAAAACGCGTAAGAGCGTAGTCGATGTTGGTTGATCTACATGTATTTCAATTCACCATAACCATTAAACACCATTTCTGTTGGTATTACACATAACTATAACACAAAATACATTTATGCTTGACAAGTTGGCCCCATTTGTGGAAAAGAGCCGGTATTGACCTTCACTAAATCTGTAACATGTGGTACTGATGCATGCGTGTAAGTTAGTTTTATCCCAGCTAAACTTCTGAATAACCAACCAGGACAAAGAATATTACTAATCACCTGATAAACAATATTTCAGAAAGAGACCACCTTCAGAACTGTAAAAAGTCCAACGAGTTATCCTTTCAACTATACCAAAAAAAATCAAAACTAAACCCATAAAAGAACTAAAACATTTCAACCACTAAAATAAAACACCATAATACGGACAAAACAATTCCAGACCCATACAACTGAAAATCCATCCCCAAGACATTTAAACGAATTTACATTATCTCACTACCAAAACTATAAACTCACTTATTAAAAACTTCCAACAATCAAGACACTGACCAGGACATTCTTTACTAACATTAATTGACAGAGTCCCAAAATATGACCCTGTTACACATGGATACACAATTACTGAGTTTGATACTAAGCGACGTTTCGACGAGGATGCTCTCGTCTTTATCAAGCAATGATACAAATTTGTGACGAGAGCATCCTCGTCGAAACGTCGCTTAGTATCAAACTCAGTAATTGTGTATGCATAAAACTTAAAACTGTATCTTTTGTGACAACTTTGTTTTCTACCACATTTTAAAACAGGCGGTAGTTTTAGAACTGCGGGATTCAACACTCGAGACTTCCCTATTCTATACTGTGCCTTGAAGTAGAAGTTGTAAGGATGGTTCCGCTCTAAATAATTATTTAAAAAAAATTAAAGTTTTATTCACAAGCTATGCAGCTTTACATACGCATGTGTTAAGTACTAGTGCATCCAAAAAAAATTCAATTGGTATACTCATCACAAATTGTAAGCGTATTGTGTATTCAGGGGGCGGTTTTCGTTATTTGAGATAACTCCATATTGCACGATCTATGACTAATGTATAATATGTTGGACAATCATATTTTTTTGCAATCGATTCGCAACTGAGCTGGTGTCGCGGTTAGATTCGGTACCCAGTTTGGGACGGTATATTTTATTTCAAATATATAAACCGACTTTATACTCGATATATTGGAAACAGCGACTAGTAGTTCAGATTCTGAGTATACATGAACGTTGACGGAGACAATCAAGATCCCCCAGGCTTCTGAATTTGTTGACGGAAACAATGTTCAATATTATTCAGGCTAACAATTTAATTGAAATTTCGTTTCGGTTTTTTATGATTTCGATGGCCTACACTACATGTAGATCTAACAAATTATAGCGGGAGGTCACGTTCAGCCAGTTCAGATGTCAAGCACGCGACATTTGGCCCTATAACCTCAGTCATTCGATTAACCAATCAGAATCGTTATTGCTTTGTTTTGATTTCTATCGCTGATAAGCTCTACCCACAATTCAGCGCAAAAAAGGTCAAACCCTTGATTGGACAGGCAATTTGATTGGCTGACCCCTCATTTCAAGCAGAACACGAGTTAAATAACAAGTCTTTCAGATCCTAATGTAGTAAAGACAAGTAAAACGAAGTTTTGAACTATAAAAACGAAACGAAATAGGATCTGTATTTTAATCAGATTGTCAGGCTAAATGCCAACGTGGGGATTTCGTTATAGAGACCCTAACCCGAACCCAAGCAAATCATAGGTCCACCACGCAAATGGAAGCTTTGAATCCAGGGACAGTTGGGGCCAACTCCACAAATGAAAAAAAAAAAACATATTTCAAAATATAAAATGAAACCAAGTACTGAAACTAAAATACGTATGTTGTGGAAACTTGGCCTTTACGTCGTGTTGCCGTTTAGTTCCTTAGAGGCTAATTTGTTATTATGCTCATGATATTTTGTTGTTATTATGAATAACCGAACCCAAAACATACGCATCATATCAAATAAGATACGCGTATTCTGGAAAGTGGACCTTTATGTCCATATAAATTTACCGAAAGGTAAAAATGGATTGCCGTTTATCTGCTTATAATTACAGTGAAGGTCTGATTAAGAAGAAACTGGGCAAATAAAGAGGAGAAAGGTCTTTGATATGGTAACATACCTGACAAATACAGGAGAAGCGTAATCGGTAGTCAAATGTAGATCAGTATTGTCTATTATTTGTTACGTTTAATTTAAAAAAATGGCTCAGTTTTTTTTGGCGGTTGACCAGTGACATACTGGAGACATACTATTTAATAAACAATCAGCACATCGTCGCATTGTCTAGTCAAAGATTGTTACCATCTTGGAGATATCTTCATGAAGTGAAAGAGAAAAATCTGAAATATAGTCCAATGACCCGTGGCAATTTGATATACAACGTCAAATCACAGTTCTTATGTCGATAAAACGTTATAAATTAGGTGAAAAGTGGCGTACCATACTATGATGACCTACTCAGAAAAATATGCATTAAACATCAAAACATTAAACATCAAAACCTTCGAAATAAAGCTTAGTCCACTATATTTCTATCCGAAAAGCCGACGGATGGGAATTATGTAACAAACCAAATCGCACTATATATCTTCAACAAAAAATACACATCAAGGAGTTATAAGAAGATATGAATAGCGTGTCAGAGACAAGACCCAAGTTGTCCAAGTACATAATATTTCGATAAAAAAGCACGTAAACAGAGAGATACTAAGAAAGCAATGTCAGTGATTTTCCAAGAAATTTGCGGGTGTTGTTAATCGAAGTAATCTGCCGAGAACTTTATTTGTTTGCTAGTGCAAGTATCATATCGTAATATTTGATTTATTGCTGGTTTAAAAAAGTATAGGAAAACAATGACTAAAATCATAATGACTTTTTAAAAATATATAATCCTAAACTCATAATACATGTAGTCGACTACTTGAAATATATTTTTGTACTTTTAAACTTTCGGTTAATGTATATAATGTACAGTAAAAGTAAACTATTTGAAAATATCCACCGATTATTTAGAAATATGATAAAAATAATTTTAAAAAAAAATCAACAATTTAATAATAACACTGTATTTACATTGGGTATCTACTGTATTCTACTGTCTCTATCTTCATGTTGTTTAACGTCTGCTTCCACATAAGTGATATTGCAGACAATATTCTACTGTGTATTGCCAGCTATATTTACAGTAGATGGAAACTGTAACTACTGAAGATTATCAAAATCTTATGATTAACTCTATATATTACGTAAATTCACACCGGTTGCGTCCAAAATGATCCAGTCAATATATTGATCATTAATGCGTGTGTTCAGAGGGCGGGTCTCGTGATTACGATTACCCAACATTTCGCAATTTATGTATAATATGAGGACACCTATGCGTCTTGGAAATTGATTTCTCAAATAACTTGGCGTCGCAGTTAGATTCGGCACCCTGTTTGGGATGGTATATTTTTTAAAAAAAATATATAAACCGAATTTATACGCGATATATTTGCAGGTAAACAGCGGCATGAGAACCAAATCGAGATTCTGTGTATACATGAACGCGACATCACGGTCCTCTTGGCTGTAGGATTTGTGGGCGGAAACACCATTGTTCACTATTGTTCAGACTAAAGGCTAGCGTGGGAGTTTTGTTATTGAAACAGCTTACTAGTGAAACATAGGCGAACCACGCACATGGAAGATTTGAATCCGGCGACTCATGCACCCTTTCCTTACGACATATCTTAATTAGAACAGGCCTTGATCGTCCACTTTGTTTTTTTACTTCCTATTCTGACATTCCAAGTCAATGATAGCTTCACGTTTGGCTGAATATACTGCACCTTATATAAACAGTATGATTAACAGTTTTATATTCAGCTGGATACATATGATTACAATGCATAATAGATTTAGTCGTTCTTTCAACTCACAATGGCATAAAACTAACCAAAATTGGCTAGATCTATGAACATTTAGCCCATAATTCACAGCTCTACTAACGAATTCAGTCCGGTCTCTTAAGAACCCAGGTGGTAATCGCCACGGATCCCGCATGATATATGATCTTAAAAGCCCGGTAGAGTCTGTATTATTGGACCCATTTAAATTTATGCTAATATAAATTTAAAGAGCAAAAATTCTACAATACATAGTCTTACAGTGGTCGTGTGTTACGCTTCCTGACAAGCTATCGTTGTAGAGGGAGTATTGACATTATGCCGGATATCACAAATAAATGTTATAATCCAACAAATACGTCAGATAACTGGAGTTACTAATGCCATGGAACTCTGTGAGTGTTAAATTTTGCTTGATATTTTCGAATTCGTAAAAAAAATTGGGCCATAAAGTGCTTAACTGTTTTCGTAAGTAACGAATGGGGTTCGCCGAAGTATATAGCAGAATGGTGGCGGGGGCAGTAGGACGATTGGTGTATTTATATGAAATTTGGAGTTGACAATGCAGGTTAGAGTGAAAGGAAAATGCAGAGAAAGGTTGAAAATGACTAATAAAAGTTAGAACTGGATATACCATTGCACAATATTTGATCGGTTATAGATTTCTTGCAGATTTCGTGGTATATCAGATTAAATAATTGATATATGCTTTTAATAATAAAATAATTCTCTCTTTTTTCAGTAACATAATAACAGAAAGGAAACATAAGAATGGCAGAAATTGCTGGCTTCAGTTTATTTACTCTTTTAGCTATTTTACTGGCTGGATTGGGATGTCTTCTACATGTGATTGGTCTGTCAGTTGTGTATTGGATTGTACCAGACCCCACAATTTCCGGAGTTGATATTGGTCTGTGGCAAACATGCTCTTTCTTTACATGTGTTTCATATCCAGTTGATGCAGTTTTAGGTAATTAAAATCATGAATGAATGAACACATTAATTTAAAGTTTCAATTTCATATTTTTCAGTTATATTTTTAAAATGTATTAAAATAAAGCCCTAAAATAGATTGTATCTATAAACAGTCCTACCTTGTTAAAGAATAATCCTATTAATCCTATAATTCACTATTGCTAGTTGAGAAAATGGCAAAAATATCATTTTCATCTTCAAATTCAAACGTTTGAAGATCGCCATTGCATGGAGTGGGATGGGAAAACAAGGAAGGTAATTGTGTTATTATTTCCTGTGACAGCCTGTGTCAGTGATTTTAATACCGGTGAAATATGGCCCATGATCGTATAATAATGAGTTGAGCAAAAGACATAGAAATAATTATGTTTTGATTTTCTTAGAAAATATGAAATTCCCGCTTTAATAGTTTAAAGTAGCTAAGGCTCTAACTCAAAATCATCCAAAATCTTCAACAGTGAAAACACGAATTATTTGTCAATTTAAATCAACATTGATGCTGTGATCTTACCGGGAACAGATGGGCTTCTGATATCCAATATTTAAGACAAAATAAACATTTTACCATTGGTACGCGAATCGTGTACCATATTGCGTTTCAGACCCAGATTAAACAAGAGACTCGGGGGACGAGGCTAAACACATTGTTAGCGATTTAGGTCCTTTAAGTAAACATAATTGTCATTATGCCCCATTGCATAGTGCAAGAAGACATATTGACTATTTGTTTATGTAAATTGGGATGAGCGTGATGTGATATCTCGGTCTGGCAAAATGTAAATTGACATTCATTTTTTAAAACTTGCACTATGTAAACAGTATTTGAGCGCGGTGATGGGCCTGCAATTTGGATTGAAATAGTCAAACATCCATATTGCACATGTTCATTGTTAACGATATGGCTAAAATACATTTCTTTATGTAATCCATATAAAATAAGGTACTATTGGGCGGCCCCATATCACTACATCTAGTATATCATCCAGGAAAATATTCTACGAAGATTAGTCTGGATGGGTTGTCAACATTTGAAAAAAAGCTATGTCATTGGCTCAATTATCCGGTTTTTACATTATCGGAAACAAAGTCTAAGGGAGGTAACTAGTCCTAAAACAAGAAGTTAACGCCCATGAAATTAATTTCAGAAAATCAATTTGATAGCATTGCCTGTTCAATATCCAACACTGCTCGTTATTTATTGTAAAATTTCCCTCTTCATCGGCCATGTCTATGGGGTTTTTCTTTTTAAAAAAATTAATCCCAATTCGTCGCCACAATTTATGTTTGTTTATATTAATCCAAGAATTGTAGGATTTACCGCGGGAAAGGGGGCAAATTGTACTTGACTTGGCCAAAGATACCGGATAATCAACCACGTAAAAACAAACTCACATTTACGCATGGGCAATGGAACTTACGACAAAGGTCCCAGACCCTCCGTACCTTGAAGACTAGGGGGTTCTGGTTGATCGAGACTAAAACAACACCAGGCTGAATTAATGAAATTCTCTGTTTTGGCGATATAAAGCATATGTCACTATATTTATTCAGATTATGGTCACGCTACACGGGCGTTTGTCATCATCGGTTTACTGGTTGGAGTTGGTGGTTTGGCTTTATCTGTTTTAAGTTTGATTAAAACGACTAAAACGTTTAAACTCCTAGCAGCCATCGCTTGTTTTGTCGCAGGTAAGTTACAAACAAAATCAAATAAAATGCTAGGTTGTCGAATTCGGGGCTTTGGTTGGTTCGATCTTAAGTAAAACTACTGGTTATTTTCGTTCAGTTTTAATCGTTTTGTTATTTCCTATAACGTGGTTATGGTGGCCTGTCGAATTCATTCAAGAATTTCACAACATATCTTTAAAAAAACATGAAATGAAAACGGAAATGAAAAAAAGAAAGTTAAAACAAAAGGAAAATCGACATTTAAAACGCGAATTATTTGTCAATTTAAATCAACATTGATGTTGTGATCTTACCGGGAAAAGATGGCCTTCTGATATCCAATATTTAAGACAAAATAAATATTATACCGTTGGTACACGAATTGCGTACCATAGCGCGTTCCAGTCCCATTTGTAAAAATGAGGCTAGACATATTTCACAAATCATGTCAAACCGTGACGTCATATTCTTATCTGGTTCGTTCGTACGTTTGTTCCTGGGGTTCTACGTCCACTTTCAATTATCTGGATAGTAACTGCGTTGACTGGAATAACCAGATGCTAGAGATTTCCATGCCATCGAGATTTCTGGCGTATTTCATCGAACATTACTGATTTGAAACAATAGTAAAAAGAAAAAGATGGAATGTAAATCAGTTTATATACATTAGTATTACATTATTATGCACTGCGGCCCATTTGTGTCAATTAGTTCCTTTCACGTTTGTTTACGGTCTAGCTTTTGCACTTGTTTCAATATTGCTTTTGATTTGACCCCCTTTAATTTAACCCCGTACATCTTGTCAAACTCTTCACGTTACCACCTGCATATTGCGGCACTAATCTGGATTGGTTACTGATCCAGCTGAGGAGCCTACCAGATTTCTCGAGTTTTTCGATTACAAAGTCTCGCGCTTCCAGCTACAGTGTCTATCTATGATAATCGAGTTGCCAAGTTCAGGATTTGTTCAATGTCAAACAATCACAAATAGCATGACGTTTCAACAAGCGTTCTATCATCGTTATCAAGCACAAAAGAGTATTTTTTTTTCTTTTCCAGCTGGGTGTATCCTGTTGGCTATTATTATATTTTGAACCAAAACTACGCTTCAACCAAACACCCAGTGGGGTTGGGGCTTTATACTGTGTATTATAAGCTCGCTTCTATTCCTTCCAGCAGGAATGTTCAATATCTTGGACTTTATCATAAAACGGAATTAATTATAAAGATATGTAAGCATAATCCACGTACAAGAAAACAGATAATGAGATTTTGTTATAAAGATTTTAAAGCACGTTAAAGTTATCTTATACTTTCATTTTCGTTCACGGGAAAATATGTAAGCATAATCCACGTGCAAGAAAACAGATAATAAGATTTTGTTATAAAGATTTTCAAGCACGTTAATGTTATCTAAATATATACTTTCATTTTCGTTCACGGGAAAATAAGAACATCAATATGTATTCGAATAGACAATCTTTCATAAAATAGTCATCTCTGTAGAAAATGGGTATGTATTCTTTTTTGAACGTTTGTATTAATTTAGGGAAATGTAATTAGAAGGGATTAAGTCAAATACTGATAATCTGCTTTACCGAAATTGGTTTGTCTTAACTATTTCCAAATAATTTTTATATTTTGCTAAAATGTTATTATTTTTCAATTTTGTATGCATTAAGGAACATATAATTAGATATGACTGACTACAACGAATTAGATCACAAACATCGAGTCACATAATAGTAGTTTCAAAACCTGCGAAAGGATACCCTTTTTTAAAAGGTCATATCTTAGTCAGTTTTATGGGGCCGACGGAAGTAATTCTTAATTGAGTGCGTGTGTCTGGGGGGGGGGGGGGGGTCGCTACCACCACTGAGAGTTTAGGCGATGGTGCAGACGCCGCGTAGACACCGGCGGTTTCTAAATGATTTCTAGCTAGTAAAATTACTCAGCAATGGATTGAACTTTGAAGTGGATGTGCTTTTCTGTAAGGACAAATATATATGAATAATAATACCAAGGTTGTGGACACTCTAGAGGACACAATTTTTATCTGATTATTTTCATAACCCAAAGATCTAGATTCCTTTCGATAGTGGTGCATATCGGACGGCATCTTCTTGGATTATGGCCCCTGGTTGTACGACAAATCACATTTTTAGCTTGTGGACCCTCCAGAGGTCACATGTTTTATTGATTGTAAAATCCGATCAAATCTATCACAGTTACATGAAAATCAGATCGAAATGGTCGCTACCCTTTATGCTAATAGTGTAAATGTAATACAAATGTGGTAGACCCTCCAGAGGAGACAGTTTTATCACATTTCGATGAAAATTAAAACAAGTGTTAAAGGGACATTATGGGAGACTGGATATATATATTTATAGAGAGAGAGAGAGAGAGAGAGAGAGAGAGAGAGAGAGAGAGAGAGAGAGAGAGATGGGGTTTAACGTTCACTCGACACAAACTAGGTCATTTTTGGACTAACATATGGTTTCAATTTTAATTCAATAATTCGCTTGCGCGTAGGGGTCTTTAGCAGTGGGAGGTGACCGGGGGAAACCCACGAGGTTGAGAAGGCGCCCCTATCTCCATGCCACATACGCTCACACCAGGGATCGAAACCACAGCCGCATGCCAGAGGTGACCGGCCAGCTAGAGGTCGACGCGCGGCACTCTACACCACTAGGCCATCCCAACCCCCCAGATAAACTAAGATTCTGTTTCCACCGTTTTTCTGATTTTTAAAGGCCGACACTACAAGATTACGAAGTATACAAATAGCGAAATGGCGAGTGATGGACTCGTAATAAATTGCATTGGATATTAGTATAAATAATGCCTTAAATGGCCTTAAAGTTTATTCCGTTCTCTCGATATTTCCCAAGAATACGCTGTAAATGAAAATAATGTTTCAAGAACCATTAAAGGGCGTATGACTCTGTCAATTACCAGTTACTTCCACATATGTTTTCATTTATTCACTACAAAATGGCACCCGAAACCACAGGGTGCACGTTTCGTGTACTAAATATTGGATATTAGGATCCTATACATAGTTTCACGGTTAGAAAACAACATCAATATTGATTGTAATGGATCAATATTGAATTATTTTCGTGTTTTTAATTTCGAATATTATGAAAAATATTGAGTTAGAGACTTAGCCCCTTTAAGCACGAACTCCTAAAGACAACAGCTGACACGAGAGAATTTGTAAATATACATTTAATATGTATTAATACAAAAATTCAATAAAGTACTGTAAGCAAGAAATCGACATTCTTTCTAAAAGCGATTTATTACCGAGACATGTATTGTGTACCAATACATTGGCACTACACACTAAACGCAAGAAGGCTGTATGTGAAAAATTGACAGGAGTCTAAAAGATTCGTTATTATAACTGGAAGTCAGGATTAAAACTAGATTGTTATGCCATGTGATCCGATTTGCTTTAAGAAAGTTTGAAGTTGTGATAAATTAGTTGACATGTATTTGTGATAATGTTAAATATGTGCTAGAACACATGATACGACCTCACAAAATACGACCTCATGTCAAGTATCAAACCGTTTTTTTAAATTTTTTTTGACGAATTCGTCCATTAACTTTGCTTGTGTTAACTAGTGGTGAGAACATTTCGTGACTTTACATTTACAAATGTGAACACTCAAAGATATATTTTAATAAAACGTATATATATTCGTTCGTTTTTACTATTATTATTATTATTATTATGGCACTTTTTTATAGCCCATCTTTCACATAAGTGCCCAGATGTGCTTTACAATAAAATAATTAAATAGATAATTCAAAATAAAAAATTGAAATACATAAATAAATTAAAATAAATAAATAAATAAATAAATTAAAATAAATAAATAAATAAATTAAAATAAATAAATAAATTAAAATAAATCGAATTAAAATAAATCAAATTAAAATAAATTGAATTGAAATAAATCAAAGTAAAATAAATCGAATTACAATAAATCAAATTACAATAAATCAAATTAAAATAAGTCAAATTAAAATAAATCAAATTAAAATAAATAAATAAATCAAATTAAAAATTGTACAACACTTAAAAGACGTCTAAATGGTAAAAAATGAAATCATTGAAAATTTAAGAGGTGTTATAAAAGGCAATTTTAAAAAGATGCGTTTTGAGTTTTGATTTAAAAACAGTTAGAGAAGTACAACATCGTAATTGATGGGGCAGCTTGTTCCATAGTTTAGGTGCTTTAAATGAAAAGGCCTTTTCTTCGTAGGAAACTTGTTTAACATTACGTTCGATTAGTATGAACTTGTCTGCACTGGAACGGAGCTGTCTTATAGGTTTATAAAATTGGAGGAGATCAGATAAATATTTTGGTGCGATGTTGTTAATGCATTTAAAAGTTAAAAGTATAATTTTATAGTCAATTCGATAGGGCACAGGTAACCAGTGGAGTTTTACTAATATTTCAGTAATACGACAGTAGCGAGGTGCACGTGTAATGAGTCTGGCAGCAGAGTTTTGTAACGATTGAAGTTGGTTGAGAAGTTTCTGTGGAACACCAGTAAGCAGAGAGTTAAAAGTGTCAAGTCTAGCAGTGACAAGGGCTTGAACCAAGGTCTTGATTGTATCATCAGGCAAATAGTTTCTAATTTTACTTATGTTACGGAGATGATAATGTCCTATTTTACATATGTGTTTTATTTGAGATTCCATTGTCATGTGACTGTCAAATATAGCACCGATGTTTCGAGCGTAAGCGGAGGAGAAGATTGTGGCATCACCAACACGAATGTCGTTTGGTACATTAAAACTGGTCTATGTTTTAGAGCCAATTATCATGTATTCTGTCTTTTCGTCGTTCAACTTGAGAAAATTTAACTTCATCCATTGTTTTATTTCGTCGACACAGAGCTCAACATTACACTTACTAACTTGGAAGCTATCAGGGTCTGCGGGTCTGAAACTCACATAGAGCTGGTTGTCATCTGCGTAGAGGTGGAATGAAAGACCGTATTTCTTGACGATCGAACCAAGTGGAGACGTGTAAAGGCTAAACAACACCGGTCCAAGCACAGAACCCTGTGGAACACCAAATTCTAGATCCTTAGTCGAAGAACTGGCATCTCTTACATTGACGGTCTGATTTCGGCCGGTTAGGTATGATCGTAAGAGTTTCAGCGCGTTACCGGAAATGCCAAAAGCTGTTTTAAGTCTTTCTAGAAGTATAGCGTGATCCACGGTGTCAAACGCAGCTGACAGATCGAGTAATACTAATATTAGTAGCACAGACTGATGGTCATCAATTGAAAGACAGATATCATTGTGTACTCTCAGAAGAGCCGTCTCGGTACTGTGGTGTTTGCGATACGCACTTTGGAAGGTCTCTAATAAATTGTTGTCACTAATGTGATCAACAATTTGATGGCAGATAACTTTCTCAAGTAACTTAGATACAAAACTTAAATTAGAGATTGGGCGGTAGTTTTTCAAAATGTTCTTATCAAGTGTTGGTTTCTTAATCAATGGCGTGACCAAAGCAGACTTTAAAATGTCCGGCACTACACCCTCTATTAATGCAGAATTAACAAGGTCTGTAACAACTGGTAATAGTTCAGGAAGACAATCCTTTAGGAACTGGGTGGGAATAGGGTCCAGTTTACAGCTTTTGGAAGCACATTTGAGAACAAGTTTGGAAACGTCGGATTCAGTTTTGAGGACAAAATCACTCAAAGAAGGGGTGAAACAAGAATAGGTATACATATACTATCGGGAGTACTGCCGTGTTGACTTGGTTGTAGATTGTCACGTATGGTCTGAATCTTATAAGTAAAGTAGTCTGAAAATGTGTTTGCCAATTCAGATGAAGATTCACAATCAGGCAGGATACTTTGTCCGTAGTTATGGCTGAGCAAGGCATTAGACACGCGAAACAGCTCTTTAGCCTTATTGGAACTTGCATCAATCTTGTTCGTGTAGTAGGATTTTTGGCAGATTTTACGAGAGCTTGAAAATTCAACTTCTGTTCTCTGTAGATATCCTTGTGAACGTGTAAGTTAGATTTGCGCCAGACCCTTTCAGTCTTGTTACGATCCCTCTTCCCCTGTAGAACTTCGTCATTAAACCATTCTGTATTTGGTCTGAGAATAAATGTTTTAGTCCGCTCAGGGAGCACCTTATCATAAGCACAATAGAGTGAAGAATAGTAGGCTAAAGCTTTACTGTTAACATCTGGAAGAGAACCAATGCTAGAGAAATCAGTGCTGTCAAGTTCTTTAATAAACTGATCTTTATTGAAATCTGACTGTTTTCGGAACGTTACAGTTTTTGTCACAGGATCTGGCTTTACGTAGGAAACCTGTCAATAGAAGTTTATTACATTGTATGATTTTTAATATAACTATATGATACATGTCATTAACCTCTAAACTCACACATCAACAGAGGTTTAGACGAAATTATGAAGATTGATTATAGGCATTAAAATACAATATTAAAGATTAAATATAGCGATAAAGTTTAAGATTAAATATATATGTTAAGTCTAAAAGTTAAATTTAAAATTAAGTACAGAGATTAAATATAAATGTAATGACCAAGTATAAAGACAAAGTATACAGTAAATATATTAGGTATAAATAAAATATTATGTATAAGTATAAAAATTAAGTAAGAGTATAAGAGTATAAAGATTAAGTAAGAGTATAAAGATTAAGTAAGAGCGTAAGAAAATAAAGATTAAGTAAGAGTATAAAGATTACGTAAGAGTATAAAGATTAAGTAAGAGTATAAAGATTAAGTATACATTATTAAGTCTGAAGATTTAGTATAAAGATAAAGTAATAGGATACCAAAATTAATTGTAAGTTAAAAAAAAGAATCAAATATAAGCGCTAAGATTAAGCATAAGGATAAGGTAAAAAGATTAGTTAAAACGGAGAGGATGACGATTGTGCGTGAAGAGAAAGTATAACAATTTAGTATCAAGCTAAAGTACAAAGACTAAGAATAAAGATTAAGTACTAAGTTTAAATATAAAGATTAAATATTAAGTTTAAATATAAAGATTACGTAAAATATTAAGATCAATCATAAAGATTAAATATACAGTTTAAATGAAGATAAAGCTACTAACTATCAAGATTAAATACATAGATTAAGATTAAGTATAAAAATTAAGTATATAGATTATAAAAATGAAGTAAAAAGATTAAATATACATGCATGTATAAGTATTAATATTAGGGTAACAAGGTTATTTGGTTAATATCATTAACTGTTTATATTGAAAATGGCGAGACTTTATTCCTATCTGTTCTATTTGAACATCACAGTTTACATTATTACATTTTATTTTATGTACAAGTTGATGTCTAATTACAAAGCTAGTTCAGATATACAATTTAAAAAGCAATTACGTGACAACAGTCAAATATCCGTATCAAAATTAAGATTGAGCACACCATTGCAAAATCAGGTTGAACATGATTTGAAAGAAATGAAAAGCAAAGGGTTTTCGGAACAGAATAACATTAAAGGATATTCAAAGATTAGAAACACTGGCAGTATTACCGATGAAGCGATGTATTCTACATCCGTTTTTAAAGAGAGGGACTTAAACGGGCCAGGTAATATTAATTTTAACTTTACAATTAAATGAAATGGCGCTGAACGTTATACTGTTCGGTTCCGACTGGGCTAATGGCGACGGGCGTATTAGCGAAATTTTGCCTGGGCACTACGGCCTATTCTTCTGCAGAATTCTAACTGCCAAGGGATTTTTTACTTGTGTGTAAATGTGTACAGGGGGTCTCGGCTTTTAGTCCGATCCAAACGACTATACATCTTTACTCACCCACCGTGGGTCCTTCAACTTTAAACAGAAAATGGAGTTTAATATCTTAACGCTCTTCCCCGACCGGCCATATATGGTATATTGTGTTACGCGTGTTTAGATTTTTCAACGGCCAATCCTCCTTGTGTGTAAATGAACAACAACGCGTCCACTCGAACGACAAAACACTGTTCTTTGGACCAGGGCACGCCAGAGAATCCCTGTGACCTCGCTCGGCCTTCACTTTGGTCGAACATTTGACCTCAAGGCTAGTGAGCCAATGCATTACTCACTGAGCCACCGCAACAAAAGCAGGCAAGTTCAAAATCGATGTAGCTGTAAAAGTGTTTGTTGAAGATTTGTAGTTTAATTCAGTTTTCCAAAATCACAAACGGAATTAACTGAATAAAAGTGGGCGGACCAGCTATATAACCAATTGTTCAGCATCAATTCCACGCAGTTAAAGATACATTAGTTAAGAGTTTAATAAAGAGTTGGCCATTCTTGCTATAATAATTCAAAAACAGATGATAAAAAAAAATATTGAAAATTTCAGTCAAATTATTTTATTCTGAACGGAGTGTTGGAAGTTTGGACAAGAAATGGGTACAAACTGCGTCTACACCTTCTAATAGAATTCTTTCGTTTGATTGACAGACAATAACTCCTCCCACTTATTCTTGATTATTCAGTGACGTGCTCAATAGCAATAGTACTCTCACTTGACAGGCCTTTCATCACTAGTGTCCAGTAGCGACGTCATCGAGTAACAGTAAATGTTATCTTGGTCAGCCATTTGCTGATTTAATTTTAGAAGGACGACTGTTTAAATGCGAGCTGTATCCAAGTCATCCGTGGGTCTACAGAGTCGATTTTGTGGTTTTTGTGTAAATAAAGGTCTAATTAAAGACCCAAATAAAGACTTTCAATTTGTTGATTTAGCTCTTGCATAATGCATGTTTAAGAGTCGAAATGAAATAATCAGAAGTTAAACGTCATTGCATGCCATTTGAGTTTATTAATTGAGATCATAAATGTGGTTTATACAATGAAGTTCTTTTAAGGTGAAATGGGAAAAGCTGTTATAATAGATGAGAAAAATTTAACAACAGAACAGAAGATGTTATGGGAAGCCGGTTGGGACAAAAACGCTTTCAATCAGTATGTTAGTGATATGATATCAGTTGAAAGATCTTTACCAGATTATAGATGGCCAGAGTAAGTGTAATCCTTCTTCAGTTGATCTCTTTGAAAGTATTTAATAACAACCAAAAAGGTTCGACTGACAGTCTTTAGCTTTAAGAGTCGAAAATGCTAAGCGTTATAGCGTATACATCATGGTTGTTGATAATCCAGATTACATTTTTATGTGTATCTTACTTTGAATTTTGCATACATATCCATATACGCCAGTAGATTATCTAACCTACAGTAATCATAATATTTAGCCCCTAATATTCAATTCAATTAATGGGGTGTTGCTTAATAGAGGATTCAATTTCCCACGTTAAATCAAAACAAATAACTTCCAACCTGTACCAGAAGGGACTATAAGAATATTACAACCTTTACGCAGGACTACCATCTCAAACATGTACTAGTATAGTAACTATGACTACAATCTCCACTCACTAACCTGTACCTCAGACTTATGACTATAATCTCCTACCTGTACCAGCACGGCACCTGACTAGAATCTCTAATCTGTAACAATAGGAGCTATACCTACAATCTCCAATCTGGGTTAGGGGATGGGTGGAGTGGAGGGGGGGGGGCTTTTACTATACGGTATACAACCTCCAAACTGTACCATAAGACATAATATGCCTACATTCTCCAACCTTTATCAGTAAGACGTATGACAAGATTTTGCAGTCACAGTGAATATATATGACCATTAGTATAATCTCCATCATGTATCAAAAGGACCCATGACTAAAATCTGCAGCCACAACCAGTAGGACCCATGACTACAATCTCCAACCTGTATCAAAAGGACATATGGCTACAATCTCCGATCTGTACCCGCAGCACCCGTGCATATGCATTGAAATGAAATTTCTCTTTATTTTATTACGATACACAGATGTAAGAATCTAACGTATGAGAATCTACCGCAAGTGAGTGTTGTTATACCGTTTGTTAATGAAAGTTGGTCAGCATTATTGAGAACAGTCCACAGCGTATTAAACAGATCACCACCACATCTGTTAAAGGAGGTTGTTCTTTGTGATGATGCTTCTTCTATGGGTAATAGAATCGACTTTATTTCTCTCTCTTAGAACAAATGATGATTGATTAGCGCTGACCCCTTAAATACAAAAACAAACTATATTTTCAATGTCTCCAACATGTACTTCTACAATTTGCCTTCTACAATTAAAGTCCAGATAGTTTAGGGGTTAGATCAACAGATACATGACTCTATTTTAATTTTACACACTTTTGTGATCTGTTTTTTGTTTAGAACACCTTGGTAAGCCTTTGGATGATTACGTGTCGTTATTTGAAAAAGTATCAGTTCAAAGATTAAAGAATCGTGGAGGATTGATAAATGCCCGAATCCTGGGCTTCAACCATTCTACGGCCCCCGTGGTCATTTTTCTCGATTCACATTGTGAAGTTACAACAGGTAGGTTGCTACAAATCGAAGTCTCAATAAAACTTATATCATGTTCTCTAGCTTAAGAACCCGGGCAAGAGAGCTTTGAGTGGAAGCGCTGTCAGGGGGAGTAACTCGTCAGTCACAAGTCTATGGCTGCAGACCACCTATTACATTCAACCTTGTTCAACCCAGTGAAAAGTTTACAAGAGACAAGAATTATTATTTATTAAAGTTGATAGGAGAGCAATTGGTGGTATACTTTCATATCAAATTTGATGGAAAACAGATTTCCGAGTCTGTAAACTGTTTTCAATTTTACACTAACTTGAATCAGTTTATATGTACAACGACTACATTAATTAATGTCCATATCGTCTCTAGGTTGGCTTGAGCCTTTACTAGATCGAATCAAGAATGATGATAAAACGATTGTCACAGCTGTCATGGATATTATAAATGCTAAGGACTTCCATGTCCAAACTTACAATATAGAGCAAAGTATGCCAGTTGGAGATCTGGAATGGACCATGTTTTTCAAATGGAAACACGTTCCTTTGGGCAAACCGAGGACAAAGCCAGTAAAGTAAGTATTTTAAAATCATACTCCTCTATTCCTTGGAACCTTAAAAAGACGAAAATGGGTCGAAAAGCACATAAATGCAATAATATAACAGGCATTCATTTCTTAAAATTTGTATTGTAATTTATATAGCAGTTGTTCGGCGAAATATGTCCAAATTGAGTGACATTGTGTGCGCCAGATTAGTTCAGTCTACATGGGGAGTACGATTTGACGTTTCACTTCCTCTCTCACATTTTGCCTCTCACTAATTTTAAAATGTTTATTGTGTCGTAAGTACTGCGTATCATGAGGTTATATTTCCATGGTAGATATCAACATCAATACTGATTAGTGATTAAAATAGACCAAAATCACACTAATTTGTGTATATAATGTCAGAGATTATGGATAATACTATCTTAAACCGCGTGACATCGATCTTATTTGAACACATTGGTCAGCATCTGTTCACAGAGAGATAAATGGGGTTTAACGTCCACTCGACACAAACTAGGTTATTTCGGGACTAACATGGTATAATTTTATTTCAATAATTAATTCGCTTGCGCGTAGGGGTCTTTAGCAGTGGGAAGAAATCTGAGTACCGGGAGAAAACCCACGAGGTTGGACAGGCGACCATACTCCTTGTCACGTACAACCGAGGATTTGAAAACCACGCCAGTTGACGCAATGGCAGGCTTTGTGATACACCATCTGTTCAAACAATAAGACGTAAATGAAATGAAATGGGGTTTACCATTCTTCTGTTCTGCTCTGAACTGGGCTAATAAAGACCGGCATACGCCATACAGGGAAATTTTGCCTTGACAGCGACACTACGGCATGCTCTTATATCGAATTCCAATTGTCAAGGAATTGTTTACGTCCGCCCCAATGTGTACACGGGAAATCGGTTTTGTCAGACCCTCCGCCCTGCATCACTGTCAAGGGGAAACTACTCTTTACACACGCTGATTTGTTACTGAATTGTACCGGTGCATTTCCTTGTGACATCTGTATATTTAGTGAACTGTGGGAGGTGTCACATGCAAAGATTTGTAATGTCAAAAATCGGGATCCCAATTATCAGCTTGAATATCGTTTACAAAATTGCAGTGTAATCATGACATCCATTGATTACGTACCTACTCAAAGGGAGAGAGAGAGAGAGAAATGGGGTTTAACGTCCACTCGACACAACTAGGTCATTTCGGGACTAACATATGGTTTTTAATTTTATTTCAATAATTCGCTTGCGCGTAGGGGTCTTTAGCAGTGGGAGGAAACCGGAGTGCCCGGAGGAAACCCACGAGGTTGAGAAGGCGCCCCTATCTCCATGCCACATACGCTCACACCAGGGCTCGAAACCACAGCCGCAAGCCAGAGGTGACCGGCCAGCTAGAGATCGAAGCGCGGCACTCTAGACCACTAGGCCATCCCAACCCCCCCCCCCCTACTCAAAGGAAAACATGTTCCATTATTGCCTTACACCGAAGACATTTCTCTTAATACTGTCTCATCTACAAAATGTTTCTTTTACAGAAGCGCCACCCTGATTGGCTGTTTTATCGGTGTCAGTCGAACATTTTTTAAACACATCGGGATGTTTGATCCCGGATTTTTCATTTGGGGTGGTGAAAATTTGGAGCTATCGTTCAAGGTAAGTGTACAGACTATGGCTATTCTTTGGAACACAGATAACAGGATTTGATCCCGTTGTATAATAGAGTGTCCATTGAGGATGAATGGTGGGGAGGGGGAAGGGTCTGGTCGAAACCCGCGCAATTAATAATCCAAGTGCCTGTTTTGGTCCACACGCGTTAAAACCCGAATTATTTACTAATGACAGGAGATCAGGTTTGGGCGTTCTAAGAGGCCAAGCTACGGAAAAATTAAATGTGGCATCTTTTGGTTTGTGCCACCGTCCAAAAATTGTCTGAATCGGGGGACTCTCTGTGGTCTCGTATGCATCATCGGCAGCATGATGAAGGCCCCTTGACGGTTGGAAACCGTGCATGGCGCCATGCATGGCGTATGCTTTTCCTTTTAAACCAGGTTGGTCCATGGAAAATTAAAACATTCAACCATATTAAATCATTTGTTCTATTAAAGGCTTGGATGTGTGGTGGTAGTGTAGAGACGGTACCATGTTCTCATGTAGGGCATGTTTACAAAAGCCGACTACCATATGCATGGGATGGACAACAAGAAGGCTCGGTCATAGAAAGGAATCTCTTGAGATTAGCAGAGGTGTGGTTAGATGATTATAAAGAATTCTTTTATCAGATTGTTGGACCTGAACGAGTTGTAAGTTACTTATTAAGTATATTTTGAAATCTATGTGTGTCATTTTCATTTTTTTGGAAAAGAGCACATTTCCACGGCTTTATCAATACTTATTATGTTTACTGAAATTGATTATTGAACATTCCATTGATTAAACAAACTAAAAATATCAACGGCAGATAACCTCTTGGCTTGAATTCAATTTCATTAAAAGAGACCCAGCAATTGAATTCAGTGAAAATTATAGTTTACATGGCATGAAGATATTTGAAGACACAAGAGAGAGAGAGAGAGAAATGGGGTTTAACGTCCACTCAACACAACCAGGTCATTTCGAGACTAACATATGGTTTCAATTTTATTTCAATAATTCACTTGCGCGTAGGGGTCTTTAGCCGTGGGAGGAAACCGGAGTGCCCGGAGGAAACCCACGAGGTTGAGAAGGCGCCCCTATCTCCATGCCACATACGCTCACACCAGGGCTCGAAACCACAGCCGCAAGCCAGAGGTGACCGGCCAGCTAGAGGTCGAAGCGCGGCACTCTAGACCACTAGGCCATCCCAACCCCTCTTGAAGACACAAGAAGATAATTCATAATTATTCAATATCCGACACTACCTCTCATTTCCATCAGAAGGTCACGTGGCCTAAATGTTGTGTATTATTTTTATACTTTTCATTTTTTTTTAAGTCTGAAATCAACGCTGGAAATTTTAGTGACCGGGCTGCTTTAAGACATAATCTTGGATGTAAAGACTTTTCTTGGTACCTACAACAAGCTATCCCGGACGTGTTCCTTCCGTCAGAATGTCATGGATGGGGACCTGTAAGTTATTTTAAACTGATAAACGTTTCCACACGTGCGGTATTTAAAAAAAATCCCTTATGAGTATGGTTGTGTGGTTGGGTGTGTGTGTTTGGGGGGGGGGGGCTAGTCAATTAGCGAGATTGGAAAAAAAATGACTGACAAACAACACAAAAAAGATGTGTAAAACAAGGAAAGAACTTTATGAGTTTCTTTCTGCTTCGGAGTCATTTTCGGGCATCACAATAAAAGTATTACATTGTATATGCATAATTTCACTGTCGATTGAATTGTCAAAGGATAATAGTGATAGCTTTTTAAGTTTGATTTGTTATTAATAACGCTGTAAAAGGACCAATTTAATTACATTGGAGGGTGTGTAATGATCAAATAAAGTCTCGTTGGCAATTAAAACGATGGAAAGTCTTAGAACTAGTGAGTATTGTGAGATAATAACAGACGATATATCGTAAACCAGTCATAACAAAGATGTCGTCTGTAATACCTTGTATAATATATAGTCGAGCAGTAGCAAGAAGTTTTATTTTAATCCCTTCAAGTGCCTGTGATCCTAACATATGGGTCAGATGTATGGGGATATGAAACATATCACTGCATAGAAGCTGTCCACTTAAAGTTTTGTAGAAGACTCTTGTCACTTAATTCAAATGTACCTAAACTGTCTATCTATGGTGAACTTGGTAGAAATCCTATACATGTTTTACATAAATATAATATGATCAAATATTGGCTTAAGATATGCTTTATGCCTTTAGATAGATATCCCAAGGCCTGTTATGACATGCTCTACAAATTACATTGCTCTGGTAGACAAACATGGGCATCACATGTCAAATCTTGTTTAGATAATTTAGGCCTTAGCTATGCTTGGATTTCACAAGATGTAACAGATGTAACTATATTTCTGAAAACTTTAAAACAGAGACTCAATGATACCTGGTATCAGTCATGGCATGAAAACTTACAAAGCTGTGAAAAACTTTGCCTCTATAAAAACTATAAGTTAAGCCTGTACTGTCAACCCTATTTAAGCACACAAATAAAACTCATAGAAACATTATTGCAAGATTTAGATGTTGCTGTCACAAACTAGCAATTGAAACAGGGCGGTGGCAAAATGTTGAAAGAGATAAAAGAATATGTCTGTATTGTAATAAAACTTTTAAAAACAGTATTGTAGAGAATGAAATTCACTTTATATTTGAATGTCGACTTTATTCTAGTCTAAGAAAAAGGTATGATATTAAACTAAAGTCTTATAATTGTATGATGTCATATATTCAAATCATAAATAACCCATCTAGTAATTTAGCTGAATATATTGATAAGGGTATAAGACTAAGGAAAAGGTATTTAGATAATTTATTCTAAATCATTTATAAGCATGTCAGCGATTTTATATTCTTTATTGTATGACTTTATGTAACTATGGTATAACCATTAATATTCTTATAACTATGCATATTGAATAATATCACATGTACTTTGGGCTGAAGGACTGTTACTGTAATTTGAATAAAAAAAAAAGAAATACTTTTATATGATTTTAACATAAAGTAGTCGATTGTAATTCGACGTACCATTACTCACATTGATTTTTGTATGTAAGTATAATGTCTATGTTTGAACAGATAAAGAATCAAAAGTATCCTGATGTTTGTATAGATCAAGATGATAATGAAAGTAACCTTAAAGACAGTATTATTAGAGGCGCCCGATGTGGCAAGATGATGTACCAGCAGGTAAGAAAACACATATTTCTAAACAAAATGAGCTGCATTATATAGCTTAAGAGATGAGGATCGATCTTTACCCCCGCCCCCACCCCAACGAAATATCAACAAAATAACAAACAAACCCCAACAATAACGTTTATTGCCGAGTTCATACATAGAATCCTTTACGAGCATATGAATGAACAATGATGTAACTTTTATCTGAATATACATGAATTTATAATAAACATTTTATAAGAAAAAAAACAAAAAACTGATGTTCGTATTTATGTTCCCCTTGAACAACATGTAGTAATTGTCCAACTTTCCTGGTTGATTATTTGTATCCTACTGATACAGTTAATCACCGTTATATCACCGTTACACCCTAAGGTAGTTTGCGTTCGAATTTCGGGAAAATCGGACCAAAATTGCCATACAAAATGGCCGCCGTTTGTACGCGAATACTGTTAAAAAATGGTATATCATGGTTGTGGACCCTGTAGAGGTCACAATTTTAATTCGATTTTGATGAAACTTGAAATGCATGGTTATAACCCAAAGGTCTTGGTTCCTTTCGATATTTGCGCATATCGGATCCTAACTTCCTGAATTATGGCCCCTGATTGTACGCAAAATTGCCTTTTTTTTTTAGCTTGTGGCCCCTCTGGAGGTCACAATTATTTTCCGATTTAAAAAAAACGTTTGATTATATCACCGTTACACCTTCAGGAAGGTTTTAGTTCGAATTTCGGGAAAATCGGACCAAAATTGCCATACAAAATGGCCGCCGTTTGTACGCGAATACTGTTAAAAAATGGTATATCATGGTTGTGGACCCTGTAGAGGTCACAATTTTAATTCGATTTTGATGAAACTTGAAATGCATGGTTATAACCCAAAGGTCTTGGTTCCTTTCGATATTTGCGCATATCGGATCCTAACTTCCTGAATTATGGCCCCTGATTGTACGCAAAATTGCCTTTTTTTTAGCTTGTGGCCCCTCTGGAGGTCACAATTATTTTCCGATTTAAAAAAACGTTTGATTATATCACCGTTACACCTTCAGGAAGGTTTGAGTTCGAATTTCGGGAAAATCGGAACAAAATTGACAGACAAAATGGCTGCCGTTTGTGCGCGAATACTGTTAAAAAATGGTATATCATGGTTGTGGACCCTGTATAGTTCACAATTTTAATGAGATTTTGATGAAACTTGAAATGCATGGTTATAACCCAAAGATCTTGGTTCCTTTCGTTAGTTGCGCATATCGGATCGTAACTTCCTGAATTATGGCCCCTGATTGTCCGAAAAATCGCCTATGGTCCCTCTGGAGGTCACAATTATTATCCGATTTTAAAAAAAAAACGTTTGACTCTATTACCGTTACACCCTACGGAAAGTTGAGTTCAAATTTAGAGAGAATCGGACCATAATTGCCAGACAAAATGGCCGTCGTTTGTACGCGAATAGTGTAAAAATATGGTATATCAAAGTTGTGGACCCTGTAGAGGTCACAATTTTAATTCGATTTTGATGAAACCTGAAATGCATTTTTATAACCTAAAGATCTTTATTCTTTTCGATATTTGCGCATATCAAATTGTAACTTAATGAATTATGGCCTTTGATTGTAGGAAAAATCACTTTCGGTATTGCTTGTTCTCTATCTATCTCTCGAACAATTATTATCTGATTTTAAAAAAAAACTCTGATTATATTACTGTTGCACCGTAAGGAAGGTTGAAAATCGTACCGAAATTGCCGCACGAAATGGTCACCGTCTGTACGCGAATAATGTAATAAATATGGTATATCATGGTTGTGGACTCTCTACAGGTCACAATTCTTATCCGATTTTGACGAAAAGTCACATTTCTAGGTTGTGTACCGTCACACCATAATCATTGTCGGCTTCGAATTTCATGAATATCAGACTGGAACTGACCAACAAAATGGCTGCTCCCGATACAGTATGAAATACTGGACTTAATGATGTAGGAAAAATCACTTTCGGTATTGCTTGTTCTCTATCCATCTCTCGAAAATGTGGGCGTATCCTGCCTGGCAGTGACAGCCTATCTTCTAATTTGTGGAAGGTTAATGATAATATATAGAGTCAACTTATAAAACATGCACTATACAAGAGCTCAATCAGTATATTGTAAGTCTTTATTTAGGTTCCAGATGTTATGAAAATTATTAATTAGTCCTTTATTTACATGTCAAGCTAGAAATCAACACTGTAGACCTTCGGATGGCTTGGATATAGCTCGGATTTAAACAGTCGTCCATTTAGAATTAAATCAGTAAACGGCTGACCAAGCTAGCGCTTACCGTTACTCGGAAACGTCACTACCGGAAACTGGTGATGACAATCTGAACATCTGAGACACGCTACCCGCGGAGAGGTATCTCAGACACATTCAGTAGCCATTGTATCCATATCACGTGATCTTCACATCACAAGTCATGAGGTCAACAAACAAAATGTCAACATCAACATTCCACAACACGTTACATTGTTTCCTTTGCAACCTTCAGGACTATATAGTCCGTACAGCCCCAACATGTTCTCGCCCCTTCCAATGATTTTTCACAAAAATGACATCTTAAACTCATAGAATTGAAGTCGTCTTCAATGACAGCTTCAGCGAATGGTGGTTCTTGGCGGCCGCCATCTTACACTATTTTGTGCGTCTGTCGTGTCTATTTCAGATATACACAGTCAATTCTGTTAATGTTTTTAGCATGGGGATTGACTAATAGTTCATTTATTATTTCAGTTTTAAACAAATATTTTAAACTTTAACGTTCAGAATAATGTAATTTGACTGAAATTTTCAAATATTTTCTTTTTTGTCATCTATATTTGAATTATTATAGCAAGAATGGCCCACTCTTTATTCAACTCAACTAATATATCTTTAGGCTACTGAAAGCTCTACCTATGTTTGACTGGGGGGGGGGGTGGATGGCCGAATAGTTAGCGTGCGCGCGTTATATCACACGGCCGGTCATTGAGTCAACTGGCGTGGTTTCAAATCCCCGTTTGTACGTGGCAAGGAGTAGGGTCGCCTGTCCAACCTCGTGGGTTTTCTCCGGGTACTCCGGTTTCCTCCCACTGCTAAAGACCCCTACGCGCAAGCGAATTATTGAAGTAAAATTAAACCATACGTTTGTCACGAAATGACCTAGTCTGTGCCGAGTGCACATTAAACCCCATTTCTCTCTCTCTCCCTCCCTCTCTCTCTGTTTGACTACTGCCATTTAAATTTATAATTCATCTATTTTAGCAATGGTATCACTGTCACAATCAAACGATTCGTCGAAAGCCGGCATGTTGGATACCTACAAATACAAATACTAGCATTGCTTTTGATTTTTGTAAAATAGAGAAAGAAAATTTCAAGTGGGAATATAGAAATGTAAGTATAACATGAACTTATGCAGTATCGAAATTAACCCATATTTAGTGATGTATTTTTTATATTAAAAATGCATTATATAACAATTCGATAAAGATCTGGCTGTTCTTGCTATAATAATTCGAAAATATATAATGGATAATTTCTAGGTTTTTGTTTTAGGTGTTTGAAGTTATGACAAAATATAGCGGTGATTGTTTATTATCTACCTCTAATGTTGTTCTGAACCGAAAGCCTGCAAATGCCATCGATCGAAGATGAACCTTAAAGGGCCAATCCCGATAATATTTGGAAAATAAAACTGCTTAATTTTGTGTTAAAATCCCTTAAAATCCTCTACCCCAGGGCCGAACAGTTAACTCAACAAATGAGATACGTAACCAAACAAATTAAACCCGTCAGTCTTCATCTGGTAATGAAGACCGGTGTCTCAAGCTGCATTATGCGATGCCTGGATAAAGCCAGACTTTTATTTTATAAAAATAATGTGTAGGTGAAATTTACCTTTCGTTATCAAGTACAGCCCATGGGTCATTCTTTGCATTGACTTCTGACGGAACTGGAATCGATTTTCAGGTAACCCGAAATCTTAAAGGGGTTACGTGTCCGGATAAACAGTTTAGACTCAATATTTTGAGTTAAAATTTTGAGACAGGGTAAATACACCATTATTGTATATTTTGGCACGTCTTAAATTTCATACGCAATCAGACTTTTATTTTTCAGACTGTTCAATTTTGAAAAGTCCTTTTAAGATCTGCGTTAGACCACTACCAGATACCCCCACCCCCATCAGATCCACTCAACAATGAATGAAATTAAATTAAATATTTTTGAAATTTGAAATTTTCATTGGTAACTTTGTAAGCTGCCCTGCTTAATTTTTTTGATTTAGCTGTTTTACATATTTAAAATGTATTCCTTTCTCACATGCCTCAGTACTAGGGGACATACAATCAAGAAGTTGGTAGCTGGAAATCACCAACGGTAATTTCGCAGCTAACAATATTTATTAAGCATTGTTTGTTTGTTGTTTTCTCCAGGATAACACTATATACAGTGTCTATATCCAGAAATGTGTCGAAATGCAGTCAGACCAGAAAACTATAAAATTAGCACCATGTAGTGATACAGCTAATCAGAAATGGACTTGGAAGCGAGGACCTCCTCCCGGACCTATGCCCGACTGGAAGAAAAAACATCAACTTTCCGACTGAAAATTTAATTTGTAATCTCCATCTTGATCTTAAAAATAATCATTTCTTTTCATGCATGCACACCCCTTATTATTCTTCGTTAGCTACTTTTAAAAAGGATAGTTTTGTGGAACAAATAAATGTAAAGGTGATTGGCATAGTTTAAGGAACGTCCGAACACAGCCAATAAAAGTTAAACAAATTAACCATAATAGTTCGTTCTATTTCGTTGCCTATACTGAATTCTTTCCTTATTCCAACAAGAATACGAACACGCGATAGGCTATTTATTATTATGTTTTCTTTTCTTTTTCATGGAAGTAACGATATCATTGAAAAGTTTCAGGGTTTTTTTTATTAACCGCAGAATTAGAAATTTGTCTGCAAAGAATATAACAGCGGATATAGTTTAATCACATTAATACTTTTGAAAAAGATAAATGTGCAATTAATTAATATGTGTCATCTGTTATTTATTTAATTTGTTTTTGTATTTCGGCGGGGGACATCAGCCTCACTGTTGGCTTGTTTGTTGTTATTTTTATTATAAATTAATTTATGGTCATTCAAATATAAAATATTTTAAAATATTTTAGCCGTTATGTCCATAACCCAACAATAATTGGTAACGATTATCGAATTGTTTTATGATGTACGTGACCTATATCTGTAATGTGTGGGATATATGTGTTTTAACAATAACCCGTTTTATGATACGTGTTTGTTTTATGGGCTTTGATGTGTTACACACAATGCTGGTAATATGTCGCTGAAAACAAGGTGGGGTAGACATTCAATATGTGGTATTTGACCACTACGACCCAGTCATAATCAATAAAAAAACAAAGTCCTGCTCATTGAGCCACTGTTGCTCTTTCGTCCGTTCGAGCTTTCATCTTTGACCAAATGCAGAAAATGAACACCCTGACATCCGGCACAAGATAAGTCTAAGATTTACAAGCATCCAAAAGAGTTGAAAACTGGCCAAGAAAACTCGGACCATGTACGTCCAAGAAATCAAGTGTGTTTCGTAACCTCTGATTTGTTTGTTAATCTTTGACCCATGATCAGGTCCCATAAATCCAATTGTTCTTTTTTCAAAGACAAAAATAGGTTGCCAGGCAACGAAACATACGCCCACACAGCAGCCAAATCGTCCGGGCAGTCAACAAGAGTTGTTGCATTTTAAGTAATCATCAGAAAATCATAATTCAGACTCATACATAACTACGGTGTAACTGTGATATAATCAAACGTTTTTTTAAATCAGATAATAATTGTAACCTCCAGAGGGACCACAAGTTAAAAAGGGTGATTTTTCGTACAATCAGGAAGTTACGATCCGATATGGGCAAATATGCAATGGAACCAAGATCATTAGGTTATAAACATGTATTTCAAGTTTCATCAAAATCAGTTCAAAATTGTGACCTCCATATAGGGTCCACAACTTGATATAACATATTTTCGCACAATTCGCGTACAGACGGCGGCCATTTTATCCGTCAACTCTGGTCCGATTTTCACGAAATTCAAATTCTCTCTTCATTACCATGAAACCGTGATATAATCAAACGGGTTTTTAAATCGGGTAATAATTTTGGCCTCCAGAGGGACCACAAGCTAACAAAAGCAATTTTTGGGACAATCAGGGGACATAATTCAGGAAGTTATGATCCGATGGGCGCAAATATCGAAAGGAACCAAGATCTTTGGGTTATAAACATACATGTCAAGTTTCATCAAAATCGGTTCAAAATTGTGACCTCCATAGGGTCCACAACCTTGATATAACATATTTTCACACTATTCGTGTACAAACGGCGGCCATTTTATCCGTCAATTCTTGTTCGCTTTTCACGAAATTCAAATTCTCTCTTCATTACCATGTAACGGTGATATAATCAAACGTTTTTTTTTAAATCGGATAATAATTTTGACCTCCAGAGGAACCAAAAGCTAACAAAAGCGATTTTTCGGACAATCCGGGGACATAATTCAGGAAGTTATGATCCGATGGGCGCAAATATCGAAAGGAACCAAGATCTTTGGGTTACAAACATACATGTCAAGTTTCATCAAAATCGGTTCAAAATTGTGACCACTATAAGGTCCACAACCTTGATATAATATATTTTCACACTATTCGCGTACATCGCGTACAAACGGCGGCCATTTTGTCCGTCAATTTTGGTCCGATTTTCATGAAATTCGAACTCTACCTTCATAACCATGGAACGGTGATATAATCAAACGGTTTTTTTTAAATCGGATAACAATTTTGACCTCCAGAGAGACCACAACTAAAAAGGGCGATTTTTCGGACAATGAGGGGCCATAATTCAGGAAGTTACGATCCGATGGGCGCAAATATCGAAAGGAACCAAGATCTTCGGGTTATAAACATACATGTCAAGTTTCATCAAAATCGGTTCAAAATTGTGACCTCTATAAGGTCCACAACCTTGATATAACATACTTTCACACTATTCGCGTACAAACGGCGGCCATTTTGTCAGTCAATTTTGGTCCGATTTTCACGAAATTCGAACTCAACCTTCATAACCATGGAACGGTGATATAATCAAACGTTTTTTTAAATCGGATAACAATTGTGACCTCCAGAGGGACCACAAGCTAAAAAGGGCGATTTTTCGGACAATCAGGGTCCATAATTCAGGAAGTTACGATCCGATTGGCGCAAATATCGAAAGGAACCAAGATCTGTGGGTTATAAACATGCATTTCAAGTTTCATCCAAATCGGTTCAAAATTGTGACCTCTACACTGTTCACAAGCTAAAAAACGTGATTTTTCGTACAATCAGGGCCATAACCCATGAAGTTACAGTCCGATACATGCCAATATCGAAAGGAACCGAGATCTTAGGGTGATAAACCTATATTTTAAGTCTCATTTAAATCGGATAAAAATTGTGACCTGTAGACTGTTCACAAACAATTGTGGACGGACGGACGGACAGGGGCGACGACAATATACGTCCACATGAAAATGTGGGCGTATAAAAACTTGGACCAAATAGGTACGAGAAATCTAAGAGGTTCGAGGTTTCTACCTCACCATTTATTGGTATTTTCTGTAACATCTTTGTTTTCTACCACATTTTAAAACAGGCGGTAGGTTTAGAACTGCGGAATTCAACACTCGAGACTTCCCTATTCTATACTGTGCCTTGAAGTAGAAGTTGTAAGGATGGTTCCGCTCTAAATAATTATTTAAAAAAATTAAAGTTTTATTCACAAGCTATTCAGCTTTACATACGCATGTGTTAAGTACTTGTGCATCCAAAAAAAATTCAATAAGTATACTCATCACAAATTGTAAGCGTATTTTGTATTCAGAGGGCGGTTTTCGTTATTTGAGATAACTCCATATTTGTGACCCGTCATGGCATAATGAGTCGCAATGGGGAAATTTTGAAAATTGAGTTATTGTTATTTTCACATTCTCCAACTCAATACCTTCAATTTGATGTATAATTTGATTGAATCGCGCAAAAATTGACTGAGCTGTGTCCGCTTGAAGCCACCCAACTCACCAAAGTAAGTTTTGAGAAAAGTCTAGTCAAAGATTTGGTATGTTTCAAAACAAAATCCCATAGCAACCAAGCCATTTATTTGCTGTTTTGTCGTTGAATACTTCTTCTAGAGGTTTTAAGGGATACTGAAGACGAAAATTGTAGTAAACATTTCCAAAATGGGCGCGAAAATGACAAATGTTCGAGTTTTCACAAGTTATGTGTTTATTAATGTATAAGAGTCAATCCGATAATACCTGCCATTTTGTTTTTCAAAATGGCGACCGAAATGATAATCGTCGTAGTAAAATTTTATCCGACAATATCGACCATTTTGTTTTAAATGAACCCGCGGTAACTATAGGTCTTGATGTTACCAGGGACGGACCGAGGTCGAGTTTCCCTAAACCACGATGTACCCTGTAGTTCGGATAGAGAGTCTAAGCTATGATGTACCCTGTAGTTCGTATTGCGTATTTAAACCATGATGTATTCTGTAGTTCGTATTGAGTCTCTAAACTATGATGTACCCTGTAGTTCGTATAGAGTCTCTAAACCATGATGTATCCTGTAGCTCGGATAGAGTCTCTCTAAACAATCATGTACCCTGTAGTTCGGATAGAGTGTCTAAACCATGATGTACCCTGTACTTCGATGTACCCTGTAGTTCATATAGTCTCTAAATGGGGGTTGGATTGCTGAATGGTTAGCACGTGCGTGCTGTATCATAAAGCCTGTCATTGTGTCAACTGGCGTGTTTTCGAATCCCTGGTTGTACGTGACAAGGAGTAGGGTCGCCTTTCCAACCTCGTGTGTTTTCTCCGGGTCCTCCGGTTTCCTCCCACTGCTAAAGAACCGTACGCGCAAGCGAATTATTGAAATAAGGTTAAACCATGTGTTAGTCCCGAAATGACCTAGTTTGTGTCGAGTGGACGTTAAACTCCATTTCTCTCTCTCTCTCTAGTCTCTAAACCATGATGTACCCTTCAGTCTCTTAACCATGATGTACCCTGTAGTTCAGTTAAAGTTTCTAAACCATGTTTATACTGTAGTTGGGATAAACCATAGTTTTGTAAATAGGTGATCGATCATCAAACGAATATGAATTGTACGATATGTTAATCTCGAAATTACATAGTTTCTCTTAAATGAATATATTGTTAACACGCTTTAAATATCTGGATGCAATAGAGGTGGTGTAGAAAATTCTAGGTACATTAAAACATTGACAATAGGAGGTATTTCTTGCTATGGCTTGTTTATGGTATAGGACGGGATTTATTGTTTTGATTATAATCACAATGTTACACAATAAATTATACCCCTTCCCCTACTGAGAATTGTAATTAAATAATGTAATGTTATCTTCATTTATTTTATGTCTTTGAATCTACCTGAGAGGTATGTGCATCGGTATGACACCTTAAATAAATCAATATGCGTATTTCTACAAAGATCCATTTATAGTCTTTAATTACACACTGTTAACCAGCCATTGGAGTTTTAATGACAATAAATCATTTAGTTTATTCAGCTCGACGTAAGACTTAAAATTATATAGACACAGTTGATTTAACTTCAATGTAGGTATTAATCATCTATAGTGCATAATATATATATCACCTTTCAGTTGAATCATGTTATGTTCATATTGTGTTACGCAGGGCTCCACTGGCTTTCAATTTTTTTTCCGTCAAAATGGATGATAATTTTTATATAAAGAAATGTTCATATTTTTTTCCGCCAACTTGAATATTTTATCTGCCAAAAATGTGTGATAAAAAATACAATATCTAACAATTTCATGTCTCACCCATTCTTATCATAAAATAATTACCGATATATACAATACAATATACATGTAAAACAACTTTTAATATCTGTCTTTACATTATATATAAGCACAGTTTGGATTTAATAAGATCAGATTTTATTTTTGGTGAGTTTAATCTATTTGAACATCTTACTACACTATATATTCAGTAGTTACACGTCAAATCTCGTCCAAGGAATGACAATTTTCTATAAATGTATGTGTTGCGTGAACAATAGACCTATTGTTATTTTCAGGTACCGTAAGGGTATTAGAATCTGAATCCCTTATAGAATGATATTACATCAATTATATTTGTAAGAGATGCTTACAATACCCGTCGTTCACCTTTAGACCATTTTGGCGACGGTAATATGATACAAATGGCGAACCGCTTTCTCGCTCAAGAATCGCCGATATTCAACTAGTTCTTACGTTTTCGACCAGTGTTGATAAGATAAGTCAATCAACTAATCATTAATCCAAGACAACTGATTAGTATTACTCATTGACTCGATCCGAATTATCAGCCAGTTGATTAATTTATTATTATAGTGTTTAGCCACGTGATTGACACTCAATCATGATTAGAATTTTAAGATTTTTTTCCGCCAGTTCTCAAAAAGTATCGCCAGTACCGCAAAACTTTATCGCCAAAATTATCGCCAAAATCAAATTATAATCGCCATTTTCATATTTTTATCGCAAATTGCGACTTTGGTGTTACGTATTTGCCAACATCAAGGTAACAGTTTTCCAAGCGCAGTTACAATACAATTCGATAATGACGTCACAATGAGAACGACGTAATTCCATCAAAGTGACGTTACGACGTTATAAAAAGATCGTAGGTTAAAAATGTCGGCATTTTTTAACTTCCGAGTATCGATTTCCTATAGGTCGTTAATACATTTATTTGCACTCAAGTCAACCGATTCGGAGATTTCAGCGATTTTCTGGTCCACTGGCGGCCATCTTGGATTTATGTTAATTATGCAAATTTCCCCAAGACCGATAACGGCCGCTTTTGTTATGGAAGTACTAGAGACCACACCTGAACAGTTCCCAAAGAAATGATTTCTGTTGCAGTTTGTTCTAAGTGTATTGTTATCTATACCCGCCTAATTCATTGTATGCACACAATGGGATTTTCTGATTAAACGCCATGAAACTTCGACCAGGAAGTCGCCGCCATTTCAATTTACAGCTAATGCTTTGCACCCGTTGTCTGGGCCAATCAGCAAACGAGCCGTGTTGGCAGCATAGCAACAAGCGGATTTTGTTTAAATTTTTAGGGGTTTTAAAACCCTTTTGTATTCCTTCAAAATGAACTCAACGGCAATACTGTGGTCATATGTATAATCTAGAGATTCTCCGCTTTACAACGATGCCAAGCATTTTGCAAAAGGATTGACCGGTCGTCCCGCTGTGAGCAGAGAAAAATATCTAATTTCGCTGAGAATATTCAGAAAAAGACAGATTTAAGAATACCGTACTCTTACAAAACGTCCAAATAAAGGTGTTTTAAAATGTTTTATTGCTATTTTGATCTTTTGGGCCGATAGAAGGTATATTTATAGACTCATATTTGTGAAAATCTCAATTTCGATCAAAATCAATGTTTTCACTTATTTTGTCTTTATCTAATTATTGGATCGCGCGCATTCCGACTCATTTTGCCGTGGCCGGTCACATTTCACAATCTATGACTAATGTATAATATGTAGGACAATCATATTTTTTTGCAATCGATTCTCGACTGAGCTGGTGTCGCGGTTAGATTCGGTACCCAGTTTGAGGCGGTATATTTTATTTCAAATATATAAACCGACTTTATACTCGATATATTGGAAACAGCGACTAGTAGTTCAGATGCGGAACCAAATCGAGATTCTGTGTACACATGGACGTTGACGAGATAATCAAGATCCCCCAGGCTTCTGAATTTGTTGACGGAAACAATGTTCAATATTATTCAGGCTAACAATCTAACTGAAATTTCGTTTCGGTTTTTTATGATTTCGATGGCCTACACTACAGTAGATCTAACAAGTTATAGCGGGAGGTCACGTTCAACCAGTTCACATGTCAAGCACGCGACATTTGGCCCTATAATCTCAGTCATTCGATTAACCAATCAGAATCGTTATTGCTTTGTTTTGATTTCTATCGCTGATAATCCCAACCCACAATTCAGCGCAAAAAAGGTCAAACCCTTGGTTCGACAGACAATTTGATTGGCTGACCCCTCATTTCAAGCAGAACACGAATTAAATAACGAGTCTTTCAGATCCTAATGTAGTAATGTAGTAAAGATAAGTGAACTGTAAAAACGAAACGAAATAGGATCTGTATTTTAATCAGATTGTCAGGCTAAAGGTCAACGTGGGGATTTTGTTATAGAGACCCTAACCCGAACCCTATCAAATCATAGGTCCACCACGCAAATGGGAGCTTTGAATCCAGGGACAGTTGGGTGTAACTCCACAAATGAAAAAAAAAACATATTTCAAAATATAAAATGAAACCAAGTACTGGAACTAAAATACGTATGTTGTGGAAACTTGGCCTTTATGTCGTGTTGCCGTTTAGCTCCTTAGAGGCTAATTTGTTATTATGCTCATGATATTTTGTTGTTATTATGAATAACCGAACCCAAAACATACGCATCATATCAAATAAGATACGCATATTCTGGAAAGTGGACCTTTATGTCCATATAAATTTACCGAAAGGTAAAAATGGATTGCCGTTTATCTGCTTATAATTACAGTGAATGTCTGATTAAGAAGAAACTGGGCAAATAAAGAGGAGAAAGGTCTTTGATATGGTAACATACCTTACAAATACAGGAGAAGCGTAATGGGTAGTCAAATGTAGATCAGTATTGTCTATTATTTGTTAAGTTTAATTAAACAAATGGCTCGTTTTTTGGCGGTTGACCAGTGACATACCGGAGACATACTATTTAATCAAAAATCCGCACATCGTCGCATTGTCCAGTCAAAAATTGTTACCATCTTAGAAATATCTTCATGAAGTGAAAGAGAAAAATCTCAAAAATAGTCCAATGACCCGTGGCAATATTGATACAGCGTCAAATCACAGTTCTTATGTCGATAACGTTATAAATTAGGTGAAAAATGGCGTATCATACTATGATGACCTACTCAGAAAAATATGCATTAAACATCAAAACATTAAAACCTTCAAAATAAAGCTTATTCCACTATTTCTATCCGAAAAGCCGACGGATGGGAATTATGTAACAAACCAAATCGCACTATATATCTTCAACAAAAAATACACTGTGAGGAACACTGTGTAACATCTTCAAGGAAAATATATGAAAAAAAGTTGTGGGCGAAATTGTGTGTAGGGGAGCTAAGAAAGAGGTATGCCGAAATGACACGCACAACAGTTGCAGTGACTAAGCTTGCTCAGGTGAAGGGCTATTATGTTATTGAGCAATCTACAATTTTTACAATATATAATCTGTTTAGAATCGAGGCGTGGATCATACTAAAGCTCATCGCTGAATCGGATATATTCCTTAGGTATAGTAATGTATTCATTATATTTAAATAATCTTTATGAAATATGTTTGTAAGAATTTAAGAAAATATGATTAGATGGGATTGAATCACACATTGGCTTTTTGTTATTCAGATGATTTTTTGATATTGTAAAATCATTTCTATGATGTGCATATTGTTTCTTTACAACCCACTCAACAACACTCAAAATATATTTGAGCAATTGTTTAGATATTTTTTTTCCAATTTGCTTATATCTCAGCAACTATTTGTCTGATCGATACAATGTCTTCAGTTTTACTACGAAAATGGGCGTGACTTAAGAGATTAAAGCTATTTCCGGCATTCTGCGACAATGTGAAATGCCCGAAATCACCGAAGTTGTCGTTTTTTAAAATTTTGCCGTAACATTATCAATAATTGTCGGATTGTAATATTTGATGCATTTTGCCGGAGACAAGGCACATAAGTATGCTACTTCTGATTTTTGACGAATCGTGGAAGTCAATTTTTTACCAAAAAAACCCCTTTTTTATTTATAAATATTTTTATATAGCAATTTACCCAAGGTTAAAGAGTCATCTGATTTGAGCAAAAATGTCAACATTTTTTGTTTCCGTAATTTTCCTTGGCCGCCATTGGCTAATTCAGTTTTTCAGTCCTACATTAATTATTTACTGTTCGATTTGTACAAAACCAAGTTCATATGTTCCGTGGTTCAAAATGTCATTTTTTATTACCGGTAAAGTTTCCTGTCGACACCGGAAGTGGCATAAATTTAGCAATAACTACAATATTGACAGTTCGGTACCACTTTTTGAAAGCAAATGTTTTTTTTTACAAATCTTATATAACCCAAAAGATGCGCCCTTTAATATGAGCAGTTGCTGAGAAATGAGCAATTTGGCATGAATCACTTTTTACGCTAGTTTGCCGGTAAAAGAGTCAATTATTATTGGATTTTCATAAAAGTGACACCATTTCATGCGTAATGTTAATTTGAATAAGTTCAAACCAATATAACATTTTCAATGTCATCGGAAATGACGTAATTTGGGCAAAAACTGTATTTATAGCCTTCGAAACAAATAATTTATTCAAATGAGTCGTATTTGTTTTTTGTTTAAAATTTTGATATTTGATTCCAAATAACTAATAGAATGAACCCATACGATCATATAGATATCACAAAATGGTTTCTAACTTGTTCAGTTGCGGAGAAATAGGCGATTTTCAATAGGTCACTTTTCAAGGTTTTTGGTCAATTATTATTCGATTTTCATAAATTTTTCATTGTGTGATATCTAATGCCATTTGCGATTTCATACAAGTAATTTAAGATTTTCATTATCACCGGTAGTAACGTCATTTTCAAAATACTGTATTTTTAGACTTAAAAACCGATGTTTTATTCAAATGGGTCTGATTTGTAATGTTTTCAACATTATGATATTTGATTCCAATCAACAAATCGATTGACCCCATACTATCATATAGATACCAAAAAAATGGTTTCTAACTTGTACGGTTGCCGAGAAATAGACGATTTTCTACAAGTCACTTTTCAAGGTTTTTGGTCTATAAAAGTGGCAATTATTATTCGCTTTGCATAAAAGTTCCACCATGTGATGCCGTATGCCATTTTTGATTTCATAAAATTAATTGAACATTTCCATTATCACCGAAAGTACTGTAATTTTGTCAGGATCAGTTACATATAACACAGGATTTGTTTCCCATGTTTGCCGAGAAACTACCTAGAGATTTTCATGAGTGGTTTCCAATTATCACTGGTAGGGTCGATAAACCTTTGACCATAATATTATATTATGTACAATTTTAAAATCTAAGTCAACCTATTTACGAATTTTATAAATACAAAACACGTGTTTTCCATATGATAGGAAAATTACACACGAAACCTTTTTTCTCCCAATAAATTAAACAAAAAGGTTGACATTAGACAATATATTATTTGAAATATAAATTATCAAAAAATAGTTTAATATTATAAATAGAATATTAGCATGAAAATATTATATAAAGTTCTATCATATCCTCAATTCTATTACGGGTTTATGGTGATTACTATTGTCTACAATATAAATCTTAAAATGTCGTGAGAAACGTTATTTTCTATATTTAACTGGATATAAGGTGAAATATCTCAAGCTAGCTACAATTTTTTTCTTTGGAGAACCATATACGTTTTCTAACCTTACAAAATCAACATTTCGTCTTCGAAGAGGTAATATTCGGATTCCTCTCGATATTTATTTTGTATATATAACACATAAAGTACTTATAAGAAGATATGAGTAAAGTGTCAGAGACAAGACCAAAGTTATCCAAGGACATAATATTTCGATAAAAAAGCACGTAAATAGAGAGATTCTAAGAAAGCAATGTCTGTGATTTTCGAAGAAATTTGCGGGGGTTGTTAATCCAAGGACATAATATTTCGATGAAAAAGCACGTAAATAGGGAGATTCTAAGAAAGCAATGTCTGATTTTCGAAGAAATTTGCGGGGGTTGTTAATCGAAGTAATCTGCCGAGAACTTTGTTTGCTAGTGAGAGTATCACATCGTAATATTTGATTTATTGCTGGTTTATTTTGTTTGTTTCGTTTTGGATTTGTTATGAAAGTCTACTGAAAGCCGATAAGTCATACGTTAGGCTACATCAGGTATGTGTTTTAGGTCCGCTTAGTGAGCCTACTAGGCCTGTGCGCTATATAGCCCTAACTTGCTATAAATATCAGCGGAGTTTTGCTTTTGAAATGAATATATCACATGCCGAATTCGAAAAATTAATGCGACTAGCTCTATGCATTTTTAAAATAGCTTTCACTGGCTATAAAAAGCTAATTAGTATTGCCATTGAAATGGCTGTATCTCATAAACGGCTAATTTAGAGCGATATGCCATAGAAGAAAAGTGTCATAGAATTGTCTGAAATATTGGAAAAACATGTTTTTATTGTTAGTTTCCTTCTGCGCCCTATAGTAAGATTTACCCTATTCCCTTCATTACTCTTTCTTATTTTGTGTTGTTTTCTTTTTCTATTTGATAAGTTTCTCTCTCTCTTATTTTTTTTAGCCCAATTCAGCGTTATGACACTTTATTTGTTATGCAAATGAATATTAACAAATATATGACCAAAACTACATTTATACTATATCAATCATCAAACCAACTTTGTTTTAAAAAAAGTATAGGAAAACATTGACTAAAATCATAATGTCTTTTTAAAAATATATAATCCTAAACTCATAATACATGTAGTCGACTACTTGAAATATACTTTTGTACTTTTAAACTTTCGGTTAATGTCTATAATGTACAGTAAAAGTAAACTATTTGAAAATATCCACCGATTATTTAGAAATTTGATAAAAATAATTTTTGTACTTTTAAACTTTCGGTTAATGTCTATAATGTACAGTAAAAGTAAAATATTTGAAAATATCCACCGATTATTTAGAAATTTGATAAAAATAATTTTAAAAAAAAATCAACAATTTAATACTAACTCTGTATTTACATTGGGTATCTACTGTATTCTACTGTGTATTGTCAGCTATATTTACAGTAGATGTAAACTGTAATTACTGAAGATTATCAAAATCTTATGATCAGGGTTGCCAGATGCTTATAACGTAGGGGGGGCCAAATCATTACCCAAAATGGGCCAAATAAGAGGTTCTTGGGGCCAAACACACCTAACCCCCCTTAGACATCTACAAACTCATCTGTTTTGTTAAGAAATATATTCTTCTCCTGAATTTTTTTTTAAAAGAAGTAAACAGAGTGAGAAATAAAAAGGGGGGTTATGTGTCTATTTTGAAGTGTTATGTTTATAGTAGCAAGTTGCGACAGGCAAAAGCAGACAAAGACTAAGCCCTCAGCAACTCAGCAGGGCCAATTGAAACTAACATCGTCGTTAGATATTCTAGGAAATTGGAACTGACTGACATCATCAGAAATTCCAGGAAATTGAAACTGAAACTATGTCTGTAATACAAAATTGAAACTGGCAACTGGGAGCCAGAGTGATGGGTGAGAAAGGGCCAAATATAATTTGAGTGGGGCCAAATTTGGGGCCAGGGGCCAAACACAATTTAATGGGGCCAAAAGACTGGTCATGGGGCCAAATGGCAACCCTGCTTATGATTAACTCTATATATTACGATATATTACGTAAATTCACACAGGGTGCGTCCAAAATGATCCAGTCAATATATTGATCATTAATAGTATTGTCATAGCCCGGGATAAAAAATTCTGTATGTGTGTGTTCAGAAGGTGGGTCTCGTGATTACGATTACACAACATTTCGCAATTTATGTATAATATTAAGACACCCATGCTTCTTGAAAATTGATTTCTCAAATAACTTGGCGTCGCAGTTAGATTCGGCACCCTGTTTGGGATGGTATATTTTTAAAACAAAATATATAAACCGAATTTATACGCGATATATTTGCAAGTAAACAGCGGCATGAGAACCAAATGGAGATTCTGTGTATACATGAACGCGAACATCACGGTCCTCTTGGCTGTAGGATTTGTTGGCGGAAACACCATTGTTCACTATTGTTCGGGCTAAACGCTAGCGTGGGGGTTTTATTATAGAAACAGCTTACTAGTGAAACATAGGCGAACCACGCACATGGAAGATTTGAATCCGGCGACTCATGCACCCTTTCCTTACGACATATCTTAATTGGAACAGCCCTTGATCGTTCACTTTGTTTTTTTACGTCCTATTCTGACATTTCAAGTAAATGATAGCTTCACGTTGTAGCTGAATATACTGCACCTTAAACAGTATGATTAACAGTTTTATATTCAGCTGGATACATATGATTACAATGCATAATAGATTTAGCCGTTCTTTCAACTCACAATGGCATAAAACTAACCAAAATTGGCTAGACCTATGAACATGTAGCCGATAATTCACAGCTCTACTAACGAATTCAGTCCGGTCTCTGAAGAACCCAGGCGGTAATCGCCACGGAACCCGCATTGAACCTTCACATTGAAGTCTGGATCTGTGCAATCTCTAATATGATTGGATTAAACTGAATATAAATGACGTCATTAATTATACTGATTGAGTTCTATGTCAAATGATGCGATATGAATTTTCCAACACAAGTGATATATATATTCTGGTTTCATCCAGCTATGTTTTGGTTTTATAAATATATTAATGTATCAATCCATGTATGTGAACCCAATTAATTAGTAAACGATATAATATAATGCTAATATAAATTTAAAGAGCAAAAATTATACAATACATAGTCTTACAGTGGTCGTGTGTTACGCTTCCTGACAAGCTATCGTTGTAGACGGAGTATTAACATTATGCCGGATATCACAAATAAATTTTATAATCCAACAAATACGTCAGATAACTTGAGTTACTAATGCCAGTCCTAAATTTTGCTTGATATTTTCGAATTCGTAAAAATATTGGGCCATAAAGTGCTTAAAGGACAATATTGGTGCCAGTCATTATCACATATGTGATAGAACTGATTAAACACTTTCCAAATATAATATTAACACAGAGATCATCGCTACCATAGAGGAGTAATAAAGGATTCATGAATCGGAAGTGACGAACGCCAAAGGAAACACAAGTTATCTCTCTATGTGAATGACTGAAGTGACGAGTGATGACAGATAAACGGCCGAATTTCTGCTCATTAATAATTCCTTCGAAGACAAAAAGTTGTTATATGGGACCGCAAGAGAATATCTGACGATTCAATAAAGTAATTAAGTATCATAAGATAAGAGAACACGGGAAAAATAGAAATACTCCGTACAGCCCCTTGTTTTTATTCATTCTATAAGGGAGACCGGGACACATTGAACACTGTATAGCGTTGGGTTGTATAGTATTATTTATAAAGGATATATCCATGGTGGTTCAATGTGCCCCGGTCTCCCCTACCTTATAAAAACATGGTAATGCACGAACTTTGTTCTGTTTTTCTTTCGTGTTCTCTTATGTAGTGGCAGTCAATTCTTTTTATGAATTGTAAGATATTCTCTCACAGTGTCACACAGCAACTTTAGGTCTTCGAGGCAATTATTAGTGAGCAGATATTCGCCCATGTATCTGTTATCACTAGTCACTTTAGTTAGTTATATAGAGGAATAACTTTCCGATTCATGAATCCTTTATTACTCCTCTATGGTAGCGATGATCTCTGTGTTAATATTATATTTGGAAAGTGTTCAATCAGTTCTATCACATACGTGATAATGACTGGCACCAATATTGTCCTTTAACTGTTTTCGTAAGTAACGAAGGGGGTTCGCCGAAGTATATAGGAGAATGGTGGCGGGGGCAGTAGGACGACTGGTGTATTATATGAAATTTGGAGTTGACAATCCAGGTTAGAGAGAAAGGAATATGCAGAGAAAGGGTGAAAATGACTAATAAAAGTTAGGACTGGATATATCATTGCACAATATTTGATCGGTTATAGATTTCTTGCAAATTTCGAGGTATATCAGATTAAATAATTGATATATATATGCTTTTAATAATAAAATATTTCTCTCTTTTTTCAGTAACATAATAACAGAAAGGAAACATAAGAATGGCAGAAATTGCAGGCTTCAGTTTATTTACTCTTTTAGCTATTTTACTGGCTGGATTGGGATGTCTTCTACATGTGATTGGTCTGTCAGTTGTGTATTGGGTTGTACCAGACCCCACAATTTCCGGAGTTGGGGCTGGTCTGTGGCAAATATGCATTCCCCTTACATGTGCTTCATATCCAGTTGTTGCAGGTAATTAAAATCATGAATGAATGAACACATTAATTTAAAATTTCAATTTCATATTTTTCAGTTATATTTTTAAAATGTATTAAAATAAAGCCCTAAAATAGATTGTATCTATATAGGCGGGTAAAGATAAAAAGCACCTAGAACAAACTGCAACAGAAATCATTTCTGTTCCGGTATGGTCTCTAGTACTTCCATAACAAAAGCGGCCATTATCGGTCTTGGGGAAATTTGCATAATTACCATAAATCGAAGATGGCCACCAGAAGACCAGAAAATCTCCGAAATCTCCGAAACGGTTGACTTTAGCACAAATAAATGTATTACCGACCTATAGGAAATCGATACTCGCGAGTTCAAAAATGCCGACATTTTTTTCGTCCGACCTTAATGTAACGTCGTAACGTCGTTTTGACGGCATTGTACTCGGAAAATTGCTGGAACCCACGAAGCGCTGTATAATTTTTATAAAAGAACACGTCTTCCCCAAAACTGAAATTAAATATCATAGTTCATATATAGCGGGGGCAACGGTGGCTCAGCGAGTAAGACGTTAGCTTGCTTAAATGGGATTAAGTGTTTGATCCCTGCGTTGGCCGAGAAAGTTCATCGGGACTTTCCGGCGTGGTTCTCCAATGTCAGTGGTACAGGACAGAGGGTCTGACAAGGGACAAGGTATAGTCCTTCGGATGGTTACGGAAAGCCGAGATCCCGTGTTCACATTGGCGTGCAATTTACGGTTCCCTTGGCAGTTGGAATTCAGTATAAGAGTAGGCCGTAATCCCTTATAGCACATGTATTATTATCCCGGTTGGAGCAGAACAGTAGGACGTTAAAACCCATTTCATCTATTAAAAGCCGATAAGAATAATCCATCTACTTAGAATATGAAAACCAAAATATATAAAATCGGCATCTTAATATTTAGAAATATCAATGAAATAGAACACATCTGATGTTTCCAGGGCCAACTTATGAGACCCAAAAATAGAAAATATCGCCCACATCTTCAAAGGCTTAAATTATCACTGTTTCGGAGGTTTGCACAAGATATATCCATATATTTTCCACATCCAGCAGTGCAAGCCAGACCATGCTTACGGCCAACATCGCTTGGAATTACATCCCCCTTTGCAGTTACAACGTATGATTTTCAGCAGTGATTCGGGCGCACGGGGGCTGTCCATCGTCTTCGAAACGTATTTTTTGTTAGAAAGTTGAAAACCAAAATATTCTAGATTTAGTTCTGTGACAACGTTAGTCCAGGTTTGAACCTGCTGGTACACTAGTTAGCTGTGATATTGTAACCCAGTCGATATATGGAAATTACCCCTCAACCCCCCACATATTGCTACAAAAAGTTTCTCAATAGATTCTGGTAAGGCTTAATGTACTTCATAACATACAATGTACTAAAAGTTTACCAAAGTAGGATGTCTATGCCCAGGGTTGGGGGGGGGACAAGAAACACATTAAGAAAACTTTGGTTATCACTTAGCTGTTGAATCATTGTGAAATTGAATTTATGACCTCCAGCTGTCCACTATCACTCAATACACAAACACCTTTGTCCATAGAATAAGTTTCAGAGCGTTCAGTTTTAAGTGTCATTCTCCTCTGTATGGACCTCGTGAGTGTTGTTTGGCTTGTCACAGTTTCCAGCTTGGCAAGGGCCACATACAGTAGTAGAGGAGTGTCCATTGCATCTGCTGCTGCATCGAAAGTTTAATGGATTATTTTCAAAGCCAACACCATTTTCAATGATTTTGATGTGTTCTCTGCTCCCAAAAACCTAGGGATAGACACTAAGATAATCAAATTTGGGTTGATAGTTACAGAGTTATGATCATTAGGATTCGGTGTCCGCTTGGGCGTAATCTTGAAAAAAACACCTTTCCGGGGGGTCCTACTTGGGTAAGTTTTTAGTATGTTAAAAACTACAATGAAGCCTACCAGAATCAGTTGAGAACCCCTTTGTAGCAATCTTGTGAGGGTTAAACTGTATTTTGACCTGACTGTTGTGCAGCATCTTCAGTTGGAGGTAGGGATGATACTTGTGTAGGTGAAGAACTTGTCATCACTTTCTCTGGCCACCTCCTGTGACGCATTGAACCACCATGGCTTCAGGCTATAGATGAACGATGATATATAGTTTCAGTTTGGGTGAAGATGTGTTCTTTTATACAAATTATACAGCGGTTCGTGGTTTTCCGAGCAAAGTTACAATAAAATTTGATAATGCCGTTCAAATGACTGCAGTTTGTATCATCAATATTTCGGTAATCGAAATTTCTTTAAATTGTCCAATGGATAAAACATTTAAAATCAGTGTAATTTAAATTTTAAAAAAAAGTGTGTATCGCCACGCTGCCCTAAGCGCGACGTGGGTTTCGGAAATATTTGTTTCATCATTGAAAATTTCTGGTGACATGTGAATGCAACGACAACAGCCTGATTGATTTGTTGATTGGAGTTCAGATGTCTTCGTTAACATGGACCACCTGCAGATTGCTGTATTCGTGCCCGAAATTCGTAGCAAGACAACGCGTTTTCCGGCTTGTAATTTTCATGAATTTTGTGAGAGAGACAGGCCCGAACAAATCCCCCGACGGCGTCTTTCATGACTTCTGCACTCGACGGTGACCTTTAATTCAAAGACATCGACATCCATTTATAAGACATAGTAAAAGTCACATCTTTTCGGAAAAATAGGTTGCCAGACAACGAAACATACGCCCACGGCAGCTAAATCGCCCGGGCAGTCAACAAGAGTCGCATATTAAGTAATTATCAGAAAATCGTTAGAATTTATTTTTTTTTTATAAAGTTCTGCCCCATGCTAACGTTTAGTATACGAAACATTTAATATTATGGATTTTGCTGTTCAAACTCAACCACCATTAATGTGTAACGGGGATATAGTCAAACGGTTTTTTAATTCGGAATAAAATTGTGACCTCCATAGGGTCCACAAGGTAAAAAACATGATTTTTCGTACAATCAGGGGCCATAATTCAGGAAGTTATTGTCCAATGTGCCCGAATATCAAAATCGGATTAAAATTGTGACCTTTACAGGGTCCACAACCTTGATATATCATATTTTTACACTATTAGCGGCAGCCATTTTGTCCGGCATTTTCATCAAAATCAGTTCAAAATTGTGACCTCAACATGATTTTTCGTACAATCAGGGGCCATAACCCATGAAGTTACAGTCCAATACATGCCAATATCGAAAGGAACCGAGATCTTCGGGTGATAAACCTACATTTCAAGTGTCATTGAAATCGGATAAAAATTGTGGCCTGTAGACTGTTCACAAACAATTGTGGACGGACGTCCGGACGGACAAACAGGGGCGACGCCATATATACGTCCACATGAAAATTTGGGCGTATAAAAATGACATTTTAGTACTACGTTCATCTGAACAAATCTGAATAGGCAAGTGGAACAATAGAACAAGGCCACCTTGATCTAATACGTAAGACGATATGAACATAACAAATGAGATTTATATGCAACATAGGTGATTTATATCTTCATTTAAGTCAAAAAAACTGTATCTTTTGAGTTTAAATCTTACGTCGAACTGAATAAACTAAATGTAGTCATTGAATCGGCAATGGCTGGTGTGAAAACAGCGTGTAGTTCAAGACTATAATTGGATCTTCGTAGAAATAATGATATTTAAAAATTTAAGGTGTCATAGGGTTGCACGTCGATTCAAAGACATATAAACATAGGATATTATTACATTCTTTAATTACAATTCTCAATAGTGGGAGGGGTATACTATATTGTGTAGCATTGTGAATGGAATTTCTGCCACCATGGATTCATTTTTAAGATCAGTATTGAACCCGGCGACTACTAGAGACCACACCCGAACAGTTCCCAAAGAAATGATTTCTGTTGCAGTTTGTTCTAGGTCACCCCTCTCATATTGTTATCTCTACCCACCTAATAAACAGTCCTACCTTGTTAAAGGATAATCCTATAATTCACTATTTCCAGTTGAGAAATTGGCAAAAATATCATTTTCAACTTCAAATTCAAACGTTTGAAGATCGCCATAGCATGGAGGGGGATGGGAAAACAAGGAAGGTAATTGTGTTATTATTTCCTGTGACAGCCTGTGTCAGTGATTTTAATGCCGGTGAAATATTGCCCATAATCGTATAATAGTGAGTTGGCAACCTTTTGAGCAAAAGACATAGAAATAATTATGTTTTGACTTTCTTAGAAAATATGAAATTCCCGCTTTAATAGTTTAAAGTAGCTAAGGCTCTAACTCAAAATCATCCAAAATCTTCAACAGTGAAAACACGAATTATTTGTCAATTTAAATCAACATTGATGCTGTGATCTTACCGGGAAAAGATGGGCTTCTGATATCCAATATTTAAGACAAAATAAACATTTTACCATTGGTACACGAATCGTGTATCATAATGCGTTTCAGCCCCAGATTTAACAAGAGACTCGAGGGACGAGGCTAAACACATTGCACCAAATCAAACGGCGTATGTAGACTGGAATTACCAGACTCTAGCAATTTGCGTTCAATTTAGACTGCTGGCTCATTTCGTCGAACATAACTGATTTTAAATTAGAGTAAAAACGGAACTATTGAATGCAAATTAGTTTATATACATTCATATTACAGTATTATAAGCGTTGCGACCCACTTGTGTCAATTTCTAGGTCCCAAATGTTAGCGATTTAGCTCCTTTAAGTAAACATAATTGTCATTATGCCCCACTGCCATAGTGCAAGAAGACATATTGACTATTTGTTTATGTAAATTGGGCTGAGCGTGATGTGATATCTCGGTCTGGCAAAATGTAAATTTAAAATTCATTTTTTAAAACTTGCACCATGTAAACAGTATTTGAGCGCGGTGATGGGCCTGCAATTTGGATTGAAATAGTCAAACACCCATAACACGTGTTTATTGTTAATGATATGGCTAAAATACATTTCTTTATGTATTCCATATAAAATAAGGTACTATTGGGCGGCCCCATATCACTACATCTAGTATATCATCCAGGAAAATATTCTACGAATATTAGTCTGGATGGGTTGTCAACATTTGAAAAAAAGCTATGTCATTGGCTCAATTATCCGGTTTTTACATTATCGTAAACAAAGTCCAAGGGAGGTAACTAGTCCTAAAACAAGAAGTTAACGCCCATGAAATTAATTTCAGAAAATCAATTTGATAGCATTGCCAGTTCAATATCCAACACTGCTCGTTATTTATTGTAAAATTTCTCTCTTCATCGGCCATGGGGTTTTTCTTTTAAAAAAAATTAATCCCAATTAGTCGCTACAATTTATGTTTGTTTATATTAATCCAAGAATTGTAGAATTTACCGCGGGAAAGGGGGCATATTGTACTTGACTTGGCCAAAGATACCGGATAATCAACCACGTAAAAACAAACTCACATTTACGCATGGGCAATGAAACTTACGACAAAGGTCCCAGACCCTCCGTAATTTGAAGACTAGGGGTTCTGGTTGAGCGAGACTAAAACAACACCAGGCTGGATTAATGCCATTCTCTGTTTTGGCGATATAAAGCATATGTCACTATATTTATTCAGATTATGTTCAAGCTACACGGGCGTTTGTCATCATCGGTTTACTGGTTGGAGTTGGTGGTTTGGCTTTATCTGTTTTAAGTTTGATTAAAACGACTAAAACGTTTAAACTCTTAGCAGCCATCGCTTGTTTTGTCGCAGGTAAGTAACAAACAAAATCAAATAAAATGCTAGGTTGTCGAATTCGGGGCTTTGGTTGGTTCGATCTTAAGTAAAACTACTGGTTATTTTCGTTCAGTTTTAATCGTTTTGTTATTTCCTATAACGTGGTTATGGTGGCCTGTCGAATTCATTCAAGAATTTCACAACATATCTTTAAAAAAACATGAAATGAAAACGGAAATGAAAAAAAGAAAGTTAAAACAAAAGGAAAATCGACATTTAAAACACGAATTATTTGTCAATTTAAATCAACATTGATGTTGTGATCTTACGGGAAAAGATGGCCTTCTGATATCCAATATTTAAGACAAAATAAATGTTATACCGTTGGTACACGAATTGTGTACCATAGCGCGTTCCAGTCCCATTTGTAAAAATGAGGCTAGACATATTCCACAAATCATGTCAAACCGTGACGCCATATTCTTATCTTGTTCGTTCGTACGTTTGTTCCTGGGGTTCTACGTCCACTTCCAATTATCTGGATAGTAACTGCGTTGACTGGAATAACCAGATGCTAGAGATTTCCATGCCATCGAGATTTCTGGCGTATTTCATCGAACATTACTGATTTGAAACAAGAGTAAAAAGAAAAAGATGGAATGTAAATCAGTTTATATACATTAGTACATGTATTACATTGTTATGCACTGCGACCCATTTGTGTCAATTAGGTCCTTTCACTTTTGTTTACGGTCTAGCTTTTGCACTTGTTTCAATATTGCTTTTGATTTTGACCCCCTTTAATTTAACCCCGTACATCTTGTCAAACTCTTCACATTACCACCTGCATATTTCGGCACTAATCTGGATTGGTTACTGATCCAGCTGAGGAGCCTAACAGATTTCTCGGGTGTTGCGATTTCAAAGTCTCGCGCTTCCAGCTACAGTGTCTATCTATGATAATCGAGTTGCCATGTTCAGGATTTGTTCAATGTCAAACAATCACATTTTTGCATGACGTTTCAACAAGCGTTCTATCATCGTTATCAAGCACAAAAGAGTATTTCTTTTTCTTTTCCAGCTGGGTGTATCCTGTTGGCTATTATTATAACTGGAACCAAAACTACGCTTCAACCAAACACCCAGTGGGGTTGGGGCTTTATACTGTGTATTATAAGTTCGCTTCTATTCCTTCCAGCAGGAATTTGCAATATCTTGGACTTTATCATAAAAAAGAATTAATTATAAAGATATGTAAGCATAATCCACGTACAAGAAAACAGATAATAAGATTTTGTTATAAAGATTTTCAAGCACGTTAATGTTATCTAAATATATTCTTTCATTTTCGTTCACGGGAAAATAAGAACATCAATATGTATTCGAATAGACAATCTTTCATAAAATAGTCATCTCTGTAGAAAATGGGTATGTATTCTTTTTTGAACGTTTGTATTAATTTAGGAAAATGTAATTAGAAGGGATTAAATCAAATACTGATAATCTGCTTTACCGAAATTGGTTTGTCTTAACTATTTCCAAATAATTTTTACATTTTGCTAAAATGTTATTATTTTTCAATTTTGTATGCATTAAGGAACATATAATTAGATATGACTGACTACAACGAATTAGATCACAAACATCGAGTCACATAATAGCAGTTTCAAAACCTGCGAAAGGATACCCTTTTTTAAAAGGTCATATCTTAGTCAATTTTATGGGGCTGACGGAAGTAATTCTTAATTGAGTGCGTGTGTTTGGGGGGGGGGGGTCGCTACCACCACTGGGAGTTTAGGCGATGGTGCAGACGCCGCGTAGACACCGGCGGTTTCTAAATGATTTCTAGCTAGTAAAATTACTCAGCAATGGATTGAACTTTGAAGTGGATTGCTTTTCTGTCAGGACAAATATATATGAATAATAATACCAAGGTTGTGGACACTCTAGAGGACACAATTTTTATCTGATTATTTTCATAACCCAAAAATCTAGATTCCTTTCGATAGTGGTGCATATCGGGCGGCATCTTCTTGGATTATGGCCCCTGGTTGTACGACAAATCACATTTTTAGCTTTTGGACCCTCCAGAGGTCACATGTTTTATTGATTGTAAAATCCGATCAAATCTATCACAGTTACATGAAAATCGGATCGAAATGGTCGCTACCCTTTATGCTAATAGTGTAAATGTAATACAAATGTGGTGGACCCTCCAGAGGAAACAGTTTTATCACATTTCGATGAAAATTAAAACAAGTGTTAAAGGGACATTATGGGAGACTGGATATATATATATATATATTTATAGAGAGAGAGAGAGAGAAATGGGGTTTAACGTTCACTCGACACAAACTAGGTCATTTTTGGACTAACATATGGTTTCAATTTTAATTCAATAATTCGCTTGCGCGTAGGGGTCTTTAGCAGTGAGAGGTGACCGGGGGAAACCCACGAGGTTGAGAAGGCGCCCCTATCTCCATGCCACATACGCTCACACCAGGGATCGAAACCACAGCCGCAAGCCAGAGGTAACCGGCCAGCTAGAGGTCGAAGCGCGGCACTCTAGGCCATCCTAACCCCAAATTGGATATAGAGTTGACAGTTCTCAAAACAATAGATAACACAAATAGAATATGCCGAAAAGTTGAGTCAAATTGCTCCACCCTGAACCGAGATAGTAGATTTTGATACAAACAAAGTCTCGATGGTCCATTTTTACGTTTAATTATTTTCAAAAAATGTATTCCAATCCGCTAAATATCGATTAGCGATGACATCAAGAGTTGATTATCACCTGGATAAGATAATTAATGTCTAACTAATAATTTATATAACATTTCAGTATCACTAGTTCATGGATGAGTTTTAAGTTTTGTGCGCATCCGTTCTGCCTTTCACGCAAAATGCGAAACATGAATGAAGTTTATGAGGCAACAACTTATGTCCGATATCATTGAAAAGCTTCAGGTTTTTTTTTATTAACCGCTGAAATAGAAATTTTTCTGCAAAGAATATAACAGGGTTAAGATAGGCCACCGAAGGACGACAGCGCTGTGGCGCTTTCTTGTTTCCTATCCCATCCCAGATTAAAGTCCATCAGTGACGTCAAACGATTGACAACAACTGTTCAGTCAGGTACATTTTAAATCATGAAGATCCAGACAATCCGTGCTTGATGATGCAGATTTGATTCAAATACTGACATAATTGAATGTCTTTTACCTTCTGTAAATAAACGCCATCTTGTATTTTAGGAATGAATCTACGTGTATGTCATAGGAAGCATGGTAAGACTTTTTCAAATAATAAGCAGCATCAGAGAAATATACCAAAATTATACATAAAATAGACGATAAAATTCTATTTGATCGAGATTAAAGTCTGTTTGACATATCTATAAACTAGTGGTCTATAACTAGTGCGTAGTGCGTCAAGCTGAAAGTATTACATAAATAGCCATTGCACTCGTTCCATTGCATGATCAAAACGCGTCAGAATGAAGGAAAAATATAGGGTATGTAGCGATTTCTATTTAAACGATATTTCAAGGAGCGAAGACTGTTTACTAACTATAATATCAATGTGACTGTTTGATTTACAATTGGTTTAAATGATCAGTCCGAGGTGTTTATGTTCAGTTCCTTCCTTTATTCCTACTGAGTGCATTAAAGCCCCAATAACACTCTTGTAATTGAATAATATGTCCCAATCTTTATTCTGGTCAACAAATTGTATTATTTTCTTTGATTGACATTTAGTAATTGAACATATTAACACAAGGTACAGTTTTATGGATACACAATTACTGAGTTTGATACTAAGCGACGTTTCGACGAGGATGCTCTCGTCTTTATCAAGCAATGATACAAATTTGTGACGAGAGCATCCTCGTCGAAACGTCGCTTAGTATCAAACTCAGTAATTGTGTATGCATAAAACTTAAAACTGTATCTTTTGTGACAACTTTGTTTTCTACCACATTTTAAAACAGGCGGTAGGTTTAGAAATGCGGGATTCAACACTCGACTATGGTGGCTGTTAGCGGCCATTCTACGTCGTCGACTTGTCGGGTTGTGAAGGCGACAAGTCGCGGCACGACAAAGCGAAATAATTGCATTTCGTCGACTTGTCGCTTTGTCGGGTTGTGAAGGCGACAAAGCGACAAGTCGACAAAATCAACCCGACAACGCGACAAACTAACCCGACAATCGTCGCCCTCATTTTGTCGACTTGTCGTGTCAATTTTGTCGACTTGTCGCTTTGTCGCCTTCGACTTATTCACAACCCGACAAGTCGACAAGCCGCCGAAATGCAATTATTTCGCTTTGTCGACTTGTCGCCTCCACAACCCGACAAAGCGACAAGTCGACGAAATGCAATTACTTCGCTTTGTCGACTTGTCGCCTCGGAAGTCAATCACTGCGCATTGGCGAGCATTCTTCGGTTAAGTATGGAAGCCCAATCTCGACGAGGCGAGGGTGCATTTATTCAGCATTTGGTTTAGTTTTGCTACACCTGACCATTACACAGATAGGATTGAAAAATTCATTTGGTTAAATTTGCATTTAACGACCCATAAAATTAGGAATCTATATTTCAGAGGAGAGTCAGTTTTATATGTTGATATGTATTTTAATGTATGCTTTCAATATATCTATCGACTTGTCGCTTTGTCGGGTTGTGAAGGCGACAAAGCGACAAGTCGACAAAGCGAAATAATTGCATTTCGGCGGCTTGTCGACTTGTCGCTTTGTCGGGTTGTGAATAAGTCGAAGGCGACAAAGCGACAAGTCGACAAAATTGACACGACAAGTCGACAAAATGAGGGCGACGATTGTCGGGTTAGTTTGTCGCGTTGTCGGGTTGATTTTGTCGACTTGTCGCTTTGTCGCCTTCACAACCCGACAAAGCGACAAGTCGACAAAATGCAATTATTTCGCTTTGTCGTGTCGCGACTTGTCGCCTTCACAACCCGACAAGTCGACGATGTAGAATGGCCGCTAACAGCCACCATACTCGAAACGTCCCTATTCTATACTGTGCCTTGAAGTAGAAGTTGTAAGGATGGTTCCGCTCTAAATAATTATTAAAAAAAAATAAAGTTTTATTCACAAGCTATGCAGCTTTACATACGCATGTGTTAAGTACTTGTGCATCCAAAAAAAATTCAATTGGTACACTCATCACAAATTGTAAGCGTATTGTGTATTCAGAGGGCGGTTTTCGTTATTTGAGATAACTCCATATTGCACGATCTATGACTAATGTATAATATGTAGGACAATCATATTTTTTTGCAATCGATTCTCAACTGAGCTGGTGTCGCGGTTAGATTCGGTACCCAGTTTGGGACGGTATATTTTATTTCAAATATATAAACCGACTTTATACTCGATATATTGGAAACAGCGACTAGTAGTTCAGATGCGGAACCAAATCGAGATTCTGAGTATACATGAACGTTGACGAGACAATCAAGATCCCCCAGGCTTCTGAATTTGTTGACGGAAACAATGTTCAATATTATTCAGGCTAACAATCTAATTGAAATTTCGTTTCGTTTTTTTTATGATTTCGATGGCCTACACTACATGTACGTTGACGAGACAAAAAAGATCCCCCAGGCTTCTGAATTTGTTGACGGAAACAATGTTCAATATTATTCAGGCTAACAATATAATTGAAATTTCGTTTCGGTTTTTTTTATGATTTCGATGGCCTACACTTCATGTAGATCTAACAAGTTATAGCGGGAGGTCACGTTCAGCCAGTTCAGATGTCAAGCACGCGACATTTGGCCCTATAACCTCAGTCATTCGATTAACCAATCAGAATCGTTATTGCTTTGTTTTGATTTCTATCGCTGATAAGCCCTACCCACAATTCAGCGCAAAAAAGGTCAAACCCTTGATTGGACAGACAATTTGATTGGCTGACCCCTCATTTCAAGCAGAACACGAGTTAAATAACAAGTCTTTCAGATCCTATGGTAGTAAAGACAAGTAAAACGAAGTTTTGAACTATAAAAACGAAACGAAATAGGATCTGTATTTTTTAGGGGGGTTGGGATGGCCTAGTGGTCTAGAGTGCCGCGCTTCGACCTCTGGCTGGCCGGTCACCTCTGGCTTGCGGCTGTGGTTTCGAGCCCTGGTGTGAGCGTATGTGGCATGGAGATAGGGGCTCCTTCTCAACCTCGTGGGTTTCCTCCGGGCACTCCGGTTTCCTCCCACAGCAAAGACCCCTGCGCGTGCGCTAAGATAATGAAAATGAAAAATAAGACTTGTCTACGATATCACCTTCGGTGAAAGCGGACGTTAAAAACAACAAGAACAGGATCTGTATTTTAATCAGATTGTCAGGCTAAATGCCAACGTGGGGATTTCGTTATAGAGACCCTAACCCGAACCCAAGCAAATCATAGGTCCACCACGCAAATGGAAGCTTTGAATCCAGGGACAGTTGGGGCCAACTCCACAAATGAAAAAAAAAAAACATATTTCAAAATATAAAATGAAACCAAGTACTGAAACTAAAATACGTATGTTGTGGAAACTTGGCCTTTACGTCGTGTTGCCGTTTAGTTCCTTAGAGGCTAATTTGTTATTATGCTCATGATATTTTGTTGTTATTATGAATAACCGAACCCAAAACATACGCATCATATCAAATAAGATACGCGTATTCTGGAAAGTGGACCTTTATGTCCATATAAATTTACCGAAAGGTAAAAATGGATTGCCGTTTATCTGCTTATAATTACAGTGAAGGTCTGATTAAGAAGAAACTGGGCAAATAAAGAGGAGAAAGGTCTTTGATATGGTAACATACCTGACAAATACAGGAGAAGCGTAATCGGTTGTCAAATGTAGATCAGTATTGTCTATTATTTGTTAAGTTTAATTAAAAAAAATGGCTCGTTTTTGGCGGTTGACCAGTGACATACCGAAGACATACTATTTAATCAAAAATCAGCACATCGTCGCATTGTCCAGTCAAAAATTGTTACCATCTTGGAAATATCTTCATGAAGTGAAAGAGAAAAATCTGAAATATAGTCCAATGACCCGTGGCAATATTGATACAGCGTCAAATCACAGTTCTTATGTCGATAACGTTATAAATTAGGTGAAAAATGACGTACCATATTATGATGACCTACTCAGAAAAATATGCATTAAACATCAAAACATTGTGAATAAGTCGAAGGCGACAAAGCGACAAGTCGACAAAATTGACACGACAAGTCGACAAAATGAGGGCGACGATTGTCGGGTTAGTTTGTCGCGTTGTCGGGTTGATTTTGTCGACTTGTCGCTTTGTCGCCTTCACAACCCGACAAAGCGACAAGTCGACAAAATGCAATTATTTCGCTTTGTCGTGTCGCGACTTGTCGCCTTCACAACCCGACAAGTCGACGATGTAGAATGGCCGCTAACAGCCACCATACTCGAAACGTCCCTATTCTATACTGTGCCTTGAAGTAGAAGTTGTAAGGATGGTTCCGCTCTAAATAATTATTAAAAAAAAATAAAGTTTTATTCACAAGCTATGCAGCTTTACATACGCATGTGTTAAGTACTTGTGCATCCAAAAAAATTCAATTGGTACACTCATCACAAATTGTAAGCGTATTGTGTATTCAGAGGGCGGTTTTCGTTATTTGAGATAACTCCATATTGCACGATCTATGACTAATGTATAATATGTAGGACAATCATATTTTTTTGCAATCGATTCTCAACTGAGCTGGTGTCGCGGTTAGATTCGGTACCCAGTTTGGGACGGTATATTTTATTTCAAATATATAAACCGACTTTATACTCGATATATTGGAAACAGCGACTAGTAGTTCAGATGCGGAACCAAATCGAGATTCTGAGTATACATGAACGTTGACGAGACAATCAAGATCCCCCAGGCTTCTGAATTTGTTGACGGAAACAATGTTCAATATTATTCAGGCTAACAATCTAATTGAAATTTCGTTTCGTTTTTTTTATGATTTCGATGGCCTACACTACATGTACGTTGACGAGACAAAAAAGATCCCCCAGGCTTCTGAATTTGTTGACGGAAACAATGTTCAATATTATTCAGGCTAACAATATAATTGAAATTTCGTTTCGGTTTTTTTTATGATTTCGATGGCCTACACTTCATGTAGATCTAACAAGTTATAGCGGGAGGTCACGTTCAGCCAGTTCAGATGTCAAGCACGCGACATTTGGCCCTATAACCTCAGTCATTCGATTAACCAATCAGAATCGTTATTGCTTTGTTTTGATTTCTATCGCTGATAAGCCCTACCCACAATTCAGCGCAAAAAAGGTCAAACCCTTGATTGGACAGACAATTTGATTGGCTGACCCCTCATTTCAAGCAGAACACGAGTTAAATAACAAGTCTTTCAGATCCTATGGTAGTAAAGACAAGTAAAACGAAGTTTTGAACTATAAAAACGAAACGAAATAGGATCTGTATTTTTTAGGGGGGTTGGGATGGCCTAGTGGTCTAGAGTGCCGCGCTTCGACCTCTGGCTGGCCGGTCACCTCTGGCTTGCGGCTGTGGTTTCGAGCCCTGGTGTGAGCGTATGTGGCATGGAGATAGGGGCTCCTTCTCAACCTCGTGGGTTTCCTCCGGGCACTCCGGTTTCCTCCCACAGCAAAGACCCCTGCGCGTGCGCTAAGATAATGAAAATGAAAAATAAGACTTGTCTACGATATCACCTTCGGTGAAAGCGGACGTTAAAAACAACAAGAACAGGATCTGTATTTTAATCAGATTGTCAGGCTAAATGCCAACGTGGGGATTTCGTTATAGAGACCCTAACCCGAACCCAAGCAAATCATAGGTCCACCACGCAAATGGAAGCTTTGAATCCAGGGACAGTTGGGGCCAACTCCACAAATGAAAAAAAAAAAACATATTTCAAAATATAAAATGAAACCAAGTACTGAAACTAAAATACGTATGTTGTGGAAACTTGGCCTTTACGTCGTGTTGCCGTTTAGTTCCTTAGAGGCTAATTTGTTATTATGCTCATGATATTTTGTTGTTATTATGAATAACCGAACCCAAAACATACGCATCATATCAAATAAGATACGCGTATTCTGGAAAGTGGACCTTTATGTCCATATAAATTTACCGAAAGGTAAAAATGGATTGCCGTTTATCTGCTCATAATTACAGTGAAGGTCTGATTAAGAAGAAACTGGGCAAATAAAGAGGAGAAAGGTCTTTGATATGGTAACATACCTGACAAATACAGGAGAAGCGTAATCGGTTGTCAAATGTAGATCAGTATTGTCTATTATTTGTTAAGTTTAATTAAAAAAAATGGCTCGTTTTTGGCGGTTGACCAGTGACATACCGAAGACATACTATTTAATCAAAAATCAGCACATCGTCGCATTGTCCAGTCAAAAATTGTTACCATCTTGGAAATATCTTCATGAAGTGAAAGAGAAAAATCTGAAATATAGTCCAATGACCCGTGGCAATATTGATACAGCGTCAAATCACAGTTCTTATGTCGATAACGTTATAAATTAGGTGAAAAATGACGTACCATACTATGATGACCTACTCAGAAAAATATGCATTAAACATCAAAACATTAAACATCAAAACCTTCGAAATAAAGCTTAGTCCACTATATTTCTATCCGAAAAGCCGACGGATGGGCATTATGTAACAAACCAAATCCCACTATATATCTTCAACAAAAAATACACATCAAGGAGTTATAAGAAGATATGAATAGCGTGTCAGAGACAAGACCCAAGTTGTCCAAGTACATAATATTTCGATAAAAAAGCACGTAAACAGAGAGATACTAAGAAAGCAATGTCAGTGATTTTCCAAGAAATTTGCGGGTGTTGTTAATCGAAGTAATCTGCCGAGAACTTTATTTGTTTGCTAGTGAAAGTATCATATCGTAATATTTGATTTATTGCTGGTTTAAAAAAGTATAGGAAAACAATGACTAAAATCATAATGACTTTTTAAAAATATATAATCCTAAACTCATAATACATGTAGTCGACTACTTGAAATATATTTTTGTACTTTTAAACTTTCGGTTAATGTATATAATGTACAGTAAAAGTAAACTATTTGAAAATATCCACCGATTATTTAGAAATATGATAAAAATAATTTAAAAAAAAAATCAACAATTTAATAATAACACTGTATTTACATTGGGTATCTACTGTATTCTACTGTCTCTATCTTCATGTTGTTTAACGTCTGCTTCCACATAAGTGATATTGCAGACAATATTCTACTGTGTATTGCCAGCTATATTTACAGTAGATGGAAACTGTAACTACTGAAGATTATCAAAATCTTATGATTAACTCTATATATTACGTAAATTCACACCGGTTGCGTCCAAAATGATCCAGTCAATATATTGATCATTAATGCGTGTGTTCAGAGGGCGGGTCTCGTGATTACGATTACCCAACATTTCGCAATTTATGTATAATATGAGGACACCTATGCGTCTTGGAAATTGATTTCTCAAATAACTTGGCGTCGCAGTTAGATTCGGCACCCTGTTTGGGATGGTATATTTTTTAAAAAAAATATATAAACCGAATTTATACGCGATATATTTGCAGGTAAACAGCGGCATGAGAACCAAATCGAGATTCTGTGTATACATGAACGCGACATCACGGTCCTCTTGGCTGTAGGATTTGTGGGCGGAAACACCATTGTTCACTATTGTTCAGACTAAAGGCTAGCGTGGGAGTTTTGTTATTGAAACAGCTTACTAGTGAAACATAGGCGAACCACGCACATGGAAGATTTGAATCCGGCGACTCATGCACCCTTTCCTTACGACATATCTTAATTAGAACAGGCCTTGATCGTCCACTTTGTTTTTTTACTTCCTATTCTGACATTCCAAGTCAATGATAGCTTCACGTTTGGCTGAATATACTGCACCTTATATAAACAGTATGATTAACAGTTTTATATTCAGCTGGATACATATGATTACAATGCATAATAGATTTAGTCGTTCTTTCAACTCACAATGGCATAAAACTAACCAAAATTGGCTAGATCTATGAACATTTAGCCCATAATTCACAGCTCTACTAACGAATTCAGTCCGGTCTCTTAAGAACCCAGGTGGTAATCGCCACGGATCCCGCATGATATATGATCTTAAAAGCCCGGTAGAGTCTGTATTATTGGACCCATTTAAATTTATGCTAATATAAATTTAAAGAGCAAAAATTCTACAATACATAGTCTTACAGTGGTCGTGTGTTACGCTTCCTGACAAGCTATCGTTGTAGAGGGAGTATTGACATTATGCCGGATATCACAAATAAATGTTATAATCCAACAAATACGTCAGATAACTGGAGTTACTAATGCCATGGAACTCTGTGAGTGTTAAATTTTGCTTGATATTTTCGAATTCGTAAAAAAAATTGGGCCATAAAGTGCTTAACTGTTTTCGTAAGTAACGAATGGGGTTCGCCGAAGTATATAGCAGAATGGTGGCGGGGGCAGTAGGACGATTGGTGTATTTATATGAAATTTGGAGTTGACAATGCAGGTTAGAGTGAAAGGAAAATGCAGAGAAAGGTTGAAAATGACTAATAAAAGTTAGAACTGGATATACCATTGCACAATATTTGATCGGTTATAGATTTCTTGCAGATTTCGTGGTATATCAGATTAAATAATTGATATATGCTTTTAATAATAAAATAATTCTCTCTTTTTTCAGTAACATAATAACAGAAAGGAAACATAAGAATGGCAGAAATTGCTGGCTTCAGTTTATTTACTCTTTTAGCTATTTTACTGGCTGGATTGGGATGTCTTCTACATGTGATTGGTCTGTCAGTTGTGTATTGGATTGTACCAGACCCCACAATTTCCGGAGTTGATATTGGTCTGTGGCAAACATGCTCTTTCTTTACATGTGTTTCATATCCAGTTGATGCAGTTTTAGGTAATTAAAATCATGAATGAATGAACACATTAATTTAAAGTTTCAATTTCATATTTTTCAGTTATATTTTTAAAATGTATTAAAATAAAGCCCTAAAATAGATTGTATCTATAAACAGTCCTACCTTGTTAAAGAATAATCCTATTAATCCTATAATTCACTATTGCTAGTTGAGAAAATGGCAAAAATATCATTTTCATCTTCAAATTCAAACGTTTGAAGATCGCCATTGCATGGAGTGGGATGGGAAAACAAGGAAGGTAATTGTGTTATTATTTCCTGTGACAGCCTGTGTCAGTGATTTTAATACCGGTGAAATATGGCCCATGATCGTATAATAATGAGTTGAGCAAAAGACATAGAAATAATTATGTTTTGATTTTCTTAGAAAATATGAAATTCCCGCTTTAATAGTTTAAAGTAGCTAAGGCTCTAACTCAAAATCATCCAAAATCTTCAACAGTGAAAACACGAATTATTTGTCAATTTAAATCAACATTGATGCTGTGATCTTACCGGGAACAGATGGGCTTCTGATATCCAATATTTAAGACAAAATAAACATTTTACCATTGGTACGCGAATCGTGTACCATATTGCGTTTCAGACCCAGATTAAACAAGAGACTCGGGGGACGAGGCTAAACACATTGTTAGCGATTTAGGTCCTTTAAGTAAACATAATTGTCATTATGCCCCATTGCATAGTGCAAGAAGACATATTGACTATTTGTTTATGTAAATTGGGATGAGCGTGATGTGATATCTCGGTCTGGCAAAATGTAAATTGACATTCATTTTTTAAAACTTGCACTATGTAAACAGTATTTGAGCGCGGTGATGGGCCTGCAATTTGGATTGAAATAGTCAAACATCCATATTGCACATGTTCATTGTTAACGATATGGCTAAAATACATTTCTTTATGTAATCCATATAAAATAAGGTACTATTGGGCGGCCCCATATCACTACATCTAGTATATCATCCAGGAAAATATTCTACGAAGATTAGTCTGGATGGGTTGTCAACATTTGAAAAAAAGCTATGTCATTGGCTCAATTATCCGGTTTTTACATTATCGGAAACAAAGTCTAAGGGAGGTAACTAGTCCTAAAACAAGAAGTTAACGCCCATGAAATTAATTTCAGAAAATCAATTTGATAGCATTGCCTGTTCAATATCCAACACTGCTCGTTATTTATTGTAAAATTTCCCTCTTCATCGGCCATGTCTATGGGATTTTTCTTTTTAAAAAAATTAATCCCAATTCGTCGCCACAATTTATGTTTGTTTATATTAATCCAAGAATTGTAGGATTTACCGCGGGAAAGGGGGCAAATTGTACTTGACTTGGCCAAAGATACCGGATAATCAACCACGTAAAAACAAACTCACATTTACGCATGGGCAATGGAACTTACGACAAAGGTCCCAGACCCTCCGTACCTTGAAGACTAGGGGGTTCTGGTTGATCGAGACTAAAACAACACCAGGCTGAATTAATGAAATTCTCTGTTTTGGCGATATAAAGCATATGTCACTATATTTATTCAGATTATGGTCACGCTACACGGGCGTTTGTCATCATCGGTTTACTGGTTGGAGTTGGTGGTTTGGCTTTATCTGTTTTAAGTTTGATTAAAACGACTAAAACGTTTAAACTCCTAGCAGCCATCGCTTGTTTTGTCGCAGGTAAGTTACAAACAAAATCAAATAAAATGCTAGGTTGTCGAATTCGGGGCTTTGGTTGGTTCGATCTTAAGTAAAACTACTGGTTATTTTCGTTCAGTTTTAATCGTTTTGTTATTTCCTATAACGTGGTTATGGTGGCCTGTCGAATTCATTCAAGAATTTCACAACATATCTTTAAAAAAACATGAAATGAAAACGGAAATGAAAAAAAGAAAGTTAAAACAAAAGGAAAATCGACATTTAAAACGCGAATTATTTGTCAATTTAAATCAACATTGATGTTGTGATCTTACCGGGAAAAGATGGCCTTCTGATATCCAATATTTAAGACAAAATAAATATTATACCGTTGGTACACGAATTGCGTACCATAGCGCGTTCCAGTCCCATTTGTAAAAATGAGGCTAGACATATTTCACAAATCATGTCAAACCGTGACGTCATATTCTTATCTGGTTCGTTCGTACGTTTGTTCCTGGGGTTCTACGTCCACTTTCAATTATCTGGATAGTAACTGCGTTGACTGGAATAACCAGATGCTAGAGATTTCCATGCCATCGAGATTTCTGGCGTATTTCATCGAACATTACTGATTTGAAACAATAGTAAAAAGAAAAAGATGGAATGTAAATCAGTTTATATACATTAGTATTACATTATTATGCACTGCGGCCCATTTGTGTCAATTAGTTCCTTTCACGTTTGTTTACGGTCTAGCTTTTGCACTTGTTTCAATATTGCTTTTGATTTGACCCCCTTTAATTTAACCCCGTACATCTTGTCAAACTCTTCACGTTACCACCTGCATATTGCGGCACTAATCTGGATTGGTTACTGATCCAGCTGAGGAGCCTACCAGATTTCTCGAGTTTTTCGATTACAAAGTCTCGCGCTTCCAGCTACAGTGTCTATCTATGATAATCGAGTTGCCAAGTTCAGGATTTGTTCAATGTCAAACAATCACAAATAGCATGACGTTTCAACAAGCGTTCTATCATCGTTATCAAGCACAAAAGAGTATTTTTTTTTCTTTTCCAGCTGGGTGTATCCTGTTGGCTATTATTATATTTGGAACCAAAACTACGCTTCAACCAAACACCCAGTGGGGTTGGGGCTTTATACTGTGTATTATAAGCTCGCTTCTATTCCTTCCAGCAGGAATGTTCAATATCTTGGACTTTATCATAAAACGGAATTAATTATAAAGATATGTAAGCATAATCCACGTACAAGAAAACAGATAATGAGATTTTGTTATAAAGATTTTAAAGCACGTTAAAGTTATCTTATACTTTCATTTTCGTTCACGGGAAAATATGTAAGCATAATCCACGTGCAAGAAAACAGATAATAAGATTTTGTTATAAAGATTTTCAAGCACGTTAATGTTATCTAAATATATACTTTCATTTTCGTTCACGGGAAAATAAGAACATCAATATGTATTCGAATAGACAATCTTTCATAAAATAGTCATCTCTGTAGAAAATGGGTATGTATTCTTTTTTGAACGTTTGTATTAATTTAGGGAAATGTAATTAGAAGGGATTAAGTCAAATACTGATAATCTGCTTTACCGAAATTGGTTTGTCTTAACTATTTCCAAATAATTTTTATATTTTGCTAAAATGTTATTATTTTTCAATTTTGTATGCATTAAGGAACATATAATTAGATATGACTGACTACAACGAATTAGATCACAAACATCGAGTCACATAATAGTAGTTTCAAAACCTGCGAAAGGATACCCTTTTTTAAAAGGTCATATCTTAGTCAGTTTTATGGGGCCGACGGAAGTAATTCTTAATTGAGTGCGTGTGTCTGGGGGGGGGGGGGGGTCGCTACCACCACTGAGAGTTTAGGCGATGGTGCAGACGCCGCGTAGACACCGGCGGTTTCTAAATGATTTCTAGCTAGTAAAATTACTCAGCAATGGATTGAACTTTGAAGTGGATGTGCTTTTCTGTAAGGACAAATATATATGAATAATAATACCAAGGTTGTGGACACTCTAGAGGACACAATTTTTATCTGATTATTTTCATAACCCAAAGATCTAGATTCCTTTCGATAGTGGTGCATATCGGACGGCATCTTCTTGGATTATGGCCCCTGGTTGTACGACAAATCACATTTTTAGCTTGTGGACCCTCCAGAGGTCACATGTTTTATTGATTGTAAAATCCGATCAAATCTATCACAGTTACATGAAAATCAGATCGAAATGGTCGCTACCCTTTATGCTAATAGTGTAAATGTAATACAAATGTGGTAGACCCTCCAGAGGAGACAGTTTTATCACATTTCGATGAAAATTAAAACAAGTGTTAAAGGGACATTATGGGAGACTGGATATATATATTTATAGAGAGAGAGAGAGAGAGAGAGAGAGAGAGAGAGAGAGAGAGAGAGAGAGAGAGAGAGATGGGGTTTAACGTTCACTCGACACAAACTAGGTCATTTTTGGACTAACATATGGTTTCAATTTTAATTCAATAATTCGCTTGCGCGTAGGGGTCTTTAGCAGTGGGAGGTGACCGGGGGAAACCCACGAGGTTGAGAAGGCGCCCCTATCTCCATGCCACATACGCTCACACCAGGGATCGAAACCACAGCCGCATGCCAGAGGTGACCGGCCAGCTAGAGGTCGACGCGCGGCACTCTACACCACTAGGCCATCCCAACCCCCCAGATAAACTAAGATTCTGTTTCCACCGTTTTTCTGATTTTTAAAGGCCGACACTACAAGATTACGAAGTATACAAATAGCGAAATGGCGAGTGATGGACTCGTAATAAATTGCATTGGATATTAGTATAAATAATGCCTTAAATGGCCTTAAAGTTTATTCCGTTCTCTCGATATTTCCCAAGAATACGCTGTAAATGAAAATAATGTTTCAAGAACCATTAAAGGGCGTATGACTCTGTCAATTACCAGTTACTTCCACATATGTTTTCATTTATTCACTACAAAATGGCACCCGAAACCACAGGGTGCACGTTTCGTGTACTAAATATTGGATATTAGGATCCTATACATAGTTTCACGGTTAGAAAACAACATCAATATTGATTGTAATGGATCAATATTGAATTATTTTCGTGTTTTTAATTTCGAATATTATGAAAAATATTGAGTTAGAGACTTAGCCCCTTTAAGCACGAACTCCTAAAGACAACAGCTGACACGAGAGAATTTGTAAATATACATTTAATATGTATTAATACAAAAATTCAATAAAGTACTGTAAGCAAGAAATCGACATTCTTTCTAAAAGCGATTTATTACCGAGACATGTATTGTGTACCAATACATTGGCACTACACACTAAACGCAAGAAGGCTGTATGTGAAAAATTGACAGGAGTCTAAAAGATTCGTTATTATAACTGGAAGTCAGGATTAAAACTAGATTGTTATGCCATGTGATCCGATTTGCTTTAAGAAAGTTGGAAGTTGTGATAAATTAGTTGACATGTATTTGTGATAATGTTAAATATGTGCTAGAACACATGATACGACCTCACAAAATACGACCTCATGTCAAGTATCAAACCGTTTTTTTAAATTTTTTTTGACGAATTCGTCCATTAACTTTGCTTGTGTTAACTAGTGGTGAGAACATTTCGTGACTTTACATTTACAAATGTGAACACTCAAAGATATATTTTAATAAAACGTATATATATTCGTTCGTTTTTACTATTATTATTATTATTATTATGGCACTTTTTTATAGCCCATCTTTCACATAAGTGCCCAGATGTGCTTTACAATAAAATAATTAAATAGATAATTCAAAATAAAAAATTGAAATACATAAATAAATTAAAATAAATAAATAAATAAATAAATTAAAATAAATAAATAAATAAATTAAAATAAATAAATAAATTAAAATAAATCGAATTAAAATAAATCAAATTAAAATAAATTGAATTGAAATAAATCAAAGTAAAATAAATCGAATTACAATAAATCAAATTACAATAAATCAAATTAAAATAAGTCAAATTAAAATAAATCAAATTAAAATAAATAAATAAATCAAATTAAAAATTGTACAACACTTAAAAGACGTCTAAATGGTAAAAAATGAAATCATTGAAAATTTAAGAGGTGTTATAAAAGGCAATTTTAAAAAGATGCGTTTTGAGTTTTGATTTAAAAACAGTTAGAGAAGTACAACATCGTAATTGATGGGGCAGCTTGTTCCATAGTTTAGGTGCTTTAAATGAAAAGGCCTTTTCTTCGTAGGAAACTTGTTTAACATTACGTTCGATTAGTATGAACTTGTCTGCACTGGAACGGAGCTGTCTTATAGGTTTATAAAATTGGAGGAGATCAGATAAATATTTTGGTGCGATGTTGTTAATGCATTTAAAAGTTAAAAGTATAATTTTATAGTCAATTCGATAGGGCACAGGTAACCAGTGGAGTTTTACTAATATTTCAGTAATACGACAGTAGCGAGGTGCACGTGTAATGAGTCTGGCAGCAGAGTTTTGTAACGATTGAAGTTGGTTGAGAAGTTTCTGTGGAACACCAGTAAGCAGAGAGTTAAAAGTGTCAAGTCTAGCAGTGACAAGGGCTTGAACCAAGGTCTTGATTGTATCATCAGGCAAATAGTTTCTAATTTTACTTATGTTACGGAGATGATAATGTCCTATTTTACATATGTGTTTTATTTGAGATTCCATTGTCATGTGACTGTCAAATATAGCACCGATGTTTCGAGCGTAAGCGGAGGAGAAGATTGTGGCATCACCAACACGAATGTCGTTTGGTACATTAAAACTGGTCTATGTTTTAGAGCCAATTATCATGTATTCTGTCTTTTCGACGTTCAACTTGAGAAAATTTAACTTCATCCATTGTTTTATTTCGTCGACACAGAGCTCAACATTACACTTACTAACTTGGAAGCTATCAGGGTCTGCGGGTCTGAAACTCACATAGAGCTGGTTGTCATCTGCGTAGAGGTGGAATGAAAGACCGTATTTCTTGACGATCGAACCAAGTGGAGACGTGTAAAGGCTAAACAACACCGGTCCAAGCACAGAACCCTGTGGAACACCAAATTCTAGATCCTTAGTCGAAGAACTGGCATCTCTTACATTGACGGTCTGATTTCGGCCGGTTAGGTATGATCGTAAGAGTTTCAGCGCGTTACCGGAAATGCCAAAAGCTGTTTTAAGTCTTTCTAGAAGTATAGCGTGATCCACGGTGTCAAACGCAGCTGACAGATCGAGTAATACTAATATTAGTAGCACAGACTGATGGTCATCAATTGAAAGACAGATATCATTGTGTACTCTCAGAAGAGCCGTCTCGGTACTGTGGTGTTTGCGATACGCACTTTGGAAGGTCTCTAATAAATTGTTGTCACTAATGTGATCAACAATTTGATGGCAGATAACTTTCTCAAGTAACTTAGATACAAAACTTAAATTAGAGATTGGGCGGTAGTTTTTCAAAATGTTCTTATCAAGTGTTGGTTTCTTAATCAATGGCGTGACCAAAGCAGACTTTAAAATGTCCGGCACTACACCCTCTATTAATGCAGAATTAACAAGGTCTGTAACAACTGGTAATAGTTCAGGAAGACAATCCTTTAGGAACTGGGTGGGAATAGGGTCCAGTTTACAGCTTTTGGAAGCACATTTGAGAACAAGTTTGGAAACGTCGGATTCAGTTTTGAGGACAAAATCACTCAAAGAAGGGGTGAAACAAGAATAGGTATACATATACTATCGGGAGTACTGCCGTGTTGACTTGGTTGTAGATTGTCACGTATGGTCTGAATCTTATAAGTAAAGTAGTCTGAAAATGTGTTTGCCAATTCAGATGAAGATTCACAATCAGGCAGGATACTTTGTCCGTAGTTATGGCTGAGCAAGGCATTAGACACGCGAAACAGCTCTTTAGCCTTATTGGAACTTGCATCAATCTTGTTCGTGTAGTAGGATTTTTGGCAGATTTTACGAGAGCTTGAAAATTCAACTTCTGTTCTCTGTAGATATCCTTGTGAACGTGTAAGTTAGATTTGCGCCAGACCCTTTCAGCCTTGTTACGATCCCTCTTCCCCTGTAGAACTTCGTCATTAAACCATTCTGTATTTGGTCTGAGAATAAATGTTTTAGTCCGCTCAGGGAGCACCTTATCATAAGCACAATAGAGTGAAGAATAGTAGGCTAAAGCTTTACTGTTAACATCTGGAAGAGAACCAATGCTAGAGAAATCAGTGCTGTCAAGTTCTTTAATAAACTGATCTTTATTGAAATCTGACTGTTTTCGGAACGTTACAGTTTTTGTCACAGGATCTGGCTTTACGTAGGAAACCTGTCAATAGAAGTTTATTACATTGTATGATTTTTAATATAACTATATGATACATGTCATTAACCTCTAAACTCACACATCAACAGAGGTTTAGACGAAATTATGAAGATTGATTATAGGCATTAAAATACAATATTAAAGATTAAATATAGCGATAAAGTTTAAGATTAAATATATATGTTAAGTCTAAAAGTTAAATTTAAAATTAAGTACAGAGATTAAATATAAATGTAATGACCAAGTATAAAGACAAAGTATACAGTAAATATATTAGGTATAAATAAAATATTATGTATAAGTATAAAAATTAAGTAAGAGTATAAGAGTATAAAGATTAAGTAAGAGTATAAAGATTAAGTAAGAGCGTAAGAAAATAAAGATTAAGTAAGAGTATAAAGATTACGTAAGAGTATAAAGATTAAGTAAGAGTATAAAGATTAAGTATACATTATTAAGTCTGAAGATTTAGTATAAAGATAAAGTAATAGGATACCAAAATTAATTGTAAGTTAAAAAAAAGAATCAAATATAAGCGCTAAGATTAAGCATAAGGATAAGGTAAAAAGATTAGTTAAAACGGAGAGGATGACGATTGTGCGTGAAGAGAAAGTATAACAATTTAGTATCAAGCTAAAGTACAAAGACTAAGAATAAAGATTAAGTACTAAGTTTAAATATAAAGATTAAATATTAAGTTTAAATATAAAGATTACGTAAAATATTAAGATCAATCATAAAGATTAAATATACAGTTTAAATGAAGATAAAGCTACTAACTATCAAGATTAAATACATAGATTAAGATTAAGTATAAAAATTAAGTATATAGATTATAAAAATGAAGTAAAAAGATTAAATATACATGCATGTATAAGTATTAATATTAGGGTAACAAGGTTATTTGGTTAATATCATTAACTGTTTATATTGAAAATGGCGAGACTTTATTCCTATCTGTTCTATTTGAACATCACAGTTTACATTATTACATTTTATTTTATGTACAAGTTGATGTCTAATTACAAAGCTAGTTCAGATATACAATTTAAAAAGCAATTACGTGACAACAGTCAAATATCCGTATCAAAATTAAGATTGAGCACACCATTGCAAAATCAGGTTGAACATGATTTGAAAGAAATGAAAAGCAAAGGGTTTTCGGAACAGAATAACATTAAAGGATATTCAAAGATTAGAAACACTGGCAGTATTACCGATGAAGCGATGTATTCTACATCCGTTTTTAAAGAGAGGGACTTAAACGGGCCAGGTAATATTAATTTTAACTTTACAATTAAATGAAATGGCGCTGAACGTTATACTGTTCGGTTCCGACTGGGCTAATGGCGACGGGCGTATTAGCGAAATTTTGCCTGGGCACTACGGCCTATTCTTCTGCAGAATTCTAACTGCCAAGGGATTTTTTACTTGTGTGTAAATGTGTACAGGGGGTCTCGGCTTTTAGTCCGATCCAAACGACTATACATCTTTACTCACCCACCGTGGGTCCTTCAACTTTAAACAGAAAATGGAGTTTAATATCTTAACGCTCTTCCCCGACCGGCCATATATGGTATATTGTGTTACGCGTGTTTAGATTTTTCAACGGCCAATCCTCCTTGTGTGTAAATGAACAACAACGCGTCCACTCGAACGACAAAACACTGTTCTTTGGACCAGGGCACGCCAGAGAATCCCTGTGACCTCGCTCGGCCTTCACTTTGGTCGAACATTTGACCTCAAGGCTAGTGAGCCAATGCATTACTCACTGAGCCACCGCAACAAAAGCAGGCAAGTTCAAAATCGATGTAGCTGTAAAAGTGTTTGTTGAAGATTTGTAGTTTAATTCAGTTTTCCAAAATCACAAACGGAATTAACTGAATAAAAGTGGGCGGACCAGCTATATAACCAATTGTTCAGCATCAATTCCACGCAGTTAAAGATACATTAGTTAAGAGTTTAATAAAGAGTTGGCCATTCTTGCTATAATAATTCAAAAACAGATGATAAAAAAAAATATTGAAAATTTCAGTCAAATTATTTTATTCTGAACGGAGTGTTGGAAGTTTGGACAAGAAATGGGTACAAACTGCGTCTACACCTTCTAATAGAATTCTTTCGTTTGATTGACAGACAATAACTCCTCCCACTTATTCTTGATTATTCAGTGACGTGCTCAATAGCAATAGTACTCTCACTTGACAGGCCTTTCATCACTAGTGTCCAGTAGCGACGTCATCGAGTAACAGTAAATGTTATCTTGGTCAGCCATTTGCTGATTTAATTTTAGAAGGACGACTGTTTAAATGCGAGCTGTATCCAAGTCATCCGTGGGTCTACAGAGTCGATTTTGTGGTTTTTGTGTAAATAAAGGTCTAATTAAAGACCCAAATAAAGACTTTCAATTTGTTGATTTAGCTCTTGCATAATGCATGTTTAAGAGTCGAAATGAAATAATCAGAAGTTAAACGTCATTGCATGCCATTTGAGTTTATTAATTGAGATCATAAATGTGGTTTATACAATGAAGTTCTTTTAAGGTGAAATGGGAAAAGCTGTTATAATAGATGAGAAAAATTTAACAACAGAACAGAAGATGTTATGGGAAGCCGGTTGGGACAAAAACGCTTTCAATCAGTATGTTAGTGATATGATATCAGTTGAAAGATCTTTACCAGATTATAGATGGCCAGAGTAAGTGTAATCCTTCTTCAGTTGATCTCTTTGAAAGTATTTAATAACAACCAAAAAGGTTCGACTGACAGTCTTTAGCTTTAAGAGTCGAAAATGCTAAGCGTTATAGCGTATACATCATGGTTGTTGATAATCCAGATTACATTTTTATGTGTATCTTACTTTGAATTTTGCATACATATCCATATACGCCAGTAGATTATCTAACCTACAGTAATCATAATATTTAGCCCCTAATATTCAATTCAATTAATGGGGTGTTGCTTAATAGAGGATTCAATTTCCCACGTTAAATCAAAACAAATAACTTCCAACCTGTACCAGAAGGGACTATAAGAATATTACAACCTTTACGCAGGACTACCATCTCAAACATGTACTAGTATAGTAACTATGACTACAATCTCCACTCACTAACCTGTACCTCAGACTTATGACTATAATCTCCTACCTGTACCAGCACGGCACCTGACTAGAATCTCTAATCTGTAACAATAGGAGCTATACCTACAATCTCCAATCTGGGTTAGGGGATGGGTGGAGTGGAGGGGGGGGGGCTTTTACTATACGGTATACAACCTCCAAACTGTACCATAAGACATAATATGCCTACATTCTCCAACCTTTATCAGTAAGACGTATGACAAGATTTTGCAGTCACAGTGAATATATATGACCATTAGTATAATCTCCATCATGTATCAAAAGGACCCATGACTAAAATCTGCAGCCACAACCAGTAGGACCCATGACTACAATCTCCAACCTGTATCAAAAGGACATATGGCTACAATCTCCGATCTGTACCCGCAGCACCCGTGCATATGCATTGAAATGAAATTTCTCTTTATTTTATTACGATACACAGATGTAAGAATCTAACGTATGAGAATCTACCGCAAGTGAGTGTTGTTATACCGTTTGTTAATGAAAGTTGGTCAGCATTATTGAGAACAGTCCACAGCGTATTAAACAGATCACCACCACATCTGTTAAAGGAGGTTGTTCTTTGTGATGATGCTTCTTCTATGGGTAATAGAATCGACTTTATTTCTCTCTCTTAGAACAAATGATGATTGATTAGCGCTGACCCCTTAAATACAAAAACAAACTATATTTTCAATGTCTCCAACATGTACTTCTACAATTTGCCTTCTACAATTAAAGTCCAGATAGTTTAGGGGTTAGATCAACAGATACATGACTCTATTTTAATTTTACACACTTTTGTGATCTGTTTTTTGTTTAGAACACCTTGGTAAGCCTTTGGATGATTACGTGTCGTTATTTGAAAAAGTATCAGTTCAAAGATTAAAGAATCGTGGAGGATTGATAAATGCCCGAATCCTGGGCTTCAACCATTCTACGGCCCCCGTGGTCATTTTTCTCGATTCACATTGTGAAGTTACAACAGGTAGGTTGCTACAAATCGAAGTCTCAATAAAACTTATATCATGTTCTCTAGCTTAAGAACCCGGGCAAGAGAGCTTTGAGTGGAAGCGCTGTCAGGGGGAGTAACTCGTCAGTCACAAGTCTATGGCTGCAGACCACCTATTACATTCAACCTTGTTCAACCCAGTGAAAAGTTTACAAGAGACAAGAATTATTATTTATTAAAGTTGATAGGAGAGCAATTGGTGGTATACTTTCATATCAAATTTGATGGAAAACAGATTTCCGAGTCTGTAAACTGTTTTCAATTTTACACTAACTTGAATCAGTTTATATGTACAACGACTACATTAATTAATGTCCATATCGTCTCTAGGTTGGCTTGAGCCTTTACTAGATCGAATCAAGAATGATGATAAAACGATTGTCACAGCTGTCATGGATATTATAAATGCTAAGGACTTCCATGTCCAAACTTACAATATAGAGCAAAGTATGCCAGTTGGAGATCTGGAATGGACCATGTTTTTCAAATGGAAACACGTTCCTTTGGGCAAACCGAGGACAAAGCCAGTAAAGTAAGTATTTTAAAATCATACTCCTCTATTCCTTGGAACCTTAAAAAGACGAAAATGGGTCGAAAAGCACATAAATGCAATAATATAACAGGCATTCATTTCTTAAAATTTGTATTGTAATTTATATAGCAGTTGTTCGGCGAAATATGTCCAAATTGAGTGACATTGTGTGCGCCAGATTAGTTCAGTCTACATGGGGAGTACGATTTGACGTTTCACTTCCTCTCTCACATTTTGCCTCTCACTAATTTTAAAATGTTTATTGTGTCGTAAGTACTGCGTATCATGAGGTTATATTTCCATGGTAGATATCAACATCAATACTGATTAGTGATTAAAATAGACCAAAATCACACTAATTTGTGTATATAATGTCAGAGATTATGGATAATACTATCTTAAACCGCGTGACATCGATCTTATTTGAACACATTGGTCAGCATCTGTTCACAGAGAGATAAATGGGGTTTAACGTCCACTCGACACAAACTAGGTTATTTCGGGACTAACATGGTATAATTTTATTTCAATAATTAATTCGCTTGCGCGTAGGGGTCTTTAGCAGTGGGAAGAAATCTGAGTACCGGGAGAAAACCCACGAGGTTGGACAGGCGACCATACTCCTTGTCACGTACAACCGAGGATTTGAAAACCACGCCAGTTGACGCAATGGCAGGCTTTGTGATACACCATCTGTTCAAACAATAAGACGTAAATGAAATGAAATGGGGTTTACCATTCTTCTGTTCTGCTCTGAACTGGGCTAATAAAGACCGGCATACGCCATACAGGGAAATTTTGCCTTGACAGCGACACTACGGCATGCTCTTATATCGAATTCCAATTGTCAAGGAATTGTTTACGTCCGCCCCAATGTGTACACGGGAAATCGGTTTTGTCAGACCCTCCGCCCTGCATCACTGTCAAGGGGAAACTACTCTTTACACACGCTGATTTGTTACTGAATTGTACCGGTGCATTTCCTTGTGACATCTGTATATTTAGTGAACTGTGGGAGGTGTCACATGCAAAGATTTGTAATGTCAAAAATCGGGATCCCAATTATCAGCTTGAATATCGTTTACAAAATTGCAGTGTAATCATGACATCCATTGATTACGTACCTACTCAAAGGGAGAGAGAGAAAGAGAAATGGGGTTTAACGTCCACTCGACACAACTAGGTCATTTCGGGACTAACATATGGTTTTTAATTTTATTTCAATAATTCGCTTGCGCGTAGGGGTCTTTAGCAGTGGGAGGAAACCGGAGTGCCCGGAGGAAACCCACGAGGTTGAGAAGGCGCCCCTATCTCCATGCCACATACGCTCACACCAGGGCTCGAAACCACAGCCGCAAGCCAGAGGTGACCGGCCAGCTAGAGATCGAAGCGCGGCACTCTAGACCACTAGGCCATCCCAACCCCCCCCCCTACTCAAAGGAAAACATGTTCCATTATTGCCTTACACCGAAGACATTTCTCTTAATACTGTCTCATCTACAAAATGTTTCTTTTACAGAAGCGCCACCCTGATTGGCTGTTTTATCGGTGTCAGTCGAACATTTTTTAAACACATCGGGATGTTTGATCCCGGATTTTTCATTTGGGGTGGTGAAAATTTGGAGCTATCGTTCAAGGTAAGTGTACAGACTATGGCTATTCTTTGGAACACAGATAACAGGATTTGATCCCGTTGTATAATAGAGTGTCCATTGAGGATGAATGGTGGGGAGGGGGAAGGGTCTGGTCGAAACCCGCGCAATTAATAATCCAAGTGCCTGTTTTGGTCCACACGCGTTAAAACCCGAATTATTTACTAATGACAGGAGATCAGGTTTGGGCGTTCTAAGAGGCCAAGCTACGGAAAAATTAAATGTGGCATCTTTTGGTTTGTGCCACCGTCCAAAAATTGTCTGAATCGGGGGACTCTCTGTGGTCTCGTATGCATCATCGGCAGCATGATGAAGGCCCCTTGACGGTTGGAAACCGTGCATGGCGCCATGCATGGCGTATGCTTTTCCTTTTAAACCAGGTTGGTCCATGGAAAATTAAAACATTCAACCATATTAAATCATTTGTTCTATTAAAGGCTTGGATGTGTGGTGGTAGTGTAGAGACGGTACCATGTTCTCATGTAGGGCATGTTTACAAAAGCCGACTACCATATGCATGGGATGGACAACAAGAAGGCTCGGTCATAGAAAGGAATCTCTTGAGATTAGCAGAGGTGTGGTTAGATGATTATAAAGAATTCTTTTATCAGATTGTTGGACCTGAACGAGTTGTAAGTTACTTATTAAGTATATTTTGAAATCTATGTGTGTCATTTTCATTTTTTTGGAAAAGAGCACATTTCCACGGCTTTATCAATACTTATTATGTTTACTGAAATTGATTATTGAACATTCCATTGATTAAACAAACTAAAAATATCAACGGCGGATAACCTCTTGGCTTGAATTCAATTTCATTAAAAGAGACCCAGCAATTGAATTCAGTGAAAATTATAGTTTACATGGCATGAAGATATTTGAAGACACAAGAGAGAGAGAGAGAGAAATGGGGTTTAACGTCCACTCAACACAACCAGGTCATTTCGAGACTAACATATGGTTTCAATTTTATTTCAATAATTCACTTGCGCGTAGGGGTCTTTAGCCGTGGGAGGAAACCGGAGTGCCCGGAGGAAACCCACGAGGTTGAGAAGGCGCCCCTATCTCCATGCCACATACGCTCACACCAGGGCTCGAAACCACAGCCGCAAGCCAGAGGTGACCGGCCAGCTAGAGGTCGAAGCGCGGCACTCTAGACCACTAGGCCATCCCAACCCCTCTTGAAGACACAAGAAGATAATTCATAATTATTCAATATCCGACACTACCTCTCATTTCCATCAGAAGGTCACGTGGCCTAAATGTTGTGTATTATTTTTATACTTTTCATTTTTTTTTAAGTCTGAAATCAACGCTGGAAATTTTAGTGACCGGGCTGCTTTAAGACATAATCTTGGATGTAAAGACTTTTCTTGGTACCTACAACAAGCTATCCCGGACGTGTTCCTTCCGTCAGAATGTCATGGATGGGGACCTGTAAGTTATTTTAAACTGATAAACGTTTCCACACGTGCGGTATTTAAAAAAAATCCCTTATGAGTATGGTTGTGTGGTTGGGTGTGTGTGTTTGGGGGGGGGGGGGGGGCTAGTCAATTAGCGAGATTGGAAAAAAAATGACTGACAAACAACACAAAAAAGATGTGTAAAACAAGGAAAGAACTTTATGAGTTTCTTTCTGCTTCGGAGTCATTTTCGGGCATCACAATAAAAGTATTACATTGTATATGCATAATTTCACTGTCGATTGAATTGTCAAAGGATAATAGTGATAGCTTTTTAAGTTTGATTTGTTATTAATAACGCTGTAAAAGGACCAATTTAATTACATTGGAGGGTGTGTAATGATCAAATAAAGTCTCGTTGGCAATTAAAACGATGGAAAGTCTTAGAACTAGTGAGTATTGTGAGATAATAACAGACGATATATCGTAAACCAGTCATAACAAAGATGTCGTCTGTAATACCTTGTATAATATATAGTCGAGCAGTAGCAAGAAGTTTTATTTTAATCCCTTCAAGTGCCTGTGATCCTAACATATGGGTCAGATGTATGGGGATATGAAACATATCACTGCATAGAAGCTGTCCACTTAAAGTTTTGTAGAAGACTCTTGTCACTTAATTCAAATGTACCTAAACTGTCTATCTATGGTGAACTTGGTAGAAATCCTATACATGTTTTACATAAATATAATATGATCAAATATTGGCTTAAGATATGCTTTATGCCTTTAGATAGATATCCCAAGGCCTGTTATGACATGCTCTACAAATTACATTGCTCTGGTAGACAAACATGGGCATCACATGTCAAATCTTGTTTAGATAATTTAGGCCTTAGCTATGCTTGGATTTCACAAGATGTAACAGATGTAACTATATTTCTGAAAACTTTAAAACAGAGACTCAATGATACCTGGTATCAGTCATGGCATGAAAACTTACAAAGCTGTGAAAAACTTTGCCTCTATAAAAACTATAAGTTAAGCCTGTACTGTCAACCCTATTTAAGCACACAAATAAAACTCATAGAAACATTATTGCAAGATTTAGATGTTGCTGTCACAAACTAGCAATTGAAACAGGGCGGTGGCAAAATGTTGAAAGAGATAAAAGAATATGTCTGTATTGTAATAAAACTTTTAAAAACAGTATTGTAGAGAATGAAATTCACTTTATATTTGAATGTCGACTTTATTCTAGTCTAAGAAAAAGGTATGATATTAAACTAAAGTCTTATAATTGTATGATGTCATATATTCAAATCATAAATAACCCATCTAGTAATTTAGCTGAATATATTGATAAGGGTATAAGACTAAGGAAAAGGTATTTAGATAATTTATTCTAAATCATTTATAAGCATGTCAGCGATTTTATATTCTTTATTGTATGACTTTATGTAACTATGGTATAACCATTAATATTCTTATAACTATGCATATTGAATAATATCACATGTACTTTGGGCTGAAGGCCTGTTACTGTAATTTGAATAAAAAAAAAGAAATACTTTTATATGGTTTTAACATAAAGTAGTCGATTGTAATTCGACGTACCATTACTCACATTGATTTTTGTATGTAAGTATAATGTCTATGTTTGAACAGATAAAGAATCAAAAGTATCCTGATGTTTGTATAGATCAAGATGATAATGAAAGTAGCCTTAAAGACAGTATTATTAGAGGCGCCCGATGTGGCAAGATAGGTAAGAAAACACATATTTCTAAACAAAATGAGCTGCATTATATAGCTTAAGAGATGAGGATCGATCTTTACCCCCGCCCCCACCCAAACGAAATATCAACAAAGTAACAAACAAACCCCAACAATAACGTTTATTGCCGAGTTCATACATAAAATCCTTTACGAGCATATGAATGAACAATGATGTATCTTTTATCTGAATATACTTGAATTTATAATAAACATTTTATAAGAAAAAAAAACAACAAACTGATGTTTCATGTAGTTCCCTATGTGACAATGTGTATTTATGTTCCTCTTGAACAACATGTAGTAATTGTCCAACTTTCCTGGTTGATTATTGGTATCCTACTGATACAGTTAATCACCGTTATATCACCGTTACACCCTAAGGAAAGGTTGAGTTCGAATTTCGGGAAAATCGGACCAAAATTGCCATACAAAATGGCCGCCGTCTGTACGCGAATACTGTTAAAAAATGGTATATCATGGTTGTGGACCCTGTATAGGTCACAATTTTAATTCGATTTTGATGAAACTTGAAATGCATGGTTATAACCCAAAGATTTTGGTTCTTTGCGATATTTGCGCATATCGGATCGTAACTTCCTGATAATGACCCCTGATTATACGCAAAATCGCCTTCTTTTAGCTTGTGGTCCCTCTGGAGGTCACAATTATTATCCGATTTAAAAAAACGTTTGATTATATTACCATTACACCGTAAGGAAGGTTGAGTTCGAATTTCGGGAAAATCGGACCAAAATTGCCATACAAAATTGCCGCCGTTTGTACGCGAATACTGTTAAAAAATGGTATATCATGGTTGTGGACCCAGTAGAGGTCACAATTTTAATTCGATTTTGATGAAACTTGAAATGCATGGTTATAACCCAAAGGTCTTGGTTCCTTTCGATATTTGCGCATATCGGATCTTAACTTCCTGAATTATGGCCCCTGATTGTACGCAAAATTGCCTTTTTTTAGCTTGTGGCCCCTCTGGAGGTCACAATTATTTTCCGATTTAAAAAAACGTTTGATTATATCACCGTTACACCTTCAGAAAGGTTTGAGTTCGAATTTCGGGAAAATCAGACCAAAATTGACAGACAAAATGGCTGCCGTTTGTGCGCGAATACTGTTAAAAAATGGTATATTATGGTTGTTGACCCTGTAGAGGTCACAATTTTAATTCGATTTTGATGAAACCTGAAATGCATGTTTATAACCTAAAGATCTTTATTCTTTTCGATATTTGCGCATATCAAATTGTAACTTAATGAGTTATGGCCTTTGATTGTAGGAAAAATCACTTTCGTACGGAAGCGTAATAGGGCCACATATTATTTTTTTTTATTATATTTTCAATTTTTCAAGTTAGTAACTTGAATTTTCAAGATATTAACTTGAATTTTCAAGTTAGTAACTTGAATTTTCAAGTTACTAACTTGAATTTTCAAGTTACTAACTTGAATTTTCAAGTTACTAACTTGAATTTTCAAGATACTAACTTGAATTTTCAAGTTACTAACTTGAATTTTCAAGATACTAACTAAGTTACTAACTTGAATTTTCAAGATACTAACTTGAATTTTCAAGTTACTAACTTGAATTTTCAAGTTACTAACTTGAATTTTCAAGTTACTAACTTGAATTTTCAAGTTACTAACTTGAATTTTCTGAATTTTCAAGTTACTAACTTGAATTTTCAAGATACTAACTTGAATTTTCAAGATACTAACTTGAATTTTCAAGATACTAACTTGAATTTTCAAGTTAACTAACTTGAATTTTCAAGTTAACTAACTTGAATTTTCAAGTTAACTAACTTGAATTTTCAAGTTAACTAACTTGAATTTTCAAGTTACTGTTATATTATTAAAAAGGCGTTTTGATCTAATGATATAGTATGTCATGCAATGCTTTAGTCAATGGACGGCACGGTTATAGACCTCAATGACAAGGTCCGGGAGTAGCCTATTCGATCACGCAGGTTTCCCCCCTGCAGCGAAATTACTCCCCGCGAATTATGGTGTCGACGTACCATAAAACACCATTTATTCATTCAATCATTCATTTTAACAGTATTGAGCCCTATAGAAAACCTTTTTGAAGTACAAAAAAAAAAATTAAATGACAAATCAAACGTCCCAGTTCCCAGTTCTAAAAATAGTCTTTAGTGACATAATACACGACATTCTCCCCCCCACCCCCGCCACATGGATATCTGCCCTCGGATAACCCCCCTCCTTTTTAGGACTTTTACTCCCAGGACATTTCCTGCTGAAGACAGCTTAACTCCTAGGACATCTCCCCCCGGACTTTTACTCACCAGACATCTGCCCCTGGGACATTTACCTCCACCCCCTAGGACATCTACCCCCAGAGTTTTACCCCCTCCCCCCGACATTTTTCCTCTGGAACATCTGCGCCCTAGGACATGTCTGCTGAAGACATCTTAACTCCTAGGACATCTCCCCCCGGACTTTTACTCACCAGACATCTGCCCCTGGGACATTTACCCCCACCCCCTAGGACATCTACCCCAAGAGTTTTACCCCCTCCCCCCGACATTTTTCCTCTGGAACATCTGCGCCCTAGGACATGTCTGCCCCCTCCCCACCACCCACCCTTTAGAGAGAGAGAGAGAGAAATGGGGTTTAACGTCCACTGGACACACATTAGGACATTTCGGGACTAACATATGGTTTTAATTTTATTTCGATAATTCGCTTGCACGTAGGGGTCTTTAGCAGTGGGAGGAAACCGGAGGTGCCCGGAGGAAACCCACGAGGTTGAGAAGGCGCCCCTATCTCCCTCCATGCCACATACGCTCACACCAGGGATCGAAACCACAGCCGCAAGCCAGAGGTGACCGGCCAGCTAGAGGTCGAAGCGCGGCATGCTAGACCACTAGGCCATCCCAACCCCCATCCTTTAGAACTCTGGACGTGTAAAATAATGCACTGTAAAATAATTATACTTATTTTACATTGTTTCTTTGAGTACCTCGTAACACCCTTTAGAACCCTGGACGTTACGAGGTAATCCAAGAAACAATGTAAAATAAATATAATTTTTTTTACAGTGCATTATTTTACAGGTCAATAGTACAGAGTTAGATAATATACTATTCAAAAAAAGTAGGGGATATTTGATTTTGGGGGCATAATACTAAAATATGCAAATGACTACGAAAAAAGTCACTATAGAACCTAACAGAAGAAACATTTCCAGTTACATGTGACGCCCAAACGCACCAATAGCTACCGCATGGAATGCAGGTGATGCTTGAGATCATCATGGGGGTCCAACCCAAGATTTGCACGACTCTGACTTTGAATGTTACAGTCATTGTGGCATTGAATTCCAGGGTGGAAACATCAGTTTAATTGTTTTAGTGATCAGAAAACAAATTTTGATATGCGTCGGCTTACCCAAAATGAAAGGTTACGTGCCCTTGGCATGCTACAGATCGGCACAACACGGGCGGTTGTGGCGCGGACGATGAATGTTTCTCAGTCTGTCATAAGCAGGCTATGGTCCAGATACCGTGATACACAATCTGTACAGGACAGAACACGCTCAGGTCAACCAAGGGCGACAACTCAAGCCCAGGATCGATTTATCCGTACCTTGGCCTTGAGAAATCGTGTCATCACAGCAAATCAGATCAGCGCTCGTCTTCAAACAGACACTGGTGTGAGAGTGAGTGGCCAGACGATTCGGAATCAACTGCATTGGGCTCACCTTCGCGCCCGACGTCCTCGCGTGATCCCTTGTTTGAGAGATCATCACATTCAGACAAGACGTCGTTGGTGTAGGGATCGTCAACACTGGGATAATCGACGCTGGAGCAATGTGATGTTTTCACATGAGTCAAGGTTCACTGTTGATTTTTTGGACAGACGTAGGAGGGTGTGGCGTCGTCGAAACGAGCGCTTCCAAGACGTTAACGTCATCAGACATGATCGATTTGGGGTGGTTCTGTTATGGTGTGGGGAGGCATCACTGTTGCTGGAAGAACGGCTTTACATGTTGTTGCAGGGCGTGTTACAGGCCAGTACTACCGGGACAACATCTTGGCAGTCCATGTTGTGCCGTTCGCACGACGTCATGGCCGCCGTTTCATCTTCCAGGATGACAACGCAAGATGTCACAGGGCCAGGATCGTTACAGGTTACCTCCAACAACAGAACATCACCACATTACCTTGGCCAGCACTGAGTCCCGACCTCTCCCCCATCGAGCATGCAACAGGAATGGGACAATCTGGACCAAAATGACCTTAGACGTCTCATTAGGAGTATGCCACGTCGGATCAATGCTTGTTTGGCAAACAGAGGAGGATTTACCCGTTACTGACTTTGTTGTGATGCTGTGGTAACTTTGCTGTTTGACCCCGGGTATCATTTTACCCTTATAATGGCCAGTCTGTGCCTTACTTAGTCTAACGATCATTTGGAATAAATCGATGAATGTGAACTTCATTTCATTTTGTCATTTGTTTCTTCGTCAGTTTCATTAGGTGACTTTAATAACACTTAAAAATCAAATATCCCCTACTTTTTTTGAATAGTAGTAGCCGACTCTTGGGGAGAGGTTCGGGTGGCCGATAAGCTACGCCTTGGTCTGCCATCAATAATGTCGAGGGCTCGAGTCCCATTCTCTGCTGTCTTAGTGACAAGGTGCAGGAGCAGCCTATCCGATCACTTAGGTGATAACACGTAGATTACAATTATTTAGGGATCGAAACCACAGCCGCAAGCCAGAGCTGACCGGCCATCTAGAGGTCGAAGCGCGGCACTCTAGACCACTAGGCCATCCCAACCCCCACCTTTAGAACCCTGGACGTGTAAAATAATGCACTGTAAAAAAATTATACTTATTTTGCATTGTTTCTTGGAGTATCTCGTAACACCCTTTAGAACCCTGGACGTTACGAGGTACTCCAAGAAACAATGTAAAATAAATGTAAATATTTTACAGTGCATTATTTTACAGGTCAATAGTACAGAGTTAGAAAGTAGAACGCGTCCATCGCCCTATTCCTAGCGTGTCGTAGACGCCGACTCTTGCGGAGTGGGTCGGGTGGCCGACAAGCTACGCCTTGGTCTGCCATCTGTACTACTGACCTATAAAAAAATGCACTGTTAAAAAATGTATATTTATTTTACATTGTTTCTTGGAGTACCTCGTAACGTCCAGGATTTTAAAGGATGTTACGAGGTACTCCAAGAAACAATGTAAAATAAGTATCATTTTTTTACAGTGCATTATTTTACACGTGCTGGGTTCTAAAGGGTGGGGTGGGGGTGGGATGTCCTAGTTGTCTAGAGTGCCGCGCTTCGACCTCTAGCTGGCCGGTCACCTCTGGCTTGCGGCTGTGGTTTCGATCCCTAAATCATGTCAATCTACGTGTTATCGCCGATAATCTGCTTATGTTCTGGGAGTACCCCTGAGTGATCGGATAGGCTGCTCTTGCACCTTGTCACTAAGATAGCAGAGAATGGGACTCGAACCCTCGACATCATTAATGGCAAACCCGAACCTCTCCCCAAGAGTCGGCTTCTATGGACGCATTCTGCTATCTAACTCTGTACTATTGACATGTAAAATAATGCACTGTAAAAAATTTATATTTATTTTACATTGTTTCATGGAGTACCTCGTAAGGTCCAGGATTCTAAAGGGTGTTACGAGGCAATCCCAGAAACAATGTAAAATAAGTATAATTTTTTACAGTGCATTATTTTACACGTCCTGGGTTCTAAAGGGTGGTCTAGAGTGCCGCGCTTCGACCTCTAGCTGGCCGGTCACCTCTGGCTTGCGGCTGTGGTTTTGATCCCTGGTGTGAGCGTATGTGGCATGGAGGGAGATAGGGGCGTTTTCTCAACCTCGTGGGTTTCCTCTCGGCCCTCCGGTTTCCTCCCATTGCTAAAGACCCCTACGCGCAAGCGAATTATCGAAATAAAATTAAAACCATATGTTAGTCCCGAAATGACCTAGTGTGTGTCCAGTGGACGTTAAACCCCATTTCTCTCTCTCTCTCTAAAGGGTGGGTGGCGGGGAGGGGGCAGACTTGTCCTAGGGCGCAGATGTTCCAGAGGAAAATTGTCGGGGGGAGGGGGTAAAACTCTGGGGGTAGATGGCCTGGGGGGGGGGGTAAATGTCCCAGGGGCAGATGTCTGGTGAGTAAAAGTTCGGGGGGCGATGTCCTAGGAGTTAAGATGTCTTCAGCAGGAAATGTCCTGGGAGTAAAAGTCCTAAAAAGGAGGGGGGCAGATATCCATGTGGCGGGGGTGGGGGGAGGGGGAATGTCGTGTAGTATGTCACTAAAGACTATTTTTAGAACTGGGACGTTTGATTTGTCATTTAATTTTTTTTTTGTACTTCAAAAAGGTTTTCTATAGGGCTCAATACTGTTAAAATGAATGAATGAATGAATGAATGAATGAATAAATGGTGTTTTGTGGTGCGTCGACACCATAATGCGCGGGGAGTAATTTCGGTGCAGGGGAGAAACCTGCGTGATCGAATAGGCTACTCCCGGACCTTGTCATTGAGGTCTATAACCGTGCCGTCCATTGACTAAAGCATTGCATGACATACTATATCATTAGATCAAAACGCCTTTTTTATAATATAACAGTAACTTGAAAATTCAAGTTAGTTAACATGGAAATTCAAGTTAGTTAACTTGAAAATTCAAGTTAGTTAATTTGAAAATTCAAGTTAGTTAACTTGAAAATTCAAGTTAGTTAACTTGAAAATTCAAGTTCATTAACTTGAAAATTCAAGTTAGTAACTTGAAAATTCAAGTTAGTAACTTGAAAATTCAAGTTAGTAACTTGAAAATTCAAGTTAGTAACTTGAAAATTCAAGTTAGTATCTTGAAAATTCAAGTTACTAACTTGAAAAATTGAAAATAGAATAAAAAAAAATATGTGGCCCTATTACGCTTCCGTACTTTCGGTATTGCTTGTTCTCTATCTATCTCTCGAACAATTATTATGTGGTTTAAAAAAAAACTCTGATTATATTACTGTTGCACCGTAAGGAAGGTTGAGTTCGAATTTCGTGAAAATCGTACCGAAATTGCCGGACGAAATGGTCGCCGTTTGTACGCGAACAATGTAAAAATATGGTATATCATGGTTGTGGACTCTCTACAGGTCACAATTCTTATCCGTTATATCACACGGCCTATCATTGAGTCAACTGGCGTGGTTTCAAATCCCCGTTTGTACGTGGCAAGGAGTAGGGTCGCCTGTCCAACCTCGTGGGTTTTCTCCGGGTACTCCGGTTTCCTCCCACTGCTAAAGACCCCTAAGCGCAAGCGAATTGTTGAAATAAAATTAAACCATATGTTATTCCAAAAATGACCTAGTCTGTGCCGAGTGGACATTAAACCGCATTTCTCTCTCTCTCTCTCTCTCTCTCTCTCTCTTTCTATGTTTGACTACTGCCATTTAAATTTATAATTCATCTATTTTAGCAATGGTATCACTGTCACAATCAAACGATTCGTCGAAAGCGGGCATGTTGGATACCTACAAATACAAATACTAGCGTCGCTTTTGATTTTTGTAAAATAGAGAAAGAAAATTTCCAGTGGGAATATAGAAATGTAAGTATAACACGAACTTATGCCGTATCGAAATTATATATAACCCATATTTATTGATGTATTTTTTATATTAAAAATGCATTATATAACAATTCGATAAAGATCTGGCTGTTCTTGCTATAATAATTAGAAAATATATAATGGATAATTTCTAGGTTTTTGTTTTAGGTGTTTGAAGTTATGACAAAATGTAGCGGTGATTGTTTATTATCTACCTCTAAAGTTGTTCTGAACCGAACGCCTGCAAATGACATCGATCGAAGATGAACCTTAAAGGGCCAATCCCGATAATATTTGGAAAATAAAACTGCTTAATTTTGTGTTAAAATCCCTTAAAATCCTCTACCCTAGGGCCGAACAGTTAACTCAACAAATGAGATACGTAACCAAACAAATTAAACCCGTCAGTCTTCATCTGGAAATGAAGACCGGTGTATCAACGTGCATTATGCGATGCCTGGATAAAGCCAGACTTTTATTTTATAAAAATAATGTGTAGGTGAAATTTACCTTTCGTTATCAAGTACAGCCTATGGGTCATTCATTGCATGACGGAACAGGAATCGATTTTCAGGAAACCCGAAATCTTAAAAGTGTTACGTGTCCGGATAAACAGTTTTGACTCAATATTTTGAGTTGAAATTTTGAGACAGGGTACATACACCATTATTGTATATATTGGCACGTCTTAAATTTCAAACGTAATCAAACTTTTATTTTTCAGACTGTTCAATTTGGACAAGTCCTTATAAGATCTGCGTTAGACTACTACCAGATACCCCCCCCCCCCATCAGATCCAATCAACAATGAATGAAATTAAATTAAATATTTTTGAAATTTGAAATTTTCATTGGTAACTTTGTCAGCTGCCCAGCTTAATTTATTTGCTTTAGCTGTTTTTACATATTTAAAATGTATTCCTTTCTCACATGTCTCAGTACTAGGGGGCATACAATCAAGAAGTTGGTAGCTGGAAATCACCAACGGTAATTTCGCAGCTAACAATATTTATTAAGCATTGTTTGTTTGTTGTTTTCTCCAGGATAACACTATATACAGTGTCTATGTCCAGAAATGTGTCGAAATGCAGTCAGACCAGAACACTATAAAATTAGCACCATGTAGTGATACAGCTAATCAGAAATGGACTTGGAAGCGAGGACCTCCTCCCGGACCTTTGCCCGACTGGAAGAAAAAACATCAACTTTCCGACTGAAAATTTAATTTATAATATCCATCTTGATCTTAAAAATAATCATTTCTTTTCATGCATGCACACCCCTTATTATTCTTCGTTAGCTACTTTTAAAAAAGGATAGTTTTGTGGAACAAATAAATGTAAAGGTGATTGGCATAGTTCAAGGAACGTCCGAACACAGCCAATAAAAGTTAAACAAATTAATCATAATAGTTCGTTCTATTTCGTTGCCTATACTGAATTCTTTCCTTATTCCAACAAGAGTACGAACACGCGATAGGCTATTTATTATTATGTTTTCTTTTCTTTTTCATGGAAGTAACGATATCATTGAAAAGTTTCAGGGGTTTTTTATTAACCGCAGAATTAGAAAATGAACACCCTGACATCCGGCACAAGATAAGTCTAAGATTTACAAGCATCCAAAAGAGTTGAAAACTGGCCAAGAAAACTCGGACCATGTACGTCCAAGAAATCAAGTGTGTTTCGTAACCTCTGATTTGTTTGTTAATTTTTGACCCATGATCAGGTCCCATAAATCCAATTGTTCTTTTTTCAAAAACAAAAATAGGTTGCCAGGCAACGAAACATACGCCCACACAGCAGCCAAATCGTCCGGGCAGTCAACAAGAGTTGTTGTATTTTAAGTAATCATCAGAAAATCATAATTCAAACTCATACATAACTACGGTGTAACTGTGATATAATCAAACGTTTTTTTAAATCAGATAATAATTGTAAGCTCCAGAGGGACCAAAAGCTAAAAAGGGTGATTTTTCGTACAATCAGGGGCCATAATTCAGGAAGTTACGATCCGATATGGGCAAATATGCAATGGAACCAAGATCATTAGGTTATAAACATGTACATGTATTTCAAGTTTCATCAAAATCAGTTCAAAATTGTGACCTCCATATAGGGTCCACAACTTGATATAACATATTTTCACACAATTCGCGTACAGACGGCGGCCATTTTATCCGTCAACTCTGGTCCGATATTCACGAAATTCAAATTCTCTCTTCATTACCATGAAACCGTGATATAATCAAACGGTTTTTTAAATCGGATAATAATTTTGACCTCCAGAGGGACCACAAGCTAACAAAAGCAATTTTTCGGACAATCAGGGGAAATAATTCAGGCAGTTATGATCCGATGGGCGCAAATATCGAAAGGAACCAAGATCTTTGGGTTATAAACATACATGTCAAGTTTCATCAAAATCGGTTCAAAATTGTGACCTCTATAGGGTCCACAACCTTGATATAACATATTTTCACACTATTCGTGTACAAACGGCGGCCATTTTCTCCGTCAATTCTTGTTCGATTTTCACGAAATTCAAATTCTCTCTTCATTACCATGTAACGGTGATATAATCAAACGTTTTTTTTAAATCGGATAATAATTTTGACCTCCAGAGGGACCAAAAGCTAACAAAAGCGATTTTTCGGACAATCCGGGGACATAATTCAGGAAGTTATGATCCGATGGGCGCAAATATCGAAAGGAACCAAGATCTTTGGGTTATAAACATACATGTCAAGTTTCATCAAAATCGGTTCGAAATTGTGACCTCTATAAGGTCCACAACCTTGATATAATATATTTTCACACTATTCGCGTACAAACGGCGGCCATTTTGTCCGTCAATTTTGGTCCGATTTTCACGAAATTCGAACTCAACCTTCATAACCATGGAACGGTGATATAATCAAACGTTTTTTTTTTTAAATCGGATAACAATTTTGACCTCCAGAGAGACCACAACTAAAAAGGGCGATTTTTCGGACAATGAGGGGCCATAATTCAGGAAGTTACGATCCGATGGGCGCAAATATCGAAAGGAACCAAGATCTTCGGGTTATAAACATACATGTCAAGTTTCATCAAAATCGGTTCAAAATTGTGACCTCTATAAGGTCCACAAACTTGATATAACATATTTTCACACTATTCGCGTACAAACGGCGGCCATTTTGTCAGTCAATTTTGGTCCGATTTTCACGAAATTCGAACTCAACCTTCATAACCATGGCACGGTGATATAATCAAACGGGTTTTTAAATCGGATTACAATTGTGACCTCCAGAGGGACCACAAGCTAAAAAGGGCGATTTTTCGGACAATCAGGGGCCATAATTCTGGAAGTTACGATCCGATTGGCGCAAATATCGAAAGGAACCAAGATCTTTGGGTTATAAACATGCATATCAAGTTTCATCCAAATTGGTTCAAAATTGTGACCTCTACACTGTTCACAAGCTAAAAAACGTGATTTGTCGTACAATCAGGGGCCATAACCCATGAAGTTACAGTCCGATACATGCCAATATCGAAAGGAACCAAGATCTTAGGGTGATAAATCTATATTTTAAGTTTTATTTAAATCGGATAAAAATTGTGACCTGTAGACTGGACGGACGGACGGACAAGGGCGACTACAATATACGTCCACATGAAAATGTGGGCGTATAAAAACTTGGATAAAATAGGTACGAGAAATCTAAGAGGTTCGGGTTTCTACCTCACCATTTAATGGTATTTTCTGTAACATCTTTGTTTTCTACCACATTTTAATACAGGCGGTAGGTTTAGAACTGCGGAATTCAACACTCGAGACTTCCCTATTCTATACCTTGAAGTAGAAGTTGTAAGGATGGTTCCGCTCTAAATAATTATTAAAAAAAAATTAAAGTTTTATTCACAAGCTATGCAGCTTTACATACGCATGTGTTAAGTACTTGTGCATCCAAAAAAAATTCAATAGGTATATTAATCACAAATTGTAAGCGTATTGTGTAGTCAGAGGGCGGTTTTCGTTATTTGAGATAGCTCCATATTTCACAATCTATGACTAATGTATAATATGTAGGACGATCATAGTCGATTCTCGACTGAGCTGGTGTCGCGGTTAGATTCGGTACCCAGTTTGGGACGGTGTGTTTATTTCAAATATATAAACCGACTTTATACTCGATATATTGGAAACAGCGACTAGTAGTTCAGATTTTATTTTGTTTAAACAATATTTTATTCAAACTAGTGAATATGATTGGGGAACAGGACAGAGCCTATATCACCCCTCTTCAATACAAAGAAAATTATATAAATTAAGAATTATGAGAAATAATAGTTAAACTATAACATATAGTAGTTCAGATGCGGAACCAAATCGAGATTCTGTGTACACATGAACGTTGAAGAGACAATCAAGATCCCCCAGGCTTCTGAATTTGTTGACGGAAACAATGTTCAATATTATTCAGGCTAACAATCTAATTGAAATTTCGTTTCGGTTTTTATGATTTCGATGGCCTACACTACATGTAGATCTAACAAGCTATAGCGGGAGGTCACGTTCAACCAGTTCACATGTCAAGCACGCGACATTCGGCCCTATAACCTCAGTCATTCGATTAACCAATCAGAATCGTTATTGCTTTGTTTTGATTTCTATCGCTGATAATCCCTACCCACATTTCAGCGCAAAAAAGGTCAAACCCTTCATTCGACAGACAATTTGATTGGCTGACCCCTCATTTCAAGCAGAACACGAGTTAAATAACAAGTCTTTCAGATCCTAATGTAGTAAAGACAAGTAAAACGAAGTTTTGAACTATAAAAACGAAACGAAATAGGATCTGTATTTTAATCAGATTGTCAGGCTAAAGGCCAACGCGGGGATTTTGTTATAGAAACCCTAACCCGAACCCTAGCAAATCATAGGTCCACCACACAAATGGAAGCTTTGAATCCAGGGACAGTTGGGGGTAACTCCACAAATGAAAAAAAAAACATATTTCAAAATATAAAATGAAACCAAGTACTGAAACTAAAATACGTATGTTGTGGAAACTTGGCCTTTATGTCGTGTTGCCGTTTAGTTCCTTAGAGGCTAATTTGTTATTATGCTCATGATATTTTGTTGTTATTATGAATAACCGAACCCAAAACATACGCATCATATCAAATAAGATACGCATATTCTGGAAAGTGGACCTTTATGTCCATATAAATTTACCGAAAGGTAAAAATGGATTGCCGTTTATCTGCTTATAATTACAGTGAAGGTCTGATTAAGAAGAAACTGGGCAATTAAAGAGGAGAAAGGTCTTTGATATGGTAACATGCCTGACAAATACAGGAGAAGCGTAATCGGTAGTCAAATGTAGATTAGTATTGTCTATTATTTGTTATGTTTAATTAAAAAAATGGCTCGTTTTTGGCGGTTGACCAGTGACATACCGAAGACATACTATTTAATCAAAAATCAGCACATCGTCGCATTGTCAAGTCAAAAATTGTTACCATCTAGGAAATATCTTCATGAAGTGACAAAGAAAAATCTGAAATATAGTCCAATGACCCGTGGCAATATTGATACAACGTCGATAACGTTATAAATTAGGTGACCTACTCAGAAAAATATGCATTGAACATCAAAACATTAAACATCAAAACCTTCGAAATAAAGCTTATTCCACTATTTCTACCCGAAAAGCCGACGGATGGGAATTATGTAACAAACCAAATCCCACTATATATCTTCAACAAAAAATACACTGTGAGGAACACTGTTTAACATCTTCAAGAAAAATATATGAAAAACGTTGTGGGCGAAATTGTGTGTAGGGGAGCTTAGAAAGAGATATGCCGAAATGACGCACAACAGTTGTAGTGACTAAGCTTGCGCGGGTGAAGGGCTATTATGTTATTGAGCAATCTACAAATTTTACAATATATAATCTGTTTAGATTCGAGGCGTGGATCATACTAAAGCTCATCGCTGAATCGGATATATTCCTTAGGTATAGTAATGTATTAATTGTTTTCAAATAATCTTTATGAAATATGTTTGTAAGAATTTAAGAAAATATGATTAGATGGGATTGAATCAAACATTGCCTTTTTGTTATTCGGATGTTTTTTTGATATTGTAAAATCATTTCTATGATGTGCTTATTGTTTCTTTACAAAGGAAATGAAATGAAATGGGATTTAACGTCCTACTCTTTTGCACCTAACCTGGGCTAATGGAAGACGGGCATACGCCATACAATGTGTTATGAGGGCAATTTTGCCCGGGCAGCGGCGCTACGGCCTACTCTTATATCGAATTCCAACTGCCAAGGGATCTTTTACGTGCACTCCAATGTGTACACGGGACCTCGGTTTTTCGTTCCATCCGAACGACTAAGCAGCTGTCCTTGTCAGGCCCTCCTTCTGTATCACTGACAAGGGGAAATCACGCCGGAAAATCGAGATGAACTTTCTCGGCCAATGCAGGGATTTGAATATTTCTTATTTAATAAACAGTGAAAATACTGAATAAAGTATTGGGATATAACCCCATAGAATATAGTTATATAATGTAATCCTATACATGTACTTTATTACAAATAAATTTGTGCATTTATGCTCTCTGAAATTACCTTTGAAAAACAACATTATAAATAGTAAAGAAGAGAATGTGATATAGGCCTATAATATAAGTAGTTAGATGTTTTAAAAAATAGGATATTTGTCAAAAGTCTTATTATTTAAAAATAACTTATACAGGCCTATAAGTAATTTTAAAAAAAAAAAATGGCATAGGCCTATAATAAAGTAATTTATTTTTAAAGAAAAAAAGATATAGGCCTATGCAATGACAGTGTTTATTAATATAAAAGCCAAAAAAAAAAAATAACGTATTATAGGCCTATATTATATCTTTGAACTATTCTAAAATTACTAGAAATCAGACACAAATATACCGGTAGGCCTATATGTGAATAACCCTTTTTTTTTAAAAAAAAAAACCAACAAAAAAAAAAACCCCACAGACTCTAAAATTACAGATTTAAGTGACCACAAGACGAAAGAAAAAAAACTATCTGGACAATACATGAGTTTGTTTCCCTCTAAAATTAACGGTGAAATTTCAGTAAAGTAAAAGAAGAAAATGGTGTAAGGCCTATATATTTCGAAAGAATAAATTTGGACTGTTTTGTGTTTAAATAACATTGAAATACAGAATTTTAAATTGTATAGAAGAACATGGGATACAGGCTTGTAAAATATAGTTATGTAATGTAATCCTTTATTTTTTTTAAAAAAGACGAATTTGTGCTATTTTGTTTGAAATTAACACTGAAAACACAGAATTGTAAATTGTAAAGGAGAATAAGGGATCTGGGCCTATAATGTAAGTAGCGTTTTTAAGGACTAGGATATAGGCCTATAATAATAGTAGTTTTTTTAAAGAGAAAAATAGGATATAGGCCCGTGCAGTGAAATGCTTTTACAGTAATTACAGTAGACTGTGAAGAAAATATACCCCCCCCCCCCTTTATAAGGATAAAGAAAAGCACACATAATAATAAGCTGAACAGTATTTTTATTTGAATATTGCACCATTGCAAAGACAATGGTAGTGTAAATACTGTTCATACTTTTATTATTTTATCATGGACCCTACATTATTATGTCAATAGATATTATGCACTTTTTTTTTACCAAGGACGTGATACAACTTTGGCAGTCATTAGTAGAAAATTCTGGACATTTTCAAAAATCCAAAATAAAAACTATAATTTAAAAAAAAAACAAGGGGGGGCATAATATCTTACATTTTCTTTTTCGTCAGATGATTTTATTTTTTCCAAACAATGCCTGATAAAAGTCCATGCCTTACTCTATCATTTAGTATTTATTATTTTCAATTGTATATAGGAATAATTGATAAATCCAACGTTATGTTATAATGTGATTTACGGCAAATGTATGGTGCGCTTCAAAACATTTTATGGCGTCAGCCGATATATTATCAGAATTTGCATTTTTTTTTCTTTTAAAAAATCAATGTTGTACCCTTGTGGATTTTTTTTATATAAAGCACCAACAATGTTTTAAACAAAATATAATGCAATCTGAACATCTGAGACACGCTACCTGCGGAGAAAAGCCAGCTACGTCATAAATTTCGTCACGTGAGTTACGTTTGAATATAATGTTCTATTGTTTATGTTTTCTTCGAATTTGCTTGTAGTGGAACGAGTGCTTTTTGGGTGTAGCAAGATGCCGGACGGTGGCTTCAAGCTACGTCATTTGTAGATTGCGTCATGAGCTATCCAGTTATTTATATAGATCAGTGGATTCCCCACTGTACAACACTCAAAATATATTTGAGCAATTGTTTAGATATTTTTTTTTCCAATTTGCTTATATCTCACCAACTATTTGTCTGATCGATACATTGTCTTCAGTTTTACTACGAAAGTGGGCGTGACTTAGAGATTAAAGCTATTTCCGGCAAATTGCGACAATGCGAAATGCCCGAAATCACGGAAGTTGTCGTTTTTTAAAATTTTGCCGTAACATTATCAATAATTGTAATATTTGATGCATTTTGACATAGCCGGAGACAAGGCACATAAGTATGCTACTTCTGATTTTTGATTTTTGACGAATCGTGGAAGATACAAGGCGCCAAATTTTGAAAATTCAAATTTTTTACAAAAAAATACTTTTTTATTTATAAATATTTTTACATAGCACTTTACCCAAGGTTAAAGAGTCATCTGATTTGAGCAAAAATGTCAGCATTTTTTGTTTCCGTAATTTTCCTTAGCCGCCATTGGCTAATTCAGTTTTTCAGTCCTACATTAATTATTTACTGTTCGATTTGTACAAAACCAAGTTCATATGTTCATATAAATATTTTTACATAGCACTTTACCCAAGGTTAAAGAGTCATCTGATCTGAGCAAAAATGTCAACATTTTTTGTTTCCGTAATTTGCCTTGGCCGCCATTGGCTAATTCAGTTTTTCAGTCCTACATTAACTATTTACTGTTCGATTTGTACAAAACTAAGTTCATATGTTCCGTGGTTCAAAATGTCATTTTTTTATTACCGGTAAAGTTTCCTGTCGGCACCGGAAGTGGCATAAATTTAGCAATAACTACAATATTGACAGTTCGGTACCACTTTTTGAAAGCAAATATTATTTTTTACAAATCTTATATAACCCAAAAGATGCGCCCTTTAATATGAGCAGTTGCTGAGAAATGAGCAATTTGGCATGGATCACTTTTTACGCTAGTTGCCTGTAAAAGAGTCAATTATTATTGGATTTTCATTAAAGTGACACCATTTCATGCGTAATGTGAATTTTAACAAGTTCAAACCAATATAACATTTTCAATGTCACCGGAAATGTCGTAATTTGGGCAAAAACTGTATTTATAGCCTTTGAAACAAATAATTTATTCAAATGAGTCGTATTTGTTTTTTGTTTAAAATTTTGATATTTGATTCCAAAGAACTAATAGAATGAACCCATACGATCATATAGATGTTCAGTTGCGGAGAAATAGGCTATTTTCAATAGGTCACTTTTCAAGGTTTTTGGTCCATAAAAGTGCCAATTATTTTTTGATTGTGTGATATCTAATGCCATTTGCGATTTCATACAAGTAATTTAAGATTTCCATTATCACCGGTAGTAACGTCATTTTTCAAAATACTGTATTTTTTTACTTAAAAAAAGATATTTTATTCAAATGGGTCTGGTTTGTAATGTTTTTAACGTAATATTTGATTCCAATCAACAAATCGATTGAACCCATATTATCATATAGATACCAAAAAATGGTTTCTAACTTGTACAGTTGCCGAGAAATAGACGATTTTCTACAAGTCACTTTTCAAGGTTTTTGGTCTATAAAAGTGGCAATTATTATTCGCTTTGCATAAAAGTTTCACCATGTGATGCCGTATGCCATTTTTGATTTCATAAAATTAATTGAACATTTCCATTATCACCGAAAGTACTGTAATTTTGTCAGGATCAGTTACATATAACACAGGATTTGTTTCCCATGTTTGCCGAGAAACTACCTAGAGATTTTCATGAGTGGTTTCCAATTATCACTGGTACGGTCGATAAACCTTTGACCATAATATATTATGTACAATTTTAAAATCTAAGTCAACCCATTTAGGAATTTTATAAATACAAAACACGTTTTTTCCATATGATAGCAAAATTACACAAGAAACCCCCTTTCTCCCAATAAATTAAACAAAAAGGTTGACATTAACCAATATGTTATTTGAAATATAAATTATCAAAAAATAGTTTAATATTATAAATAGAATATTAGCATGAAAATATTATATAAAGTTCTATCATATCCTCAATTCTATTACGGATTTATGGTGATTACTATTGTCTACAATATAAATCTTAAAATGTCATGAGAAACTTTATTTTCTATATTTAACTGGATGTAAGGTGAAATATCTCAAGCTAGCTACCATTTTTTTTCTTTGGAGAACCATATACGTTTTCTAACCTTACAAAATCAACATTTCGTCTTCGAAGAGGTAATATTCGGATTCCTCTCGATATTTATTTTGTATATACAACACATAAAGTACTTTTAAGAAGATATGAGTAAAGTGTTAGAGACAAGACCCAAGTTATCCAAGGACACAATATTTCGATAAAAAAGCACGTAAGTAGAGAGATTCTAAGAAAGCAATGTCAGTGATTTTCCAAGAAATTTGCGGGGGTTGTTAATCAAAGTAATCTGCCGAGAACTTTATTTGTTTGCTAGTGAGAGTATCACTTCGTAATATTTGATTTATTGCTGGTTTATTTTGTTTGTTTCGTTTTGGATTTGTTATGAAGGTCTATTGAAAGCCGATAAGTCGTACGTTAGGCTACACCAGGTAGGTGTTTTAGGTCTGTGCGCTATTTAGCCCTAACTTGCTATAAATATCAGCGGAGTATTGCTTTTGAAATGAATATATCACATTATGGAATAAAAGTGTCTTAGAATTGTCAAGATATAAGAAAAACATAATTTCCATGCCGAATTTGAGAATTAATGCGACTAGCTCTATGCATTTTTAAAATAGCTTTCACTGGCTATAAAAAGCCAATTAGTATTGAATTTGAAATGACTGTATCTCATAAACGGCTAATTTAGGGTGACATGCCATAGAAGAAAAGTGTCATAGAATTGTCTGAAATATCGGAAAAAGCATGTTTTTATTGTAAGTTTCCGGCTGCGCCCTAAAGTAAAATTTTACCCTATTCCCTTGATTACTCATTCTTATTTTGTGTTGTTTTCGTTTTCTATTTGATAAGTTTCTCTCTTATTTTAGCTCAATTCAGCGTTATGACACTTTATTTGTTTTGCAAATGAATATTAACAAATATAAGACCAAAACTACATTTATACTATATCAATCATCCAACCAATTTTGTTAAAAAAGTATAGGAAACCAATGACTAAAATCATAATGCGTTTTTAAAAATATATAATCCTAAACTCATAATACATGTAGTCGACTACTTGAAATATATTTTTGTACTTTTAAACTTTCGGTTAATGTATATAATGTACGGTAAAAGTAAACTATTTGAAAATATCCACCGATTATTTAGAAATTTGATAAAAATAATTTTAAAAAAAAATCAACAATTTAATAATAACACTGTATGTATTTACATTGGGTATCTACTGTATTCTACTGTGTATTGCCAGCTATATTTACAGTAGAATTACTGAAGATTATTATGATTAACTCTATATATTACGTAAATTCACACCGGGTGCGTCATAAATGATCCAGTCAATATATTGATCATTAATAGTATTGCCATGCCCGGGATAAAAAAAATTCTGTTCTGTGTGTTCAGAGGGCGGGTCTCGTGGTTACGATTACCAAACATTTCGCAATTTATGTATAAAGAACACCCATGTTTCTTGGAAATTGATTTCTCAAATAACTTGGCGTCGAAGTTAGATTCGACACCGAATTTATACGCGATATATTTGCAAGTAAACAGCGGCACGAGAACCAAATGGAGATTCTGTGTATACGTGAACGCGAACATGACGGTCCTCTTGGCTGTAGGATTTGTGGGCGGAAACACTATTGTTCGGGCTAAAGGCTAGCGTGGGGGTTTTGTTTTTGAAACAGCTTACTAGTGAAACATAGGCGAACCACGCACATGGAAGATTTGAATCCGGCGACTCATGCACCCTTTCCTTACGACATATTTTAATTGGAACAGCCCTTGATCGTTCACTTTGTTTTTTTACGTCCTATTCTGACATTTCAAGTAAATGATAGCTTCACGTTGTAGCTGAATATACTGCACCTTAAACAGTATGATTAACAGTTTTATATTCAGCTGGATACATATGATTACAATGCATAATAGATTTAGTCGTACTTTCAACTCACCATGGCATAAAACTAACCAAAATTGGCTAGACCTATGAACATGTAGCCGATAATTCACAGCTCTACTAACGAATTCAGTCCAGTCTCTTAAAGGGACAATAACACTCTTGCTGGCTTGGCAGCTCTAGAAAATATATAATAGTCTTATTGTAAGTACTAGATGTTTATTTGTCCTACCTGTTGTGTAAATTATCCATTACATTATATTTTACTTGTTCAGAGGGTTCGAAAATATTTTAAAATCCAAGTCACATTTGAAAAGGTTTACGTTAACCTTTTCAAATCATGTAGTTGAATTTTTCCAATTCTTTAAAATGGGTGTGTTAAGATGAAATTTGTATCATCAATTAATTTGAATATTGTAAAATAATACAATTTGTTGGCCAGAATAAAGATTGGGACATATTATTCAATTACAACAAGGGTGTTATTGGGGCTTTAAGAACGCAGGCGGTAATCGCCACGGAACCCGCATTGAACCTTCACATTGAAGTCTGGATCTGTGCAATCTCTAATATGATTGGACTAAGCTGACTATAAATGACGTCATTAATTATACTGATTGAGTTCTATGTCAAATGATGCGATATGAATTTTCCAACACAAGTGATATATATATTCTGGTTTCATCAAGCTATATTTTGGTTTTATAAATATTTTAATGTTAATGTATTAATCCATGTATGTGAACCCAATTAATGAGTAAACGATATAATATAATGCTAATATAAATTTAAAGAGCAAAAATTCTACAATACATAGTCTTACAATGGTCGTTTGTTACGCTTCCTGACAATCTATCGTTGTAAAGGGAGTATTAACATTATGCCGGATATCACAAATAAATTTTGTAATCCAACAAATACGTCAGATAACTGGAGTTACTAATGCCATGGAACTCTTTGAGTGTTAAATTTTGCTTGATATTTTCGAATTCGTAAAAATATTGGGTCATAAAGTGCTTAACTGTTTTCGTAAGTAACGAAGTATATAGCAGAATGGTGGCGGGGGCAGTAGGACGATTGGTGTATTACATGAAATTTGGAGTTGACAATGCAGGTTAGAGAGAAAGGAATATGCAGAGAAAGGGTAAAAATGACTAATAAAAGTTAGGACTAGATATATCATTGCACAATATTTGATCGGTTATAGATTTCTTGCAAATGTCGTGGTATATCAGATTAAATAATTGATATATGCTTTTAATAATAAAATATTTCTCTCTTTTTTTTCAGAAACATAATAACAGAAAGGAAACATAAGAATGGCAGAAATTGCAGGCTTCAGTTTATTTACTCTTTTAGCTATTTTACTGGCTGGATTGGGATGTCTTCTACATGGGATTGGTCTGTCAGTTGTGTATTGGATTGTACCAGACCCCACAGTTTCCGGAGTTGGGGCTGGTCTGTGGCAAGCATGCACTCCCTTCACATGTGCTTCATATTCAGGTTTTATAATTTCAGGTAATTAAAATTATGAATGAATGAACACATTAATTTAAAATTTCAATTTCATATTTTTCAGTTATATTTTTAAAATGTATTAAAATAAAGCCATAAAATAGATTGTATCTATAAACAGTCCTACCTTGTTAAAGGATAATCCTATTAATCCTATAATTCACTATTGCCAGTTGAGAAATTGGCAAAAATATCATTTTCAACTTCAAATTCAAAGGTTTGAAGATCGCCATAGCATAGAAGGGGATGGGAAAACAAGGAAGGTAATTGTGTTATTATTTCCTGTGACAGCCTGTGTCAGTGATTTTATTGCCGGTGAAATATTGCCCATGATCGTATAATAGTGAGTTGGCAACCTTTTGAGCAAAAAGACATAGAAATAATTATGTTTTGACTTTCTTAGAAAATATGAAATTCCCGCTTTAATAGTTTAAAGTAGCTAAGGCTCTGACTCAAAATCATCCAAAATCTTCAACAGTGAAAACACGAATTATTTGTCAATTTAAATCAACATTGATGCTGTGATCTTACCGGGAAAAGATGGGCTTCTGATATCCAATATTTAAGACAAAATAAACATTTTACCATTGGTACACGAATCGTGTACCATAATGCGTTTCAGCCCCAGATTTAACAAGAGACTCGAAGGACGAGGCTAAACACATTGCACCAAATCAAACGGCGTATGTAGACTGGAATTACCAGACTCTAGCAATTTGCGTTCAATTTAGACTGCTGGCTTATTTCGTCGAACATAACTGATTTTAAATTAGAGTAAAAACGGAAACCATTGAATGCAAATTAGTTTATATACATTCATATTACAGTATTTAAGCGTTGCGACCCACTTGTGTCAATTTCTAGGTCCCAAATGTTAGCGATTTAGCTCCTTTAAGTAAACATAATTGTCATTATGCCCCACTGCCATAGTGCAAGAAGACATATTGACTATTTGTTTATGTAAATTGGGCTGAGCGTGATGTGATATCTCGGTCTGGCAAAATGTAAATTGATATTCATGTAAACAGTATTTGAGCGCGGTGATGGGCCTGCAATTTGGATTGAAATAGTCAAACATCCATATTGCACATGTTCATTGTTAATGATATGGCTAAAATACATTTCTTTATGTATTCCATATAAAATAAGGTACCATTGGGCGGCCCCATATCACTATATCTAGTATATCATCCAGGAAAATATTCTACGAATATTAGTCTGGATGGGTTGTCAACATTTGAAAAAAGCTATGTCATTGGCTCAATTATCCGGTTTTTACATTATCGTAAACAAAGTCCAAGGGAGGTAACTAGTCCTAAAACAAGAAGTTAACGCCCGTGAAATTAATTTCCGAAAATCAATTTGATAGCATTGCCAGTTCAATATCCAACGCTGCTCGTTTTTATTGTAAAATTTCTCTCTTTATCGGCCATGGGGTTTTTCTTTTAAAAAAATTAATCCCAATTCGTCGCCACAATTTATGTTTGTTTATATTAATCCAAGAATTGTAGGATTTACCGCGGGAAAGGGGGCAAATTGTACTTGACTTGGCCAAAGATACCGGATAATCAACCACATAAAAACAAACTCACATTTACGCATGGGCAATTGAACTTACGACAAAGGTCCCAGACCCTCCGTACCTTGAAGACTAGGGGGTTCTGGTTGATCGAGACTAAAACAACACCAGGCTGAATTAATGAAATTCTCTGTTTTGGGGATATAAAGCATATGTCACTATATTTATTCAGATCATACTCAAGCTACACGGGCGTTTGTCATCATTGGTTTACTGCTTGGAGTTGGTGGTTTGGCTTTATCTGTTTTAAGTTTGATTAATAAGACTAAAACGTTTAAACTCCTAGCAGCCATCGCTTGTTTTGTCGCAGGTAAGTAACAAACAAAATCAAATAAAATGCTAGGTTGTCGAATTCGGGGCTTTAGTTGGTTCTATCTTAAGTAAAACTACTGGTTATTTTCGTTCAGTTTTAATCGTTTTGTTATTTCCTATAACGGGGTTATGGTGGCCTGTCGAATTCATTCAAGAATTCCACAACATATCTTTAATAAAACATGAAATGAAAACGGAAATGAAAAAAAGAAAGTTAAAACAAAAGGAAAATCGACATTTAAAACGCGAATTATTTGTCAATTTAAATCAACATTGATGTTGTGATCTTACCGGGAAAAGATGGCCTTCTGATATCCAATATTTAAGACAAAATAAATATTTTACCGTTGGTACACGAATTGTGTACCATAGCGCGTTCCAGTCCCATTTGTAAAAATGAGGCTAGACATATTCCACAAGTCATGTCAAACCGTGACGTCATATTCTTATCTGGTTCGTTCGTACGTTTGTTCCTGGGGTTCTACGTCCACTTTCAATTATCTGGATAGTAACTGCGTTGACTGGAATAACCAGATGCTAGAGATTTCCATGCCATCGAGATTTCTGGCGTATTTCATCGAACATTACTGATTTGAAACAATAGTAAAAAGAAAAAGATGGAATGTAAATCAGTTTATATACATTAGTATTACATTATTATGCACTGCGACCCATTTGTGTCAATTACATCCTTTCACGTTTGTTTACGGTCTAGCTTTTGCACTTGTTTCAATATTGCTTTTGATTTTGACCCCCTTTAATTATTTAACCCCGTACATCTTGTCAAACTGTTCACGTTACCACCCGCATATTTCGGCACTAATCTGGATTGGTTACTGATCCAGCTGAGGAGCCTACCAGCTACAGTGTCTATCTATGATAATCGAGTTCCCAAGTTCAGGATTTGTTCAATGTCAAACAATCACATATAGCATGACGTTTCAACAAGCGTAATATCATCGTTATCAAGCACAAAAGAGTATTTTTTTTTCTTTTCCAGCTGGGTGTATCCTGTTGGCTATTATTATATTTGGAACCAAAACTACGCTTCTACCAAACACCCAATGGGGTTGGGGCTTTATACTGTGTATTATAAGTTCGCTTCTATTCCTTCCAGCAGGGATTTGCAATATCTTGGAATTTATCATAAAAAAGAATTAATTATAAAGATATGTAAGCATAATCCACGCACAAGAAAACAGATAATAAGATTTTGTTATAAAGATTTTCAAGCACGTTAATGTTATCTAAATATATTCTTTCATTTTCGTTCACGGGAAAATAAGAACATCAATATTTATTCGAATAGACAATCTTTCATAAAATAGTCATCTCTGTAGAAAATGAGTATGTATTCTTTTTTGAACGTTTGTATTAATTTAGGAAAATGTAATTAGAAGGGATTAAATCAAATACTGATAATCTGCTTTACCGAAATTGGTTTGTCTTAACTATTTGCTAAAATGTTATTATTTTTCACTTTTGTATGCATTAAGGAACATATAATTAGATATGACTGACTACAACGAATTAGATCACAAACATCGAGTCACATAATAGTAGTTTCAAAACCTGCGAAAGGATACCCTTTTTTAAAAGGTCATATCTTAGTCAGTTTTATAGGACCGACGGAAGTAATTCTTAATTGAGTGTGTTTGCGTGGGTGGGGGGGGGGGGGTCGCTACCAGCACTGGGAGTTTAGGCGATGGTGCAGACGCCGCGTAGACACCGGCGGTTTCTAAATGATTTCTAGCTAGTAAAATTACTCAGCAATGGATTGAACTTTGAAGTGGATGTGCTTTCCTGACATACTAAACTGGACAAATATATATGAATAATAATACCAAGGTTGTGGACACTCTAGAGAACACAATTTTTATCTGATTATTTTCATAACCCAAAGATATAGATTCCTTTCGATAGTGGTGCATATCGGACGGCATCTTCTTGGATTATGGCCCCTGGTTGTACGACAAATCACATTTTTAGCTTGTTGACCCTCCAGAGGTCACATGTTTTATTGATTGTAAAATCCGATCAAATCTATCACAGTTACATGAAAATCGGATCGAAATGGTCGCTACCCTTTATGCTAATAGTGTAAATGTACAAATGTGGTGGACCCTCCAGAGGAGACAGTTTTATCACATTTCGATGAAAATTAAAACAAGTGTTAAAGGGACATTATGGGAGACTGGATATATATATATATTTATAGAGAGAGAGAGAGAGAGATGGGGTTTAACGTTCACTCGACACAAACTAGGTCATTTTGGGACTAACATATGGTTTCAATTTTAATTCAATAATTTGCTTGCGCGTAGGGGTCTTTAGCAGTGAGAGGTGACCGGGGGAAACCCATGAGGTTGAGAAGGCGCCCCTATCTCCATGCCACATACGCTCACACCAGGGATCGAAACCACAGCCGCAAGCCAGAGGTAACCGGCCAGCTAGAGGTCGAAGCGCGGAACTCTAGGCCATCCTAACCCCAAATTGGATATAGAGTTGACAGTTCTCAAAACAATAGATAACACAAATAGAATATGCCGAAAAGTTGAGTCAAATTGCTCCACTCTGAACCGTGATAGTAGATTTTGATACAAACAAAGTCTCGATAGTCCATTTTTACGTTTAATTATTTTCAAAAAATGTATTCCAATCCGCTAAATATCGATTAGCGATGACATCAAGAGTTGATTATCACCTGGATAAGTTAATTAATGTCTAACTAATAATTTATATAACATTTCAGTATCACTAGTTCATGGATGAGTTTTAAGTTTTGTGCGCATCCGTTCTGCCTTTCACGCAAAATGCGAAACATGAATGAAGTTTATGAGGCAACAACTTTTGTCCGATATCATTGAAAAGCTTCAGGTTTTTATTATTAACCTCTGAAATAGAAATTTGTCTGCAAAGAATATAACAGGGTTAAGATAGGCCACCGAAGGACGACAGCGCTGTGGCGCTTTCTTGTTTCCTATCCCATCCCAGATTAAAGTCCATCAGTGACATCAAACGATTGACAACAACTGTTCAGTCAGGTACATTTGAAATCATGAAAGATCCAGACAATCCGTGCTTGATGATGCAGATTTGATTCAAATACTGACATAATTGAATGTCTTTTACCTTCTGTAAATAAACGCCATCTTGTATTTTAGGAATGAATCTACATGTATGTCATAGGTAGCATGGTAAGACTTTTTGTCCCCCGCCTTTCGAAGAAAGTTGGGGGACTATTAAAATGGGTTCGTCCGTCTGTCTGTCTGTCTGTCCGTCTGTCTGTCCGTCCGTCACACTTTTTGGGACACAATAACTCTCTTCCTAATCGAGCTAGAATGTTCAAACTTGGTGTATGTGTTTATTAGGTCAATGCCTTGATGGAGTTCGAAGATGAGCATTTTCCGCTTAGGGTAAGCAGAGATAAGCAATTTCATTGGTTGATGCTTTGGGACACGATAACTTTAGTTCTAATTAAGTGAGAGTGATGAAACTTGGTGTATAGTTTCATTACAGTAATACCTTGACTAAGTTCGATAATGAGCATTTTCTGCTAAGGGTAAGCAGAGCGATACGCAATTTGATTGGTCAAGACTTTGGAACACAATAACTCTCCTTCTAATTGAGTTAAAATGTTCAAACTTGGTGTATATGCTTATTAGGTCAATGTCTTGATGGAGTTCGAAGATGAGCATTTTCCGCTTAGGGTAAGCAGAGATAAGCAATTTGATTGGTTGATGCTTTGGCACACGATAACTTTAGTTCTAATTAAGTGAGAGTGATGAAACTTGGTGTATAGTTTCATTACAGTAATACCTTGACTAAGTTCGATAATGAGCATGTTCTGCTCAGGGTAAGCAGAGCTATACGCAATTTGATTGGTCGAGACTTTGGAACACAATAACTCTCCTTCTAATTGAGTTAAAATGTTCAAACTTGGTGTATATGCTTATTAGGTCAATGCCTTGATGGAGTTCGAAGATGAGCATTTTCCGCTTAGGGTAAGCAGGGGTAAGCAATTTGATTGGTTGATTCTTTGGGACACGATAACTTTAGTTCTAATTAAGCGAGAGTGATGAAACTTGGTGTATAGTTTCATTACAGTAATACCTTGACTAAGTTCGATAATGAGCATTTTCTGCTCAGGGTAAGCAGAGCAATAAGCGATTTGATTTGCCGAGACTTTGGAACACAATAATTGAGTTAAAATGTTCAAAATTGGTGTGTATGCTTATTAGGTCAATGCCTTGATGGAGTTCGAAGATGAGCATTTTCTTCTTAGGGAAGGCAGAGATAAGCAATTTGATTGGTTGATACTTTGGGACAAGATAACTTAGGTTCATCTTGATTGATTATTTTTATGCCAATACAATGACTGCATTCTCACTCAGTAATGGATTCGACAGTAACAGTGTATAGAAACGATTGACTCGGACACGAGGGCCCTTTCCCTTGGCCAGAGGGGCCCTTTTGTCAAGCGTGGGGCCTTTTTGTCTGCCTTTAGGGTCCCCCTAACTAGGGTACATTTTCATTTTTCTCGTCGGTTTTAGCATCTTTCTTTATAAAACACTTTTGGATGACACTTCGTGTACAGTTTGATTGCTCGATACGTTTGAAAAAAATAAATGTGCGATTAATTAATATGTGTCATCTATTTATTTTGGGATTTCGGCGGGGGACATCAGCCTCACTGTTGGCTTGTTCAAATAATAAGCAGCATCAGAGAAATATACCAAAATTATACATAAAATAGACGATAAAATTCTATTTGATCGAGATTAAAGTCTGTTTGACATATCTATAAACTAGTGGACTATAACTAGTGCGTCAAGCTGAAAGTATTGCATAAATAGCCATTGCACTCGTTCCATTGCATGATCAAAACGCGTCACAATGAAGGAAAAATATAGGGTATGTAGCGATTTCTATTTAAACGATATTTCAAGGAGCGAAGACTGTTTACTAACTATAATATCAATGTGACTGTTTGATTTACAATTGGTTTAAAAGATCAGTCCGAGGTGTTTATGTTCAGTTACTTCCTTTATTCCTACTGAGTGCATTAAAGCCCCAATAACACTCTTGTAATTGAATAATATGTCCCAATCTTTATTCTGGTCAACAAATTGTATTATTTTCTTTGATTGGCATTTAGTAATTGAACATATGTAACAGAATTTCGGCTCCATTTCGTTGAAATATAAAGATTGATTCATTTCACATTTATTTTACGTAAACATGCCATTTTCATACATTTTCAGCACGAGATATTCCCAGAGTTCCTAGCGGTTTAGTCGCAAACCTGCCTCGGAACAAATCTGGTAATGTTCTAAGTATGGACATGGATCAATTACGTTACACTCCCCTCTGTTAGCCTGTGACGACAGGTTAACATAATCATTAAAATAGTGTTATCTGAGTCTGATTGAATTACAAATACAAAATGTGTTACAGTCCACTGCTGAATAACAAACTTCACTTAAGAGTTCAAAATGATTGAAAATATCCTATTTGATTAGGAATTTACTGTCAACTGAATATACTAAATAAACACTGATTAAAAGATAACATTTAGAGTTAATTCACATAAACACATCCGTTACGATCTCAATTCTTCTATCCACTTTCTTCTCAATTTTTCACCTTCTACAGCCGCTGTACGTCTTTCTCGAACATTGGGGCTAACATCTGGAGTAATTACTACTGGATCAAAATCCTTTGATTTACAATCCTTGTTTTCTACGACTGTCGCGTTTTTTGAGCTTAAACTAGTTTCTAGTGGATATAATAATTGTACTGGGCGTTGTATAACCAAATTCTTTCCACTCTTGGTTTTGATCTTTACTGATGCACCTCTAACTTCACCATCTTTTCCAGTGATAAAATCTTCCACGACTCCTAATCTCCAAAATCCTCGATGGTGATGTTCGTCATGAATAAGAACGACGTCATTGACTGATATTACTTGAGTACCCGTTGGCCGTTTAAGATTCTTATGACTGTTTCTCAATTCTAGCAAATATTCATTTCGCCATCTTCTCCAAAAATGGTTTAATACTGAATTTATATGTTTCATTCTTCGGGTGTGATCACTTGTTGAAACATCTATATCCAAGTCATTTGAAGTAACATTTTCTGGAAGGCCTGATATCTTTCTTCCACAAAGTAAATGCGATTGGGGTGAGGGGCTCTTCTATATCCTCAGTGGAAACAGATGACAACGGACGTGAATTCAAAATCATTTCGATTTCAACAACACTTGTTAACATTTCATCGTAAGTGAGTGTGGCTTGTCCTAAAGTTTTCTTAAGACACTGTTTTACAGATTTGACAAGTCTTTCATAAAATCCTCCCCACCAGGGAGCCTTGGCTAAATTATACGTCCATGTTATCCTGGTCTTCAAGAATGAGTTTTTGACAGGTTTCGAATTCAAAATGCTATCCAATTCTCTTGAAACTGGCTTGAACGTTGAGGCATTATCTGATACAACTATCGTGGGTGTGTTTTTCCTTGCTGTAAATCTTCTGAAACTTCTAAGAAATGATTCTGGAGTTAAATCTTGTACCATTTCGAGATGAACTGCTTGGGATACACAACATGTGTATAGACATATCCATATCTTCGATAAAATTCCATCTCGTTGCTTTATGAATACTGGACCAATGTAATCTAGGCCTGTGTAACTAAAACATGGTGCTTCTTTGATTCTGAAATCTGGAAGTGGTGGTGTTGATGGAGCTAAGTAAGGTTTCGCATCAAATCGTCTGCATATCGTACAGTTGAATACTATTTTCCTTACAAACTGTCTTCCCTTTATTAACCAAAATCTGGAACGGACGTCAGTTAGTGTAGTATTCACACCCCCATGCATGACTTTTCTGTGTGAATCCTGAACAATAAGAGTTGTGAACCAATGTTTTGTATCCAACAAAACTGGAAATCGACTTGAGTAAGGAAGATCTGAATTCTGTAATCTACCAAGGGCTCTTAAAATTCCATCTTTATCTTCAAACAAACCATATTGATTCTTCAATGATTCAAAATTATCTCTTGTCTTCAATAAAACTTGAACTTCTTTTATCCATAAATTTTCGGCTTTCTGAATATCTTCTACTGATAAACATCTATCATACGATTCAATATTAGTCTTCTTAGTTTGGATGATCTTCACGAATTTCATAACATAGGCGGTAACCCGTAAAAGTCTGTTCAGGTCACTGAAGTTATTACAGTTGATTATTTCATTCAAGTTTTGATTTCTTGCGGGCAGTAATAGAACAGAAACTGTTGACTGATTTAAATTTCTCAATTCTCCGATTTTTAATTCAACTTTACAATCTTCTGCATGGAATGTATTCTTCATTATTCTCTTGGTTGACTTCTGAATTAAACATGAGAACTCTTTAACCATTCTGGACCTTGAAGCCATATTACTGTATCTCTCAAGAATTCATTCGGATTCATACCCCTTGAAGGAATATCTGCTGGATTACTTATACCTGGGCAATGATTCCAACAACTGACAGGTAGAAGAGTACGTATCTCATTTGCACGATTCTGGATAAATTGTTTCCATTCTTTGGTTTGATTCTTGATCCAAAAAAGGGCTACTTTACTGTCAGTCCAACAGACAGTATTGCTGATTTCTAATTCAGTTTGAAATGCGTCTTGAATAGTGACCATCAATCTTGATAATACTAATGCCGATAACAATTCTAGTCTGGGAATGGAATGTTGAACTACTGGGGCAACTCGTGTCTTGGATGCTATAAATCTAACAATGGTACTTGTTGTGGTTCGTATCTGAAGATAAATAACTGCGCCATAGGCTTTCATTGATGCGTCACAGAATCCGTGTAAATCACAAGAAATGATTTGATCTTGTATATCATTGAAATAACATCTACTTAAGCTGAAAACGTCTGCCTTCGACATGACATCCACTAATGTATCAAATCTAAATTTGAGTTCTCCATCTAATGGTTCATCCCAATCAATTCCTAATTTGCAGAGGTCCTGGAACAGAATCTTGAATTGTACTATAAATGGTGATAAAAGTCCTAAAGGGTCGTAAAATGTTGAAGAGACGCTAACAACATGACGTTTGGTTGGTTGAATATTTTTGACAAATTCTGAAATTGACCGTATATCGAATACTAAGGTATCTTCGACTGGATTCCATGTGACTCCTAATATCTTGCGTTGATTCGTTGAATTATTTCCAAATTCTGCTTTAGAAAAAGAATCATCATCTTCCATGATAGCTGAATTATATCTACTGATCTTTATTTCATCTGAATTTTCTTGGTTTAGTTTATCTTGACTTGATTTGACTCCACTGGAACTTTCTTCTGATTGAATTCTCCCTAAAAGATACTTGGAATTTGACATAAATTTTCTTAAATTGAATCCACCTTCAGCCAGTCTGGATTTAGATTTCTGATAGAATTCGTATGCTGAATTTTCATCATCGGCGCCTGAGGACAGGTCATCTACATAAATTGATCTAAGGAAACATCTAACAAAATCAGGATCTTCATTCATGTATTGTTCAATATGTTGCTTAATTGTCGCATTTAGCAAAAATGGACTTGAAGACACGCCGAACACTACACGTGTAAATCGAAGGACTATCAATGATTGGTCATCTTGAATATCATTCATCCACAAAAATCTGAGAACATCCCTATCCTTTTCATTCATAGATACCATCAGACAGGCCTTTTCAATGTCCCCTACGACAGCAATTCGATGGATTCTAAATCTCAATAAAATGTTGAATATGTGTTCAGTTAATGGAGGACCTGCATACAAACAATCATTTAAAGAGGGTCCACTGAATCTGGCCGAAGCATCGTAGACAATTCTAACTTTCGTAGTTGATTTATCTCTCCTTATTACAGGATGGTGAGGTAAATAATGTACATTTCCAACTTCACCCTTAGCTGGCTCCTTTACTTCTTCAATGATTCCCCTCTCCAATTGATCCTTAATTACAGCGTCATATTCTTTAAATATTTCTGGATGCATTCTGAGTCGTTTCATTAAGTTAATTAATCTTCTGGTACAAAGATCATAATTGTCGGGTAAGATGGAATGTGGTATTTTCCATGGTAACTGTACCTCATACTGGTTATTTTTGAAGACAATTTTTTCTAATAAATCATCGTAGATCGACTTTGGTTGAATTCCCATGGACTCTAATTCCAAAAAACGTTTTAGGCTATCATCTAGGCTGACTTCGTTGATAAAAAGAGATGTGATCTGATTTAAAGAGATCATACTGTGTTGAGTGTCTTTCGTCTTCAATCCATATACTGGTCCTGATAACACCCATCCAAGATTGGTCTGTATTGCTGTTGGTCCACTCTCCCCCCGTAACACTCTGCCCGTGAAGAAGTTCCATTGCTGATCAGACCCAATAAGAATATCTATTTCAAGTTCATTATCATCTGAAGTATAATCTGTAAGTTTGAGATTAGCTAAATGAGGGTACTTCCCTTTAACTTCCAATATGGGTTGACCATGGACAGGATCACATATGTGAGGGACAACAAATGCTGATACTTGAACGGTTCCCGTTTCAGTTTCTATGAAGAAATTAACTATGTCAACATCCATCGGAACTTCTGATTTGGATCCAAAATTAATTGATACAGATTGTCTTCCAGTAGAAGGCAAGTTCAATGTGTTTTTGACTTTAATCGTAACATAAGATCTCTGACTTCCACTATCAAATATTAAACGAAAGTTCCTTTTGAAGTTTGGATTAGCTGATCCGTGGATTACAACTTGTGCAGTTTGCAGTAGCACTGGCGTTGAAGAACCTATATACATTGCTACAGAATTGTGAGATGTTGTGGCTTGTGTGCTTGCAGGCTTTGGAATGAATTGACTGGAACTGAAATTCGACTTGACATTGGTCATACTTGGCATATATTGATTGTTACCATTTCTAGGACTTTGACTTTGATTATATTCCCGTTGACTGCAAATACTGATATGATGAAATCCATCACAACAAGGACACTTCTTTCCGTCGGGACAGTTTCTTCCAATGTGACCTTTTTTAAGACAGACATAACATCTTCCATATCGACTGAGTAATTCCTTTCTTGCAGATATACGTGTTACAACTTGACAAGCGTTCGATGTATGGTTTGAGCTGCAATATGTGCAGCTGATTTGATTAAAGTTTTGCTGATTCGGGTTTCTGACAAGTAATGATGTCGCAGATCCAAGTCTTCTTTTTGGAATATAATTATCTGTCTTACTGACAATCTTCTCTTGAAAACTTTCATTTGATTTCGATTGCCGACTGGTAAATGGTCTTTCCCTGGCTTCCAGTTCTTTCAGTAGTATATCTAAAACTCGATCTAGCTTCCAATCATCTCCCTGGACTTCTCTACTGACTATAAGCCGAAGATCTGGAGGTAACTTATTCATTAATATAGATGACAGCAAACTACCATAAGATTCCGAGGGCACTCCAAGGGATCTTAAGGCTCGGACTTTTGATTCAACTGTATCATATAAGGTACGGAGAGCCTTTAGGTTCTGATTGGTCGATTCAATATTTAGAAGTGCCTCCATATGTTGATTTATTATAAGTTGCTTGTTACCAAACCGTCGCTTTAAGATTTCAATTGCCTCTTCGTAATTTCTTGAGGTAAGGGATAAACCTGCAATTGCATCTGCTGCTGATTTTTCTAATAATGTATTCAGATAGTTGAACGTATCTATCTGATCTAAGTTTGGATTTTTATGAATTGCCACTTCAAATGAGTCCCAGAAAGTTGGCCATGCTGATAAATCTCCACTGAATTTTTTCAAATCTAATTTAGGAAGTTTCAGATACGACCTTGAATCAAAATGGACTGGACTTGCTTGTGACAGGCTGGATTCTGATTGCTGAGCAGGCTGATGTTGAGTAGGCTGACTCTGAATTTGTGGTTCAGGCTGAGTAGCTTGTGTGTGAGTTGCTTGGGTATGAATTTGCTGAGCCGGCGTCTGAGGATCCACTTCTATTCTCGTACTACTAACCATAGTTGACTTATCAATCCTTGAGTCAGAAATTCTTAACAGTGTGCTATCTATTTCTAATAATTTAAATCTAATCTTTTCATTGAAAATGTCGCATTCTTCGATTTCTTCGTCTATTTTGTCTTCATCGACAAGCTCTAGTATTGAATCATTCATGGTCTCCAACATTTTCAATTTATCGGTAAGTGCCGCCTTGGTTTGAATAAGTTTCATTTCAAATTGATTAGTCTCTTCGTCTTCCATAGCATTGACATAGTTTATTTCATCTACTGAATTCAATAACCGCTTTACGGATGTACGATGTCCGCCACGCACTCGTCTTTTTCTCGAAAGTTCTGACATCTTACTTTTTTATCAATTCACAATTGACCCACCTTCTATTAATTGTTTACAATCGAATTTTGATGACAATCCTAGCTTGAATTCATTCCATATACTTGATTTCTATCCGTCTCGTCGGACCATGTAACAGAATTTCGGCTCCTTTTCGTTGAAATATAAAGATTGATTCATTTCACATTTATTTTACGTAAACATGCCATTTTCATACATTTTCAGCACGAGATATTCCCAGAGTTCCTAGCGGTTTAGTCGCAAACCTGCCTCGGAACAAATCTGGTAATGTTCTAAGTATGGACATGGATCAATTACGTTACAACATATTAACACAAGGTACAATTTTATGTATTGCAGACCTACACTTTCCATCACCTGCAATGGTGTGGTAAAGTTGGTAGATTGAACCTGCTTAGTTCGGGAAAATAGATTTCTTGATTGATAACACGATACAAGGTTTAAATAAGTTTATATAATCCACAAATGACACATGATACAGTTAAAACAATTAAATAAAACGCGTAAGAGCGTAGTCGATGTTGGTTGATCTACATGTATTTCAATTCACCATAACCATTAAACACCATTTCTGTAGGTATTACACATAACTATAACACAAAATACATTTATGCTTGACAAGTTGGCCCCATTTGTGGAAAAGAGCCGGTATTGACCTTCACTAAATCTGTAACATGTGGTACTGATGCATGCGTGTAATTTAGTTTTATCCCAGCTAAACTTCTGAATAACCAACCAGGACAGAGAATTACTAATCACCTGATAAACAATATTTCAGAAAGAGACCACCTTCAGAACTGTAAAGAGTCCAACGAGTTATCCTTTCAACTATACCAAAAAATATCAAAACTAAACCCATAAAAGAACTAAAACATTTCAACCACTAAAATAAAACACCATAATCCGGACAATACAATTCCAGACCCATACAACTGAAAATCCATCCCCAAAACATTTAAACGAATTTACATTATCTCACTACCAAAACTATAAACTCACTTATTAAAAACTTCCAACAATCAAGACACTGACCAGGACATTCTTCACCAACATTAATTGACAGAGTCCCAAAATATGACCCTGTTACATACTTCCCCCCACCGTAAAAATGACGTCCCGTCATTTACTTACCAGTAATTAACGACAACAAAGCCTTACTAACCTCTGGAGCCATTTTGCTGAAAGAACCTGAAAGATGTAATGAATGAATATAGTTAGCTTTCTCATACCAATCTGACGGATTATTAATTTGAGCCATAACAAAATCACCACTCTGCATCCATTGAGGTTGGTTACATGTTCTGCGAGGTCTTGTTTCAATAGATACATCTGCCGGTAGAGGACTTGGATTATTATCTACGGCGTCACCTGAAACATTAACTTCAATTGATTTTACCTCAGTATTTTCATTACTTATAGATGCGTCATTAGATGCCCCATGAAATATCTCGGTATTGTGATCCCCCTCAACAATATCCTCGATAATTTCATGATCACCTTCCCCTCCTCCCGTAAGAATATCCTCCGGGTAATTCTCATTTACAGGATCATTGGCTTCCACATAACTAAATTCTTCATCAGAACTTGAATCTAATTCAACACATTTTTCCGCAGCTACTTTAGGCTCAATTACTATTTTTCGCTTTCTCGGTTTTGGAGTCGGAAAATACACTGGTTCAACGCTATTGATTGATAACAAATTATTTCGATGTAAAGTACGCGATCGTCCACGCCCAGACTCTGGTCTGACCACAAAAACAGGAATTTCCAAATTAGGTTGATCCTCAACAATGTAAACGCCAGGTTCCCATCGATCAGCTAATTTATGTTTTCCTTGAAACGCTAAAGCACGCACTAATACACGATCACCAATATCAAGACGAATACCTTTAACTTTCCGATCATATTTTGTCTTCTGTTTTTCTTTACAATTCTCTGATGATTTAATCGCTAATTCATAAGAACGTTGTAACCGTTCCTTTAACGCTTTTACATACGAATGTAATGACACATTAGACACTTCTCGACTCACTCCAAACGCTAAATCTATTGGAAGACGAGGGTGGCGTCCAAACATTAAATAGAAAGGTGAAAATCCAGTGGTTTCATGTCGTGTGCAATTATATGCATGTACAAGGGGTGCTACTTGTATTTTCCAATCATTTTTCTTCTCCGGCGTAAGTGTACCCAGCATATTCAAAAGTGTCCGATTAAATCTTTCACACTGCCCATTACCCATCGGGTGATAAGCTGTGGTGCGGGATTTATCCATACCTACTAAACTACATAATTCTTTAATAATTTTACTCTCAAAATTAGCTCCTTGATCAGAATGTATCCGACTTGGTAAACCATAATGAACTACAAAATTATTGAAAAATACTTCAGCCGTTGTACGAGCTGTCATATTCCGTGAAGGTATTGCTTGAGCATATTTTGTGAACAGATCTGTAATAACTAGAATATACTGATAATTACCTTTAGATGGTTCTAGTGTTAGAAAATCCATCGCAACAACTTCAAGGGGGTGAGTAGTTTCTATATTCACCAAAGGGGCTCGAATATTTGTAGGAGATTTTCGTCTCAAACAACGTTCACAATTCTTGATCCAAAGTTCAACATCACTTGCCATACCAGGCCAATAAAATCGTTCCCTCATCAATACCATAGTTCTATCTCTACCCATGTGACCAAGATCATCGTGAAGAGCCTGAAATGCTAATTTCCTATAATGACCTGGAAGTACGAGTTGTTCAATTATCTCCCCTTCATGTTCCACAGATCGATATAAAACTCCCTGCTTCAGCTTTAAGTGTTCTAGACGACGACATAATACTTGGACCTCTTCGTTTAACGCCTTGTCAAATGGCTTTATTCCCGACCTTAAATATTTAAGAATAGACAATATAGAGGCATCTTTCGCTTGTTCCTTTCTCCAATCACGTGGTGTCATACCATTTAGACCTAAATTTACCTCCGGCACTAATTCTGGTGATATACTTAAACATTCGGCATAATTACTTGGCTGAATAGAATTACAAATTACATGTACCTGTTCATGTGAAATATATTCCGATTCTTTTGGTAATCTTGACAATAAATCGGCGTCCAAATTATTTTTCCCGGGTCTGTATTTTATTTCAAAATCATAAGCAGAAAGAGCGGCGAGCCATCTATGACCTGTTGCATCTAATTTAGCAGAAGTCAAAATATAGGTTAATGGATTATTGTCGGTATACACAACAAACTTGTTCCCATACAAATAATCATGAAACTTTTCTGTAACGGCCCATTTTAACCCTAAAAATTCCAATTTATGAGCAGAATAATTTTGTTCCGATTTATTCACACTTCTGCTCGCGTAAGCCACAACTTTTGATAAATTATCTCGTTTCTGATAAAGAACTGCGCCCAGACCAGTTTGACAAGCGTCAATATGTAAAACGAATGGTAACGTATAGTCACAGCTTGTAAGAATTGGAGAACTACACAAACGATCCTTTAATTCACAGAATGCATTTTCCTGCTCAATATCCCACTTCCACTTGACAGAAACATTACTTTTATTTTTCTTACCAGTTGTGGGCATCAAAATAGATAAAGGTTTTGATATTTTCGAAAAGTCTTTCACAAAACGACGATAATAACCAGCAAATCCAAGAAATTTTCTTACCTCGACAGAATTTAATGGGCGTGGCCATTTTTGGATCACCTCAATTTTCTCTGGATCTGGTTCAATACCCGCTTCGGAGATAACATGTTCAACATAGTTTACACGTCTTTTAAAGAAACTACATTTATCAGGTGCTAATTTTAAATTACACTGACGTAAACGCTCTAAAACCTTATTTAAGCGGTGTAGATGCTCCTCGAATGAATCTGCAAAAATAATCAAATCATCAATATACACTACGCATATCGTCAAATGAAGATCTCCTAAGCAATCTTCTAAAAGCCTTTGAAACGTCGCGGGAGGCAACTTCGACCTGATAATATCCGGACTTCATATCTAACTTTGAATAAAATTTGTTACCTGCTAAATGATCCAATAACTCATCAATTCTGGGAAGAGCGTACGAATCCTTGATCGTTCTATTATTCAATTGTCTGAAATCAGTGCACATGCGTATTTTACCGTTCTTTCTACGACAAAGTACCACGTTTGATGCCCATGGACTATGTGAATTTCTTATAACACCACATGCTAGCAACTGCTTTAAATGGTCTTTTACTTCAGTAAACATCGATGGAGGTATACGGCGGTGCCGTTGCTTAAACGGTTGTTCATCTATAAGTTCAATTCTGTGTTGTACTCTGGATGTATGTCCCAAATCCAGATCATTATGTGCGAAAATATCGTCAAAACTCAACAACAGGTTCTTACCTTGAATTATCTCTTCCTCTGCTAAATCGCTTTCGTCAATTTCTACTTTATTTAAGATCGAGGCATTGGATCCATGTGAAGTAACTTCATTATCTTCAATCTTTACCGGCTGTAGTTCACACACAATAGCTTTGGGTGAAATAACAATAGTATTTGTAGACACATTTGAAACGTTAACTGAAATAAGATCTGTATTATTGTAATCATACATCATTATGGATGGAGAAACATCTAAATCAGATGAAATACTGGAACGTTGACATGGGTGTACCATCACAGACACCTTCGGGTATCGTAACTTTTTATCAACATAACATGGTAACGTTATACGAGAATTTGGACGAACTAGTATCCTATTGACTGCGGCACTTTTCACTATTCCTAAACTGAAATCTCGTTTGACTAATTCTTTTTCTGATAAATCCATACTACGAAAAGATAAATACCAGGAAGTGGTTAATTTCGCTTTTTGGAGAAAAGATTTCCCATGTTCATCTTTACATTGTTTCATCAGAAGAGTCAATACATTTGTTCCAAGTAAAACCGGAACCAATGAATTATATCTACTCACCGGAACTACTACTAAAATACAAGTTATTGTTTCATCTGTCAATTCTGAAAACTGTAAATCTGCTTCAATATATCCTTTATACGGCAATGGTTTACCATCAGCACATTCTATATCCAACATAGTTTTAAGCGGTTGTAAAGGTAAATGTTTTAATTTAGAATTATATAACTCTTCACTTACAGTAGACACAGTTGATCCAGTATCTAAAAGTGCAGTACAACAATTTCCCTCAACTTTAACATTGGCTTCATTAGGTTCACCAACCACAAAATTCGATTTCAACGTCGCTCTGGGAAGTCTCTGCGTGGAGTACCCCAGGGCGCTTCCCTTGGCCTGAGGTTGTGAACGTTTAAAGAACGATTCTGGTTAAATGCTGCTCTGCAACCCAACCTAATATGACCGTACTGACCACAAGCCCAACACTTGGGTCCCGGTCCTTGACCACTACGCCGATTATCCCGGTTATTACTACCAAAATTATTTGACATCTCACCTCTTGAATCATTTCCTTGTGACTGCCATCGTGGAACATTAGGTCTGTCAACTTTATAAGCTAATTGCGAAACTTGATCCTTCAATCCCCTAACTTGTGAAGAAATACTGTGAACTATCCCTTTAAGTTCCTGAAATTCAGAATTAGAAGACTTTGTATGTATCATGTTAAAAGGATTTGGCTTCGAAGTAGCGGTACTCGCTGATAAGTTTCGTTGGTTAACATCATGCTCTATACGGCGAAGTTCAACACGTAGTGTGTCGAAACTTGTTGATTTATCATATTTGTGAGCAGACAAATCACGTAAGTGTGGCAACAATCCACGCCAAAATACATTCCTTAATGTCTCGTCGGATTCTTTAGGATCTGGACTACCCTCTCGAGTTACTCTTGCGAATATATCTTCTAACCGGCACGCCCAATCTGTAACCGTTTCAGATGGATATTGTTTCGCACTGTAAAAGAGTCCGATTAAAGATTCTGTTTCTTCACATGTACCGTAAACACTATGCAATTTGGCTAAGACAGTTTTAACATCAACATGCGGACCTAACCTCATTATAACCTTACCGGCCTCCCCTTTAAGTGATCGGCGAATAGCCAACAGTATTACATGGTTATCATATACACCTTCTGAAATTAAACAAGCTACTTCGTATCTCCAAAGGTCGTAACTAACTTCACCTTTTCCTGGTTCACCATAAAACATTGACAACTTCGGCATCGGATTAACTGGTGGTCTTGATTTAGTAGGCATCTCTGTTTCATCATCCGATTTAACCGGCCACTTACCTTTAGATTTCAAAACATCTTCCATCCACTCAGAAACGTCATCTTCAGTCTTACCTATACGCTTTGGAAAAAGACCTAACTTTCTTAGTGTGTTACCCAAGACTACAACTTCTTCCTCCGACATATTCAAACCAATCAACTGACCAAACTACTCTAAACTCTACATAAAAAACTCCACTGTTGATAAAATAAAGACAATACAAGTTATAGTGTGTTACTGGGATAACTTATATATTTTGGTATAATGCAAAGTGTATTGAATGATGTTCTAAGGTTATCAGTAGTTACGTAATTTTATGCCCTAACTTATTTAAACTTGACCTATTTATTTATTTATTTATTAGTACTGTCAACATCCATACTTACAACCATACATACCAGGTTAACCGACACTATAAAAAAAATGAAAACAAACAAATTAACACTAAATTAATCAAATTAACGCTCAATTAATCAATAGTTCATAATATTAATGTTCAATATTCACTGTTACACAGTTTCAATCTTCATACAGGATCTGTTATAATTTCAGTTCCAGTGGTTAAACACGGTCACAAAGTCACGAGAATTCAAGCTTGATGATAAATGTGCACATAAATTTTAATGTCAGTAATTAAACGCCATCGGATTCACTTTAAAGTCTAACGATAAGTTAATTGAAAACTAAACAGTTCAACTTGTTACTGTTACAACCAAGAAAATCTACTGTTCCTCCCTGGGGGCTCCATTATTGCAGACCTACACTTTCCATCACCTGCAATGGTGTGGTAAAGTTGGTAGATTGAACCTGCTTAGTTCGGGAAAATAGATTTCTTGATTGATAACACGATACAAGGTTTAAATAAGTTTCTATAATCCACAAATGACACATGGTACAGTTAAAACAATTAAATAAAACGCGTAAGAGCGTAGTCGATGTTGGTTGATCTACATGTATTTCAATTCACCATAACCATTAAACACCATTTCTGTTGGTATTACACATAACTATAACACAAAATACATTTATGCTTGACAAGTTGGCCCCATTTGTGGAAAAGAGCCGGTATTGACCTTCACTAAATCTGTAACATGTGGTACTGATGCATGCGTGTAATTTAGTTTTATCCCAGCTAAACTTCTGAATAACCAACCAGGACAAAGAATTACTAATCACCTGATAAACAATATTTCAGAAAGAGACCACCTTCAGAACTGTAAAGAGTCCAACGAGTTATCCTTTCAACTATACCAAAAAATATCAAAACTAAACCCATAAAAGAACTAAAACATTTCAACCACTAAAATAAAACACCATAATACGGACAAAACAATTCCAGACCCATACAACTGAAAATCCATCCCCAAGACATTTAAACGAATTTACATTATCTCACTACCAAAACTATAAACTCACTTATTAAAAACTTCCAACAATCAAGACACTGACCAGGACATTCTTTACTAACATTAATTGACAGAGTCCCAAAATATGACCCTGTTACATATGGATACACAATTACTGAGTTTGATACTAAGCGACGTTTCGACGAGGATGCTCTCGTCTTTATCAAGCAATGATACAAATTTGTGACGAGGGCATCCTCGTCGAAACGTCGCTTAGTATCAAACTCAGTAATTGTGTATGCATAAAACTTAAAACTGTATCTTTTGTGACAACTTTGTTTTCTACCACATTTTAAAACAGGCGGTAGTTTTAGAACTGCGGGATTCAACACTCGAGACTTCCCTATTCTATACTGTGCCTTGAAGTAGAAGTTGTAAGGATGGTTCCGCTCTAAATAATTATTTAAAAAAAATTAAAGTTTTATTCACAAGCTATGCAGCTTTACATACGCATGTGTTAAGTACTAGTGCATCCAAAAAAAATTCAATTGGTATACTCATCACAAATTGTAAGCGTATTGTGTATTCAGGGGGCGGTTTTCGTTATTTGAGATAACTCCATATTGCACGATCTATGACTAATGTATAAAATGTTGGACAATCATATTTTTTTGCAATCGATTCGCAACTGAGCTGGTGTCGCGGTTAGATTCGGTACCCAGTTTGGGACGGTATATTTTATTTCAAATATATAAACCGACTTTATACTCGATATATTGGAAACAGCGACTAGTAGTTCAGATTCTGAGTATACATGAACGTTGACGGAGACAATCAAGATCCCCCAGGCTTCTGAATTTGTTGACGGAAACAATGTTCAATATTATTCAGGCTAACAATCTAATTGAAATTTCGTTTCGGTTTTTTATGATTTCGATGGCCTACACTACATGTAGATCTAACAAATTATAGCGGGAGGTCACGTTCAGCCAGTTCAGATGTCAAGCACGCGACATTTGGCCCTATAACCTCAGTCATTCGATTAACCAATCAGAATCGTTATTGCTTTGTTTTGATTTCTATCGCTGATAAGCTCTACCCACAATTCAGCGCAAAAAAGGTCAAACCCTTGATTGGACAGGCAATTTGATTGGCTGACCCCTCATTTCAAGCAGAACACGAGTTAAATAACAAGTCTTTCAGATCCTAATGTAGTAAAGACAAGTAAAACGAAGTTTTGAACTATAAAAACGAAACGAAATAGGATCTGTATTTTAATCAGATTGTCAGGCTAAATGCCAACGTGGGGATTTCGTTATAGAGACCCTAACCCGAACCCAAGCAAATCATAGGTCCACCACGCAAATGGAAGCTTTGAATCCAGGGACAGTTGGGGCCAACTCCACAAATGAAAAAAAAACAACATATTTCAAAATATAAAATGAAACCAAGTACTGAAACTAAAATACGTATGTTGTGGAAACTTGGCCTTTACGTCGTGTTGCCGTTTAGTTCCTTAGAGGCTAATTTGTTATTATGCTCATGATATTTTGTTGTTATTATGAATAACCGAACCCAAAACATACGCATAGTAGTTAGGACGCTTGTCTGGCAACGCACGTGCGCGCATGCGCGTGCGTGCACGTGACCCTTGCACGTGCGTGACCTAGATGACCCCTGGCACGTGCGTGACCCCTTGCACGTGCGTGACCTTGCACGTGCGTGACGTACGAAGAGGGGCGCGCGCGCGCGGGAAAAGAGAGAGAGAGAGAGAGAGAGAGAGAGAGAGAAGACGAAGAAGAAGAAGAAGAAGAAGGGGAAACAACTCTTTTACATTGATTAAGTTGGCCCTGAAAAGGGCCGTTGGTCCTCTCAATGAGAGGGTTAGCAGGAACATCTTGGATGCTCTGCCGAGTACCGTGGTACAGGTCGCTTCTCACACTTGACAGCATGCTTCGACCGCCTATGGTAGGTGTTGGACACATCTACCCCACACCAGAAGCAGACTAGGTAATCTGCTTCTGGCCGGTTCCCCTTAGACAAAGGGTAATACCCCCCACAAGTCGTACAAAACCTGAAATCTTTACGATCCATTTTGCTTGTGACTTCTTTTGGCTTCGACACTCCTATTTATGGCCCGAGACGGGACGAGTCTAAGGTGTTGGGGCGATACCATTTTCCACCAATCAGAATAGCATGACGTCATATGACGTCATATGACGTCACAAAAAACAGACACGTAATATGTTGTCGACATTTTATTGAACTTGAACACATTTACAAATGAACTTGAACACAAAATTGAACTTGAACACATTGAACACAAAAAAACATATTTACAGAGCAAAAAAGCATCGACATCGTTGTCCCTTCTTCTGGTCTTTTTGCAAGTCGGGAAAATGATCCCTAGCCCATTGTTCGACGAGTATATCGTTCACACGATACACGTGCCCGAACACAGAAAGGGCGTGCGGGGAGGGAACGTGAAAACGATGACACAAATAATACAAACAATAATGGCCGCAGACGACACTCTCGAGTCCCTGAATCCATCGGGATTGGTAGTGGAGTTGTAGATCTTGGACGAAACGTCGAAAGGCTTCTCCGTAGACATCAGGGGGACACCCGTAGGAATCGAAGAAGGTAATGTGATCTGGTCCTTCGCACACAAACACGGTCCAGTGTCTACCGGGTTGGTCTTCGTCGTCCGTGTTGATGACATAGGCTTTGGGGTACGAGGTCGGGCGCAGTATATCCAGATGATTACGAGCCCACACGCCCCCGAACACGTTAGCGGGGAGATGTTTCTCTAAAGCCCGTGTCAGTTGTCCATTGGAGAGAGCCTCACCAATCTGTGATGACTTGTCGGTTGGCGTCGATTTCCAAGACATTGTCGTATTCGGCAAACAGAACAAGACTGAGGTGATTGGTCGGGGCCGCACCGAACTTGAGTTCCAAAGACAGGTTACCCGCCGCTTTGGGATGAAAGTAGTTACCGTCGGCTCCGTGGTCGTTGGTCAAATCGAAACAATACAAAGTGTACCCATTGATATAGTCGTGGAAAGGGAGGTCCAGGTCTTCTCGGGTGTTTAAGACGGCCACCCGTTTCATCAAATCCAGGTAAGGTGCGATGACTTGTCGCTGGGGAAAGTTGACGTCGTATTCGTCCACAATTTCCCCGTTCTTGGTCAATTTGATGTTTTCCAATTGATTGTGTTGGAATTCGAAGGGATTTCTGTTTTTTCTTCCATCGTAGGCCGTGTTACGTACCATACCCACGATTAATCTATTGGGCAGGCTTTCGTTGACAAACAGATTGTCTAGGACGTGACTGGTGCGATTGTCGGGAATGACCATGTCGCGCACCACCACGCGCTTCAGGGGATACTTGGCGTTGGACGATTGAAGTTGCGCGGCTACCCGTGTGTAGGTACTGGGAGCCAGGGTGACGAACGGGATATCCAGGTAGGCTTTGGTGAACTCGACTTTGTAATCTTCTGCATCGTTGCCTTCGCCGTACATCAGAAAAAATTTCGGGGATTGCTTTTCCAATTTCAATCGCAGGTCCACACCGTCTAGCAGATACCGATCTTGTAAACACATGTCCAAGTGTAGACGCGACTGCAATTCAAAGGTGCGACTTTCAGCGATGGTTTTCTGACGTTGTTCCAATCCTTTGTTATTCGGAGCCTGTCCTCCACCATCCCCGGCGGTGGCGACGGATTTCGTGGAATTGAACTGACTGGCGGTGTCTTTTTCCCACAAGACTTGTTTCGACAGGTGATCGTTCTTGGCTCCCTTACCGAAACTCAACAAATTCTCCAAGTAAGCCCGGTAGGGATAGGTGGGCAGAGAGGTGGTGACCAAGGTTTCGGCATCCTTTCCCAGGCGTAATTTGACGTCTTTAAACAACGAATGAAACAGGTTGTTAATGGGTGCGACTTGACTATCCGCATCCAGGTCATCCCCGTTGTTCTTGGTCACCTTTAGGGCCAAGTGCAGTGTCATATTGGCCAGATCGATGAAATCGGTGGTGGCATTGGAAATATAAAATTCGATGGGTCCGTCGTGGTTCAAGTCGGGCGTCAGTGGATACTTTCGGATTTTGGTCACCTTGTTTATGGCCGTCTGCGTGTCGGGTACACTGAACAAATCCTGCAATTCGTCTCGCGCGCAGGGACAGGAATCATTGCGCATTACCTGCGTAGCCATGGTCGAAGATATCTAGTTTACGTCGTTTGTGAGAGGTGACCTGTGTCTTCTTCTTCCTCTTCGGACGATGTGAAGTGGACGGGGTTCGTGAGGGGTCTTTTATAGGTTCCAGGTGGGCGACCACGTTCTTGAGTGTGTCGGACATCGTGTTTGACAACGCGGGGCGAAGCGTGTCCTGGGCGACTTTCTTCCAGTTCCATTTTTCACGACCACTGACGGCGTCGAGCACGCTTTGCCCCACTTTGGGTAACACTTGGGCCACATTCTTTTTCACGGCCGCTTTACCGGCCGACCACAAGGTCTTCCCGACCGATTTGACGGCATTCAATAACCCCGACCATCGACCGGCACCCTGTTGTCTCAGAATTCCCCCCTTGTACACCACCAGACCATTGCCAGCCCCTCGCTGTCTGAGCACTCCACCTTTGTACACTCGAATCATCATCGGCGGCGAAAATGAAGTTGGACCACCACCTTACCGTCGAGAAATGGCACGGCTTTCCCCATTCCGTTCCTTATATAGAGACCAATGGAGTTTAGTCGACTGTACTTCAGAGGTAAGTAGTGAATCCTGGCGGGACGGTGATACAATCGTCGACTGGGAATCACGTCCAGCAAAGTAGCCTTCACGTCGCCCACGATCTGGGGTTCGATAATGTCCGTGTAGATGTAAAACAGATCGTACTGGATTTGAAGATTTGGGGTGTGGTGGGCGTAGAAATACCGTAGACTTTGGCCATCTTCGCCGGTCATATCGATTGACTGCAGGGCAACCAAGAGTTCGTTTCCAGGCCATCCCAACATGGACACGATGGGTCCACACAGACGAAGTTCGATTTTCGGCAATACGTCAAACCAGAAAAGCGCCTGCACGTTATTGATCTTCAGATACACTCTATCGTTGGTGTTGTCTCTCTTGAAAGACACGAAGGAACCTCTTTGTACGGCCCCTTGGCGCATCACCTCTCGAGTTTCGTACTCGTTCTGCTCTTTCTTCTCGTGGTCGGTCATTTCCTTGTTATTGGGATCCAAGCGAACGGGTTTATGGGCCAAATGATTGTAGATGGGAGACAGGTTCCACAAATCATCCAGTCTAGTGTTCAGGACATCCAGGATATGTCTCAGCGACTCGTAGTCGTCACTCTTGATGTGCGTTTCCATTTCGACCGATCCCTTGATCTCACCACCCTTTACACCTTTGAAACAATTCGACGGGTCGATCCTGTGGCGGTCCCGGCATATCTTTACTCCGGGTTCGTTGCTCGAGGGCGACCAAGGATGAATGCGTAAGCCGAGCGTGTTGTCTCGTTGATCGATGTTTTGCCATTGGTCTGGTAACGTGATCATGGACAGACCCACTTCCCATTCCCGATGATCGACGAGAAGTGGCGGTTCCAGATGTGTATGATACGTGGAGACTTTGTTGTCGGGATACCACGACATGGAACTGTCACTAGGGAGCGTGAGGTAAAAGGGCCGGTCGTTGTTCATTATGTTTGGTTTTCAAAGTTGGAGAAGGTAACAGGTAACCCAAGCTACTGGAGAGCAAGGCCGTCCACAACGTGGTCTGCGATCCGTCGGGTTTGAAAGCCAGTTGGGACAAAGAAACTCCCGCCACGACGTACACTAAAATCACTTGACAGAAAAAGACAATTTCCGCTTGTGGCACACGTTTTCCCAAGAGCGACCAATTGTGGGCACTCGCGGACGTAGACGTGGTTTCGTCTTGCATGTTGACTGATGTTGGCGTCTCTCGCTCCTATTTATACGTTTTGGAGACTGGTCCTGTCGATCCACGAATTAAAACTCGCCGGATAGCCCAACCATTTCACCAATACTTTGTCTTTTTTTCTTTCGAGTACTCTTTCGATGGGAAAGATCTCATCGTCGTTGACTTGGACCGCTTGCAATTCTTCGGGATAGAAGGTGCCCTGTATGGGTTCACCTCTTTCGTCCAACAGTTTGTAACCGGGACCGACGTTGGGTGCAACGTTGAACGTTTCCAGAGTCCAGTTGGGCCAGTAACCTTTGTCGAAGGCACCATGTTTCGGTAAAGCCAAACGTACGGTCGTACCAATGTTCATTGATTTTTTCTTTTTCGGGGAACGTGGAGGCGGTGTTGTCAACATCCATTCGTGTTCGGGGCGAACATCTTTGGGCGCCATGCCGATGGTCCGATGTCGTCTAGCATTGTAAGCCCGAACCAGGTCGTCTAGCACGTCGATGTACCGTTGTGTTTGTCGATGAGTAAAGTATCGCCACATGCGCTCTTTCAGTGTCCTTTGAAATCTTTCGACCACACTGGCTTTGGTTTCGACGTTGTGTGTCACGAAAAAATGTATTTTTTTCTTCTTCAGGTACGCTTGCATTTTTCGATTGAGGAATTCGGTACCTTTGTCCGTTTGAAGTCGCAGGGGTTGTCGACTTTGAAAGATTTGACGAAAGGCATCCACCAAACTGTCCCCCGTCTTGTTTTTGAGGGGCAACACCCAAGCATCCTTCATTCTGTTTGGCCAAGGCCGACATGTCGCTCAAGTCGGCTTGCCACTGATGATCTATGCCGGCCACCACCGTGGGAGACCGCGAGAATTTCTTTTTCAATGGTTTGTGCAAGGTGTACGCCCTTTGTTGTTTCAACCATGCCTTGACTTTGTCCAAGGACACACCGGTAGCTTTGTGAAGGCCCAGGACTCCACCGAAAGCGGCCGGGTGATTCGGGTCGTAATACACTTTCTTCAGCTTTCGTTCCATGTTTCAGCAGGTGTCCCTATGAACAGGCTATTTATAGTTTTTGCAAGGAGAGCCATCTTCTGGTAGATGTACTAGGGGTATCCGTGCTGGAGATTTTCTTCTTTCTCGGGCGTCGCGGCGGAGTCCGTGTCGGTGGTGTGGACAACACGTTCCATCGTTCTTGATTACCAATGGCTTCGCGCGGTACGTTCGTGGCCTTCAAACTTTGCATCACGCCAAACCATCCCACGGGAGCCTGGGTATTCTTTCGCCGACGAACCAAATCGTTCACAATGTCAATGGCATTGGTGTTGGGTACGCGTGAGCCATTCCGAACCAATTCCAAGTTCTCGTTCCACGACCAAGGTGTCTTTTCTTTCATGTGTTTCAACAAAAGGCGAGCTCGATGTTGATAGGGTCGGGGGACCGACTCCAGGATGGGTGCCTCCGAAATTTCTTCTTTTGGCTCGGGTATGTTTTCGCCCAACAAAGGAATGACCTGTTTTCTTTTCTTTTGCATCGTTTGATAACGATGTAACAACTGTCCGTAACGCTGCATTTTATTTTCGTCGGTTAGGGTGGGATCGTTTAACACGTGTTGCATGTCTTGGTGGACATTCTCGACGGCCTGCTGCAGTGGATCTCGATCGTACACGGGTTCGACTTGCATGACTTTGACGGGTTTGACGTCGGTGGGTCCGTCGAAGGGTACCAGTTTCATTTTCTTGGCGAATTTCATCTTTGGGAAAGGACCTAAACAATCGGGTGAAGAATCCTCCTTTCTGTTGCTTCAGAAGTCGCCGACGGGTCTTCCAAGGTGTTTTAGACGTGCCCAAACGTCGTAACAAGGGGGCGTCCTTTTTCAAGCGCTTGACTTCTTTGTCGGTCACAGGAACGTTGCCGCGAATCAGGTTTCCAATACACTCACACACACCGTCGACGATGGGTTGGGTCTCGAGTAAAAGAGGACGGTCTTTCGGTGCAGTGTTCAATAGATACCGCAGTGTCTCCATGACTGAGCTCGGGGCCGTTCTCCGGTTCCCTTTTTATACCTTTCTGTCCACGGGGTTATCCACCAAATAGTTTAGATAGCTCGGCAGCCATAGCGTTCGCTCTATCGTGCCTTCTAAGGAAGGGATGTTTACCACCCTTTTGTCCACCCAATAGATTAGATACCAAGGGGGCCAAAGCCGGGAGGGCCATGGCCAGCAATGCCCCGATGGCACCACCCTGTTGATCGACAAGTCGTCGTTTGACGTTGGGGGATGTTCGTGGATTACTCAGTTTGCGAAGCAACGCTCGATGCTGGTTCAATTCTTCGGTACTCAGACCCCTTCCGCGCTGAGCGGCCCGTCGAACGAATTGATTTCGTTTCTTGTTTCTTTCCTCTTGCAGTCTTTCCTTCCATCGCAGCAAGATACGAATCAGCACACCCCCAAAAAACCCACGGCCCCCGGGTTTCATGATCAGGGAGAGTTTTTCGGTCGTCGGCATGTTTCTCTCCGTCAGTTGGGTCAACACTTGTCGATTTCGTTCCACCCATTTCTTGTGCTGGGCATGTAGTGGTTGAATGTTACCCTTCAGCAAATGGTTGGCCGCCAACTTGAACCACTGCAACAATCCAATACGTGCCCGGCCCGTATTCTTGACCAACTGTCCATAAGCCATATCGGGAGTCAGATGTTGTAATTTGCGAATGAAGGACTTGAGTCCTTTCATAGAATTCTTCTTTTCTCTTCGTGGTCTGCGAAAGATCGGAGAGGGAGACCGAGAAGCGGAGGGTGATGACGTGGGACGTGGAGGTGTGACCGGTAAGGTGAGGCGTGGAGGTGTGACGTGGGACGTGGAGGTGTGACCGGTAAGGTGAGGCGTGGAGGTGTAACCGGTAAGGTACGGCGTGGTGGTGTGGCCGGTAAGGGAGACATGGGACTCGTGGGTGGTGTCAACGACGGGGGTAACCATTGTCTTCTGGGTGCCCTCATTCTCGGGCGAGTCTGACTTCGTACCGTGGGATCACGAAGGTCCGGTGCCAGGGTCGGGAACGTCGCCCTGGGAAGGGTGGGAGGTGGGTGTTTCCTCTGCGTATTCTTCGTGCGAGCCATCGTGACAAACAAGAGTCATTTCGAGGTACAGGTCCCCCTTTTATACTTTTTGGACGTAGACGATGGGTGGTTCCTCTTGGGGTAAAATGTTGGATCTCAGTCGCAATGTTTCGGGAGTGTCGGGCTTCAAATCAACGAGTAAGTAACTGCGAGGGGTACTCGTCGCATCTTCATAAGCTTCTTGCATATACTTGGAGCGGGAAGGGTACATCTGACGGGCCAACACACCAATTTGCGAGGCGTCTCGGGGATTTTTGAACAAGACCAGGTAATGGGCATTCAGACTGATGGTACGCTGTTGCTTGTCAAACAAATTTTGCACAATGTAAATGACACTCGTGTCGTGGTGATGACTCTTTTTCGTGAACCACTTTTGCAATATCTCCGTGTCTTCTCCCATCAAATCATCCACGACTAAGACTTGTGGACCTTTGACTTGACCCATCACGTCGTCAATATCCGTCAAGCCTTTGACATAAGTGTAGGGAAAGCGATCGTAACTCTCTTGCCATTCGCCATAAGCCCACACGATACGTTGGGGAGGGACGTCGAACAGGGACGCTTGAAGAAATTTCTGCACAAAGACCGTCTTTCCAACACCCGTTGGACCACTGACTAACATGGTAAAGGGATGTTTGAACGTCACATCCATCTTGCACTGTTTCCCCCATTCCCTTTTCCCCCTGCCTTTTATACCTTCGCGCCAGAACAACAGACATGGAATGAAATTAGAACACAATTTATTTTACAAAAAATACAAAAAGAACATTCAATACAACAATTCAAAAAAACATATCATACAAAGGAAAAGAAAAAACTGTTAGTTATCGCGTTCTCTCTTCAGGATCTCTTGTCTCACCCAGGGTACATTTCTCAGGACGCGGGGAATCCAATACACATGTCCCAAAAGCTTCTGCATCGTGTCGTGTGGGTGCCAGTCTTCCACTTCAGCAAACGTGACGACGACGGGTATCCATTCACTCATATCGAAACAAGGGGGATACGACAAGACTTCGGTCATATCTCTCGGACCCGCATATTGGATGAGTGCTCGGGAAAAACTTTCTGCTTCCTTCTCTGCCAACAAGAGGACAGCCGGGGTTTCAGCGTTTTCACTGGTAGTTGGGAGAATAGGAGATGGGATGGAAAGCTTCGTCGGCTGTTTTCTTTTTCTCTTTGTATCGTCTGTAGAGCTCGAACGCTTCTCCGCACCAGTACCAGTATCGCTGACTGCGGGTGTTGTCTCTGGGCATGTCGATGTTGTTGTCGAACATGCGACCGGCAACGGCTTCAAAGTTGTTTTCTGTTTGGATTTCTTCTTGGCACTCGAGCAGGCCGTGTCCGAGCTGTCCACAGTTGAGGCACTTGTGATTTTCGTCGGTGGGTCTCTTGATTCCATAACACTTTCTTTTGACAGTTTCTTTTCTTTCTTCATCACTCTTCGCTTTTTGGGCTTCGGTTCGTTTTCCACACTGGGGTGCCCAGTGTCCTGGTTCTCCACAGAGGTAACAATTTCCATAGGAACCATAGGCTGGTCTGTCTTGTCTTGGTTTTCGTTGCTGTTGTTGTTGGGAACGAGCAGGGCAGTCTCTATACCAGTGTCCGACATTGTTACAGGAGAAACAAGCTTGACTAGCCATCGAGAGCAGAATGAAATTGCAGTGTGACACTTCGCTTCTTATAGTCCTGGTCGTGACGTCACTCGCTTTTGATTGGTTCTTTCTTTTCCTTCGTTTTGATTGGTTCGTTGTTTAGTCTATGATTTCCAGGCTTTCCACATACTTTTTCACTTCGTCCCAATCGACCAAGGCTTCACTCACGTGACAGGCTTCCAAAAACGTCATCAGGTCGGCTCGATTACCGTGTTTTTGTCGCCAATGGTTGAACACGGTGAAAATTTGCATGCGCGCACTGTTAGGATGACTCATCTTGGCTTGACTGATTCGCGCTTCTCTGATCCCCAGTTGTCTGCCAATACACTCCCAGCCTTCTCCCAGTTTACCGGACATGACATTGATATCCATTTGATCCAGAGACCATCGTTTCTTTTTCTTCGGCAAGTCGTCCATCCACTGGCGTATGGGGTCTTCTTTCTGTTCGACGAACTCGTCTTTGCGTTTGATCAACGCGGTCTTAAAGCCCGGTACCACCGTCCAGAACTTTTTCAAGGCTTTCTCGACGTCTTCTCGCCATCGTTGTTCGTCCTCCCACGTCTTGACTTGATCCCGTGGATCATCCATCATACTGCCTAGCACGCTATCGATGTCTTGAAGTTTCGGCTCGTCCACCCAGAGGTAGTGATTGTAATCGTCCACGGGGTGTGAGGGTTGACCCGTTATGGAAGAAACGCCTAGTCCCAGACACGAGTGGTATCTCTGACTGGGATGTTCGTACTTGCAGCCGATACACTCTTCGTGTTGTCTTTCTTCTATAATGGGTAGGAAACATTTCAACACTCGAAAGTTGAGCCATCGTCGTCTAAGTTTCTCGATCATCTCCGTATTTTCTGCCGGTTCGTCATCTTCTTTGTTTGATCGCCATCGTCCTGAGACCCGAAAGTCAGTATCCATAGGGGTAAGTGTTGCTCGGTTGGCCATCGTCATTGAATTGAACAAACCGCTTGTCATACACGACTTTATATCGTTTGTTCTCGGGGCGTGTCCAAAGACGGCGGTCACGTGATCTGGTAATCTTGAACGGATTGGCTATGACCAGAGGTTCGTTTTGATGGACGTGCCGTACATTCTCCTTCATGATGGCGTAATTCAGCTGTTGGGAGGCACGATAATTCAAGGTGAATCCCCTTACTTTACATACAGTTTTACCATCGCTCTGGCGGTACGCGTAATTCTTTGGTCCTCCGCTAACAAATTCTCGAATGGTGACATCTTCGGGCAACTCGTTCTTCCACTGGCCCAAACTCGAACCTTCTGGGGGATTCCATGACGTGGGGTGGTATTGATAGATGACGCTATCGGTGTCAAAATAGCATACACGCTCTCCCAATTTTTCCAAGACGGAATAGAGTTTTAAACGGGCCTGGGCTGTGACAAAGGCGGCGATAACCACGTTGGTGATGGGACAGGGTGCCACGTGTTCTTCTTTCTTCAGCGTTTCCATCAAGACCATATTGTCGTTGACTAACTGCACATCTCGTACGGTCTGGGTCACGTCCAACATTTTTTCAAAATAGACGCTGGGCTCCGTGATGTATTCTGTTTTGGGAAAGTTGTCTCTCTGTCCGAATTTACCCCATGCTGTGTTCAATTGTAACTTGCTAAACGCCCGCATTCCTTTGTTGGGTTTTATCGACGCGGGATCCAGACGAATACCTTCTGTGTCGTACACGTCGTTAACGAAGCGGGCCTTGTCTTCTTCGGTGTGGCAGGTGTCGGGATAACCGCTGCTTTCCATCTTCTTCTTGAGGTAGTGGTTAATGTACCCCGTAAACAGACCACCCGTTTTGGCCTCGGGATCGTAAGTGCTGAATTCTTTCCAGTGCCAGACTTCGTAGACTTTCAGTACTTTGTATCCTAGGGCCACCGCTTTCTTCAGTTCCAGGGTGACAAACGTACCCACCCAGGCTCGCTGTTCGTCGGTGTGATCACACGGTTGGTATTCGGCAATCTCCCCTTGTTGCATGTGTTCGTCGACGCAGCTTCGACACAGGGCAAACACCAATTTCTGTTTGCGTCGAAACGGGAGCACCGGGTGGAACAGGCCACGGGGCGGCAAGACGGAACACTGGATCAATCCTTCGTACTGTTGCCACTGGTCTTGATCGGGCTGTGTGACGATCGTGGGTTCCTTGATGGGAAAGGTACCGTACTTGCAAATGTAGGGGTACAAGGACACCACGTCGATGTAGCGCATGTCTTCCACCGACTCGTTCACCAACAGTTGGATGGCATTGGTTCTTCCGCCGAAGAAAGCGTTGCGAGGCATCAGAGGTTCGGGAGCGGGCCATTGCTGATCTTCCAAGCCTTGTAAAAATTCGTTCATCTCGGGATCGTGGCGTCGTTCTTCCTCCATCTCACATTCCCACATGACGCGGATGGTCTTCATACCGTACTGTTCCTGGAGTCGACGCTGACGTTCTTGTGTCTTCTGGTACAAGTCCCTCATGCTGCGAGATGGATCGTAGGGATGTTTATGCTGAACGTCTTGGACGGGACCCGGATAACATTTGGGACAACCGTGAAAGGCACACCCGTGAAACTCGTACACCGTACCCGTGGTCGTGTCCATACCATCTAAACTGTAAGGGCCAACTCGGCATTCATTACCGTTGCGGGCGTGTCGAATGTTGGGTAGTGGCGTCTGGTTTCGGAATGCAGCCATGGTCTGTCGGTGTTGTTCCCATTCCAACCATCGAAGGGCTTTGTTGGACTGTTGTCGAGGCTGGAAGCGGTGCCAGTCCTTACCAGGTTTCGGCTCTTGCATCAAAGCTCGAGGAATGACGACGAGGGTGTCTTTTGTGAGGTAGTGCGTGCGTAACACGCGACTGCAGGCAGAGGCCAGGGTCAAACTCTTTTCAAAGGGATCGATTCCCGTGTCCATGAGGAATATCTGGCGAAACACGCCACAGCATCGGCGGAGGACATCGACGTCACTTTTACAGTAGGCGAGAATTTCCTGGCGAAAATCAAAGACGTCGTGACTGTGTTGTTCGTACCACTCGTGAAATTTTTCTCGTTCCGATACACTCATGCCATCCGGATCGTAATCGGTGTCGGGAGGATAGGCGCCCACGTATTCTTCGTTCTCCGGTCTGTTAAAGTGGTGAGGGAAGTAACCTTTCTTGAGTTCTTGCAGGCCAAAGGTCTTGGGCATGTCCCGTAAAGCCATCGGTAAAAAGTTGAGTGAATCGATGAATTTTACCGTACCGACAGTGATCGTCATCGCTTTACCACCATTCATAATCACTTCGGGTTGCGCCACGGAATGTTTGTGCAGCGTCTGTAAAATCAGTAGGCCGTCGTAACCTTTAAAGTTGTGAGCCACGGCAATCACGGGACTCGATTCGTGACTGTCATGTTTCCGACCATCTACCACCGTACCGTGAGCAGCGAGTTGTAGAAACCATTTTCCCACATCGTCCAGTGTGTCTGGGCCTTTAAACACAATTTCTCGTTGGTGATTCCAGTACATGTCGCAATGCTCGCAGGGATCTTGGTTGTCGATGCAAAAGTGACAGCAGGTTTGCAGGACACATAGGTTGGGAATGTGTTCACCGGTATCTTGCTGGCATTCAAAGTCAAAGAAGACGAAACGGGTCAACGTTGATTTCTGTAGTTTATCGATTTGGGTCTTTCGGTCTTTGTTCATGTCGATGGGTGATTTCAGTGGTTGAATGTAGCAAAACTGTTTCTCGGCCGTGTGCCACTCTCGGCAGATGGAACACTGGTATTCACCGCATCGGTGTTCTTCCAAATTTCGCTTGGCCTTGATGACGTCCCACTCTTTTTGACATTTCTCGCATTTCTTCCATCGATGACATACACTGCACTTGGCTCTGGAACGGGTAGCGAGATGATTGTCGAAACACTGGCGGCTCACAAACACACGATGACAACGGTAACACGTCTTTGTGTTGGGATCAGGTGGACAGGGTGGACCCACTGTCTTGCATCCATGACACATGACGTGACACGAATGTTTCTCTGCATGATCGTATCCCACTTGGCAGGTCTCACAAAAATACGACCTTTCCACAAAGGCGGGCATGGAGGTAATGACGTCATAATGTCTGTCGTGTAAATACAGGTTGAGATGTTTTGGTGTCCCGGTGACGTGTTTTGTTCCCCGATAGATCGCCTTCCCAAAGATGGCCCGAGAGAAAACATTGAGTTGGTATCCTTGCTCTCCTAAATACTTGGCGTACAATTCCCAGGTTTCCATCCCCGTACAGGCTTGCCTGGCTCCACCGACGGCATCGATAAGGGCTTCGGTTTTCTTCGTCTGCCACGAATGGGGTCCTGTGTTGTTGGTTAATCTCTTCTTCTCTCTTACCCATTCAGGCGTGTCTTTTTTGTTGGCATAATGACGGGCGACGACAATAGCTCGCTGAAAACATAAGTCGTCGGCATTCTTTATGGTGACCAAACATTGCTTTCTCTTTAAATATTCGTCGAAATTTGCGCAGTTTCTCTTCTTCGTGTTTGTTCCACCGCTACCTCTACCATCGGGAGGGGACACGTGACAGATACTCATGGACATGCGTTGATCTAGTCTAAATTCTTCGTTACTCTGTAACACGGCAGCCACTTTCTGCAAAACGTCTTCGGCTTTTAACAAACGATGCTCGCGGAAGGGTAACCAAATAGGTGTTTTGAGTCCTGGGTGACTGATGGCAATTCTAACATAGTCACTTTCTCTGGCGTCCAAGGTTCGGCGTATTTCCTCGATGATGGCCTCAAAAGTGTCGTGTAGTTGTTGTGGTACATCGTTGGCTGGAACGTGGGACCAATCTTCCAAAAAGTCTATCTCCACACACAGTGATTCGGTTCTAAACAATCGGCTGTATCGTCTATCCACGGGTCGTAAAGAATAACTCATCTTGCTTCGCTCGCTGATCGCATATCAATGTTCGAAGCTGTCGCCTCTCGGCCTTTTTATTCCCGTCACCCATGAATGGACTCGTCCATGACGTCATATCCTTCAAATGGACTCGTCCGTGACGTCATATCCATGCCATTACACATGTGCAATACTTAACGTCAGGTTACATGCGGTTGTGTAATACTGGATTTTCCATACGTCTATTTTTAGCATCAAACGTACACACATGCGCTGTATAACGTTACATCGCGTCTATATTTAGCCTCCAACGTACGCATAACGTTGCATCACGTCTATATTTAGCCCACAACGTTAAACCTACGATGCATAACGTGATGCTCAGTACTGTGACGTCACTCCATGAATGGACTCGTCTGTGACGTCATACCACTCAAATGGACTCGCCCTTACGGTTTTAAAACGACACAACATCTGTCTCTCTATCAGTATCAGAATGGATGCTCCGGTGTTACGCATCGAAGACAACCACAGCACGGATACTCTCATGTATCTCAGGGGTAACACGCTTGCCGTGATTACCCCTGACGATATCTTTGTCTTACCTGACGAGGTATTAAAAACACCTCCCAGGAAAAGACCTCCTCCCGAATTAGTGGAGGCCATTAGACGCAACCGACATAAAGTGCGTCGTACCCTCACATTCTAGTGCTCGCATTCGAGTGTGGACCAATGTAAAAGAGTTGTTTCCCCTTCTTCTTCTTCTTCTTCTTCGTCTTCTCTCTCTCTCTCTCTCTCTCTTTTTTCCCGCGCGCGCGCGCCCCTCTTCGTACGTCACGCACGTGCAAGGGGTCACGCACGTGCAAGGGGTCACGCACGTGCAAGGTCACGCACGTGCAAGGGGTCACGCACGTGGCAGGGGTCATCTAGGTCACGCACGTGCAAGGGTCACGTGCACGCACATGCACGCACGCGCATGCGCGCACGTGCGTTGCCAGACAAGCGTCCTAACTACTCGCATCATATCAAATAAGATACGCATATTCTGGAAAGTGGACCTTTATGTCCATATAAATTTACCGAAAGGTAAAAATGGATTGCCGTTTATCTGCTTATAATTACAGTGAAGGTCTGATTAAGAAGAAACTGGGCAAATAAAGAGGAGAAAGGTCTTTGATATGGTAACATACCTGACAAATACAGGAGAAGCGTAATCGGTAGTCAAATGTAGATCAGTATTGTCTATTATTTGTTAAGTTTAATTAAAAAAATGGCTCGTTTTTGGCGGTTGACCAGTGACATACCGAAGACATACTATTTAATCAAAAATCAGCACATCGTCGCATTGTCCAGTCAAAAATTGTTACCATCTTGGAAATATCTTCATGAAGTGAAAGAGAAAAATCTGAAATATAGTCCAATGACCCGTGGCAATATTGATACAGCGTCAAATCACAGTTCTTATGTCGATAACGTTATAAATTAGGTGAAACATGACGTACCATACTATGATGACCTACTCAGAAAAATATGCATTAAACATCAAAACATTAAACATCAAAACCTTCGAAATAAAGCTTAGTCCACTATTTCTACCCGAAAAGCCGACGGATGGGAATTATGTAACAAACCAAATCGCACTATATATCTTCAACAAAAAATACACTGTAAGGAACACTGTTTAATATCTTCAAGAAAAATATATGAAAAAAGTTGTGGGCGAAATTGTGTGTAGGGGAGCTTAGAAAGAGATATGCCGAAATGACGCACAACAGTTGTAGTGACTAAGCATGCGCGGGTGAAGGGCTATTACGTTATTGAGCAATCTACAATTTTTACAATATATAATCTGTTTAGATTCGAGGCGTGGATCATACTAAAGCTCATCTCTGAATCGGATATATTCCTTAGGTATAGTAATGTATTAATTATTTTCAAATAATCTTTATGAAATATGTTTGTAAGAATTTAAGAAAATATGATTAGATGGGATTGAATCAAACATTGGCTTTTTGTTATTCGGATGTTTTTTTGATATTGTAAAATCATTTCTATGATGTGCTTATTGTTTCTTTACAAAGGAAATGAAATGAAATGGGATTTAACGTCCTACTCTTTTGCACCTAACCTGGGCTAATGGAAGACGGGCATACGCCATACAATGTGTTATGAGGGCAATTTTGCCCGGGCAGCGGCGCTACGGCCTACTCTTATATCGAATTCCAACTGCCAAGGGATCTTTTACGTGCACTCTAATGTGTACACGGGACCTCGGTTTTTCGTTCCATCCGAACGACTAAGCAGCTGTCCTTGTCAGGCCCTCCTTCTGTATCACTGACAAGTGGAAATCACGCCGGAAAATCGAGATGAACTTTCTCGGCCAATGCAGGGATTTGAATATTTCTTATTTAATAAACAGTGAAAATACTGAATAAAGTATTGGGATATAACCCCATAGAATATAGTTATATAATGTAATCCTATACATGTACTTTATTACAAATAAATTTGTGCATTTATGCTCTCTGAAATTACCTTTGAAAAACAACATTATAAATAGTAAAGAAGAGAATGTGATATAGGCCTATAATATAAGTAGTTAGATGTTTTAAAAAATAGGATATTTGTCAAAAGTCTTATTATTTAAAAATAACTTATACAGGCCTATAAGTAATTTTTTAAAAAAAAAATGGCATAGGCCTATAATAAAGTAATTTATTTTTAAAGAAAAAAAGATATAGGCCTATGCAATGACAGTGTTTATTAATATAAAAGCCAAATAAAGAAAATAACGTATTATAGGCCTATATTATATCTTTGAACTATTCTAAAATTACTAGAAATCAGACACAAATATACCGGTAGGCCTATATGTGAATAACCCTTTTTTTAAAAAAAAAAAACCAACAAAAAAAAAACCCCATAGACTCTAAAATTACAGATTTAAGTGACCACAAGACGAAAGAAAAAAAACTATCTGGACAATACATGAGTTTGTTTCCCTCTAAAATTAACGGTGAAATTTCAGTAAAGTAAAAGAAGAAAATGGTGTAAGGGCTATATATTTCGAAAGAATAAATTTGGACTGTTTTGTATTTAAATAACATTGAAATACAGAATTTTAAATTGTATAGAAGAACATGGGATACAGGCTTGTAAAATATAGTTATGTAATGTAATCCTTTATTTTTTTTAACAAAGACGAATTTGTGCTATTTTGTTTGAAATTAACACTGAAAACAAGGGATAAGGGATCTGGGCCTATAATGTAAGTAGCGTTTTTAAGGACTAGGATATAGGCCTATAATAATAGTAGTTTTTTTAAAGAGGAAAATAGGATATAGGCCCGTGCAGTGAAATGCTTTTACAGTAATTACAGTAGACTGTGAAGAAAATATACCCCCCTCCCCTTTATAAGGATAAAGAAAAGCACACATAATAATAAGCTGAACAGTATTTTTATTTGAATATTGCACCATTGCAAAGACAATGGTAGTGTAAATACTGTTCATACTTTTATTATTTTATCATGGACCCTACATTATTATGTCAATAGATATTATGCACTTTTTTTTTACCAAGGACGTGATACAACTTTGGCAGTCATTAGTAGAAAATTCTGGACATTTTCAAAAATCCAAAATAAAAACTATAATTTAAAAAAAAAACAAGGGGGGGCATAATATCTTACATTTTCTTTTTCGTCAGATGATTTTATTTTTTCCAAACAATGCCTGATAAAAGTCCATGCCTTACTCTATCATTTAGTATTTATTATTTTCAATTGTATATAGGAATAATTGATAAATCCAACGTTATGTTATAATGTGATTTACGGCAAATGTATGGTGCGCTTCAAAACATTTTATGGCGTCAGCCCATATATTATCAGAATTTGCATTTTTTTTTCTTTTAAAAAATCAATGTTGTACCCTTGTGGATTTTTTTTATATAAAGCACCAACAATGTTTTAAACAAAATATAATGCAATCTGAACATCTGAGACACGCTACCTGCGGAGAAAAGCCAGCTACGTCATAAATTTCGTCACGTGAGTTACGTTTGAATATAATGTTCTATTGTTTATGTTTTCTTCGAATTTGCTTGTAGTGGAACGAGTGCTTTTTGGGTGTAGCAAGATGCCGGACGGTGGCTTCAAGCTACGTCATTTGTAGATTGCGTCATGAGCTATCCAGTTATTTATATAGATCAGTGGATTCCCCACTGTACAACACTCAAAATATATTTGAGCAATTGTTTAGATATTTTTTTTCCAATTTGCTTATATCTCACCAACTATTTGTCTGATCGATACATTGTCTTAAGTTTTACTACGAAAGTGGGCGTGACTTAGAGATTAAAGCTATTTCCGGCAAATTGCGACAATGCGAAATGCCCGAAATCACGGAAGTTGTCGTTTTTTAAAATTTTGCCGTAACATTATCAATAATTGTAATATTTGATGCATTTTGACATAGCCGGAGACAAGGCACATAAGTATGCTACTTCTGATTTTTGATTTTTGACGAATCGTGGAAGATACAAGGCGCCAAATTTTGAAAATTCAAATTTTTTACAAAAAAAAAACTTTTTTATTTATAAATATTTTTACATAGCACTTTACCCAAGGTTAAAGAGTCATCTGATTTGAGCAAAAATGTCAGCATTTTTTGTTTCCGTAATTTTCCTTGGCCGCCATTGGCTAATTCAGTTTTTCAGTCCTACATTAATTATTTACTGTTCGATATGTACAAAACCAAGTTCATATGTTCATATAAATATTTTTACATAGCACTTTACCCAAGGTTAAAGAGTCATCTGATCTGAGCAAAAATGTCAACATTTTTTGTTTCCGTAATTTTCCTTGGCCGCCATTGGCTAATTCAGTTTTTCAGTCCTACATTAACTATTTACTGTTCGATTTGTACAAAACTAAGTTCATATGTTCCGTGGTTCAAAATGTCATTTTTTTATTACCGGTAAAGTTTCCTGTCGGCACCGGAAGTGGCATAAATTTAGCAATAACTACAATATTGACAGTTCCGTACCACTTTTTGAAAGCAAATATTATTTTTTACAAATCTTATATAACCCAAAAGATGCGCCCTTTAATATGAGCAGTTGCTGAGAAATGAGCAATTTGGCATGGATCACTTTTTACGCTAGTTGCCTGTAAAAGAGTCAATTATTATTGGATTTTCATTAAAGTGACACCATTTCATGCGTAATGTGAATTTTAACAAGTTCAAACCAATATAACATTTTCAATGTCACCGGAAATGACGTAATTTGGGCAAAAACTGTATTTATAGCCTTTGAAACAAATAATTTATTCAAATGAGTCGTATTTGTTTTTTGTTTAAAATTTTGATATTTGATTCCAAAGAACTAATAGAATGAACCCATACGATCATATAGATGTTCAGTTGCGGAGAAATAGGCTATTTTCAATAGGCCACTTTTCAAGGTTTTTGGTCCATAAAAGTGCCAATTATTTTTTGATTGTGTGATATCTAATGCCATTTGCGATTTCATACAAGTAATTTAAGATTTCCATTATCACCGGTAGTAACATCATTTTTCAAAATACTGTATTTTTTTTACTTAAAAAAAGATATTTTATTCAAATGGGTCTGGTTTGTAATGTTTTTAACGTAATATTTGATTCCAATCAACAAATCGATTGAACCCATATTATCATATAGATACCAAAAAATGGTTTCTAACTTGTACAGTTGCCGATAAATAGACGATTTTCTACAAGTCACTTTTCAAGGTTTTTGGTCTATAAAAGTGGCAATTATTATTCGCTTTGCATAAAAGTTTCACCATGTGATGCCGTATGCCATTTTTGATTTCATAAAATTAATTGAACATTTCCATTATCACCGAAAGTACTGTAATTTTGTCAGGATCAGTTACATATAACACAGGATTTGTTTCCCATGTTTGCCGAGAAACTACCTAGAGATTTTCATGAGTGGTTTCCAATTATCACTGGTACGGTCGATAAACCTTTGACCATAATATATTATGTACAATTTTAAAATCTAAGTCAACCCATTTAGGAATTTTATAAATACAAAACACGTTTTTTCCATATGATAGCAAAATTACACAAGAAACCCCCTTTCTCCCAATAAATTAAACAAAAAGGTTGACATTAACCAATATGTTATTTGAAATATAAATTATCAAAAAATATTTTAATATTATAAATAGAATATTAGCATGAAAATATTATATAAAGTTCTATCATATCCTCAATTCTATTACGGATTTATGGTGATTACTATTGTCTACAATATAAATCTTAAAATGTCATGAGAAGCTTTATTTTCTATATTTAACTGGATGTAAGGTGAAATATCTCAAGCTAGCTACAATTTTTTTCTTTGGAGAACCATATACGTTTTCTAACCTTACAAAATCAACATTTCGTCTTCGAAGAGGTAATATTCGGATTCCTCTCGATTTTGTATATATAACACATAAAGTACTTATAAGAAGATATGAGTAAAGTGTCAGAGACAAGACCAAAGTTATCCAAGGACATACTATTTCCATAAAAAAGCACGTAAATAGAGATATTCTAAGAAAGCAATGTCTGTGATTTTCCAAGGACATAATATTTCGATGAAAAAGCACGTAAATAGAGAGATTCTAAGAAAGCAATGTCTGTGATTTTCGAAGAAATTTGCGGGGGTTGTTAATCGAAGTAATCTGCCGAGAACTTTATTTGTTTGCTAGTGAGAGTATCACATTGTAATATTTGATTTATTGCTGGTTTATTTTGTTTGTTTCGTTTTGGATTTGTTATGAAAGTCTACTGAAAGCCGATAAGTCATACGTTAGGCTACATCAGGTGGGTGTTTTAGGTCCGCTTAGTGAGCCTACTAGGCCTGTGCGCTATATAGCCCTAACTTGCTTTAAATATCAGCGGAGTTTTGCTTTTGAAATGAATATATCACATTATGGAATAAAAGTGTCAAGATATAAGAAAAATATAGTTTCCATGCCGAATTCGAAAAATTAATGCGACTAGCTCTATGCATTTTTAAAATAGCTTTCACTGGCTATAAAAAGCTAATTAGTATTGCCATTGAAATGGCTGTATCTCATAAACGGCTAATTTAGAGCGATATGCCATAGAAGAAAAGTGTCATAGAATTGTCTGAAATATCGGAAAAACATGTTTTTATTGTAAGTTTCCATCTGCGCCCTATAGTAAGACTTACCCTATATGACCCAAACTACATTTATACTATATCAATCATCAAACCAACTTTGTTTTAAAAAAAGTATAGGAAAACATTGACTAAAATCATAATGTATTTTTAAAAATATATAATCCTAAACTCATAATACATGTAGTCGACTACTTGAAATATACTTTTGTACTTTTAAACTTTCGGTTAATGTCTATAATGTACAGTAAAAGTAAACTATTTGAAAATATCCACCGATTATTTAGAAATTTGATAAAAATAATTTTTGTACTTTTAAACTTTCGGTTAATGTCTATAATGTACAGTAAAAGTAAAATATTTGAAAATATCCACCGATTATTTAGAAATTTGATAAAAATAATTTTAAAAAAAAATCAACAATTTAATACTAACTCTGTATTTACATTGGGTATCTACTGTATTCTACTGTGTATTGTCAGCTATATTTACAGTAGATGTAAACTGTAATTACTGAAGATTATCAAAATCTTATGATCAGGGTTGCCAGATGCTTATAACGTAGGGGGGGGGGGCCAAATCATTACCCAAAATGGGCCAAATAAGAGGTTCTTGGGGCCAAACACACCTAACCCCCCTTAGACATCTACAAACTCATCTGTTTTGTTAAGAAATATATTCTTCTCCTGGATTTTTTTTTAAAAGAAGTAAACAGAGTGAGAAATAAAAAGGGGGGTTATGTGTCTATTTTGAAGTGTTATGTTTATAGTAGCAAGTTGCGACAGGCAAAAGCAGACTAAGACTAAGCCCTCAGCAACTCAGCAGGGCCAATTGAAACTAACATCGTCGTTAGATATTCTAGGAAATTGGAACTGACTGACATCATCAGAAATTCCAGGAAATTGAAACTGAAACTATGTCTGTAATACAAAATTGAAACTGGCAACTGGGAGCCAGAGTGATGGGTGAGAAAGGGCCAAATATAATTTGAGTGGGGCCAAATTTGGGGCCAGGGGCCAAACACAATTTAATAGGGCCAAAAGACTGGTCATGGGGCCAAATGGCAACCCTGCTTATGATTAACTCTATATATTACGTAAATTCACACCGGGTGCGTCCAAAATGATCCAGTCAATATATTGATCATTAATAGTATTGCCATAGCCCGGGATAAAAAATTCTGTATGTGTGTGTTCAGAGGGTGGGTCTCGTGATTACGATTACTCAACATTTCGCAATTTATGTATAATATTAAGACACCCATGCTTCTTGAAAATTGATTTCTCAAATAACTTGGCGTCGCAGTTAGATTCGGCACCCTGTTTGGGATGGTATATTTTTAAAACAAAATATATAAACCGAATTTATACGCGTTATATTTGCAAGTAAACAGCGGCATGAGAACCAAATGGAGATTCTGTGTATACATGAACGCGAACATCACGGTCCTCTTGGCTGTAGGATTTGTTGGCGGAAACACCATTGTTCACTATTGTTCGGGCTAAAGGCTAGCGTGTGGGTTTTATTATAGGAACAGCTTACTAGTGAAACATAGGCGAACCACGCACATGGAAGATTTGAATCAGGCGACTCATGCACCCTTTCCTTACGACATATCTTAATTGGAACAGCCCTTGATCGTTCACTTTGTTTTTTTGTGTCCTATTCTAATATTTCAAGTAAATGATAGCTTCACGTTGTGGCTGAATATACTGCACCTTAAACAGTATGATTAACAGTTTTATATTCAGCTGGATACATATGATTACAATGCATAATAGATTTAGCCGTTCTTTCAACTCACAATGGCATAAAACTAACCAAAATTGGCTAGACCTATGAACATGTAGCCGATAATTCACAGCTCTACTAACGAATTCAGTCCGGTCTCTTAAGAACCCAGGCGGTAATCGCCACGGAACCCGCATTGAACCTTCACATTGAAGTCTGGATCTGTGCAATCTCTGATATGATTGGACTAAACTGAATATAAATGTCATAAATTATACTGATTGAGTTCTATGTCAAATGTTGCGATATGAATTTTCCAACACAAGTGATATATATATTCTGGTTTCATCCAGCTATGTTTTGGTTTTATAAATATATTAATGTATCAATCCATGTATGTGAACCCAATTAATTAGTAAACGATATAATATAATGCTAATATAAATTTAAAGAGCAAAAATTCTACAATACATAGTCTTACAGTGGTCGTGTGTTACGCTTCCTGACAAGCTATCGTTGTAGAGAGAGTATTAACATTATGCCGGATATCACAAATAAATTTTATAATCCAACAAATACGTCAGATAACTTGAGTTACTAATGCCAGTCCTAAATTTTGCTTGATATTTTCGAATTCGTAAAAATATTGGGTCATAAAGTGCTTAACTGTCTACGTAAGTAACGAAGGGGGTTTGCCGAAGTATATAGCAGAATGGTGGCGGGGGCAGTAGGACGACTGGTGTATTATACGAAATTTGGAGTTGACAATCCAGGTTAGAGAGAAAGGAATATGCAGAGAAAGGGTGAAAATGACTAATAAAAGTTAGGACTGGATATATCATAGCACAGTATTTGATCGGTTATAGATTTCTTGCAAATTTCGTGGTATATCAGATTAAATAATTGATATATGCTTTTAATAATAAAATATTTCTCTCTTTTTTCAGTAACATAATAACAGAAAGGAAACATAAGAATGGCAGAAATTGCAGGCTTCAGTTTATTTACTCTTTTAGCTATTTTACTGGCTGGATTGGGATGTCTTCTACATGTGATTGGTCTGTCAGTTGTGTATTGGGTTGTACCAGACCCCTCAATTTCCGGAGTTGGGATTGGTCTGTGGCAAGCATGCGCTCCCCTTATATGTGCTTCATATCCAGTTGATGCAGTTAAAGGTAATTAAAATCATGAATGAATGAACACATTAATTTAAAGTTCCAATTTCATATTTTTCAGTTATATTTTTAAAATGTATTAAAATAAAGCCCTAAAATAGATTGTATCCATAAACAGTCCCACCTTGTTAAAGAATAATCCTATTAATCCTATAATTCACTATTGCCAGTTGAGAAATTGGCAAAAATATCATTTTCAACTTCAAATTCAAACGTTTGAAGATCGCCATTGCATGGAGGGGGATGGGAAAACAAGGAAGGTAATTGTGTTATTATTTCCTGTGACAGCCTGTGTCAGTGATTTTAATACCTGTGAAATATTGCCCATGATCGTATAATAGTGAGTTGACAACCTTTAGAGCAGAAGACATAGAAATAATTATGTTTTGACTTTCTTAGAAAATATGAAATTCCCGCTTTAATAGTTTAAAGTAGCTAAGGCTCTAACTCAAAATCATCCAAAATCTTCAACAGTGAAAACACGAATTATTTGTCAATTTAACTCAACATTGATGCTGTGATCTTACCGGGATTTTACCATTGGTACACGAATCGTGTACCATAATGCGTTTCAGCCCCAGATTTAACAAGAGACTCGAGGGACGAGGCTAAACACCAAATCAAACGGCGTATGTAGACTGGAATTACCAGACGCTAGCAATTTGCGTTCAATTTAGACTGCTGGCTTATTTCGTCGAACATAACTGATTTTAAATTAGAGTAAAAACGGAAACCATTGAATGTAAATTAGTTTATATATATTCATATTACAGTATTATATGCGTTGCGACCCACTTGTGTCAATTTCTAGGTCCCAAATGTTAGCGATTTAGCTCCTTTAAGTAAACATAATTGTCATTATGCCCCACTGCATAGTGCAAGAAGACATATTGACTATTTGTTTATGTAAATTGGGCTGAGCGTGATGTGATATCTCGGTCTGGCAAAATGTAAATTTAAAATTCATGTTTTAAAACTTGCACCATGTAAACAGTATTTGAGCGCGGTGATGGGACTGCAATTTGGATTGAAATAGTCAAACATCCATATTGCTAGGGTTGGGTAAATATGAACTTTTTTCCATGACTTGTGGTTTCTATGGCCATTTTGGGCACTGAATACGAATCCGTCGAAATTTTTGACCTAGGATGACCTTTGACCCTGGATAATTCAATTTTTTCAAAATGGCAGCCAAATTTCACGTTTTGGGTCAAATATATCATAGAGGTAGGAAAGAATGAAAAACAACATTTCAGAACAGAATCCGTCGGAATTTTTGACCTAGGATGACATTTGACCCTGGATAATTCAATTTTTTTCAAAATGGTGGCCAAATTTCATGTTTTTGGTCGAATATACTGTCTAATACCTCCATATATAGGTTTAAGAGGCAGGAAATCATGAAAAACAACATTTCAGAACAGTTGAGAAGTATCTAAGCTTTCAAATTGTTAAAAATCATGAGAAGAGCGTCATTTTGTAGCAAAATTTGACAGTTATATTTAATATCAATACTTTCCAGATTCATTAACTCTCCATGTAGGTTATAGAGGTAGGAAAGCACGAAAAACAACATTTCAGAACAGTTGTGAAGCTTCTAATCTTTCAAACTGTATCAAAACTACGAAAAATCATGAGAAAAAATGTCATTTTGCAGTAAAGTTGACATTTTTTTAAAACAATTCTTTCCAGATTCATATGCTTGACATAGTAAACAAAATTTCACCCAATAGTTCAGTTTACACCACCAAATACTCCTCTCAGAAGTTAATCATTGTAAATAGCAATGTCACTTTCTGGCCATAAAAATTCTTAATTCCGTAATTCTACCAGGTTGAATTTCTTCATTTTGAAAAGACGTGTTTCGTGGTCTTTCACACATGGCTGTTGTCTAATACCAGATACAGTTGAAAGCTTCAGCCCTCTGGTAGTCAAATTCCTGTCAACTAGTTAAAGACTGCCAGCTGTTTGTGGTCCACCGTGCTCTTTGCACTAATCGATCGTTTGAAGTAATCGTGTCTTGAATTGCGTCTTTTTTTTATTTTGCTACATCAATTTCAGAGTAGCCCTAATGTCTATCTCCAGTTTTCCTGCTGTCACTGGAGCATCCGACTTATGGCCCACTTCCACCTCTCTTGCCGCTCCTCTTCACTCAAGGACTAGAAAGCCGAATCTACTAAAAGACCATTCGCAGAGAAGCAAGAGAGGTGGCATTGGGCCTGACCCGTAAGCCGGAAGCTACATGGACAGCAAGAAAACTAAAGGACAATGTGGCTACTCTTAAATTGTGTAAAAAGTTAGTCTTAGCAAAAAAGAATAAATTCAGGAAATCAACTACCTGGGGCTAACAACTGCATTTGATATTAGACAACAGCGACGCTTTATGGCCAGAAAGTGACGTTGCTATTGACATTGATTTACTTCTTAGAGGAGTATTTGGTGATATAAACTGAACTGTTGGGTGAAAATTTGTTTACTATGTCAACCGTTTCAATCTGGAAAGTAGCCTACTGAATTAAAAATAGTTGTCAAATTTTGCTACAAAATGACGCTCTTCTCATGATTTTTCGTAGCTTTTGACAATTTGAAAGCTTAGATACTTCTCAACTGTTCTGAAATGTTGTTTTTCATGATTCCCTGCCTCTTAAGCCTATATATGGAGGTATTAGACAGTATATTCGAGCCAAAACATGAAATTTGGCCGCCATTTTGAATAAAATTGAATTTTCCAGCGTCAAAAGTTATCCTAGGTTAAAAATTCCGACGGATTCTGTTTTGAAATGTTGTTTTTCATTCTTTCCTACCTCTAAAACCTATATATAGAGGTGTTTGACGGTATGTTTATGATATATTTGACCCAAAACGTGAAATTTGGCCGCCATTTTGAAAAAATTGAATTATCCAGGGTCAAAGGTCATCCTAGGTCAAAAATTTCGACGGATTCGTGTTCAGTGTCCAAAATGGCCATAGAAACCACAAGTCATTATTGGATAACTGCAATTAAGCTATTATTTACCCAACCCTAATATTGCACGTGTTCATTGTTAATGATATGGCTAAAATACATTTCTTTATGTATTCCATATAAAATAAGGTACTATTGGGCGGCCCCATATCACTACATCTAGTATATCATCCAGGAAAATATCCTACGAATATTAGTCTGGATGGGTTGTCAACATTTGAAAAAAAGCTATGTCATTGGCTCAATTATCCGGTTTTTACATTATCGTAAACAAAGTCTAAGGGAGGTAACTAGTCCTAAAACAAGAAGTTAACGCCCATGAAATTAATTTCAGAAAATCAATTTGATAGCATTGCCCGTTCAATATCCAACACTGCTTGTTTTTTATTGTAAAATTTCTCTCTTCATCGGCCATGTCTATGGGGTTTTTCTTTTAAAAAAATTAATCCCAATTCGTCGCCACAATTTATGTTTGTTTATATTAATCCAAGAATTGTAGGATTTACCGCGGGAAAGGGGGCATATTGTACTTGACTTGGCCAAAGATACCGGATAATCAACCACGTAAAAACAAACTCACATTTACGCATGGGCAATGGAACTTACGACAAAGGTCCCAGACCCTCCGTTCCTTGAAGACTAGGGGGTTCTGGTTGATCGAGACTAAAACAACACCAGGCTGAATTAATGAAATTCTCTGTTTTGGCGATATAAAGCATATGTCACTATATTTATTCAGATTATGGTCATGCTACACGGGCGTTTGTCATCATCGGTTTACTGGTTGGAGTTGGTGGTTTGGCTTTATCTGTTTTAAGTTTGATTAATAAGACTAAAACGTTTAAACTCCTAGCAGCCATCGCTTGTTTTGTCGCAGGTAAGTAACAAACAGAATCAAATAAAATGCTAGGTTGTCGAATTCGGGGCTTTAGTTGGTTCGATCTTAAGTAAAACTACTGGTTATTTTCGTTCAGTTTTAATCGTTTTGTTATTTCCTATAACGGGGTTATGGTGGCCTGTCGAATTCATTCAAGAATTCCACAACATATCTTTAATAAAACATGAAATGAAAACGGAAATGAAAAAAAGAAAGTTAAAACAAAAGGAAAATCGACATTTAAAACGCGAATTATTTGTCAATTTAAATCAACATTGATGTTGTGATCTTACCGGGAAAAGATGGCCTTCTGATATCCAATATTTAAGACAAAATAAATATTTTACCGTTGGTACACGAATTGTGTACCATAGCGCGTTCCAGTCCCATTTGTAAAAATGAGGCTAGACATATTCCACAAGTCATGTCAAACCGTGACGTCATATTCTTATCTGGTTCGTTCGTACGTTTGTTCCTGGGGTTCTACGTCCACTTTCAATTATCTGGATAGTAACTGCGTTGACTGGAATAACCAGATGCTAGAGATTTCTGGCGTATTTCATCGAACATTACTGATTTGAAACAAGAGTAAAAAGAAAAAGATGGAATGTAAATCAGTTTATATACATTAGTATTACATTATTATGCACTGCGACCCATTTGTGTCAATTACATCCTTTCACGTTTGTTTACGGTCTAGCTTTTGCACTTGTTTCAATATTGCTTTTGATTTTGACCCCCTTTAATTTAACCCCGTACATCTTGTCAAACTGTTCACGTTACCACCCGCATATTTCGGCACTAATCTGGATTGGTTACTGATCCAGCTGAGGAGCCTACCAGCTACAGTGTCTATCTATGATAATCGAGTTCCCAAGTTCAGGATTTGTTCAATGTCAAACAATCACATATAGCATGACGTTTCAACAAGCGTAATATCATCGTTATCAAGCACAAAAGAGTATTTTTTTTTCTTTTCCAGCTGGGTGTATCCTGTTGGCTATTATTATATTTGGAACCAAAACTACGCTTCTACCAAACACCCAATGGGGTTGGGGCTTTATACTGTGTATTATAAGTTCGCTTCTATTCCTTCCAGCAGGGATTTGCAATATCTTGGACTTTATCATAAAAAAGAATTAATTATAAAGATATGTAAGCATAATCCACGTACAAGAAAACAGATAATAAGATTTTGTTATAAAGATTTTCAAGCACGTTAATGTTATCTAAATATATTCTTTCATTTTCGTTCACGGGAAAATAAGAACATCAATATTTATTCGAATAGACAATCTTTCATAAAATAGTCATCTCTGTAGAAAATGAGTATGTATTCTTTTTTGAACGTTTGTATTAATTTAGGAAAATGTAATTAGAAGGGATTAAATCAAATACTGATAATCTGCTTTACCGAAATTGGTTTGTCTTAACTATTTGCTAAAATGTTATTATTTTTCACTTTTGTATGCATTAAGGAACATATAATTAGATATGACTGACTACAACGAATTAGATCACAAACATCGAGTCACATAATAGTAGTTTCAAAACCTGCGAAAGGATACCCTTTTTTAAAAGGTCATATCTTAGTCAGTTTTATAGGACCGACGGAAGTAATTCTTAATTGAGTGTGTTTGCGTGGGTGGGGGGGTCGCTACCAGCACTGGGAGTTTAGGCGATGGTGCAGACGCCGCGTAGACACCGGCGGTTTCTAAATGATTTCTAGCTAGTAAAATTACTCAGCAATGGATTGAACTTTGAAGTGGATGTGCTTTCCTGACATACTAAACTGGACAAATATATATGAATAATAATACCAAGGTTGTGGACACTCTAGAGAACACAATTTTTATCTGATTATTTTCATAACCCAAAGATCTAGATTCCTTTCGATAGTGGTGCATATCGGACGGCATCTTCTTGGATTATGGCCCCTGGTTGTACGACAAATCACATTTTTAGCTTGTTGACCCTCCAGAGGTCACATGTTTTATTGATTGTAAAATCCGATCAAATCTATCACAGTTACATGAAAATCGGATCGAAATGGTCGCTACCCTTTATGCTAATAGTGTAAATGTACAAATGTGGTGGACCCTCCAGAGGAGACAGTTTTATCACATTTCGATGAAAATTAAAACAAGTGTTAAAGGGACATTATGGGAGACTGGATATATATATATATTTATAGAGAGAGAGAGAGAGAGAGATGGGGTTTAACGTTCACTCGACACAAATTAGGTCATTTTGGGACTAACATATGGTTTCAATTTTAATTCAATAATTTGCTTGCGCGTAGGGGTCTTTAGCAGTGAGAGGTGACCGGGGGAAACCCATGAGGTTGAGAAGGCGCCCCTATCTCCATGCCACATACGCTCACACCAGGGATCGAAACCACAGCCGCAAGCCAGAGGTAACCGGCCAGCTAGAGGTCGAAGCGCGGCACTCTAGGCCATCCTAACCCCAAATTGGATATAGAGTTGACAGTTCTCAAAACAATAGATAACACAAATAGAATATGCCGAAAAGTTGAGTCAAATTGCTCCACTCTGAACCGTGATAGTAGATTTTGATACAAACAAAGTCTCGATAGTCCATTTTTACGTTTAATTATTTTCAAAAAATGTATTCCAATCCGCTAAATATCGATTAGCGATGACATCAAGAGTTGATTATCACCTGGATAAGTTAATTAATGTCTAACTAATAATTTATATAACATTTCAGTATCACTAGTTCATGGATGAGTTTTAAGTTTTGTGCGCATCCGTTCTGCCTTTCACGCAAAATGCGAAACATGAATGAAGTTTATGAGGCAACAACTTTTGTCCGATATCATTGAAAAGCTTCAGGTTTTTATTATTAACCTCTGAAATAGAAATTTGTCTGCAAAGAATATAACAGGGTTAAGATAGGCCACCGAAGGACGACAGCGCTGTGGCGCTTTCTTGTTTCCTATCCCATCCCAGATTAAAGTCCATCAGTGACATCAAACGATTGACAACAACTGTTCAGTCAGGTACATTTGAAATCATGAAAGATCCAGACAATCCGTGCTTGATGATGCAGATTTGATTCAAATACTGACATAATTGAATGTCTTTTACCTTCTGTAAATAAACGCCATCTTGTATTTTAGGAATGAATCTACATGTATGTCATAGGTAGCATGGTAAGACTTTTTGTCCCCCGCCTTTCGAAGAAAGTTGGGGGACTATTAAAATGGGTTCGTCCGTCTGTCTGTCTGTCTGTCCGTCTGTCCGTCCGTCCGTCACACTTTTTGGGACACAATAACTCTCTTCCTAATCGAGCTAGAATGTTCAAACTTGGTGTATGTGTTTATTAGGTCAATGCCTTGATGGAGTTCGAAGATGAGCATTTTCCGCTTAGGGTAAGCAGAGATAAGCAATTTCATTGGTTGATGCTTTGGGACACGATAACTTTAGTTCTAATTAAGTGAGAGTGATGAAACTTGGTGTATAGTTTCATTACAGTAATACCTTGACTAAGTTCGATAATGAGCATTTTCTGCTAAGGGTAAGCAGAGCGATACGCAATTTGATTGGTCAAGACTTTGGAACACAATAACTCTCCTTCTAATTGAGTTAAAATGTTCAAACTTGGTGTATATGCTTATTAGGTCAATGTCTTGATGGAGTTCGAAGATGAGCATTTTCCGCTTAGGGTAAGCAGAGATAAGCAATTTGATTGGTTGATGCTTTGGCACACGATAACTTTAGTTCTAATTAAGTGAGAGTGATGAAACTTGGTGTATAGTTTCATTACAGTAATACCTTGACTAAGTTCGATAATGAGCATGTTCTGCTCAGGGTAAGCAGAGCTATACGCAATTTGATTGGTCGAGACTTTGGAACACAATAACTCTCCTTCTAATTGAGTTAAAATGTTCAAACTTGGTGTATATGCTTATTAGGTCAATGCCTTGATGGAGTTCGAAGATGAGCATTTTCCGCTTAGGGTAAGCAGAGGTAAGCAATTTGATTGGTTGATTCTTTGGGACACGATAACTTTAGTTCTAATTAAGCGAGAGTGATGAAACTTGGTGTATAGTTTCATTACAGTAATACCTTGACTAAGTTCGATAATGAGCATTTTCTGCTCAGGGTAAGCAGAGCAATAAGCGATTTGATTTGCCGAGACTTTGGAACACAATAATTGAGTTAAAATGTTCAAAATTGGTGTGTATGCTTATTAGGTCAATGCCTTGATGGAGTTCGAAGATGAGCATTTTCTTCTTAGGGAAGGCAGAGATAAGCAATTTGATTGGTTGATACTTTGGGACAAGATAACTTAGGTTCATCTTGATTGATTATTTTTATGCCAATACAATGACTGCATTCTCACTCAGTAATGGATTCGACAGTAACAGTGTATAGAAACGATTGACTCGGACACGAGGGCCCTTTCCCTTGGCCAGAGGGGCCCTTTTGTCAAGCGTGGGGCCTTTTTGTCTGCCTTTAGGGTCCCCCTAACTAGGGTACATTTTCATTTTTCTCGTCGGTTTTAGCATCTTTCTTTATAAAACACTTTTGGATGACACTTCGTGTACAGTTTGATTGCTCGATACGTTTGATAAAAATAAATGTGCGATTAATTAATATGTGTCATCTATTTATTTTGGGATTTCGGCGGGGGACATCAGCCTCACTGTTGGCTTGTTCAAATAATAAGCAGCATCAGAGAAATATACCAAAATTATACATAAAATAGACGATAAAATTCTATTTGATCGAGATTAAAGTCTGTTTGACATATCTATAAACTAGTGGACTATAACTAGTGCGTCAAGCTGAAAGTATTGCATAAATAGCCATTGCACTCGTTCCATTGCATGATCAAAACGCGTCACAATGAAGGAAAAATATAGGGTATGTAGCGATTTCTATTTAAACGATATTTCAAGGAGCGAAGACTGTTTACTAACTATAATATCAATGTGACTGTTTGATTTACAATTGGTTTAAAAGATCAGTCCGAGGTGTTTATGTTCAGTTACTTCCTTTATTCCTACTGAGTGCATTAAAGCCCCAATAACACTCTTGTAATTGAATAATATGTCCCAATCTTTATTCTGGTCAACAAATTGTATTATTTTCTTTGATTGGCATTTAGTAATTGAACATATGTAACAGAATTTCGGCTCCTTTTCGTTGAAATATAAAGATTGATTCATTTCACATTTATTTTACGTAAACATGCCATTTTCATACATTTTCAGCACGAGATATTCCCAGAGTTCCTAGCGGTTTAGTCGCAAACCTGCCTCGGAACAAATCTGGTAATGTTCTAAGTATGGACATGGATCAATTACGTTACACTCCCCTCTGTTAGCCTGTGACGACAGGTTAACATAATCATTAAAATAGTGTTATCTGAGTCTGATTGAATTACAAATACAAAATGTGTTACAGTCCACTGCTGAATAACAAACTTCACTTAAGAGTTCAAAATGATTGAAAATATCCTATTTGATTAGGAATTTACTGTCAACTGAATATACTAAATAAACACTGATTAAAAGATAACATTTAGAGTTAATTCACATAAACACATCCGTTACGATCTCAATTCTTCTATCCACTTTCTTCTCAATTTTTCACCTTCTACAGCCGCTGTACGTCTTTCTCGAACATTGGGGCTAACATCTGGAGTAATTACTACTGGATCAAAATCCTTTGATTTACAATCCTTGTTTTCTACGACTGTCGCGTTTTTTGAGCTTAAACTAGTTTCTAGTGGATATAATAATTGTACTGGGCGTTGTATAACCAAATTCTTTCCACTCTTGGTTTTGATCTTTACTGATGCACCTCTAACTTCACCATCTTTTCCAGTGATAAAATCTTCCACGACTCCTAATCTCCAAAATCCTCGATGGTGATGTTCGTCATGAATAAGAACGACGTCATTGACTGATATTACTTGAGTACCCGTTGGCCGTTTAAGATTCTTATGACTGTTTCTCAATTCTAGCAAATATTCATTTCGCCATTATATGTTTCATTCTTCGGGTGTGATCACTTGTTGAAACATCTATATCCAAGTCATTTGAAGTAACATTTTCTGGAAGGCCTGATATCTTTCTTCCACAAAGTAAATGCGATTGGGGTGAGGGGCTCTTCTATATCCTCAGTGGAAACAGATGACAACGGACGTGAATTCAAAATCATTTCGATTTCAACAACACTTGTTAACATTTCATCGTAAGTGAGTGTGGCTTGTCCTAAAGTTTTCTTAAGACACTGTTTTACAGATTTGACAAGTCTTTCATAAAATCCTCCCCACCAGGGAGCCTTGGCTAAATTATACGTCCATGTTATCCTGGTCTTCAAGAATGAGTTTTTGACAGGTTTCGAATTCAAAATGCTATCCAATTCTCTTGAAACTGGCTTGAACGTTGAGGCATTATCTGATACAACTATCGTGGGTGTGTTTTTACTTGCTGTAAATCTTCTGGAACTTCTAAGAAATGATTCTGGAGTTAAATCTTGTACCATTTCGAAATGAACTGCTTGGGATACACAACATGTGTATAGACATATCCATATCTTCGATAAAATTCCATCTCGTTGCTTTATGAATACTGGACCAATGTAATCTAGGCCTGTGTAACTAAAACATGGTGCTTCTTTGATTCTGAAATCTGGAAGTGGTGGTGTTGATGGAGCTAAGTAAGGTTTCGCATCAAATCGTCTGCATATCGTACAGTTGAATACTATTTTCCTTACAAACTGTCTTCCCTTTATTAACCAAAATCTGGAACGGACGTCAGTTAGTGTAGTATTCACACCCCCATGCATGACTTTTCTGTGTGAATCCTGAACAATAAGAGTTGTGAACCAATGTTTTGTATCCAACAAAACTGGAAATCGACTTGAGTAAGGAAGATCTGAATTCTGTAATCTACCAAGGGCTCTTAAAATTCCATCTTTATCTTCAAACAAACCATATTGATTCTTCAATGATTCAAAATTATCTCTTGTCTTCAATAAAACTTGAACTTCTTTTATCCATAAATTTTCGGCTTTCTGAATATCTTCTACTGATAAACATCTATCATACGATTCAATATTAGTCTTCTTAGTTTGGATGATCTTCACGAATTTCATAACATAGGCGGTAACCCGTAAAAGTCTGTTCAGGTCACTGAAGTTATTACAGTTGATTATTTCATTCAAGTTTTGATTTCTTGCGGGCAGTAATAGAACAGAAACTGTTGACTGATTTAAATTTCTCAATTCTCCGATTTTTAATTCAACTTTACAATCTTCTGGAATGTATTCTTCATTATTCTCTTGGTTGACTTCTGAATTAAACTGATAACTCTTTAACCATTCTGGACCTTGAAGCCATATTACTGTATCTCTCAAGAATTCATTCGGATTCATACCCCTTGAAGGAATATCTGCTGGATTACTTATACCTGGGCAATGATTCCAACAACTGACAGGTAGAAGAGTACGTATCTCATTTGCACGATTCTGGATAAATTGTTTCCATTCTTTGGTTTGATTCTTGATCCAAAAAAGGGCTACTTTACTTTCAGTCCAACAGACAGTATTGCTGATTTCTAATTCAGTTTGAAATGCGTCTTGAATAGTGACCATCAATCTTGATAATACTAATGCCGATAACAAATCTAGTCTGGGAATGGAATGTTGAACTACTGGGGCAACTCGTGTCTTGGAAGCTATAAATCTAACAATGGTACTTGTTGTGGTTCGTATCTGAAGGTAAATAACTGCGCCATAGGCTTTCATTGATGCGTCACAGAATCCGTGTAAATCACAAGAAATGATTTGATCTTGTATATCATTGAAATAACATCTACTTAAGCTGAAAACGTCTGCCTTCGACATGACATCCACTAATGTATCAAATCTAAATTTGAGTTCTCCATCTAATGGTTCATCCCAATCAATTCCTAATTTGCAGAGGTCCTGGAACAGAATCTTGAATTGTTACTATAAATGGTGATAAAAGTCCTAAAGGGTCGTAAAATGTTGAAGAGACGCTAACAACATGACGTTTGGTTGGTTGAATATTTTTGACAAATTCTGAAATTGCCCGTATATCGAATACTAAGGTATCTTCGACTGGATTCCATGTGACTCCTAATATCTTGCGTTGATTCGTTGAATTATTTCCAAATTCTGCTTTAGAAAAAGAATCATCATCTTCCATGATAGCTGAATTATATCTACTGATCTTTATTTCATCTGAATTTTCTTGGTTTAGTTTATCTTGACTTGATTTGACTCCACTGGAACTTTCTTCTGATTGAATTCTCCCTAAAAGATACTTGGAATTTGACATAAATTTTCTTAAATTGAATCCACCTTCAGCCAGTCTGGATTTAGATTTCTGATAGAATTCGTATGCTGAATTTTCATCATCGGCGCCTGAGGACAGGTCATCTACATAAATTGATCTAAGGAAACATCTAACAAAATCAGGATCTTCATTCATGTATTGTTCAATATGTTGCTTAATTGTCGCATTTAGCAAAAATGGACTTGAAGACACGCCGAACACTACACGTGTAAATCGAAGGACTATCAATGATTGGTCATCTTGAATATCATTCATCCACAAAAATCTGAGAACATCCCTATCCTTTTCATTCATAGATACCATCAGACAGGCCTTTTCAATGTCCCCTACGACAGCAATTCGATGGATTCTAAATCTCAATAAAATGTTGAATATGTGTTCAGTTAATGGAGGACCTGCATACAAACAATCATTTAAAGAGGGTCCACTGAATCTGGCCGAAGCATCGTAGACAATTCTAACTTTCGTAGTTGATTTATCTCTCCTTATTACAGGATGGTGAGGTAAATAATGTACATTACCAGCTTCACCCTTAGCTGGCTCCTTTACTTCTTCAATGATTCCCCTCTCCAATTGATCCTTAATTACAGCGTCATATTCTTTAAATATTTCTGGATGCATTCTGAGTCGTTTCATTAAGTTAATTAATCTTCTGGTACAAAGATCATAATTGTCGGGTAAGATGGAATGTGGTATTTTCCATGGTAACTGTACCTCATACTGGTTATTTTTGAAGACAATTTTTTCTAATAAATCATCGTAGATCGACTTTGGTTGAATTCCCATGGACTCTAATTCCCAAAAACGTTTTAGGCTATCATCTAGGCTGACTTCGTTGATAAAAAGAGATGTGATCTGATTTAAAGAGATCATACTGTGTTGAGTGTCTTTCGTCTTCAATCCATATACTGGTCCTGATAACACCCATCCAAGATTGGTCTGTATTGCTGTTGGTCCACTCTCCCCCCGTAACACTCTGCCCGTGAAGAAGTTCCATTGCTGATCAGACCCAATAAGAATATCTATTTCAAGTTCATTATCATCTGAAGTATAATCTGCAAGTTTGAGATTAGCTAAATGAGGGTACTTCCCTTTAACTTCCAATATGGGTTGACCATGGACAGGATCACATATGTGAGGGACAACATATGCTGATACCTGAACGGTTCCCGTTTCAGTTTCTATGAAGAAATTAACTATGTCAACATCCATCGGAACTTCTGATTTGGAACCAAATGTATTAATTGATACAGATTGTCTTCCAGTAGAAGGCAAGTTCAATGTGTTTTTGACTTTAATCGTAACATAAGATCTCTGACTTCCACTATCAAATATTAAACGAAAGTTCCTTTTGAAGTTTGGATTAGCTGATCCGTGGATTACAACTTGTGCAGTTTGCAGTAGCACTGGCGTTGAAGAACCTATATACATTGCTACAGAATTGTGAGATGTTGTGGCTTGTGTGCTTGCAGGCTTTGGAATGAATTGACTGGAACTGAAATTCGACTTGACATTGGTCATACTTGGCATATATTGATTGTTACCATTTCTAGGACTTTGACTTTGATTATATTCCCGTTGACTGCAAATACTGATATGATGAAATCCATCACAACAAGGACACTTCTTTCCGTCGGGACAGTTTCTTCCAATGTGACCTTTTTTAAGACAGACATAACATCTTCCATATCGACTGAGTAATTCCTTTCTTGCAGATATACGTGTTACAACTTGACAAGCGTTCGATGTATGGTTTGATCTACAATATGTGCAGCTGATTTGATTAAAGTTTTGCTGATTCGGGTTTCTGACAAGTAATGATGTCGCAGATCCAAGTCTTCTTTTTGGAATATAATTATCTGTCTTACTGACAATCTTCTCTTGAAAACTTTCATTTGATTTCGATTGCCGACTGGTAAATGCTCTTTCCCTGGCTTCCAGTTCTTTCAGTAGTATATCTAAAACTCGATCTAGCTTCCAATCATATCCCTGGACTTCTCTACTGACTATAAGCCGAAGATCTGGAGGTAACTTATTCATTAATATAGATGACAGCAAACTACCATAAGATTCCGAGGGCACTCCAAGGGATCTTAAGGCTCGGGCTTTTGATTCAATTGTATCATATAAGGTACGGAGAGCCTTTAGGTTCTGATTGGTCGATTCAATATTTAGAAGTGCCTCCATATGTTGATTTATTATAAGTTGCTTGTTACCAAACCGTCGCTTTAAGATTTCAATTGCCTCTTCGTAATTTCTTGAGGTAAGGGATAAACCTGCAATTGCATCTGCTGCTGATTTTTCTAATAATGTATTCAGATAGTTGAACGTATCTATCTGATCTAAATTTGGATTTTTATGAATTGCCACTTCAAATGAGTCCCAGAAAGTTGGCCATGCTGATAAATCTCCACTGAATTTTTTCAAATCTAATTTAGGAAGTTTCAGATACGACCTTGAATCAAAATGGACTGGACTTGCTTGTGACAGGCTGGATTCTGATTGCTGAGCAGGCTGATGTTGAGTAGGCTGACTCTGAATTTGTGGTTCAGACTGAGTAGCTTGTGTGTGAGTTGCTTGGGTATGAATTTGCTGAGCCGGCGTCTGAGGATCCACTTCTATTCTCGTACTACTAACCATAGTTGACTTATCAATCCTTGAGTCAGAAATTCTTAACAGTGTGCTATCTATTTATAATAATTTAAATCTAATCTTTTCATTGAAAATGTCGCATTCTTCGATTTCTTCGTCTATTTTGTCTTCATCGACAAGCTCTAGTATTGAATCATTCATGGTCTCCAACATTTTCAATTTATCGGTAAGTGCCGCCTTGGTTTGAATAAGTTTCATTTCAAATTGATTAGTCTCTTCGTCTTCCATAGCATTGACATAGTTTATTTCATCTACTGAATTCAATAACCGCTTCACGGATGTACGATGTCCGCCACGCACTCGTCTTTTTCTCGAAAGTTCTGACATCTTACTTTTTTATCAATTCACAATTGACCCACCTTCTATTAATTGTTTACAATCGAATTTTGATGACAATCCTAGCTTGAATTCATTCCATATACTTGATTTCTATCCGTCTCGTCGGACCATGTAACAGAATTTCGGCTCCTTTTCGTTGAAATATAAAGATTGATTCATTTCACATTTATTTTACGTAAACATGCCATTTTCATACATTTTCAGCACGAGATATTCCCAGAGTTCCTAGCGGTTTAGTCGCAAACCTGCCTCGGAACAAATCTGGTAATGTTCTAAGTATGGACATGGATCAATTACGTTACAACATATTAACACAAGGTACAATTTTATGTATTGCAGACCTACACTTTCCATCACCTGCAATGGTGTGGTAAAGTTGGTAGATTGAACCTGCTTAGTTCGGGAAAATAGATTTCTTGATTGATAACACGATACAAGGTTTAAATAAGTTTATATAATCCACAAATGACACATGATACAGTTAAAACAATTAAATAAAACGCGTAAGAGCGTAGTCGATGTTGGTTGATCTACATGTATTTCAATTCACCATAACCATTAAACACCATTTCTGTTGGTATTACACATAACTATAACACAAAATACATTTATGCTTGACAAGTTGGCCCCATTTGTGGAAAAGAGCCGGTATTGACCTTCACTAAATCTGTAACATGTGGTACTGATGCATGCGTGTAATTTAGTTTTATCCCAGCTAAACTTCTGAATAACCAACCAGGACAAAGAATTACTAATCACCTGATAAACAATATTTCAGAAAGAGACCACCTTCAGAACTGTAAAGAGTCCAACGAGTTATCCTATCAACTATACCAAAAAATATCAAAACTAAACACATAAAAGAACTAAAACATTTCAATCACTAAAATAAAACACCATAATCCGGACAATACAATTCCAGACCCATACAACTGAAAATCCATCCCCAAAACATTTAAACGAATTTACATTATCTCACTACCAAAACTATAAACTCACTTATTAAAAACTTCCAACAATCAAGACACTGACCAGGACATTCTTCACCAACATTAATTGACAGAGTCCCAAAATATGACCCTGTTACATACTTCCCCCCACCGTAAAAATGACGTCCCGTCATTTACTTACCAGTAATTAACGACAACAAAGCCTTACTAACCTCTGGAGCCATTTTGCTGAAAGAACCTGAAAGATGTAATGAATGAATATAGTTAGCTTTCTCATACCAATCTGACGGATTATTAATTTGAGCCATAACAAAATCACCACTCTGCATCCATTGAGGTTGGTTACATGTTCTGCGAGGTCTTGTTTCAATAGATACATCTGCCGGTAGAGGACTTGGATTATTATCTACGGCGTCACCTGAAACATTAACTTCAATTGATTTTACCTCAGTATTTTCATTACTTATAGATGCGTCATTAGATGCCACATGAAATATCTCGGTATTGTGATCCCCCTCAACAATATCCTCGATAATTTCATGATCACCTTCCCCTCCTCCCGTAAGAATATCCTCCGGGTAATTCTCATTTACAGGATCATTGGCTTCCACATAACTAAATTCTTCATAAGAACTTGAATCTAATTCAACACATTTTTCCGCAGCTACTTTAGGCTCAATTACTATTTTTCGCTTTCTCGGTTTTGGAGTCGGAAAATACACTGGTTCAACGCTATTGATTGATAACAAATTATTTCGATGTAAAGTACGCGATCGTCCACGCCCAGACTCTGGTCTGACCACAAAAACAGGAATTTCCAAATTAGGTTGATCCTCAACAATGTAAACGCCAGGTTCCCATCGATCAGCTAATTTGTGTTTTCCTTGAAACGCTAAAGCACGCACTAATACACGATCACCAATATCAAGACGAATACCTTTAACTTTCCGATCATATTTTGTCTTCTGTTTTTCTTTACAATTCTCTGATGATTTAATCGCTAATTCATAAGAACGTTGTAACCGTTCCTTTAACGCTTTTACATACGAATGTAATGACACATTAGACACTTCTCGACTCACTCCAAACGCTAAATCTATTGGAAGACGAGGGTGGCGTCCAAACATTAAATAGAAAGGTGAAAATCCAGTGGTTTCATGTCGTGTGCAATTATATGCATGTACAAGAGGTGCTACTTGTATTTTCCAATCATTTTTCTTCTCCGGCGTAAGTGTACCCAGCATATTCAAAAGTGTCCGATTAAATCTTTCACACTGCCCATTACCCATCGGGTGATAAGCTGTGGTGCGGGATTTATCCACACCTACTAAACTACATAATTCTTTAATAATTTTACTCTCAAAATTAGCTCCTTGATCAGAATGTATCCGACTTGGTAAACCATAATGAACTACAAAATTATTGAAAAATACTTCAGCCGTTGTACGAGCTGTCATATTCCGTGTAGGTATTGCTTGAGCATATTTTGTGAACAGATCTGTAATAACTAGAATATACTGATAATTACCTTTAGATGGTTCTAGTGTTAGAAAATCCATCGCAACAACTTCAAGGGGGTGAGTAGTTTCTATATTCACCAAAGGGGCTCGAATATTTGTAGGAGATTTTCGTCTCAAACAACCTTCACAATTCTTGATCCAAAGTTCAACATCACTTGCCATACCAGGCCAATAAAATCGTTCCCTCATCAATACCATAGTTCTATCTCTACCCATGTGACCAAGATCATCGTGAAGAGCCTGAAATGCTAATTTCCTATAATGACCTGGAAGTACGAGTTGTTCAATTATCTCCCCTTCATGTTCCACAGATCGATATAAAACTCCCTGCTTCAGCTTTAAGTGTTCTAGACGACGACATAATACTTGGACCTCTTCGTTTAACTCCTTGTCAAATGGCTTTATTCCCGACCTTAAATATTTAAGAATAGACAATATAGAGGCATCTTTCGCTTGTTCCTTTCTCCAATCACCTGGTGTCATACCATTTAGACCTAAATTTACCTCCGGCACTAATTCTGGTGATATACTTAAACATTCGGCATAATTACTTGGCTGAATAGAATTACAAATTACATGTACCTGTTCATGTGAAATATATTCCGATTCTTTTGGTAATCTTGACAATAAATCGGCGTCCAAATTATTTTTCCCGGGTCTGTATTTTATTTCAAAATCATAAGCAGAAAGAGCGGCGAGCCATCTATGACCTGTTGCATCTAATTTAGCAGAAGTCAAAATATAGGTTAATGGATTATTGTCGGTATACACAACAAACTTGTTCCCATACAAATAATCATGAAACTTTTCTGTAACGGCCCATTTTAACCCTAAAAATTCCAATTTATGAGCAGAATAATTTTGTTCTGATTTATTCACACTTCTGCTCGCGTAAGCCACAACTTTTAATAAATTATCTCGTTTCTGATAAAGAACTGCGCCCAGACCAGTTTGACAAGCGTCAATATGTAAAACGAATGGTAACGTATAGTCACAGCTTGTAAGAATTGGAGAACTACACAAACGATCCTTTAATTCACAGAATGCATTTTCCTGCTCAATATCCCACTTCCACTTGACAGAAACATTACTTTTATTTTTCTTACCAGTTGTGGGCATCAAAATAGATAAAGGTTTTGATATTTTCGAAAAGTCTTTCACAAAACGACGATAATAACCAGCAAATCCAAGAAATTTTCTTACCTCGACAGAATTCAATGGGCGTGGCCATTTTTGGATCACCTCAATTTTCTCTGGATCTGGTTCAATACCCGCTTCGGAGATAACATGTTCAACATAGTTTACACGTCTTTTAAAGAAACTACAGTTATCAGGTGCTAATTTTAAATTACACTGACGTAAACGCTCTAAAACCTTATTTAAGCGCTGTAGATGCTCCTCGAATGAATCTGCAAAAATAATCAAATCATCAATATACACTACGCATATCGTCAAATGAAGATCTCCTAAGCAATCTTCTAAAAGCCTTTGAAACGTCGCGGGAGAATTACAAAGACCAAAAGGAAGTCTGTTATACTCATAGAAACCAAGCGGGCCAATTGTGAAAGCGGTACGCTCCTTATGTTCTTCGGCAACTTCGACCTGATAATATCCGGACTTCATATCTAACTTTTGTGACAGTATTTCGTTCTTTAATCAGGTGCTTGGATGATAACACTGGTATATACTTCTAATAATACTTTTATTCTGCTTCTTACAATAGGTACAAACATCGTGATGTAAACGACCGTAGAACTAACTATATGGAAGGAGTCATGACTTAATTAGCTTGGCTTAGCACGAGTGTGCTAACTCCAGAAGCTGTCGTCTCGTACCGTCTCGTGCCAAGGCGCCCATGGCCTTCGCTCAGTCCTGGCCGGACCTAACTCCTAGCCCTGCCTGGACCTCACTGACCATTCGTTTATGTTCTGAGTAAACGTATTCAAGACAAAAGAGCTCATTAGACACCTGTCTAATGTATCATGCATAATATCAGGTTTAACATTCAATATAGTTTATCAGATAAAGTTAGATAAGACATGCCAACAACAAGTTTTAGTTACGCAATGACATAAGGAATACTACCAAGATCTCCAGCCGAGTGCTGATAGCAACAGGTTTATGTTACAATCACTTACACGTATTTTGATATGGCAGGACGCTTCTATGACATATGTCATTGTGTAATATACCTATCCCTCTTTTTAGAAAAAAATATGAAATATTTTTTTAAAGCCTTTACAAATTTGAATATAACTGGGATCGATAATATCTACCCTAATCTTAAAAGATAAAAATAACAATAAGAATGAAAAGACATATAAATACAAACAACACTTGTAAAATGTCGTATACAAAAATGTCTATAAACAAAAGAAAAGGTAAATGAAACACACACGAATTTAAAAGTTATATATACTTGTAAAATGTCATAATATCCAAAAATGTCTTTAAACAAAATGAAAAGGTCAATGAAAAACACACGAACTTAAAAGTTATATACACACAATCGGTCACACACGCGAGTCAATGAAAAAAAAACAAACGAGATCCTGGGATCACAAACACAGACTACTCTTATTATTCATATAAATGGTGGAATCGCGAACACAAACTACTCTAATTATCTTCTTAGACCGATTATTTGGTGGAATCGCGAACACAAACTACTGTAATTATCTTCTTAGACCGCTACTGCACTGTCGTAGCCAACTGTAGGGGTGGGGTACATATGATGCCCTTCCTCGTTCCAGTAATGTTGAGGGGTCAGAATTTTCCCTGCTCCGTTTAGTTCAACTATTGTTGTTGACCGGTAGTCTTTTCATTTTCCATACCCTCTGGCTAAACGGCGTGTTATGACATGTGCTATGAAGAGTATTAACTGCCACCCGTGCCGAAGTTTTATCGTCTGCTTATCATATATATCATGGAGTGAACTTAATTAATAGTTAATCAAATAAGCAAGTGGAACAGACTTGACTTTAGATAACGATCTAACGATATTTACAATTGAAATTAGGGAGTCATATTGTTTTATCTCAAGAATAATGAATGATCTGAACACATTTAACCAATCTTAAATAAGATATTTTTGAAAGAACTAACGGTTTATCTCTATAATTTTTAAAAACAACACAAAACAAGACAATACGTTCGCTCTTAAATCCGAGCACAACCCTCCTGGGGTTAAACCACTTAACATAAACTTCTCCCGTTACATATCGGGGCATTTCCCATTAAAACTTTGGGGTATTACAAATAAAACTCTCTACCGTAAATATCGGGTCTTCCCATTAATATTTGGGGCACTATACGTTACATCACAAATAATAATCCCGTAAACCTCGGGGCATAAATAGATATGCACAAAACAACAACAAAAAAACTTATAAGAGACAAACCCGTTAATACCGTGTAAATGTTTAAAGAGTTAGATCTCTCAATTAGGATACGCTTAACTCTATTCCAGATAATTAAACAATCATAAAACATTTCACTTCGCAGTTATTAGCCTGATAATACTTAGCTACTACTTACTTTAAAAGCCAAAATATGTGTTCAAAACAAATAATTATAATTCATAATCTTTTAAAAACAACATGACGCATTTTAAAACAAATAATATATATACAATTTTGTTTCAGTAATTTTCCTACATATAATTAAAGACTGTTCCACTACTAGCTTGAAAGACGATATAATATATTAAATTTAGTAACTACACCATGATGTTGAATGACGCGTGATGATAAACTGCTGGTTTCCCAGTTAAATTTTAATCCAGAGCACTTATGTCATTTATGAACCGTCGCCATGGTAGGATTTAGAAAAGACTTACCCGTGAATACTAAAATCTGTAGCCTGTGGTCGTCTAGTGGTATAAGACTTCAAGCGTTGCTCTGGTCTACGGCATCAATTTATATGTGACAGTATTTCGTTCTTTAATCAGGTGCTTGGATGATAACACTGGTATATACTTCTAATAATACTTTTATTCTGCTTCTTACAATAGGTACAAACATCGTGATGTAAACGACCGTAGAACTAACTATATGGAAGGAGTCATGACTTAATTAGCTTGGCTTAGCACGAGTGTGCTAACTCCAGAAGCTGTCGTCTCGTATCGTCTCGTGCCAAGGCGCCCATGGCCTTCGCTCAGTCCTGGCCGGACCTAACTCCTAGCCCTGCCTGGACCTCACTGACCATTCGTTTATGTTCTGAGTTTATAAACGTATTCAAGACAAAAGAGCTCATTAGACACCTGTCTAATGTATCATGCATAATATCAGGTTTAACATTCAATATAGTTTATCAGATAAAGTTAGATAAGACATGCCAACAACAAGTTCTAGTTACGCAATGACATAAGGAATACTACCAAGATCTCCAGCCGAGTGCTGATAGCAACAGGTTTATGTTACAATCACTTACACGTATTTTGATATGGCAGGACGCTTCTATGACATATGTCATTGTGTAATACTTTGAATAAAATTTGTTACCTGCTAAATGATCCAATAACTCATCAATTCTGGGAAGAGCGTACGAATCCTTGATCGTTCTATTATTCAATTGTCTGAAATCAGTGCACATGCGTAATTTACCGTTCTTTCTACGACAAAGTACCACGTTTGATGCCCATGGACTATGTGAATTTCTTATAACACCACATGCTAGCAACTGCTTTAAATGGTCTTTTACTTCAGTAAACATCGATGGAGGTATACGGCGGTGCCGTTGCTTAAACGGTTGTTCATCTATAAGTTCAATTCTGTGTTGTACTCTGGATGTATGTCCCAAATCCAGATCATTATGTGCGAAAATATCGTCAAAACTCAACAACAGGCTCTTACCTTGAATTATCTCTTCCTCTGCTAAATCGCTTTCGTCAATTTCTACTTTATTTAAGATCGAGGCATTGGATCCATGTGAAGTAACTTCATTATCTTCAATCTTTACCGGCTGTAGTTCACACACAATAGCTTTGGGTGAAATAACAATAGTATTTGTAGACACATTTGAAACGTTAACTGAAATAAGATCTGTATTATTGTAATCATACATCATTATGGATGGAGAAACATCTAAATCAGATGAAATACTGGAACGTTGACATGGGTGTACCATCACAGACACCTTCGGGTATCGTAACTTTTTATCAACATAACATGGTAACGTTATACGAGAATTTGGACGAACTAGTATCCTATTGACTGCGGCACTTTTCACTATTCCTAAACTGAAATCTCGTTTGACTAATTCTTTTTCTGATAAATCCATACTACGAAAAGATAAATACCAGGAAGTGGTTAATTTCGCTTTTTGGAGAAAAGATTTCCCATGTTCATCTTTACATTGTTTCATCAGAAGAGTCAATACATTTGTTCCAAGTAAAACCGGAACCAATGAATTATATCTACTCACCGGAACTACTACTAAAATACAAGTTATTGTTTCATCTGTCAATTCTGAAAACTGTAAATCTGCTTCAATATATCCTTTATACGGCAATGGTTTACCATCAGCACATTCTATATACAACATAGTTTTAAGCGGTTGTAAAGGTAAATGTTTTAATTTAGAATTATATAACTCTTCACTTACAGTAGACACAGTTGATCCAGTATCTAAAAGTGCAGTACAACAATTTCCCTCAACTTTAACATTGGCTTCATTAGGTTCACCAACCACAAAATTCGATTTCAACGTCGCTCTGGGAAGTCTCTGCGTGGAGTACCCCAGGGCGCTTCCCTTGGCCTGAGGTTGTGAACGTTTAAAGAACGATTCTGGTTAAATGCTGCTCTGCAACCCAACCTAATATGACCGTACTGACCACAAGCCCAACACTTGGGTCCCGGTCCTTGACCACTACGCCGATTATCCCGGTTATTACTACCAAAATTATTTGACATCTCACCTCTTGAATCATTTCCTTGTGACTGCCATCGTGGAACATTAGGTCTGTCAACTTTATAAGCTAATTGCGAAACTTGATCCTTCAATCCCCTAACTTGTGAAGAAATACTGTGAACTATCCCTTTAAGTTCCTGAAATTCAGAATTAGAAGACTTTGTATGTATCATGTTAAAAGGATTTGGCTTCGAAGTAGCGGTACTCGCTGATAAGTTTCGTTGGTTAACATCATGCTCTATACGGCGAAGTTCAACACGTAGTGTGTCGAAACTTGTTGATTTATCATATTTGTGAGCAGACAAATCACGTAAGTGTGGCAACAATCCACGCCAAAATACATTCCTTAATGTCTCGTCGGATTCTTTAGGATCTGGACTACCCTCTCGAGTTACTCTTGCGAATATATCTTCTAACCGGCACGCCCAATCTGTAACCGTTTCAGATGGATATTGTTTCGCACTGTAAAAGAGTCCGATTAAAGATTCTGTTTCTTCACATGTACCGTAAACACTATGCAATTTGGCTAAGACAGTTTTAACATCAACATGCGGACCTAACCTCATTATAACCTTACCGGCCTCCCCTTTAAGTGATCGGCGAATAGCCAACAGTATTACATGGTTATCATATACACCTTCTGAAATTAAACAAGCTACTTCGTATCTCCAAAGGTCGTAACTAACTTCACCTTTTCCTGGTTCACCATAAAACATTGACAACTTCGGCATCGGATTAACTGGTGGTCTTGATTTAGTAGGCATCTCTGTTTCATCATCCGATTTAACCGGCCACTTACCTTTAGATTTCAAAACATCTTCCATCCACTCAGAAACGTCATCTTCAGTCTTACCTATACGCTTTGGAAAAAGACCTAACTTTCTTAGTGTGTTACCCAAGACTACAACTTCTTCCTCCGACATATTCAAACCAATCAACTGACCAAACTACTCTAAACTCTACATAAAAAACTCCACTGTTGATAAAATAAAGACAATACAAGTTATAGTGTGTTACTGGGATAACTTATATATTTTGGTATAATGCAAAGTGTATTGAATGATGTTCCAAGGTTATCAGTAGTTACGTAATTTTATGCCCTAACTTATTTAAACTTGACCTATTTATTTATTTATTTATTTATTAGTACTGTCAACATCCATACTTACAACCATACATACCAGGTTAACCGACACTATAAAAAAATGAAAACAAACAAATTAACACTAAATTAATCAAATTAACACTCAATTAATCAATAGTTCATAATATTAATGTTCAATATTCACTGTTACACAGTTTCAATCTTCATACAGGATCTGTTATAATTTCAGTTCCAGTGGTTAAACACGGTCACAAAGTCACGAGAATTCAAGCTTGATGATAAATGTGCACATAAATTTTAATGTCAGTAATTAAACGCCATCGGATTCACTTTAAAGTCTAACGATAAGTTAACTGAAAACTAAACAGTTCAACTTGTTACTGTTACAACCAAGAAAATCTACTGTTCCTCCCTGGGGGCTCCATTATTGCAGACCTACACTTTCCATCACCTGCAATGGTGTGGTAAAGTTGGTAGATTGAACCTGCTTAGTTCGGGAAAATAGATTTCTTGATTGATAACACGATACAAGGTTTAAATAAGTTTCTATAATCCACAAATGACACATGATACAGTTAAAACAATTAAATAAAACGCGTAAGAGCGTAGTCGATGTTGGTTGATCTACATGTATTTCAATTCACCATAACCATTAAACACCATTTCTGTTGGTATTACACATAACTATAACACAAAATACATTTATGCTTGACAAGTTGGCCCCATTTGTGGAAAAGAGCCGGTATTGACCTTCACTAAATCTGTAACATGTGGTACTGATGCATGCGTGTAATTTAGTTTTATCCCAGCTAAACTTCTGAATAACCAACCAGGACAAAGAATTACTAATCACCTGATAAACAATATTTCAGAAAGAGACCACCTTCAGAACTGTAAAGAGTCCAACGAGTTATCCTTTCAACTATACCAAAAAATATCAAAACTAAACCCATAAAAGAACTAAAACATTTCAACCACTAAAATAAAACACCATAATACGGACAATACAATTCCAGACCCATACAACTGAAAATCCATCCCCAAAACATTTAAACGAATTTACATTATCTCACTACCAAAACTATAAACTCACTTATTAAAAACTTCCAACAATCAAGACACTGACCAGGACATTCTTTACTAACATTAATTGACAGAGTCCCAAAATATGACCCTGTTACATATGGATACACAATTACTAAGTTTGATACTAAGCGACGTTTCGACGAGGATGCTCTCGTCTTTATCAAGCAATGATACAAATTTGTGACGAGAGCATCCTCGTCGAAACGTCGCTTAGTATCAAACTCAGTAATTGTGTATGCATAAAACTTAAAACTGTATCTTTTGTGACAACTTTGTTTTCTACCACATTTTAAAACAGGCGGTAGTTTTAGAACTGCGGGATTCAACACTCGAGACTTCCCCATTCTATACTGTGCCTTGAAGTAGAAGTTGTAAGGATGGTTCCGCTCTAAATAATTATTAAAAAAAAATTAAAGTTTTATTCACAAGCTATGCAGCTTTACATACGCATGTGTTAAGTACTAGTGCATCCAAAAAAAATTCAATTGGTATACTCATCACAAATTGTAAGCGTATTGTGTATTCAGGGGGCGGTTTTCGTTATTTGAGATAACTCCATATTGCACGATCTATGACTAATGTATAATATGTTGGACAATCATATTTTTTTGCAATCGATTCGCAACTGAGCTGGTGTCGCGGTTAGATTCGGTACCCAGTTTGGGACGGTATATTTTATTTCAAATATATAAACCGACTTTATACTCGATATATTGGAAACAGCGACTAGTAGTTCAGATTCTGAGTATACATGAACGTTGACGGAGACAATCAAGATCCCCCAGGCTTCTGAATTTGTTGACGGAAACAATGTTCAATATTATTCAGGCTAACAATCTAATTGAAATTTCGTTTCGGTTTTTTATGATTTCGATGGCCTACACTACATGTAGATCTAACAAATTATAGCGGGAGGTCACGTTCAGCCAGTTCAGATGTCAAGCACGCGACATTTGGCCCTATAACCTCAGTCATTCGATTAACCAATCAGAATCGTTATTGCTTTGTTTTGATTTCTATCGCTGATAAGCTCTACCCACAATTCAGCGCAAAAAAGGTCAAACCCTTGATTGAACAGGCAATTTGATTGGCTGACCCCTCATTTCAAGCAGAACACGAGTTAAATAACAAGTCTTTCAGATCCTAATGTAGTAAAGACAAGTAAAACGAAGTGTTGAACTATAAAAACGAAACGAAATAGGATCTGTATTTTAATCAGATTGTCAGGCTAAATGCCAACGTGGGGATTTCGTTATAGAGACCCTAACCCGAACCCAAGCAAATCATAGGTCCACCACGCAAATGGAAGCTTTGAATCCAGGGACAGTTGGGGCCAACTCCACAAATGAAAAAAAAAACATATTTCAAAATATAAAATGAAACCAAGTACTGAAACTAAAATACGTATGTTGTGGAAACTTGGCCTTTACGTCGTGTTGCCGTTTAGTTCCTTAGAGGCTAATTTGTTATTATGCTCATGATATTTTGTTGTTATTATGAATAACCGAACCCAAAACATACGCATCATATCAAATAAGATACGCATATTCTGGAAAGTGGACCTTTATGTCCATATAAATTTACCGAAAGGTAAAAATGGATTGCCGTTTATCTGCTCATAATTACAGTGAAGGTCTGATTAAGAAGAAACTGGGCAAATAAAGAGGAGAAAGGTCTTTGATATGGTAACATACCTGACAAATACAGGAGAAGCGTAATCGGTAGTCAAATGTAGATCCGTATTGTCTATTATTTGTTAAGTTTAATTTAAAAAAATGGCTCGGTTTTTTTTGGCGGTTGACCAGTGATATACTGGAGACATACTATTTAATAAACAATCAGCACATCGTCGCATTGTCCAGTCAAAAATTGTTACCATCTTGGAAATATCTTCATGAAGTAAAAGAGAAAAATCTGAAATATAGTCCAATGACCCGTGGCAATATTGATACAGCGTCAAATTACAGTTCTTATGTCGATAACGTTATAAATTAGGTGAAAAATGACGTACCATATTATGATGACCTACTCAGAAAAATATGCATTAAACATCAAAACATTAAACATCAAAACCTTCGAAATAAAGCTTAGTCCACTATATTTCTATCCGAAAAGCCGACGGATGGGCATTATGTAACAAACCAAATCCCACTATATATCTTCAACAAAAAATACACATCAAGGAGTTATAAGAAGATATGAATAACGTGTCAGAGACAAGACCCAAGTTGTCCAAGTACATAATATTTCGATAAAAAAGCACGTAAACAGAGAGATACTAAGAAAGCAATGTCAGTGATTTTCCAAGAAATTTGCGGGTGTTGTTAATCGAAGTAATCTGCCGAGAACTTTATTTGTTTGCTAGTGAAAGTATCATATCGTAATATTTGATTTATTGCTGGTTTAAAAAAGTATAGGAAAACAATGACTAAAATCATAATGACTTTTTAAAAATATATAATCCTAAACTCATAATACATGTAGTCGACTACTTGAAATATATTTTTGTACTTTTAAACTTTCGGTTAATGTATATAATGTACAGTAAAAGTAAACTATTTGAAAATATCCACCGATTATTTAGAAATATGATAAAAATAATTTAAAAAAAAAAATCAACAATTTAATAATAACACTGTATTTACATTGGGTATCTACTGTATTCTACTGTCTCTATCTTCATGTTGTTTAACGTCTGCTTCCACATAAGTGATATTGCAGACAATATTCTACTGTGATTGCCAGCTATATTTACAGTAGATGGAAACTGTAACTACTGAAGATTATCAAAATCTTATGATTAACTCTATATATTACGTAAATTCACACCGGTTGCGTCCAAAATGATCCAGTCAATATATTGATCATTAATGCGTGTGTTCAGAGGGCGGGTCTCGTGATTACGATTACCCAACATTTCGCAATTTATGTATAATATGAGGACACCTATGCGTCTTGGAAATTGATTTCTCAAATAACTTGGCGTCGCAGTTAGATTCGGCACCCTGTTTAGGATGGTATATTTTTTAAAAAAATATATAAACCGAATTTATACGCGATATATTTGCAGGTAAACAGCGGCATGAGAACCAAATCGAGATTCTGTGTATACATGAACGCGACATCACGGTCCTCTTGGCTGTAGGATTTGTGGGCGGAAACACCATTGTTCACTATTGTTCAGACTAAAGGCTAGCGTGGGAGTTTTGTTATTGAAACAGCTTACTAGTGAAACATAGGCGAACCACGTACATGGAAGATTTGAATCCGGCGACTCATGCACCCTTTCCTTACGACATATCTTAATTAGAACAGGCCTTGATCGTCCACTTTGTTTTTTTACTTCCTATTCTGACATTCCAAGTCAATGATAGCTTCACGTTTGGCTGAATATACTGCACCTTATATAAACAGTATGATTAACAGTTTTATATTCAGCTGGATACATATAATTACAATGCATAATAGATTTAGTCGTTCTTTCAACTCACAATGGCATAAAACTAACCAAAATTGGCTAGATCTATGAACATTTAGCCCATAATTCACAGCTCTACTAACGAATTCAGTCCGGTCTCTTAAGAACCCAGGCAGTGGTCGTGTGTTACGCTTCCTGACAAGCTATCGTTGTAGAGGGAGTATTGACATTATGCCGGATATCACAAATAAATGTTATAATCCAACAAATACGTCAGATAACTGGAGTTACTAATGCCATGGAACTCTGTGAGTGTTAAATTTTGCTTGATATTTTCGAATTCGTAAAAAAAATTGGGCCATAAAGTGCTTAACTGTTTTCGTAAGTAACGAATGGGGTTCGCCGAAGTATATAGCAGAATGGTGGCGGGGGCAGTAGGACGATTGGTGTATTTATATGAAATTTGGAGTTGACAATGCAGGTTAGAGTGAAAGGAAAATGCAGAGAAAGGTTGAAAATGACTAATAAAAGTTAGGACTGGATATACCATTGCACAATATTTGATCGGTTATAGATTTCTTGCAGATTTCGTGGTATATCAGATTAAATAATTGATATATGCTTTTAATAATAAAATAATTCTCTCTTTTTTCAGTAACATAATAACAGAAAGGAAACATAAGAATGGCAGAAATTGCTGGCTTCAGTTTATTTACTCTTTTAGCTATTTTACTGGCTGGATTGGGATGTCTTCTACATGTGATTGGTCTGTCAGTTGTGTATTGGATTGTACCAGACCCCACAATTTCCGGAGTTGATATTGGTCTGTGGCAAACATGCTCTTTCTTTACATGTGTTTCATATCCAGTTGATGCAGTTTTAGGTAATTAAAATCATGAATGAATGAACACATTAATTTAAAGTTTCAATTTCATATTTTTCAGTTATATTTTTAAAATGTATTAAAATAAAGCCCTAAAATAGATTGTATCTATAAACAGTCCTACCTTGTTAAAGAATAATCCTATTAATCCTATAATTCACTATTGCTAGTTGAGAAAATGGCAAAAATATCATTTTCATCTTCAAATTCAAACGTTTGAAGATCGCCATTGCATGGAGTGGGATGGGAAAACAAGGAAGGTAATTGTGTTATTATTTCCTGTGACAGCCTGTGTCAGTGATTTTAATACCGGTGAAATATGGCCCATGATCGTATAATAATGAGTTGAGCAAAAGACATAGAAATAATTATGTTTTGATTTTCTTAGAAAATATGAAATTCCCGCTTTAATAGTTTAAAGTAGCTAAGGCTCTAACTCAAAATCATCCAAAATCTTCAACAGTGAAAACACGAATTATTTGTCAATTTAAATCAACATTGATGCTGTGATCTTACCGGGAACAGATGGGCTTCTGATATCCAATATTTAAGACAAAATAAACATTTTACCATTGGTACGCGAATCGTGTACCATATTGCGTTTCAGACCCAGATTAAACAAGAGACTCGGGGGACGAGGCTAAACACATTGTTAGCGATTTAGGTCCTTTAAGTAAACATAATTGTCATTATGCCCCATTGCATAGTGCAAGAAGACATATTGACTATTTGTTTATGTAAATTGGGATGAGCGTGATGTGATATCTCGGTCTGGCAAAATGTAAATTGACATTCATTTTTTAAAACTTGCACTATGTAAACAGTATTTGAGCGCGGTGATGGGCCTGCAATTTGGATTGAAATAGTCAAACATCCATATTGCACATGTTCATTGTTAACGATATGGCTAAAATACATTTCTTTATGTAATCCATATAAAATAAGGTACTATTGGGCGGCCCCATATCACTACATCTAGTATATCATCCAGGAAAATATTCTACGAAGATTAGTCTGGATGGGTTGTCAACATTTGAAAAAAAGCTATGTCATTGGCTCAATTATCCGGTTTTTACATTATCGTAAACAAAGTCTAAGGGAGGTAACTAGTCCTAAAACAAGAAGTTAACGCCCATGAAATTAATTTCAGAAAATCAATTTGATAGCATTGCCTGTTCAATATCCAACACTGCTCGTTATTTATTGTAAAATTTCCCTCTTCATCGGCCATGTCTATGGGGTTTTTCTTTTTAAAAAAATTAATCCCAATTCGTCGCCACAATTTATGTTTGTTTATATTAATCCAAGAATTGTAGGATTTACCGCGGGAAAGGGGGCAAATTGTACTTGACTTGGCCAAAGATACCGGATAATCAACCACGTAAAAACAAACTCACATTTACGCATGGGCAATGGAACCTACGACAAAGGTCCCAGACCCTCCGTACCTTGAAGACTAGGGGGTTCTGGTTGATCGAGACTAAAACAACACCAGGCTGAATTAATGAAATTCTCTGTTTTGGGGATATAAAGCATATGTCACTATATTTATTCAGATCATACTCAAGCTACACGGGCGTTTGTCATCATTGGTTTACTGCTTGGAGTTGGTGGTTTGGCTTTATCTGTTTTAAGTTTGATTAATAAGACTAAAACGTTTAAACTCCTAGCAGCCATCGCTTGTTTTGTCGCAGGTAAGTAACAAACAAAATCAAATAAAATGCTAGGTTGTCGAATTCGGGGCTTTAGTTGGTTCTATCTTAAGTAAAACTACTGGTTATTTTCGTTCAGTTTTAATCGTTTTGTTATTTCCTATAACGGGGTTATGGTGGCCTGTCGAATTCATTCAAGAATTCCACAACATATCTTTAATAAAACATGAAATGAAAACGGAAATGAAAAAAAGAAAGTTAAAACAAAAGGAAAATCGACATTTAAAACGCGAATTATTTGTCAATTTAAATCAACATTGATGTTGTGATCTTACCGGGAAAAGATGGCCTTCTGATATCCAATATTTAAGACAAAATAAATATTTTACCGTTGGTACACGAATTGTGTACCATAGCGCGTTCCAGTCCCATTTGTAAAAATGAGGCTAGACATATTCCACAAGTCATGTCAAACCGTGACGTCATATTCTTATCTGGTTCGTTCGTACGTTTGTTCCTGGGGTTCTACGTCCACTTTCAATTATCTGGATAGTAACTGCGTTGACTGGAATAACCAGATGCTAGAGATTTCCATGCCATCGAGATTTCTGGCGTATTTCATCGAACATTACTGATTTGAAACAATAGTAAAAAGAAAAAGATGGAATGTAAATCAGTTTATATACATTAGTATTACATTATTATGCACTGCGACCCATTTGTGTCAATTACATCCTTTCACGTTTGTTTACGGTCTAGCTTTTGCACTTGTTTCAATATTGCTTTTGATTTTGACCCCCTTTAATTATTTAACCCCGTACATCTTGTCAAACTGTTCACGTTACCACCCGCATATTTCGGCACTAATCTGGATTGGTTACTGATCCAGCTGAGGAGCCTACCAGCTACAGTGTCTATCTATGATAATCGAGTTCCCAAGTTCAGGATTTGTTCAATGTCAAACAATCACATATAGCATGACGTTTCAACAAGCGTAATATCATCGTTATCAAGCACAAAAGAGTATTTTTTTTTCTTTTCCAGCTGGGTGTATCCTGTTGGCTATTATTATATTTGGAACCAAAACTACGCTTCTACCAAACACCCAATGGGGTTGGGGCTTTATACTGTGTATTATAAGTTCGCTTCTATTCCTTCCAGCAGGGATTTGCAATATCTTGGAATTTATCATAAAAAAGAATTAATTATAAAGATATGTAAGCATAATCCACGTACAAGAAAACAGATAATAAGATTTTGTTATAAAGATTTTCAAGCACGTTAATGTTATCTAAATATATTCTTTCATTTTCGTTCACGGGAAAATAAGAACATCAATATTTATTCGAATAGACAATCTTTCATAAAATAGTCATCTCTGTAGAAAATGAGTATGTATTCTTTTTTGAACGTTTGTATTAATTTAGGAAAATGTAATTAGAAGGGATTAAATCAAATACTGATAATCTGCTTTACCGAAATTGGTTTGTCTTAACTATTTGCTAAAATGTTATTATTTTTCACTTTTGTATGCATTAAGGAACATATAATTAGATATGACTGACTACAACGAATTAGATCACAAACATCGAGTCACATAATAGTAGTTTCAAAACCTGCGAAAGGATACCCTTTTTTAAAAGGTCATATCTTAGTCAGTTTTATAGGACCGACGGAAGTAATTCTTAATTGAGTGTGTTTGCGTGGGTGGGGGGGGGGGGTCGCTACCAGCACTGGGAGTTTAGGCGATGGTGCAGACGCCGCGTAGACACCGGCGGTTTCTAAATGATTTCTAGCTAGTAAAATTACTCAGCAATGGATTGAACTTTGAAGTGGATGTGCTTTCCTGACATACTAAACTGGACAAATATATATGAATAATAATACCAAGGTTGTGGACACTCTAGAGAACACAATTTTTATCTGATTATTTTCATAACCCAAAGATATAGATTCCTTTCGATAGTGGTGCATATCGGACGGCATCTTCTTGGATTATGGCCCCTGGTTGTACGACAAATCACATTTTTAGCTTGTTGACCCTCCAGAGGTCACATGTTTTATTGATTGTAAAATCCGATCAAATCTATCACAGTTACATGAAAATCGGATCGAAATGGTCGCTACCCTTTATGCTAATAGTGTAAATGTACAAATGTGGTGGACCCTCCAGAGGAGACAGTTTTATCACATTTCGATGAAAATTAAAACAAGTGTTAAAGGGACATTATGGGAGACTGGATATATATATATATTTATAGAGAGAGAGAGAGAGAGATGGGGTTTAACGTTCACTCGACACAAACTAGGTCATTTTGGGACTAACATATGGTTTCAATTTTAATTCAATAATTTGCTTGCGCGTAGGGGTCTTTAGCAGTGAGAGGTGACCGGGGGAAACCCATGAGGTTGAGAAGGCGCCCCTATCTCCATGCCACATACGCTCACACCAGGGATCGAAACCACAGCCGCAAGCCAGAGGTAACCGGCCAGCTAGAGGTCGAAGCGCGGAACTCTAGGCCATCCTAACCCCAAATTGGATATAGAGTTGACAGTTCTCAAAACAATAGATAACACAAATAGAATATGCCGAAAAGTTGAGTCAAATTGCTCCACTCTGAACCGTGATAGTAGATTTTGATACAAACAAAGTCTCGATAGTCCATTTTTACGTTTAATTATTTTCAAAAAATGTATTCCAATCCGCTAAATATCGATTAGCGATGACATCAAGAGTTGATTATCACCTGGATAAGTTAATTAATGTCTAACTAATAATTTATATAACATTTCAGTATCACTAGTTCATGGATGAGTTTTAAGTTTTGTGCGCATCCGTTCTGCCTTTCACGCAAAATGCGAAACATGAATGAAGTTTATGAGGCAACAACTTTTGTCCGATATCATTGAAAAGCTTCAGGTTTTTATTATTAACCTCTGAAATAGAAATTTGTCTGCAAAGAATATAACAGGGTTAAGATAGGCCACCGAAGGACGACAGCGCTGTGGCGCTTTCTTGTTTCCTATCCCATCCCAGATTAAAGTCCATCAGTGACATCAAACGATTGACAACAACTGTTCAGTCAGGTACATTTGAAATCATGAAAGATCCAGACAATCCGTGCTTGATGATGCAGATTTGATTCAAATACTGACATAATTGAATGTCTTTTACCTTCTGTAAATAAACGCCATCTTGTATTTTAGGAATGAATCTACATGTATGTCATAGGTAGCATGGTAAGACTTTTTGTCCCCCGCCTTTCGAAGAAAGTTGGGGGACTATTAAAATGGGTTCGTCCGTCTGTCTGTCTGTCTGTCCGTCTGTCTGTCCGTCCGTCACACTTTTTGGGACACAATAACTCTCTTCCTAATCGAGCTAGAATGTTCAAACTTGGTGTATGTGTTTATTAGGTCAATGCCTTGATGGAGTTCGAAGATGAGCATTTTCCGCTTAGGGTAAGCAGAGATAAGCAATTTCATTGGTTGATGCTTTGGGACACGATAACTTTAGTTCTAATTAAGTGAGAGTGATGAAACTTGGTGTATAGTTTCATTACAGTAATACCTTGACTAAGTTCGATAATGAGCATTTTCTGCTAAGGGTAAGCAGAGCGATACGCAATTTGATTGGTCAAGACTTTGGAACACAATAACTCTCCTTCTAATTGAGTTAAAATGTTCAAACTTGGTGTATATGCTTATTAGGTCAATGTCTTGATGGAGTTCGAAGATGAGCATTTTCCGCTTAGGGTAAGCAGAGATAAGCAATTTGATTGGTTGATGCTTTGGCACACGATAACTTTAGTTCTAATTAAGTGAGAGTGATGAAACTTGGTGTATAGTTTCATTACAGTAATACCTTGACTAAGATCGATAATGAGCATGTTCTGCTCAGGGTAAGCAGAGCTATACGCAATTTGATTGGTCGAGACTTTGGAACACAATAACTCTCCTTCTAATTGAGTTAAAATGTTCAAACTTGGTGTATATGCTTATTAGGTCAATGCCTTGATGGAGTTCGAAGATGAGCATTTTCCGCTTAGGGTAAGCAGGGGTAAGCAATTTGATTGGTTGATTCTTTGGGACACGATAACTTTAGTTCTAATTAAGCGAGAGTGATGAAACTTGGTGTATAGTTTCATTACAGTAATACCTTGACTAAGTTCGATAATGAGCATTTTCTGCTCAGGGTAAGCAGAGCAATAAGCGATTTGATTTGCCGAGACTTTGGAACACAATAATTGAGTTAAAATGTTCAAAATTGGTGTGTATGCTTATTAGGTCAATGCCTTGATGGAGTTCGAAGATGAGCATTTTCTTCTTAGGGAAGGCAGAGATAAGCAATTTGATTGGTTGATACTTTGGGACAAGATAACTTAGGTTCATCTTGATTGATTATTTTTATGCCAATACAATGACTGCATTCTCACTCAGTAATGGATTCGACAGTAACAGTGTATAGAAACGATTGACTCGGACACGAGGGCCCTTTCCCTTGGCCAGAGGGGCCCTTTTGTCAAGCGTGGGGCCTTTTTGTCTGCCTTTAGGGTCCCCCTAACTAGGGTACATTTTCATTTTTCTCGTCGGTTTTAGCATCTTTCTTTATAAAACACTTTTGGATGACACTTCGTGTACAGTTTGATTGCTCGATACGTTTGAAAAAAATAAATGTGCGATTAATTAATATGTGTCATCTATTTATTTTGGGATTTCGGCGGGGGACATCAGCCTCACTGTTGGCTTGTTCAAATAATAAGCAGCATCAGAGAAATATACCAAAATTATACATAAAATAGACGATAAAATTCTATTTGATCGAGATTAAAGTCTGTTTGACATATCTATAAACTAGTGGACTATAACTAGTGCGTCAAGCTGAAAGTATTGCATAAATAGCCATTGCACTCGTTCCATTGCATGATCAAAACGCGTCACAATGAAGGAAAAATATAGGGTATGTAGCGATTTCTATTTAAACGATATTTCAAGGAGCGAAGACTGTTTACTAACTATAATATCAATGTGACTGTTTGATTTACAATTGGTTTAAAAGATCAGTCCGAGGTGTTTATGTTCAGTTACTTCCTTTATTCCTACTGAGTGCATTAAAGCCCCAATAACACTCTTGTAATTGAATAATATGTCCCAATCTTTATTCTGGTCAACAAATTGTATTATTTTCTTTGATTGGCATTTAGTAATTGAACATATGTAACAGAATTTCGGCTCCATTTCGTTGAAATATAAAGATTGATTCATTTCACATTTATTTTACGTAAACATGCCATTTTCATACATTTTCAGCACGAGATATTCCCAGAGTTCCTAGCGGTTTAGTCGCAAACCTGCCTCGGAACAAATCTGGTAATGTTCTAAGTATGGACATGGATCAATTACGTTACACTCCCCTCTGTTAGCCTGTGACGACAGGTTAACATAATCATTAAAATAGTGTTATCTGAGTCTGATTGAATTACAAATACAAAATGTGTTACAGTCCACTGCTGAATAACAAACTTCACTTAAGAGTTCAAAATGATTGAAAATATCCTATTTGATTAGGAATTTACTGTCAACTGAATATACTAAATAAACACTGATTAAAAGATAACATTTAGAGTTAATTCACATAAACACATCCGTTACGATCTCAATTCTTCTATCCACTTTCTTCTCAATTTTTCACCTTCTACAGCCGCTGTACGTCTTTCTCGAACATTGGGGCTAACATCTGGAGTAATTACTACTGGATCAAAATCCTTTGATTTACAATCCTTGTTTTCTACGACTGTCGCGTTTTTTGAGCTTAAACTAGTTTCTAGTGGATATAATAATTGTACTGGGCGTTGTATAACCAAATTCTTTCCACTCTTGGTTTTGATCTTTACTGATGCACCTCTAACTTCACCATCTTTTCCAGTGATAAAATCTTCCACGACTCCTAATCTCCAAAATCCTCGATGGTGATGTTCGTCATGAATAAGAACGACGTCATTGACTGATATTACTTGAGTACCCGTTGGCCGTTTAAGATTCTTATGACTGTTTCTCAATTCTAGCAAATATTCATTTCGCCATCTTCTCCAAAAATGGTTTAATACTGAATTTATATGTTTCATTCTTCGGGTGTGATCACTTGTTGAAACATCTATATCCAAGTCATTTGAAGTAACATTTTCTGGAAGGCCTGATATCTTTCTTCCACAAAGTAAATGCGATTGGGGTGAGGGGCTCTTCTATATCCTCAGTGGAAACAGATGACAACGGACGTGAATTCAAAATCATTTCGATTTCAACAACACTTGTTAACATTTCATCGTAAGTGAGTGTGGCTTGTCCTAAAGTTTTCTTAAGACACTGTTTTACAGATTTGACAAGTCTTTCATAAAATCCTCCCCACCAGGGAGCCTTGGCTAAATTATACGTCCATGTTATCCTGGTCTTCAAGAATGAGTTTTTGACAGGTTTCGAATTCAAAATGCTATCCAATTCTCTTGAAACTGGCTTGAACGTTGAGGCATTATCTGATACAACTATCGTGGGTGTGTTTTTCCTTGCTGTAAATCTTCTGAAACTTCTAAGAAATGATTCTGGAGTTAAATCTTGTACCATTTCGAGATGAACTGCTTGGGATACACAACATGTGTATAGACATATCCATATCTTCGATAAAATTCCATCTCGTTGCTTTATGAATACTGGACCAATGTAATCTAGGCCTGTGTAACTAAAACATGGTGCTTCTTTGATTCTGAAATCTGGAAGTGGTGGTGTTGATGGAGCTAAGTAAGGTTTCGCATCAAATCGTCTGCATATCGTACAGTTGAATACTATTTTCCTTACAAACTGTCTTCCCTTTATTAACCAAAATCTGGAACGGACGTCAGTTAGTGTAGTATTCACACCCCCATGCATGACTTTTCTGTGTGAATCCTGAACAATAAGAGTTGTGAACCAATGTTTTGTATCCAACAAAACTGGAAATCGACTTGAGTAAGGAAGATCTGAATTCTGTAATCTACCAAGGGCTCTTAAAATTCCATCTTTATCTTCAAACAAACCATATTGATTCTTCAATGATTCAAAATTATCTCTTGTCTTCAATAAAACTTGAACTTCTTTTATCCATAAATTTTCGGCTTTCTGAATATCTTCTACTGATAAACATCTATCATACGATTCAATATTAGTCTTCTTAGTTTGGATGATCTTCACGAATTTCATAACATAGGCGGTAACCCGTAAAAGTCTGTTCAGGTCACTGAAGTTATTACAGTTGATTATTTCATTCAAGTTTTGATTTCTTGCGGGCAGTAATAGAACAGAAACTGTTGACTGATTTAAATTTCTCAATTCTCCGATTTTTAATTCAACTTTACAATCTTCTGGCACTATAAACCTCAGAATGCCTCGTTCGGCATTTCTGTCCAAACGAGGTAAAGAAAATGCCTCGTTGTCTGCAGTTCCGAAACGAGGTTTTTTAAATTGCCCTTTTTTTGGGAACGAGGTATTTTGTTCAGAACGAGGCTTGGTAAAATGCCTCGTTTACTAAACGTGGTTTTTTCAAGATAGTTATTAGCAGTATATCGGCCAATTTGTAAAAATTAAAATTTATGTTATTTAATACGAAAATAAAACCAGTTCAAACTATATTATTATCAGAGAAATTGACAAGACAAGAATACACGCCATCAGTGGAGGTGTAAAACAATTGCAGACACACAGCTATACCTTGATTGCCCCCAATAAAATGTCACAACACCACAGTTGTTTCTTAACACCTATACTGATTGGGGCAATAAATCAATCAAGGTAGTTATGTGTCTGCAATAGTTTTACACCTCCACTGATGGCGTGTATTCTTGTCTTGTCAATTTCTCTGATAATAATATAGTTTGAACTGGTTTTATTTTCGTATTAAATAACATAAATTTTAATTTTTACAAATTGGCCGATATACCGCTAATAACTATCTTGAAAAAACCACGTTTAGTAAACGAGGCATTTTACCAAGCCTCGTTCTGAACAAAATACCTCGTTCCAAAAGAAGGGCAATTTAAAAAACCTCGTGTTGGAACTGCAGACAACGAGGCATTTTTTTTACCTCGTTTGGACAGAAATGCCGAACGAGGCATTCTGAGGGTTATAGTGTGGAATGTATTCTTCATTATTCTCTTGGTTGACTTCTGAATTAAACTGATAACTCTTTAACCATTCTGGACCTTGAAGCCATATTACTGTATCTCTCAAGAATTCATTCGGATTCATACCCCTTGAAGGAATATCTGCTGGATTACTTATACCTGGGCAATGATTCCAACAACTGACAGGTAGAAGAGTACGTATCTCATTTGCACGATTCTGGATAAATTGTTTCCATTCTTTGGTTTGATTCTTGATCCAAAAAAGGGCTACTTTACTGTCAGTCCAACAGACAGTATTGCTGATTTCTAATTCAGTTTGAAATGCGTCTTGAATAGTGACCATCAATCTTGATAATACTAATGCCGATAACAATTCTAGTCTGGGAATGGAATGTTGAACTACTGGGGCAACTCGTGTCTTGGATGCTATAAATCTAACAATGGTACTTGTTGTGGTTCGTATCTGAAGATAAATAACTGCGCCATAGGCTTTCATTGATGCGTCACAGAATCCGTGTAAATCACAAGAAATGATTTGATCTTGTATATCATTGAAATAACATCTACTTAAGCTGAAAACGTCTGCCTTCGACATGACATCCACTAATGTATCAAATCTAAATTTGAGTTCTCCATCTAATGGTTCATCCCAATCAATTCCTAATTTGCAGAGGTCCTGGAACAGAATCTTGAATTGTACTATAAATGGTGATAAAAGTCCTAAAGGGTCGTAAAATGTTGAAGAGACGCTAACAACATGACGTTTGGTTGGTTGAATATTTTTGACAAATTCTGAAATTGACCGTATATCGAATACTAAGGTATCTTCGACTGGATTCCATGTGACTCCTAATATCTTGCGTTGATTCGTTGAATTATTTCCAAATTCTGCTTTAGAAAAAGAATCATCATCTTCCATGATAGCTGAATTATATCTACTGATCTTTATTTCATCTGAATTTTCTTGGTTTAGTTTATCTTGACTTGATTTGACTCCACTGGAACTTTCTTCTGATTGAATTCTCCCTAAAAGATACTTGGAATTTGACATAAATTTTCTTAAATTGAATCCACCTTCAGCCAGTCTGGATTTAGATTTCTGATAGAATTCGTATGCTGAATTTTCATCATCGGCGCCTGAGGACAGGTCATCTACATAAATTGATCTAAGGAAACATCTAACAAAATCAGGATCTTCATTCATGTATTGTTCAATATGTTGCTTAATTGTCGCATTTAGCAAAAATGGACTTGAAGACACGCCGAACACTACACGTGTAAATCGAAGGACTATCAATGATTGGTCATCTTGAATATCATTCATCCACAAAAATCGGAGAACATCCCTATCCTTTTCATTCATAGATACCATCAGACAGGCCTTTTCAATGTCCCCTACGACAGCAATTCGATGGATTCTAAATCTCAATAAAATGTTGAATATGTGTTCAGTTAATGGAGGACCTGCATACAAACAATCATTTAAAGAGGGTCCACTGAATCTGGCCGAAGCATCGTAGACAATTCTAACTTTCGTAGTTGATTTATCTCTCCTTATTACAGGATGGTGAGGTAAATAATGTACATTTCCAACTTCACCCTTAGCTGGCTCCTTTACTTCTTCAATGATTCCCCTCTCCAATTGATCCTTAATTACAGCGTCATATTCTTTAAATATTTCTGGATGCATTCTGAGTCGTTTCATTAAGTTAATTAATCTTCTGGTACAAAGATCATAATTGTCGGGTAAGATGGAATGTGGTATTTTCCATGGTAACTGTACCTCATACTGGTTATTTTTGAAGACAATTTTTTCTAATAAATCATCGTAGATCGACTTTGGTTGAATTCCCATGGACTCTAATTCCAAAAAACGTTTTAGGCTATCATCTAGGCTGACTTCGTTGATAAAAAGAGATGTGATCTGATTTAAAGAGATCATACTGTGTTGAGTGTCTTTCGTCTTCAATCCATATACTGGTCCTGATAACACCCATCCAAGATTGGTCTGTATTGCTGTTGGTCCACTCTCCCCCCGTAACACTCTGCCCGTGAAGAAGTTCCATTGCTGATCAGACCCAATAAGAATATCTATTTCAAGTTCATTATCATCTGAAGTATAATCTGTAAGTTTGAGATTAGCTAAATGAGGGTACTTCCCTTTAACTTCCAATATGGGTTGACCATGGACAGGATCACATATGTGAGGGACAACAAATGCTGATACTTGAACGGTTCCCGTTTCAGTTTCTATGAAGAAATTAACTATGTCAACATCCATCGGAACTTCTGATTTGGATCCAAAATTAATTGATACAGATTGTCTTCCAGTAGAAGGCAAGTTCAATGTGTTTTTGACTTTAATCGTAACATAAGATCTCTGACTTCCACTATCAAATATTAAACGAAAGTTCCTTTTGAAGTTTGGATTAGCTGATCCGTGGATTACAACTTGTGCAGTTTGCAGTAGCACTGGCGTTGAAGAACCTATATACATTGCTACAGAATTGTGAGATGTTGTGGCTTGTGTGCTTGCAGGCTTTGGAATGAATTGACTGGAACTGAAATTCGACTTGACATTGGTCATACTTGGCATATATTGATTGTTACCATTTCTAGGACTTTGACTTTGATTATATTCCCGTTGACTGCAAATACTGATATGATGAAATCCATCACAACAAGGACACTTCTTTCCGTCGGGACAGTTTCTTCCAATGTGACCTTTTTTAAGACAGACATAACATCTTCCATATCGACTGAGTAATTCCTTTCTTGCAGATATACGTGTTACAACTTGACAAGCGTTCGATGTATGGTTTGAGCTGCAATATGTGCAGCTGATTTGATTAAAGTTTTGCTGATTCGGGTTTCTGACAAGTAATGATGTCGCAGATCCAAGTCTTCTTTTTGGAATATAATTATCTGTCTTACTGACAATCTTCTCTTGAAAACTTTCATTTGATTTCGATTGCCGACTGGTAAATGGTCTTTCCCTGGCTTCCAGTTCTTTCAGTAGTATATCTAAAACTCGATCTAGCTTCCAATCATCTCCCTGGACTTCTCTACTGACTATAAGCCGAAGATCTGGAGGTAACTTATTCATTAATATAGATGACAGCAAACTACCATAAGATTCCGAGGGCACTCCAAGGGATCTTAAGGCTCGGACTTTTGATTCAACTGTATCATATAAGGTACGGAGAGCCTTTAGGTTCTGATTGGTCGATTCAATATTTAGAAGTGCCTCCATATGTTGATTTATTATAAGTTGCTTGTTACCAAACCGTCGCTTTAAGATTTCAATTGCCTCTTCGTAATTTCTTGAGGTAAGGGATAAACCTGCAATTGCATCTGCTGCTGATTTTTCTAATAATGTATTCAGATAGTTGAACGTATCTATCTGATCTAAGTTTGGATTTTTATGAATTGCCACTTCAAATGAGTCCCAGAAAGTTGGCCATGCTGATAAATCTCCACTGAATTTTTTCAAATCTAATTTAGGAAGTTTCAGATACGACCTTGAATCAAAATGGACTGGACTTGCTTGTGACAGGCTGGATTCTGATTGCTGAGCAGGCTGATGTTGAGTAGGCTGACTCTGAATTTGTGGTTCAGGCTGAGTAGCTTGTGTGTGAGTTGCTTGGGTATGAATTTGCTGAGCCGGCGTCTGAGGATCCACTTCTATTCTCGTACTACTAACCATAGTTGACTTATCAATCCTTGAGTCAGAAATTCTTAACAGTGTGCTATCTATTTCTAATAATTTAAATCTAATCTTTTCATTGAAAATGTCGCATTCTTCGATTTCTTCGTCTATTTTGTCTTCATCGACAAGCTCTAGTATTGAATCATTCATGGTCTCCAACATTTTCAATTTATCGGTAAGTGCCGCCTTGGTTTGAATAAGTTTCATTTCAAATTGATTAGTCTCTTCGTCTTCCATAGCATTGACATAGTTTATTTCATCTACTGAATTCAATAACCGCTTTACGGATGTACGATGTCCGCCACGCACTCGTCTTTTTCTCGAAAGTTCTGACATCTTACTTTTTTATCAATTCACAATTGACCCACCTTCTATTAATTGTTTACAATCGAATTTTGATGACAATCCTAGCTTGAATTCATTCCATATACTTGATTTCTATCCGTCTCGTCGGACCATGTAACAGAATTTCGGCTCCTTTTCGTTGAAATATAAAGATTGATTCATTTCACATTTATTTTACGTAAACATGCCATTTTCATACATTTTCAGCACGAGATATTCCCAGAGTTCCTAGCGGTTTAGTCGCAAACCTGCCTCGGAACAAATCTGGTAATGTTCTAAGTATGGACATGGATCAATTACGTTACAACATATTAACACAAGGTACAATTTTATGTATTGCAGACCTACACTTTCCATCACCTGCAATGGTGTGGTAAAGTTGGTAGATTGAACCTGCTTAGTTCGGGAAAATAGATTTCTTGATTGATAACACGATACAAGGTTTAAATAAGTTTATATAATCCACAAATGACACATGATACAGTTAAAACAATTAAATAAAACGCGTAAGAGCGTAGTCGATGTTGGTTGATCTACATGTATTTCAATTCACCATAACCATTAAACACCATTTCTGTAGGTATTACACATAACTATAACACAAAATACATTTATGCTTGACAAGTTGGCCCCATTTGTGGAAAAGAGCCGGTATTGACCTTCACTAAATCTGTAACATGTGGTACTGATGCATGCGTGTAATTTAGTTTTATCCCAGCTAAACTTCTGAATAACCAACCAGGACAGAGAATTACTAATCACCTGATAAACAATATTTCAGAAAGAGACCACCTTCAGAACTGTAAAGAGTCCAACGAGTTATCCTTTCAACTATACCAAAAAATATCAAAACTAAACCCATAAAAGAACTAAAACATTTCAACCACTAAAATAAAACACCATAATCCGGACAATACAATTCCAGACCCATACAACTGAAAATCCATCCCCAAAACATTTAAACGAATTTACATTATCTCACTACCAAAACTATAAACTCACTTATTAAAAACTTCCAACAATCAAGACACTGACCAGGACATTCTTCACCAACATTAATTGACAGAGTCCCAAAATATGACCCTGTTACATACTTCCCCCCACCGTAAAAATGACGTCCCGTCATTTACTTACCAGTAATTAACGACAACAAAGCCTTACTAACCTCTGGAGCCATTTTGCTGAAAGAACCTGAAAGATGTAATGAATGAATATAGTTAGCTTTCTCATACCAATCTGACGGATTATTAATTTGAGCCATAACAAAATCACCACTCTGCATCCATTGAGGTTGGTTACATGTTCTGCGAGGTCTTGTTTCAATAGATACATCTGCCGGTAGAGGACTTGGATTATTATCTACGGCGTCACCTGAAACATTAACTTCAATTGATTTTACCTCAGTATTTTCATTACTTATAGATGCGTCATTAGATGCCCCATGAAATATCTCGGTATTGTGATCCCCCTCAACAATATCCTCGATAATTTCATGATCACCTTCCCCTCCTCCCGTAAGAATATCCTCCGGGTAATTCTCATTTACAGGATCATTGGCTTCCACATAACTAAATTCTTCATCAGAACTTGAATCTAATTCAACACATTTTTCCGCAGCTACTTTAGGCTCAATTACTATTTTTCGCTTTCTCGGTTTTGGAGTCGGAAAATACACTGGTTCAACGCTATTGATTGATAACAAATTATTTCGATGTAAAGTACGCGATCGTCCACGCCCAGACTCTGGTCTGACCACAAAAACAGGAATTTCCAAATTAGGTTGATCCTCAACAATGTAAACGCCAGGTTCCCATCGATCAGCTAATTTATGTTTTCCTTGAAACGCTAAAGCACGCACTAATACACGATCACCAATATCAAGACGAATACCTTTAACTTTCCGATCATATTTTGTCTTCTGTTTTTCTTTACAATTCTCTGATGATTTAATCGCTAATTCATAAGAACGTTGTAACCGTTCCTTTAACGCTTTTACATACGAATGTAATGACACATTAGACACTTCTCGACTCACTCCAAACGCTAAATCTATTGGAAGACGAGGGTGGCGTCCAAACATTAAATAGAAAGGTGAAAATCCAGTGGTTTCTTGTCGTGTGCAATTATATGCATGTACAAGGGGTGCTACTTGTATTTTCCAATCATTTTTCTTCTCCGGCGTAAGTGTACCCAGCATATTCAAAAGTGTCCGATTAAATCTTTCACACTGCCCATTACCCATCGGGTGATAAGCTGTGGTGCGGGATTTATCCATACCTACTAAACTACATAATTCTTTAATAATTTTACTCTCAAAATTAGCTCCTTGATCAGAATGTATCCGACTTGGTAAACCATAATGAACTACAAAATTATTGAAAAATACTTCAGCCGTTGTACGAGCTGTCATATTCCGTGAAGGTATTGCTTGAGCATATTTTGTGAACAGATCTGTAATAACTAGAATATACTGATAATTACCTTTAGATGGTTCTAGTGTTAGAAAATCCATCGCAACAACTTCAAGGGGGTGAGTAGTTTCTATATTCACCAAAGGGGCTCGAATATTTGTAGGAGATTTTCGTCTCAAACAACGTTCACAATTCTTGATCCAAAGTTCAACATCACTTGCCATACCAGGCCAATAAAATCGTTCCCTCATCAATACCATAGTTCTATCTCTACCCATGTGACCAAGATCATCGTGAAGAGCCTGAAATGCTAATTTCCTATAATGACCTGGAAGTACGAGTTGTTCAATTATCTCCCCTTCATGTTCCACAGATCGATATAAAACTCCCTGCTTCAGCTTTAAGTGTTCTAGACGACGACATAATACTTGGACCTCTTCGTTTAACGCCTTGTCAAATGGCTTTATTCCCGACCTTAAATATTTAAGAATAGACAATATAGAGGCATCTTTCGCTTGTTCCTTTCTCCAATCACGTGGTGTCATACCATTTAGACCTAAATTTACCTCCGGCACTAATTCTGGTGATATACTTAAACATTCGGCATAATTACTTGGCTGAATAGAATTACAAATTACATGTACCTGTTCATGTGAAATATATTCCGATTCTTTTGGTAATCTTGACAATAAATCGGCGTCCAAATTATTTTTCCCGGGTCTGTATTTTATTTCAAAATCATAAGCAGAAAGAGCGGCGAGCCATCTATGACCTGTTGCATCTAATTTAGCAGAAGTCAAAATATAGGTTAATGGATTATTGTCGGTATACACAACAAACTTGTTCCCATACAAATAATCATGAAACTTTTCTGTAACGGCCCATTTTAACCCTAAAAATTCCAATTTATGAGCAGAATAATTTTGTTCCGATTTATTCACACTTCTGCTCGCGTAAGCCACAACTTTTGATAAATTATCTCGTTTCTGATAAAGAACTGCGCCCAGACCAGTTTGACAAGCGTCAATATGTAAAACGAATGGTAACGTATAGTCACAGCTTGTAAGAATTGGAGAACTACACAAACGATCCTTTAATTCACAGAATGCATTTTCCTGCTCAATATCCCACTTCCACTTGACAGAAACATTACTTTTATTTTTCTTACCAGTTGTGGGCATCAAAATAGATAAAGGTTTTGATATTTTCGAAAAGTCTTTCACAAAACGACGATAATAACCAGCAAATCCAAGAAATTTTCTTACCTCGACAGAATTTAATGGGCGTGGCCATTTTTGGATCACCTCAATTTTCTCTGGATCTGGTTCAATACCCGCTTCGGAGATAACATGTTCAACATAGTTTACACGTCTTTTAAAGAAACTACATTTATCAGGTGCTAATTTTAAATTACACTGACGTAAACGCTCTAAAACCTTATTTAAGCGGTGTAGATGCTCCTCGAATGAATCTGCAAAAATAATCAAATCATCAATATACACTACGCATATCGTCAAATGAAGATCTCCTAAGCAATCTTCTAAAAGCCTTTGAAACGTCGCGGGAGGCAACTTCGACCTGATAATATCCGGACTTCATATCTAACTTTGAATAAAATTTGTTACCTGCTAAATGATCCAATAACTCATCAATTCTGGGAAGAGCGTACGAATCCTTGATCGTTCTATTATTCAATTGTCTGAAATCAGTGCACATGCGTATTTTACCGTTCTTTCTACGACAAAGTACCACGTTTGATGCCCATGGACTATGTGAATTTCTTATAACACCACATGCTAGCAACTGCTTTAAATGGTCTTTTACTTCAGTAAACATCGATGGAGGTATACGGCGGTGCCGTTGCTTAAACGGTTGTTCATCTATAAGTTCAATTCTGTGTTGTACTCTGGATGTATGTCCCAAATCCAGATCATTATGTGCGAAAATATCGTCAAAACTCAACAACAGGTTCTTACCTTGAATTATCTCTTCCTCTGCTAAATCGCTTTCGTCAATTTCTACTTTATTTAAGATCGAGGCATTGGATCCATGTGAAGTAACTTCATTATCTTCAATCTTTACCGGCTGTAGTTCACACACAATAGCTTTGGGTGAAATAACAATAGTATTTGTAGACACATTTGAAACGTTAACTGAAATAAGATCTGTATTATTGTAATCATACATCATTATGGATGGAGAAACATCTAAATCAGATGAAATACTGGAACGTTGACATGGGTGTACCATCACAGACACCTTCGGGTATCGTAACTTTTTATCAACATAACATGGTAACGTTATACGAGAATTTGGACGAACTAGTATCCTATTGACTGCGGCACTTTTCACTATTCCTAAACTGAAATCTCGTTTGACTAATTCTTTTTCTGATAAATCCATACTACGAAAAGATAAATACCAGGAAGTGGTTAATTTCGCTTTTTGGAGAAAAGATTTCCCATGTTCATCTTTACATTGTTTCATCAGAAGAGTCAATACATTTGTTCCAAGTAAAACCGGAACCAATGAATTATATCTACTCACCGGAACTACTACTAAAATACAAGTTATTGTTTCATCTGTCAATTCTGAAAACTGTAAATCTGCTTCAATATATCCTTTATACGGCAATGGTTTACCATCAGCACATTCTATATCCAACATAGTTTTAAGCGGTTGTAAAGGTAAATGTTTTAATTTAGAATTATATAACTCTTCACTTACAGTAGACACAGTTGATCCAGTATCTAAAAGTGCAGTACAACAATTTCCCTCAACTTTAACATTGGCTTCATTAGGTTCACCAACCACAAAATTCGATTTCAACGTCGCTCTGGGAAGTCTCTGCGTGGAGTACCCCAGGGCGCTTCCCTTGGCCTGAGGTTGTGAACGTTTAAAGAACGATTCTGGTTAAATGCTGCTCTGCAACCCAACCTAATATGACCGTACTGACCACAAGCCCAACACTTGGGTCCCGGTCCTTGACCACTACGCCGATTATCCCGGTTATTACTACCAAAATTATTTGACATCTCACCTCTTGAATCATTTCCTTGTGACTGCCATCGTGGAACATTAGGTCTGTCAACTTTATAAGCTAATTGCGAAACTTGATCCTTCAATCCCCTAACTTGTGAAGAAATACTGTGAACTATCCCTTTAAGTTCCTGAAATTCAGAATTAGAAGACTTTGTATGTATCATGTTAAAAGGATTTGGCTTCGAAGTAGCGGTACTCGCTGATAAGTTTCGTTGGTTAACATCATGCTCTATACGGCGAAGTTCAACACGTAGTGTGTCGAAACTTGTTGATTTATCATATTTGTGAGCAGACAAATCACGTAAGTGTGGCAACAATCCACGCCAAAATACATTCCTTAATGTCTCGTCGGATTCTTTAGGATCTGGACTACCCTCTCGAGTTACTCTTGCGAATATATCTTCTAACCGGCACGCCCAATCTGTAACCGTTTCAGATGGATATTGTTTCGCACTGTAAAAGAGTCCGATTAAAGATTCTGTTTCTTCACATGTACCGTAAACACTATGCAATTTGGCTAAGACAGTTTTAACATCAACATGCGGACCTAACCTCATTATAACCTTACCGGCCTCCCCTTTAAGTGATCGGCGAATAGCCAACAGTATTACATGGTTATCATATACACCTTCTGAAATTAAACAAGCTACTTCGTATCTCCAAAGGTCGTAACTAACTTCACCTTTTCCTGGTTCACCATAAAACATTGACAACTTCGGCATCGGATTAACTGGTGGTCTTGATTTAGTAGGCATCTCTGTTTCATCATCCGATTTAACCGGCCACTTACCTTTAGATTTCAAAACATCTTCCATCCACTCAGAAACGTCATCTTCAGTCTTACCTATACGCTTTGGAAAAAGACCTAACTTTCTTAGTGTGTTACCCAAGACTACAACTTCTTCCTCCGACATATTCAAACCAATCAACTGACCAAACTACTCTAAACTCTACATAAAAAACTCCACTGTTGATAAAATAAAGACAATACAAGTTATAGTGTGTTACTGGGATAACTTATATATTTTGGTATAATGCAAAGTGTATTGAATGATGTTCTAAGGTTATCAGTAGTTACGTAATTTTATGCCCTAACTTATTTAAACTTGACCTATTTATTTATTTATTTATTAGTACTGTCAACATCCATACTTACAACCATACATACCAGGTTAACCGACACTATAAAAAAAATGAAAACAAACAAATTAACACTAAATTAATCAAATTAACGCTCAATTAATCAATAGTTCATAATATTAATGTTCAATATTCACTGTTACACAGTTTCAATCTTCATACAGGATCTGTTATAATTTCAGTTCCAGTGGTTAAACACGGTCACAAAGTCACGAGAATTCAAGCTTGATGATAAATGTGCACATAAATTTTAATGTCAGTAATTAAACGCCATCGGATTCACTTTAAAGTCTAACGATAAGTTAATTGAAAACTAAACAGTTCAACTTGTTACTGTTACAACCAAGAAAATCTACTGTTCCTCCCTGGGGGCTCCATTATTGCAGACCTACACTTTCCATCACCTGCAATGGTGTGGTAAAGTTGGTAGATTGAACCTGCTTAGTTCGGGAAAATAGATTTCTTGATTGATAACACGATACAAGGTTTAAATAAGTTTCTATAATCCACAAATGACACATGGTACAGTTAAAACAATTAAATAAAACTGGTAAGAGCGTAGTCGATGTTGGTTGATCTACATGTATTTCAATTCACCATAACCATTAAACACCATTTCTGTTGGTATTACACATAACTATAACACAAAATACATTTATGCTTGACAAGTTGGCCCCATTTGTGGAAAAGAGCCGGTATTGACCTTCACTAAATCTGTAACATGTGGTACTGATGCATGCGTGTAATTTAGTTTTATCCCAGCTAAACTTCTGAATAACCAACCAGGACAAAGAATTACTAATCACCTGATAAACAATATTTCAGAAAGAGACCACCTTCAGAACTGTAAAGAGTCCAACGAGTTATCCTTTCAACTATACCAAAAAATATCAAAACTAAACCCATAAAAGAACTAAAACATTTCAACCACTAAAATAAAACACCATAATACGGACAAAACAATTCCAGACCCATACAACTGAAAATCCATCCCCAAGACATTTAAACGAATTTACATTATCTCACTACCAAAACTATAAACTCACTTATTAAAAACTTCCAACAATCAAGACACTGACCAGGACATTCTTTACTAACATTAATTGACAGAGTCCCAAAATATGACCCTGTTACATATGGATACACAATTACTGAGTTTGATACTAAGCGACGTTTCGACGAGGATGCTCTCGTCTTTATCAAGCAATGATACAAATTTGTGACGAGAGCATCCTCGTCGAAACGTCGCTTAGTATCAAACTCAGTAATTGTGTATGCATAAAACTTAAAACTGTATCTTTTGTGACAACTTTGTTTTCTACCACATTTTAAAACAGGCGGTAGTTTTAGAACTGCGGGATTCAACACTCGAGACTTCCCTATTCTATACTGTGCCTTGAAGTAGAAGTTGTAAGGATGGTTCCGCTCTAAATAATTATTTAAAAAAAATTAAAGTTTTATTCACAAGCTATGCAGCTTTACATACGCATGTGTTAAGTACTAGTGCATCCAAAAAAAATTCAATTGGTATACTCATCACAAATTGTAAGCGTATTGTGTATTCAGGGGGCGGTTTTCGTTATTTGAGATAACTCCATATTGCACGATCTATGACTAATGTATAATATGTTGGACAATCATATTTTTTTGCAATCGATTCGCAACTGAGCTGGTGTCGCGGTTAGATTCGGTACCCAGTTTGGGACGGTATATTTTATTTCAAATATATAAACCGACTTTATACTCGATATATTGGAAACAGCGACTAGTAGTTCAGATTCTGAGTATACATGAACGTTGACGGAGACAATCAAGATCCCCCAGGCTTCTGAATTTGTTGACGGAAACAATGTTCAATATTATTCAGGCTAACAATCTAATTGAAATTTCGTTTCGGTTTTTTATGATTTCGATGGCCTACACTACATGTAGATCTAACAAATTATAGCGGGAGGTCACGTTCAGCCAGTTCAGATGTCAAGCACGCGACATTTGGCCCTATAACCTCAGTCATTCGATTAACCAATCAGAATCGTTATTGCTTTGTTTTGATTTCTATCGCTGATAAGCTCTACCCACAATTCAGCGCAAAAAAGGTCAAACCCTTGATTGGACAGGCAATTTGATTGGCTGACCCCTCATTTCAAGCAGAACACGAGTTAAATAACAAGTCTTTCAGATCCTAATGTAGTAAAGACAAGTAAAACGAAGTTTTGAACTATAAAAACGAAACGAAATAGGATCTGTATTTTAATCAGATTGTCAGGCTAAATGCCAACGTGGGGATTTCGTTATAGAGACCCTAACCCGAACCCAAGCAAATCATAGGTCCACCACGCAAATGGAAGCTTTGAATCCAGGGACAGTTGGGGCCAACTCCACAAATGAAAAAAACCCAACATATTTCAAAATATAAAATGAAACCAAGTACTGAAACTAAAATACGTATGTTGTGGAAACTTGGCCTTTACGTCGTGTTGCCGTTTAGTTCCTTAGAGGCTAATTTGTTATTATGCTCATGATATTTTGTTGTTATTATCAATAACCGAACCCAAAACATACGCATAGTAGTTAGGACGCTTGTCTGGCAACGCACGTGCGCGCATGCGCGTGCGTGCACGTGACCCTTGCACGTGCGTGACCTAGATGACCCCTGGCACGTGCGTGACCCCTTGCACGTGCGTGACCTTGCACGTGCGTGACGTACGAAGAGGGGCGCGCGCGCGCGGGAAAAGAGAGAGAGAGAGAGAGAGAGAGAGAGAGAGAGAAGACGAAGAAGAAGAAGAAGAAGAAGGGGAAACAACTCTTTTACATTGATTAAGTTGGCCCTGAAAAGGGCCGTTGGTCCTCTCAATGAGAGGGTTAGCAGGAACATCTTGGATGCTCTGCCGAGTACCGTGGTACAGGTCGCTTCTCACACTTGACAGCATGCTTCGACCGCCTATGGTAGGTGTTGGACACATCTACCCCACACCAGAAGCAGACTAGGTAATCTGCTTCTGGCCGGTTCCCCTTAGACAAAGGGTAATACCCCCCACAAGTCGTACAAAACCTGAAATCTTTACGATCCATTTTGCTTGTGACTTCTTTTGGCTTCGACACTCCTATTTATGGCCCGAGACGGGACGAGTCTAAGGTGTTGGGGCGATACCATTTTCCACCAATCAGAATAGCATGACGTCATATGACGTCATATGACGTCACAAAAAACAGACACGTAATATGTTGTCGACATTTTATTGAACTTGAACACATTTACAAATGAACTTGAACACAAAATTGAACTTGAACACATTGAACACAAAAAAACATATTTACAGAGCAAAAAAGCATCGACATCGTTGTCCCTTCTTCTGGTCTTTTTGCAAGTCGGGAAAATGATCCCTAGCCCATTGTTCGACGAGTATATCGTTCACACGATACACGTGCCCGAACACAGAAAGGGCGTGCGGGGAGGGAACGTGAAAACGATGACACAAATAATACAAACAATAATGGCCGCAGACGACACTCTCGAGTCCCTGAATCCATCGGGATTGGTAGTGGAGTTGTAGATCTTGGACGAAACGTCGAAAGGCTTCTCCGTAGACATCAGGGGGACACCCGTAGGAATCGAAGAAGGTAATGTGATCTGGTCCTTCGCACACAAACACGGTCCAGTGTCTACCGGGTTGGTCTTCGTCGTCCGTGTTGATGACATAGGCTTTGGGGTACGAGGTCGGGCGCAGTATATCCAGATGATTACGAGCCCACACGCCCCCGAACACGTTAGCGGGGAGATGTTTCTCTAAAGCCCGTGTCAGTTGTCCATTGGAGAGAGCCTCACCAATCTGTGATGACTTGTCGGTTGGCGTCGATTTCCAAGACATTGTCGTATTCGGCAAACAGAACAAGACTGAGGTGATTGGTCGGGGCCGCACCGAACTTGAGTTCCAAAGACAGGTTACCCGCCGCTTTGGGATGAAAGTAGTTACCGTCGGCTCCGTGGTCGTTGGTCAAATCGAAACAATACAAAGTGTACCCATTGATATAGTCGTGGAAAGGGAGGTCCAGGTCTTCTCGGGTGTTTAAGACGGCCACCCGTTTCATCAAATCCAGGTAAGGTGCGATGACTTGTCGCTGGGGAAAGTTGACGTCGTATTCGTCCACAATTTCCCCGTTCTTGGTCAATTTGATGTTTTCCAATTGATTGTGTTGGAATTCGAAGGGATTTCTGTTTTTTCTTCCATCGTAGGCCGTGTTACGTACCATACCCACGATTAATCTATTGGGCAGGCTTTCGTTGACAAACAGATTGTCTAGGACGTGACTGGTGCGATTGTCGGGAATGACCATGTCGCGCACCACCACGCGCTTCAGGGGATACTTGGCGTTGGACGATTGAAGTTGCGCGGCTACCCGTGTGTAGGTACTGGGAGCCAGGGTGACGAACGGGATATCCAGGTAGGCTTTGGTGAACTCGACTTTGTAATCTTCTGCATCGTTGCCTTCGCCGTACATCAGAAAAAATTTCGGGGATTGCTTTTCCAATTTCAATCGCAGGTCCACACCGTCTAGCAGATACCGATCTTGTAAACACATGTCCAAGTGTAGACGCGACTGCAATTCAAAGGTGCGACTTTCAGCGATGGTTTTCTGACGTTGTTCCAATCCTTTGTTATTCGGAGCCTGTCCTCCACCATCCCCGGCGGTGGCGACGGATTTCGTGGAATTGAACTGACTGGCGGTGTCTTTTTCCCACAAGACTTGTTTCGACAGGTGATCGTTCTTGGCTCCCTTACCGAAACTCAACAAATTCTCCAAGTAAGCCCGGTAGGGATAGGTGGGCAGAGAGGTGGTGACCAAGGTTTCGGCATCCTTTCCCAGGCGTAATTTGACGTCTTTAAACAACGAATGAAACAGGTTGTTAATGGGTGCGACTTGACTATCCGCATCCAGGTCATCCCCGTTGTTCTTGGTCACCTTTAGGGCCAAGTGCAGTGTCATATTGGCCAGATCGATGAAATCGGTGGTGGCATTGGAAATATAAAATTCGATGGGTCCGTCGTGGTTCAAGTCGGGCGTCAGTGGATACTTTCGGATTTTGGTCACCTTGTTTATGGCCGTCTGCGTGTCGGGTACACTGAACAAATCCTGCAATTCGTCTCGCGCGCAGGGACAGGAATCATTGCGCATTACCTGCGTAGCCATGGTCGAAGATATCTAGTTTACGTCGTTTGTGAGAGGTGACCTGTGTCTTCTTCTTCCTCTTCGGACGATGTGAAGTGGACGGGGTTCGTGAGGGGTCTTTTATAGGTTCCAGGTGGGCGACCACGTTCTTGAGTGTGTCGGACATCGTGTTTGACAACGCGGGGCGAAGCGTGTCCTGGGCGACTTTCTTCCAGTTCCATTTTTCACGACCACTGACGGCGTCGAGCACGCTTTGCCCCACTTTGGGTAACACTTGGGCCACATTCTTTTTCACGGCCGCTTTACCGGCCGACCACAAGGTCTTCCCGACCGATTTGACGGCATTCAATAACCCCGACCATCGACCGGCACCCTGTTGTCTCAGAATTCCCCCCTTGTACACCACCAGACCATTGCCAGCCCCTCGCTGTCTGAGCACTCCACCTTTGTACACTCGAATCATCATCGGCGGCGAAAATGAAGTTGGACCACCACCTTACCGTCGAGAAATGGCACGGCTTTCCCCATTCCGTTCCTTATATAGAGACCAATGGAGTTTAGTCGACTGTACTTCAGAGGTAAGTAGTGAATCCTGGCGGGACGGTGATACAATCGTCGACTGGGAATCACGTCCAGCAAAGTAGCCTTCACGTCGCCCACGATCTGGGGTTCGATAATGTCCGTGTAGATGTAAAACAGATCGTACTGGATTTGAAGATTTGGGGTGTGGTGGGCGTAGAAATACCGTAGACTTTGGCCATCTTCGCCGGTCATATCGATTGACTGCAGGGCAACCAAGAGTTCGTTTCCAGGCCATCCCAACATGGACACGATGGGTCCACACAGACGAAGTTCGATTTTCGGCAATACGTCAAACCAGAAAAGCGCCTGCACGTTATTGATCTTCAGATACACTCTATCGTTGGTGTTGTCTCTCTTGAAAGACACGAAGGAACCTCTTTGTACGGCCCCTTGGCGCATCACCTCTCGAGTTTCGTACTCGTTCTGCTCTTTCTTCTCGTGGTCGGTCATTTCCTTGTTATTGGGATCCAAGCGAACGGGTTTATGGGCCAAATGATTGTAGATGGGAGACAGGTTCCACAAATCATCCAGTCTAGTGTTCAGGACATCCAGGATATGTCTCAGCGACTCGTAGTCGTCACTCTTGATGTGCGTTTCCATTTCGACCGATCCCTTGATCTCACCACCCTTTACACCTTTGAAACAATTCGACGGGTCGATCCTGTGGCGGTCCCGGCATATCTTTACTCCGGGTTCGTTGCTCGAGGGCGACCAAGGATGAATGCGTAAGCCGAGCGTGTTGTCTCGTTGATCGATGTTTTGCCATTGGTCTGGTAACGTGATCATGGACAGACCCACTTCCCATTCCCGATGATCGACGAGAAGTGGCGGTTCCAGATGTGTATGATACGTGGAGACTTTGTTGTCGGGATACCACGACATGGAACTGTCACTAGGGAGCGTGAGGTAAAAGGGCCGGTCGTTGTTCATTATGTTTGGTTTTCAAAGTTGGAGAAGGTAACAGGTAACCCAAGCTACTGGAGAGCAAGGCCGTCCACAACGTGGTCTGCGATCCGTCGGGTTTGAAAGCCAGTTGGGACAAAGAAACTCCCGCCACGACGTACACTAAAATCACTTGACAGAAAAAGACAATTTCCGCTTGTGGCACACGTTTTCCCAAGAGCGACCAATTGTGGGCACTCGCGGACGTAGACGTGGTTTCGTCTTGCATGTTGACTGATGTTGGCGTCTCTCGCTCCTATTTATACGTTTTGGAGACTGGTCCTGTCGATCCACGAATTAAAACTCGCCGGATAGCCCAACCATTTCACCAATACTTTGTCTTTTTTTCTTTCGAGTACTCTTTCGATGGGAAAGATCTCATCGTCGTTGACTTGGACCGCTTGCAATTCTTCGGGATAGAAGGTGCCCTGTATGGGTTCACCTCTTTCGTCCAACAGTTTGTAACCGGGACCGACGTTGGGTGCAACGTTGAACGTTTCCAGAGTCCAGTTGGGCCAGTAACCTTTGTCGAAGGCACCATGTTTCGGTAAAGCCAAACGTACGGTCGTACCAATGTTCATTGATTTTTTCTTTTTCGGGGAACGTGGAGGCGGTGTTGTCAACATCCATTCGTGTTCGGGGCGAACATCTTTGGGCGCCATGCCGATGGTCCGATGTCGTCTAGCATTGTAAGCCCGAACCAGGTCGTCTAGCACGTCGATGTACCGTTGTGTTTGTCGATGAGTAAAGTATCGCCACATGCGCTCTTTCAGTGTCCTTTGAAATCTTTCGACCACACTGGCTTTGGTTTCGACGTTGTGTGTCACGAAAAAATGTATTTTTTTCTTCTTCAGGTACGCTTGCATTTTTCGATTGAGGAATTCGGTACCTTTGTCCGTTTGAAGTCGCAGGGGTTGTCGACTTTGAAAGATTTGACGAAAGGCATCCACCAAACTGTCCCCCGTCTTGTTTTTGAGGGGCAACACCCAAGCATACTTGGAAAACACGTCGATGACGCACAGCAAATACCGGTATCCTTCATTCTGTTTGGCCAAGGCCGACATGTCGCTCAAGTCGGCTTGCCACTGATGATCTATGCCGGCCACCACCGTGGGAGACCGCGAGAATTTCTTTTTCAATGGTTTGTGCAAGGTGTACGCCCTTTGTTGTTTCAACCATGCCTTGACTTTGTCCAAGGACACACCGGTAGCTTTGTGAAGGCCCAGGACTCCACCGAAAGCGGCCGGGTGATTCGGGTCGTAATACACTTTCTTCAGCTTTCGTTCCATGTTTCAGCAGGTGTCCCTATGAACAGGCTATTTATAGTTTTTGCAAGGAGAGCCATCTTCTGGTAGATGTACTAGGGGTATCCGTGCTGGAGATTTTCTTCTTTCTCGGGCGTCGCGGCGGAGTCCGTGTCGGTGGTGTGGACAACACGTTCCATCGTTCTTGATTACCAATGGCTTCGCGCGGTACGTTCGTGGCCTTCAAACTTTGCATCACGCCAAACCATCCCACGGGAGCCTGGGTATTCTTTCGCCGACGAACCAAATCGTTCACAATGTCAATGGCATTGGTGTTGGGTACGCGTGAGCCATTCCGAACCAATTCCAAGTTCTCGTTCCACGACCAAGGTGTCTTTTCTTTCATGTGTTTCAACAAAAGGCGAGCTCGATGTTGATAGGGTCGGGGGACCGACTCCAGGATGGGTGCCTCCGAAATTTCTTCTTTTGGCTCGGGTATGTTTTCGCCCAACAAAGGAATGACCTGTTTTCTTTTCTTTTGCATCGTTTGATAACGATGTAACAACTGTCCGTAACGCTGCATTTTATTTTCGTCGGTTAGGGTGGGATCGTTTAACACGTGTTGCATGTCTTGGTGGACATTCTCGACGGCCTGCTGCAGTGGATCTCGATCGTACACGGGTTCGACTTGCATGACTTTGACGGGTTTGACGTCGGTGGGTCCGTCGAAGGGTACCAGTTTCATTTTCTTGGCGAATTTCATCTTTGGGAAAGGACCTAAACAATCGGGTGAAGAATCCTCCTTTCTGTTGCTTCAGAAGTCGCCGACGGGTCTTCCAAGGTGTTTTAGACGTGCCCAAACGTCGTAACAAGGGGGCGTCCTTTTTCAAGCGCTTGACTTCTTTGTCGGTCACAGGAACGTTGCCGCGAATCAGGTTTCCAATACACTCACACACACCGTCGACGATGGGTTGGGTCTCGAGTAAAAGAGGACGGTCTTTCGGTGCAGTGTTCAATAGATACCGCAGTGTCTCCATGACTGAGCTCGGGGCCGTTCTCCGGTTCCCTTTTTATACCTTTCTGTCCACGGGGTTATCCACCAAATAGTTTAGATAGCTCGGCAGCCATAGCGTTCGCTCTATCGTGCCTTCTAAGGAAGGGATGTTTACCACCCTTTTGTCCACCCAATAGATTAGATACCAAGGGGGCCAAAGCCGGGAGGGCCATGGCCAGCAATGCCCCGATGGCACCACCCTGTTGATCGACAAGTCGTCGTTTGACGTTGGGGGATGTTCGTGGATTACTCAGTTTGCGAAGCAACGCTCGATGCTGGTTCAATTCTTCGGTACTCAGACCCCTTCCGCGCTGAGCGGCCCGTCGAACGAATTGATTTCGTTTCTTGTTTCTTTCCTCTTGCAGTCTTTCCTTCCATCGCAGCAAGATACGAATCAGCACACCCCCAAAAAACCCACGGCCCCCGGGTTTCATGATCAGGGAGAGTTTTTCGGTCGTCGGCATGTTTCTCTCCGTCAGTTGGGTCAACACTTGTCGATTTCGTTCCACCCATTTCTTGTGCTGGGCATGTAGTGGTTGAATGTTACCCTTCAGCAAATGGTTGGCCGCCAACTTGAACCACTGCAACAATCCAATACGTGCCCGGCCCGTATTCTTGACCAACTGTCCATAAGCCATATCGGGAGTCAGATGTTGTAATTTGCGAATGAAGGACTTGAGTCCTTTCATAGAATTCTTCTTTTCTCTTCGTGGTCTGCGAAAGATCGGAGAGGGAGACCGAGAAGCGGAGGGTGATGACGTGGGACGTGGAGGTGTGACCGGTAAGGTGAGGCGTAGAGGTGTAACCGGTAAGGTACGGCGTGGTGGTGTGGCCGGTAAGGGAGACATGGGACTCGTGGGTGGTGTCAACGACGGGGGTAACCATTGTCTTCTGGGTGCCCTCATTCTCGGGCGAGTCTGACTTCGTACCGTGGGATCACGAAGGTCCGGTGCCAGGGTCGGGAACGTCGCCCTGGGAAGGGTGGGAGGTGGGTGTTTCCTCTGCGTATTCTTCGTGCGAGCCATCGTGACAAACAAGAGTCATTTCGAGGTACAGGTCCCCCTTTTATACTTTTTGGACGTAGACGATGGGTGGTTCCTCTTGGGGTAAAATGTTGGATCTCAGTCGCAATGTTTCGGGAGTGTCGGGCTTCAAATCAACGAGTAAGTAACTGCGAGGGGTACTCGTCGCATCTTCATAAGCTTCTTGCATATACTTGGAGCGGGAAGGGTACATCTGACGGGCCAACACACCAATTTGCGAGGCGTCTCGGGGATTTTTGAACAAGACCAGGTAATGGGCATTCAGACTGATGGTACGCTGTTGCTTGTCAAACAAATTTTGCACAATGTAAATGACACTCGTGTCGTGGTGATGACTCTTTTTCGTGAACCACTTTTGCAATATCTCCGTGTCTTCTCCCATCAAATCATCCACGACTAAGACTTGTGGACCTTTGACTTGACCCATCACGTCGTCAATATCCGTCAAGCCTTTGACATAAGTGTAGGGAAAGCGATCGTAACTCTCTTGCCATTCGCCATAAGCCCACACGATACGTTGGGGAGGGACGTCGAACAGGGACGCTTGAAGAAATTTCTGCACAAAGACCGTCTTTCCAACACCCGTTGGACCACTGACTAACATGGTAAAGGGATGTTTGAACGTCACATCCATCTTGCACTGTTTCCCCCATTCCCTTTTCCCCCTGCCTTTTATACCTTCGCGCCAGAACAACAGACATGGAATGAAATTAGAACACAATTTATTTTACAAAAAATACAAAAAGAACATTCAATACAACAATTCAAAAAAACATATCATACAAAGGAAAAGAAAAAACTGTTAGTTATCGCGTTCTCTCTTCAGGATCTCTTGTCTCACCCAGGGTACATTTCTCAGGACGCGGGGAATCCAATACACATGTCCCAAAAGCTTCTGCATCGTGTCGTGTGGGTGCCAGTCTTCCACTTCAGCAAACGTGACGACGACGGGTATCCATTCACTCATATCGAAACAAGGGGGATACGACAAGACTTCGGTCATATCTCTCGGACCCGCATATTGGATGAGTGCTCGGGAAAAACTTTCTGCTTCCTTCTCTGCCAACAAGAGGACAGCCGGGGTTTCAGCGTTTTCACTGGTAGTTGGGAGAATAGGAGATGGGATGGAAAGCTTCGTCGGCTGTTTTCTTTTTCTCTTTGTATCGTCTGTAGAGCTCGAACGCTTCTCCGCACCAGTACCAGTATCGCTGACTGCGGGTGTTGTCTCTGGGCATGTCGATGTTGTTGTCGAACATGCGACCGGCAACGGCTTCAAAGTTGTTTTCTGTTTGGATTTCTTCTTGGCACTCGAGCAGGCCGTGTCCGAGCTGTCCACAGTTGAGGCACTTGTGATTTTCGTCGGTGGGTCTCTTGATTCCATAACACTTTCTTTTGACAGTTTCTTTTCTTTCTTCATCACTCTTCGCTTTTTGGGCTTCGGTTCGTTTTCCACACTGGGGTGCCCAGTGTCCTGGTTCTCCACAGAGGTAACAATTTCCATAGGAACCATAGGCTGGTCTGTCTTGTCTTGGTTTTCGTTGCTGTTGTTGTTGGGAACGAGCAGGGCAGTCTCTATACCAGTGTCCGACATTGTTACAGGAGAAACAAGCTTGACTAGCCATCGAGAGCAGAATGAAATTGCAGTGTGACACTTCGCTTCTTATAGTCCTGGTCGTGACGTCACTCGCTTTTGATTGGTTCTTTCTTTTCCTTCGTTTTGATTGGTTCGTTGTTTAGTCTATGATTTCCAGGCTTTCCACATACTTTTTCACTTCGTCCCAATCGACCAAGGCTTCACTCACGTGACAGGCTTCCAAAAACGTCATCAGGTCGGCTCGATTACCGTGTTTTTGTCGCCAATGGTTGAACACGGTGAAAATTTGCATGCGCGCACTGTTAGGATGACTCATCTTGGCTTGACTGATTCGCGCTTCTCTGATCCCCAGTTGTCTGCCAATACACTCCCAGCCTTCTCCCAGTTTACCGGACATGACATTGATATCCATTTGATCCAGAGACCATCGTTTCTTTTTCTTCGGCAAGTCGTCCATCCACTGGCGTATGGGGTCTTCTTTCTGTTCGACGAACTCGTCTTTGCGTTTGATCAACGCGGTCTTAAAGCCCGGTACCACCGTCCAGAACTTTTTCAAGGCTTTCTCGACGTCTTCTCGCCATCGTTGTTCGTCCTCCCACGTCTTGACTTGATCCCGTGGATCATCCATCATACTGCCTAGCACGCTATCGATGTCTTGAAGTTTCGGCTCGTCCACCCAGAGGTAGTGATTGTAATCGTCCACGGGGTGTGAGGGTTGACCCGTTATGGAAGAAACGCCTAGTCCCAGACACGAGTGGTATCTCTGACTGGGATGTTCGTACTTGCAGCCGATACACTCTTCGTGTTGTCTTTCTTCTATAATGGGTAGGAAACATTTCAACACTCGAAAGTTGAGCCATCGTCGTCTAAGTTTCTCGATCATCTCCGTATTTTCTGCCGGTTCGTCATCTTCTTTGTTTGATCGCCATCGTCCTGAGACCCGAAAGTCAGTATCCATAGGGGTAAGTGTTGCTCGGTTGGCCATCGTCATTGAATTGAACAAACCGCTTGTCATACACGACTTTATATCGTTTGTTCTCGGGGCGTGTCCAAAGACGGCGGTCACGTGATCTGGTAATCTTGAACGGATTGGCTATGACCAGAGGTTCGTTTTGATGGACGTGCCGTACATTCTCCTTCATGATGGCGTAATTCAGCTGTTGGGAGGCACGATAATTCAAGGTGAATCCCCTTACTTTACATACAGTTTTACCATCGCTCTGGCGGTACGCGTAATTCTTTGGTCCTCCGCTAACAAATTCTCGAATGGTGACATCTTCGGGCAACTCGTTCTTCCACTGGCCCAAACTCGAACCTTCTTGGGGATTCCATGACGTGGGGTGGTATTGATAGATGACGCTATCGGTGTCAAAATAGCATACACGCTCTCCCAATTTTTCCAAGACGGAATAGAGTTTTAAACGGGCCTGGGCTGTGACAAAGGCGGCGATAACCACGTTGGTGATGGGACAGGGTGCCACGTGTTCTTCTTTCTTCAGCGTTTCCATCAAGACCATATTGTCGTTGACTAACTGCACATCTCGTACGGTCTGGGTCACGTCCAACATTTTTTCAAAATAGACGCTGGGCTCCGTGATGTATTCTGTTTTGGGAAAGTTGTCTCTCTGTCCGAATTTACCCCATGCTGTGTTCAATTGTAACTTGCTAAACGCCCGCATTCCTTTGTTGGGTTTTATCGACGCGGGATCCAGACGAATACCTTCTGTGTCGTACACGTCGTTAACGAAGCGGGCCTTGTCTTCTTCGGTGTGGCAGGTGTCGGGATAACCGCTGCTTTCCATCTTCTTCTTGAGGTAGTGGTTAATGTACCCCGTAAACAGACCACCCGTTTTGGCCTCGGGATCGTAAGTGCTGAATTCTTTCCAGTGCCAGACTTCGTAGACTTTCAGTACTTTGTATCCTAGGGCCACCGCTTTCTTCAGTTCCAGGGTGACAAACGTACCCACCCAGGCTCGCTGTTCGTCGGTGTGATCACACGGTTGGTATTCGGCAATCTCCCCTTGTTGCATGTGTTCGTCGACGCAGCTTCGACACAGGGCAAACACCAATTTCTGTTTGCGTCGAAACGGGAGCACCGGGTGGAACAGGCCACGGGGCGGCAAGACGGAACACTGGATCAATCCTTCGTACTGTTGCCACTGGTCTTGATCGGGCTGTGTGACGATCGTGGGTTCCTTGATGGGAAAGGTACCGTACTTGCAAATGTAGGGGTACAAGGACACCACGTCGATGTAGCGCATGTCTTCCACCGACTCGTTCACCAACAGTTGGATGGCATTGGTTCTTCCGCCGAAGAAAGCGTTGCGAGGCATCAGAGGTTCGGGAGCGGGCCATTGCTGATCTTCCAAGCCTTGTAAAAATTCGTTCATCTCGGGATCGTGGCGTCGTTCTTCCTCCATCTCACATTCCCACATGACGCGGATGGTCTTCATACCGTACTGTTCCTGGAGTCGACGCTGACGTTCTTGTGTCTTCTGGTACAAGTCCCTCATGCTGCGAGATGGATCGTAGGGATGTTTATGCTGAACGTCTTGGACGGGACCCGGATAACATTTGGGACAACCGTGAAAGGCACACCCGTGAAACTCGTACACCGTACCCGTGGTCGTGTCCATACCATCTAAACTGTAAGGGCCAACTCGGCATTCATTACCGTTGCGGGCGTGTCGAATGTTGGGTAGTGGCGTCTGGTTTCGGAATGCAGCCATGGTCTGTCGGTGTTGTTCCCATTCCAACCATCGAAGGGCTTTGTTGGACTGTTGTCGAGGCTGGAAGCGGTGCCAGTCCTTACCAGGTTTCGGCTCTTGCATCAAAGCTCGAGGAATGACGACGAGGGTGTCTTTTGTGAGGTAGTGCGTGCGTAACACGCGACTGCAGGCAGAGGCCAGGGTCAAACTCTTTTCAAAGGGATCGATTCCCGTGTCCATGAGGAATATCTCGCGAAACACGCCACAGCATCGGCGGAGGACATCGACGTCACTTTTACAGTAGGCGAGAATTTCCTGGCGAAAATCAAAGACGTCGTGACTGTGTTGTTCGTACCACTCGTGAAATTTTTCTCGTTCCGATACACTCATGCCATCCGGATCGTAATCGGTGTCGGGAGGATAGGCGCCCACGTATTCTTCGTTCTCCGGTCTGTTAAAGTGGTGAGGGAAGTAACCTTTCTTGAGTTCTTGCAGGCCAAAGGTCTTGGGCATGTCCCGTAAAGCCATCGGTAAAAAGTTGAGTGAATCGATGAATTTTACCGTACCGACAGTGATCGTCATCGCTTTACCACCATTCATAATCACTTCGGGTTGCGCCACGGAATGTTTGTGCAGCGTCTGTAAAATCAGTAGGCCGTCGTAACCTTTAAAGTTGTGAGCCACGGCAATCACGGGACTCGATTCGTGACTGTCATGTTTCCGACCATCTACCACCGTACCGTGAGCAGCGAGTTGTAGAAACCATTTTCCCACATCGTCCAGTGTGTCTGGGCCTTTAAACACAATTTCTCGTTGGTGATTCCAGTACATGTCGCAATGCTCGCAGGGATCTTGGTTGTCGATGCAAAAGTGACAGCAGGTTTGCAGGACACATAGGTTGGGAATGTGTTCACCGGTATCTTGCTGGCATTCAAAGTCAAAGAAGACGAAACGGGTCAACGTTGATTTCTGTAGTTTATCGATTTGGGTCTTTCGGTCTTTGTTCATGTCGATGGGTGATTTCAGTGGTTGAATGTAGCAAAACTGTTTCTCGGCCGTGTGCCACTCTCGGCAGATGGAACACTGGTATTCACCGCATCGGTGTTCTTCCAAATTTCGCTTGGCCTTGATGACGTCCCACTCTTTTTGACATTTCTCGCATTTCTTCCATCGATGACATACACTGCACTTGGCTCTGGAACGGGTAGCGAGATGATTGTCGAAACACTGGCGGCTCACAAACACACGATGACAACGGTAACACGTCTTTGTGTTGGGATCAGGTGGACAGGGTGGACCCACTGTCTTGCATCCATGACACATGACGTGACACGAATGTTTCTCTGCATGATCGTATCCCACTTGGCAGGTCTCACAAAAATACGACCTTTCCACAAAGGCGGGCATGGAGGTAATGACGTCATAATGTCTGTCGTGTAAATACAGGTTGAGATGTTTTGGTGTCCCGGTGACGTGTTTTGTTCCCCGATAGATCGCCTTCCCAAAGATGGCCCGAGAGAAAACATTGAGTTGGTATCCTTGCTCTCCTAAATACTTGGCGTACAATTCCCAGGTTTCCATCCCCGTACAGGCTTGCCTGGCTCCACCGACGGCATCGATAAGGGCTTCGGTTTTCTTCGTCTGCCACGAATGGGGTCCTGTGTTGTTGGTTAATCTCTTCTTCTCTCTTACCCATTCAGGCGTGTCTTTTTTGTTGGCATAATGACGGGCGACGACAATAGCTCGCTGAAAACATAAGTCGTCGGCATTCTTTATGGTGACCAAACATTGCTTTCTCTTTAAATATTCGTCGAAATTTGCGCAGTTTCTCTTCTTCGTGTTTGTTCCACCGCTACCTCTACCATCGGGAGGGGACACGTGACAGATACTCATGGACATGCGTTGATCTAGTCTAAATTCTTCGTTACTCTGTAACACGGCAGCCACTTTCTGCAAAACGTCTTCGGCTTTTAACAAACGATGCTCGCGGAAGGGTAACCAAATAGGTGTTTTGAGTCCTGGGTGACTGATGGCAATTCTAACATAGTCACTTTCTCTGGCGTCCAAGGTTCGGCGTATTTCCTCGATGATGGCCTCAAAAGTGTCGTGTAGTTGTTGTGGTACATCGTTGGCTGGAACGTGGGACCAATCTTCCAAAAAGTCTATCTCCACACACAGTGATTCGGTTCTAAACAATCGGCTGTATCGTCTATCCACGGGTCGTAAAGAATAACTCATCTTGCTTCGCTCGCTGATCGCATATCAATGTTCGAAGCTGTCGCCTCTCGGCCTTTTTATTCCCGTCACCCATGAATGGACTCGTCCATGACGTCATATCCTTCAAATGGACTCGTCCGTGACGTCATATCCATGCCATTACACATGTGCAATACTTAACGTCAGGTTACATGCGGTTGTGTAATACTGGATTTTCCATACGTCTATTTTTAGCATCAAACGTACACACATGCGCTGTATAACGTTACATCGCGTCTATATTTAGCCTCCAACGTACGCATAACGTTGCATCACGTCTATATTTAGCCCACAACGTTAAACCTACGATGCATAACGTGATGCTCAGTACTGTGACGTCACTCCATGAATGGACTCGTCTGTGACGTCATACCACTCAAATGGACTCGCCCTTACGGTTTTAAAACGACACAACATCTGTCTCTCTATCAGTATCAGAATGGATGCTCCGGTGTTACGCATCGAAGACAACCACAGCACGGATACTCTCATGTATCTCAGGGGTAACACGCTTGCCGTGATTACCCCTGACGATATCTTTGTCTTACCTGACGAGGTATTAAAAACACCTCCCAGGAAAAGACCTCCTCCCGAATTAGTGGAGGCCATTAGACGCAACCGACATAAAGTGCGTCGTACCCTCACATTCTAGTGCTCGCATTCGAGTGTGGACCAATGTAAAAGAGTTGTTTCCCCTTCTTCTTCTTCTTCTTCTTCGTCTTCTCTCTCTCTCTCTCTCTCTCTTTTTTCCCGCGCGCGCGCGCCCCTCTTCGTACGTCACGCACGTGCAAGGGGTCACGCACGTGCAAGGGGTCACGCACGTGCAAGGTCACGCACGTGCAAGGGGTCACGCACGTGCCAGGGGTCATCTAGGTCACGCACGTGCAAGGGTCACGTGCACGCACATGCACGCACGCGCATGCGCGCACGTGCGTTGCCAGACAAGCGTCCTAACTACTCGCATCATATCAAATAAGATACGCATATTCTGGAAAGTGGACCTTTATGTCCATATAAATTTACCGAAAGGTAAAAATGGATTGCCGTTTATCTGCTTATAATTACAGTGAAGGTCTGATTAAGAAGAAACTGGGCAAATAAAGAGGAGAAAGGTCTTTGATATGGTAACATACCTGACAAATACAGGAGAAGCGTAATCGGTAGTCAAATGTAGATCAGTATTGTCTATTATTTGTTAAGTTTAATTAAAAAAATGGCTCGTTTTTGGCGGTTGACCAGTGACATACCGAAGACATACTATTTAATCAAAAATCAGCACATCGTCGCATTGTCCAGTCAAAAATTGTTACCATCTTGGAAATATCTTCATGAAGTGAAAGAGAAAAATCTGAAATATAGTCCAATGACCCGTGGCAATATTGATACAGCGTCAAATCACAGTTCTTATGTCGATAACGTTATAAATTAGGTGAAACATGACGTACCATACTATGATGACCTACTCAGAAAAATATGCATTAAACATCAAAACATTAAACATCAAAACCTTCGAAATAAAGCTTAGTCCACTATATTTCTATCCGAAAAGCCGACCGATGGGAATTATGTAACAAACCAAATCGCACTATATATCTTCAGTGAGGAACACTGTGTAACATCTTCAAGGAAAATATATGAAAAAAGTTGTGGGTGAAATTGTGTGTAGGGGAGCTAAGAAAGAGGTATGCCGAAATGACACACACAACAGTTGCAGTGACTAAGCTTGCTCAGGTGAAGGGCTATTATGTTATTGAGCAATCTACAAGTTTTACAATATATAATCTGTTTAGAATTGAGGCGTGGATCATACTAAAGCTCATCTCTGAATCGGATATATTCCTTAGGCATAGTAATGTATTAATTATTTTCAAATAATCTTTATGAAATTTGTTTTCTTTAAAATTGACGTTTGTAGGAATTTAAGAAAATATGATTAGATGGGGATTGAATCGCACATAATAATATTGGCTTTTTGTTATTCGGATGTTTTTTTAAATTGTAAAATCATTTCTATGGAGGAGTGTATTTTGTTTCATCTACATCCCAATGAACAGCACTCAAAATATATTTGAGCAATTGTTTAAATATCAGGTTTGAATTTATACTCAAAATGACTAAACCTCTTTAAATTCATTGGGGTTTTATATGTTAGTTTATCTTTGTAGAACAGCCACGCTCCTTGGTGGCTCAGTGGATATATAAGCAAGGCACTTGTTCACTAACCAGGCAGGGGGTCGAGGATTCGTTTCCCGTGCTTTCCGAGATACTACCTAGATATTTTCAAGAGCGGTTTCCAATTTTCAATTTTTTACGTTTTCTAACCTTAGAAAATCAACATTTCGTCTTCGAAGAGGTAATATTCGAATTCCTCTCGATATTTATTTTTTGTATATATAACACATGCAGTACTTATAAGAAGATATGAATAAAGTGTCTGAGGCAAGACCCAAGTTGTCCAAGTACATAATATTTCAATAAAAAAGCACGTAAACAGAGAGATACTAAGAAAGCAATGTCAGTGATTTTCCAAGAAATTTGCGGGTGTTGTTAATCAAAGTAATCTGCCGAGAACTTTTATTTGTTTGCTAGTGAGAGTATCATATCGTAATATCTGATTTATTACTGGTTTATTTTGTTTATTTCATTGTTATAAAGGTCTACTGGAAGCCGGTAAGTCGTAGATTAGGCTACATCAGGTAGGCGTTTTAGATCCGCCAAGTGAGCCTACTAGGCCTGTGCGCTATAATAATAATAGTAATAATCTTTATTCAGTAGAAAAGGTCGCAGACCCATAGTACAATACATAACAATATTGTTAGCTGTATATATACAATAACTATCTGAATCTAGATGCCCGTGGAGGAGCTAGTAGTATATTTTGCCTTAGTAATAAAGCATGGTTTATGAACAAAGAGATGGACAATAGAAATGTTTTATCACTAGATGTACATATATCAATCATATTTCTGACATCATAATACTTTTTGTATCTTTTTGGAATAAACTTCATTCTAACTCCATTCAGACATTCACAGACAAATAGAAAATGATATGAATCTTCATTTCCAACTTTGCATAGTGGGCAACGTGGTGAGTTATTTAGGTGTCTTCTGTATAAGTTTACAGATAGTGGCAAGAGATTTAATCTAAGTCGGGTAATATTACGCCGACACGACACTTTCATTTGACATGTTAGATATGCCTCTTGGCATAACTCAAACTTAAAATTACTATAGTCTTTCAAACTTTCGCTTAATGCCAGTTTACTCGACCATTCTTGGATGTTGTCGTCCTATAAGCGCTGTTTAAAGGACACTATGAAAAGTTGAACATTTCCAATACTTTCGTTTTGGAAGACGAACGCGAATCCAAGAGAAAATAATAGTAATCTGACATTAGTCACCCAAGTTGTGCGGCCCACTCCGTCTAGTTTTTTCAGCATTAGGTAGGTTTGTTTAGGGTACCTTGTTATTGGCATGTTAATCAGGTTATATGCACCAATATTTGACACACGATGACATATAGTAAACATTTAGGTTGAATCTACCACATTCTCCCAAAGCACCAGCATTTGATGTAGATTTGTGAATTCCTAATATAAATTTACAATAATTTGTGTGTACTTTTTCTATGTCAACCCAATACTGATAACTCCAAACTTGGGATCCGTACAGTAAAATTGGTTTTATAATACTATCAAACATTTTAAACGAATCGTCTAATGATGGATGACCAATCTTTGTTACTAGTGATTTTATAGGGATTAAGGCCTTTTCTGCCTTTACATTTGCTCCATTTTAACCTAGAGGAAAAAAGTAAGCCCAAGTAATTGTAGTACGTTACACATTCTACTTTATTACCGTCCAGGGACCATTTCTCATTCTTTCTCAAAGTGCCACCATTTCTGAACACGATAACCTTAGTTTTTACTCATGTTTACCTTTAGATTAAATAGCACACAGAACGTTTCTAGTACTTTCATTTTCTTTTGCAAGTCACCTACGCTATCTGATATCAAGCATAGATCGTCAGCATATAGCAGTGCTAGAATGTCTGACACTTCTTGTATTGTAAATATACCTCGCACATCAGCGTCATCTAGCATTTCAATTAGCTGATTTATGTAAAACCCAAATAGGAGAGGGCTTAAAACACAGCCCTGGCGAACACCAGAAATGCAATCGAAGTAGGGGGTTATGCCATTTCCAATTTTAACACAGGATGATACAGCAGAGTACATACTTTTTAGGGTTTGGTACATATTCCCTTTAACCCCTTTCTGCCAAAGCAGTGACATGAGTTGTGACCTATTTACCGAGTCAAAGGCCTTTGAGAAGTCAACATATAAACAATAAAATCGACCTTTTTGTTTACTTAAATATTTTTGTGCCAATCCGTGTAACGTGAATACATGGTCTACGGTTGAATAACCGGTTCGATAACCCGCCTGTGCTTCCGAATACTGCTCGTTCATTTCAGACCACTCTTTTAATCTTTCGTTTAACACAGACGAGTAAACTTTCCCAATGCAATCTAATAAGGATATACCTCTATAATTATTTGGGTCAGATTTCGAGCCTTTTTTTTATAAAGGGGGACAATCAAAGCTCTTGACCAAGATTCGGGGAAGGTACCAGAGTTAAACACTTTGTTAAACAATTCAGTTAAAATAACAGCAAATATTTTAGGGCATGACTTTAAGAAATCAATACCAATGCCATCAGGTCCGGGTGCTGTACCAGGTTTAATTCTCTTAAGACAGTTTAATACCTCTGACTCTGCTATTGGTTGATTAATAAAGTCATGTTCATAAGTTTCACTTAATTCATTAAATTCAGCAACACTGTCACATATTGCAGAGTCATTACTGTCGCGTGGAGTGTCCACATTTAATAGGCCTTCAAAATAGCTTGCCCATTCTCTAGGATTAATACCACTAGCAGTGTGTGACTTTGTTCTGAATTTTCTTAATACCTGCCAAAAATGGTCTTTGTTTTCTATGTTAACTAATAGCTCATTATAAATATTTTGATCAAGCGTTTTCTTTTTCAGTTTACAGATATTCTTGAATTTATTTTTGGCATTTTTATATGCTAATAATGCATTATTGGAGTTATTATCTCTGAATACCTTTAAGTACTTATATTTACCAAGTTTAAGTTCTAGACAATCACTATCAAACCAAAGTGGTTGTTTCCCTTTAAGTCTGTTAGGATTATTTATAGGCTTGTCAACTGCGCAGTTCTTAATATATGATAGAGAAACTGAAGGGAAATATCAATACCAGAAGCCAATAAACCCTTAAATTCATCATAAAATTCCATCGTAACCTATTATAAACTGTTATATAACTACCTGACTGATCGACCGATTTAACAAAAGAATTACAATCGGTTTGGAACGTTAAAAGTAAATGATCTGAATCTGTTTTAAGTTCAACAACAAAATCATTTATTGAATTGAAAAACGACACTTGCCCCGTTGTATTTAATACAAGTGAATTCTCCTTCACGGTCCAGGGGTGATCTCCCATTAACCATATGCACGTTCAAATAAGCACACAAAGCTAAAAGCTTCAACCCATAGTTGTTCACTTCCTTGTCTTTCGATTTTCGGTCTCTTTCGAAGGAATCTACTTCATATACGGCATCTTCAAGTCCCGGTATAAATTTGGTTGAATCATTGTCGAGGAAATCGTGCAGTGAACCGTTACCAGTGCGTGCATTGAAATCGCCAGTTAACAATAAATTGTAACACGGAAATTCTGATATATAGCGGTCAGGTACAAAACTCGGAAATCTCGGAAAACTCGGAAAATATTTTCCGACTTTTCTCCTCTCCGAGTTTTATGATTTGACTCGATTGAAAATACAAAACTCGGAAAAAATTGTCCGACTTTTTTGTTTGAATAGAAAACTCGGAAAATATTTTCCGACTTTTCAGTTTGAAACAAAAAGTCGGACCATTTTTTAAAAAAAATTCTTCTTTAGGCCTTTTGAGCTGGATTTTCCTTCGCGCATGCGTAGCGCCGGAACCAAAGACACGATGCCTACCAAATTTCGGCCAGCAACTTGTCACCCAGGTACCCTGTAAATTTCAAGGCTCTACCTGCATTCCTTCTAGGCGTTTGTTCTTGGCACCCCACCTTTTCGCCGAAAATATTCAGTTTTTTACTGACTCCATAAGTGGAAAAAAGTCGTTTGTGCCCGCGAAAGCGGTCCAAATTGTCCGAGGAACCTGAAATTTAGACACAACACGTACATTTACACTAGCCACACCTGGGTACCACTCCGATTTCGATCCGATGAAAATATGGCAGTTATAATTAAATATCCGAGTTTTGTATTTTGGCCTATACAAAAATATAAAACTCGGAAAAACTCGGAAAGTGGCAAAAAGATATCAAAATAAACTATTTTGCATTGTATAATTATGATTATGACAGTAACACATCTATTTAATAAGTAGGACATGATCTATAACGAAGTTTCGAAGAAATTCGACCATTTTTTAAAAAAATTTCTTCTTTAGGCCTTTTTAGCTGGATTTTCCTTCGGAACCAAACGCACGATGCCTACCAAATTTCGGCCAGCAACTTGTCACCCAGGTACCCTGTAAATTTCAAGGCTCTACCTGCATTCCTTCTAGGCGTTTGTTCTTGGCACCCCACTTTTTCGCCGAAAATATTCAAAGTTTTTTGCTGACTCCATAAGGGGAAAAAAGTCGTTTGTGCCCGCGAAAGCGGTCCAAATTGTCCGAGGAACCTGAAATTTAGACACAACACGTACATTTACACTAGCCACACCTGGGTACCACTCCGATTTCGATCCGATGAAAATATGGCAGTTATAATTAAATATCCGAGTTTTGTATTTTGGCCTATACGAAAATATAAAACTCGGAAAGTGGCAAAAAGATATCAAAATAAACTAGTTTTCATTGGATAATTATAATTATGACAGTAACACATCTATTTAATAAGTTGGACATGATCTATAACGAAGTTTCGAAGAAATTCGACCATTTTTAAAAAAAGAATCTTCTTTAGGCCTTTTTAGCTGGATTTTCCTTCGCGCATGCGTAGCGCCGGAACCAAAGGCTTGATGCCTACCAAATTTCGGCCAGCAACTTGTCTCCCTTGTACCCAGGTACCCTGAAAATTTCAAGGCTCTACCTGCATTCCTTCTAGGCGTTTGTTCTTGGCACCCCACTTATTCGCCGAAAATATTCGGTTTTTTACGCACTCCATAAAGGGAAAAAAAGGCGTTTATGCCCGCGAAAGCGGCCCAAATTGTCTGAGGAATCTGAAATTTAGACACAACACGTACATTTACACTAGCCACACCTGGGTACCACCCCGATTTCGATCCGATGAAAATATGGCAGTTATAATTAAATATCCGAGTTTTGTATTTTGGCCTATACGAAAATATAAAACTCGGAAAACTCGGAAAGTGGCAAAAAGATATCAAAATAAACTAGTTTTCATTGGATAATTATAATTATGACAGTAACACATCTATTTAATAAGTTGGACATGATCTATAACCTTTTCAGTTAGATTTTAACCAAAATAATGCAATACAGCAGTTACAATTAAATTTCCGAGTTTTCCGACTTTTGTATTTTCGCCTATACGAAAATACAAAACTCGGAAAACTCAGAAAGTGGCAAAAAGATATCAAAATAAACTATTTTGCATTGGATAATTATGATTATGGCAGTAACACATCTATTTAATAAGTTGGACATGATCTATAACGAAGTTTCGAAGAAATTCGACCATTTTTAAAAAAAAAAATCTTCTTTAGGCCTTTAGAGCTGGATTTTCCTTCGCGCATGCGTAGCACCGGAACCAAAGACACAATGCCTACCAATTTTCGGCCAGCAACTTGTCTCCCTGGTACCCAGGAAATTTCAAAGCTCTACCTGCATTCCTTCTAGGCGTTTGTTCTTGGCACCCCACTTTTTCGCCGAAAATATTCAGTTTTTTACGCACTCCATAAGGGAAAAAAAGGCGTTTATGCCGGCGAAAGCGGCCCAAATTGTCTGAGGAACCTGCAATTTAGACACAACACGTACATTTACACTAGCCACACATGAGTACCACTCCCATTTTGATCAGATGAAAACAAAAAAAAAATTGGCCAAAAAAACGTTTTTTTCAAAAATTTTGCGGTTTTAATTTTTTTTGAAATTGTTAGTCTCAACGGATTTTATCGCCTCTTACGTATGTGATAGGTACATGTCCTGGCCACATTATCCTTAAATTTAAAATTTTTATACGCCAACATTTTCATGTGGACGTATATTGTCGTCGCCCCTGTTCGTCCGTCCGTCCACAATTGTTTGTGAACAGTCTACAGGTCACAATTTTTATCCGATTTCAATGAAACTTAAAATATAGGTTAATCACCCTAAGATCTCGGTTCCTTTCGTTATTGGCATGTATCGGACAGTAACTTCTTGGGTTATGGCCCCTGATTGTACGAAAAATCACGTTTTTTAGCTTGTGAACAGTGCAGAGGTCATAATTTTGAACCGATTTGGATTAAACTTGAAATGCATGTTTATAACCCAAAGATCTTGGTTCCTTTCGATATATGCGCCAATCGGGTCGTAACTTCCTGAATTATGGCCCCTGATTGCCCGAAAAATCGTCCTTTTTAGCTTGTGGTACCTCTGGAGGTCAAAATAGTTATCCGATTAAAAAAAACGTTTGATTATATCACCGTGAAATGGTTATGGAGGCTGAGTTCGAATTTCGTGAAAATCGGACCAAAATTGACAGACAAAATGGCCGCCGTTTGTACGCGAATAGTGTGAAAATATGTTATATCAAGGTTGTGGTCCTATAGTGGTCACAATTTTGAACTGATTTTGATGAAACTTAACACGTATGTTTATAACTCAAAGATTTTGGTTCCTTTCGATATTTGCGCCCATCGGATCGTAACTTCCTGAATTATGTCCCCTGACTGTCCGAAAAATCGCTTTTGTTAGCTTGTGGTCCCTCTGGAGGTCAAAATTATTATCTGATTTAAAAAAACGTTTGATTATATCAGCGTTACATGGTAATGAAGAACGAATGTGAATTTCGTGAAAATCGGACCAGAATTGACGGATAAAATGGCCGCCGTTTGTACGCGAATAGTGTGAAAATATGTTATATCAAGGTTGTGGACCCCATAGAGGTCACAATTTTGAACCGATTTTGATGAAACTTGAAATACATGTTTATAACCTAAAGATCTTGGTTCCATTGCATATTTGCGCTTATCGGATCGTAACTTCCTGAATTATGGCCCCTGATTGTACGAAAAATCTACTTTCTTTTAGCTTGTGTCCTTAAAGGGACAATAACACTTTTGCTGGCTTGGCAGCTCTAGAAAATAAATAATAGTCTTATTCTAAGTACCAGATGTTTATGTGTCCTACCTGTTGTGTAAATTATCCATTACATCATATTTTACTTGTCCAGGGGGTTCGAAAATATTTTAAAATCCAAGTCACATTTGAAAAGGTTTACGTTAACCTTTTCAAATCATGTAGTTGAATTTTTCCAATTTTTTAAATTAGTTGTGTTACGATGAAATTTGTATCATCAATTTATTTGAATATTGTAAAATAATAGAATTTGTTGACCAGAATAAAGATTGGGACATATTATTCAATTACGACAAGAGTGTTATTGGGGCTTTAAGACGTCACATTATTATCCGATTTTAAAATAAACCGTTTGGACCAAAACTTTCGGACAAAATGGCTGCCGCTTCTACGCGAATAGTGTAAAGGTATGATATATCAAGGTTGTGGACTTGTAGAGGTCACAATTTTAATCCGATTTTGATGGAACTTGAAATGGATGCTCGTAATCCAAAGATCATGGTTCCTTTTCATTTTTGCACATATCACATCGTAATTTCCTAAAATTATTGTAAGGGCAGCTGGAGACCAATAACGAACGCACCCAGCCTGTGGCCACGAAAACAGGAGTATAACACCATAATAGATTGAAAGGAGACTCGACTGACTGTAGTTTACCATATATATCTTTATTCGTTGTCTTAATGTTTTATGACATCATACGAAGACATCAACGCATAAACATTGGAAATAGCCTAACGCAAATATCATACATGATGAACGAACGCAAACTTTAGACTCGAACTTCCAGACTTGAATTAAGACATAACCGGCAACACAGACGTGAAAACTGAAATACAAAATAAATACAGCTTAACACAACGCAAAACCAGGCAGGATAGATAAATAAATACTACATTAAACGAAATATGACATACAAATGCAATATTACTGAATTATTTACCTCCAAGAGCCTGTTTACTTGACCACACGCAAAAACGAAAACGCATGGTTTCTAGGAAAGCCATTCGCACGACTGACACAGGGAGCATTAATTACGCAGGGAAGTTAAGAAGTAAACAATCAATGCTTTTAGTTACTATTTACGAAACATAGCGCAGTCTGGAAGCTTACGACCTGATAAATTAATGTACATCAAAATACATACATAATACATATATCACAAATATTACAACAGTACATAGAGTTAATATAATCAAACAATAAACAATAACGTATCCCTTAAACTAAAGCTATTCTATCGTATTAACTTAAAGGCTATTCCAACGTACAACCTGTCCCGATTTAGGGATCGGTTACATGGCTCCTCAAAATTAAAGGCATTTAATTTTCATAAATAAAGCACAACAAAACACTCTGCAATATTCGCAGAAAGATATTACATGTGTACATAAGTATACGTAAATTACTGAGACTACTATTGTCAATTATTACAGAAAGTTTGAATTCACATATTCGTATCGCACTAACGGAATCGCAACGAAAATGTACATGCCTACATCTATATGTATGACAAGACCGAACAACAGAATGTACCGCAACGCACTAACGAAATCGCAATAACGAAGGCTCCTCGATGGGGAACACCCCGGTCTAGTTTTCCAATAAAACAACCAGTTTATGAATTGGACGATCCAGGTATGATATAGGATTAACTCGCTTTCCGTTATCATCCAACGCACGATCACCAATCATTATCTTCACTTTACGCACATGTCCATCTGAGTCTGGATCCGCAACAACAACTCTTCCTAAGTTCCAACTATTTCGGGGAGAGTCGGTATCTTTGATCAAAACAATGTCACCAACTTGAACATTTCGAATGGGTTGAGTCCACTTTTGTCGAGTTTGTAAATTCTGTAAATATTCTACTCGCCAACGGTCCAAAATACATTAGCCAAATACTGTACTCGTCTCCAACGTTTTCTAGAGTAAACGTCAGGTTGTTGAAAATTACCAGGTGGTGGTAACAGAATTTTTGATTTCATAGTTAATAGATTGTTAGGCGTGAGCGGTTCTAAAGAATTGATATCATTAAGTGTATCAGTCGTTAAGGGTCGGCTGTTTACGATTGCAGCTGCTTCACACATAAATGTCCGAAGTGACTCGTCATCTAGTTGAATACCGGATTGGTCCATTAACGAAGACAGAATACTGCGTACGGTACGGATTTGCCGTTCCCAAATGCCTCCCATGTGACTGGCAGAAGGGACGTTCATTTTGAACTCGAAATAATCACAACTACGTTTAAGCAGGAACTGTTGGATGTGTTCATGGTTCATCTCTTTGAAAGCATCCTTGAGCTCTCGCTTAGCTCCAACAAAGTTAGTTCCGTTGTCACAACGAAGCACTCGTATCGGACCACGAAATGTCAAAAACCTACGCTACGCAACGCATTGATAAAAGAATCAGTAGTCATGGTATTGACAGTCTCGACATGAATCGCGCGACAATTTAAACAGGTAAACAGAACACCATATCTCTTGAGTTCTTTACGCCCCTCTTTGATCAACCAAGGGCCAAAGCAATCAACTCCGCAATACGTAAAGAGTGCCGTAGATTCCAATCTATCCTCGGGCAGATCGGACATTTTCTGGTCTTGACATCGACCACGCAATCTTCTACATTTAACGCATTTATGGATGTATTCCGAAACCGCACTGGTACATCCTAGAATCCAATAACCATTTAAACGAAGTTCATTTACAGTAAGCCCACGACCTTGATGTTCACACAATTCATGATGATGAGCAATTAAAAGTTCGGTCACGAAAGACTTACGCGGCATACATAATAACTGGGTGTTTCTCAGCACAACTTAGTCTTGAGTTACCAAGTCGTCCACCAACTCGTAACAGGTTATGATCATCCAAAAATGGATCTATATAACTTACACAAAGTTGAATTCTTTTGTATATACTTCCGACGCAAACGAATGTCATTTCTATTCGACTCATCTTGAAGTGGTTTCACGGATCGCAAAGTTTCTAACTCCTTACTAAAATCTTTCGATTGAACTAACTTCAATAACACAAGTTCTGCTGCATTAAGTTCATTAACCCTTAAACAGGATTTTCAATATTATCTGTGCTATCAGTGTTCTTAGCAATCCGATTTCTAAGAATAGACACGTAACGTAAACAGTAGGCAATAACCCTTTTAAGTTGAAACCAACTAGAACAAAAACTCAATCTCGTCAGATCAAAACTGTTCTCGGATTTTACAGCAAAAGTGTTAATTTTACGAATGTTCGGATCATCTGCCTCAAAGGCGATACTTGAATAATCTTCTTTGTCATCCGGTATTACGGGTTTCCATAGAAAATCTGGTCCTTTAAACCACATTGAATTTTCAACTAAGTCAGTAGCAGATGCGCCCCTAGATGCTATGTCCGCAGGATTTGCTTTCGTCGTAACATGATGACATTCACTCGGTTGTGAATGATCTCGGATTTTCTGGACGCGATTTGCAACAAATGTTTGAAAGCGACGAACATCGTTGTTTATATACCCTAATACGACACGACTATCAGTCCAAAAATATTGAGTAACTGCAGGATATCCTAATTCTTTTTTAATGAGTAAGTTCACATTGACAGCAACGACAGCTGCAGTCAGTTCAAGACGTGGAATAGTTATAGCTCGCAACGGAGTCACTCTGGACTTCGACATAACTAACGAAACATGCACACGTTGATTAGCATCCACTAGCCGCAAATAGGAACATTCTCCGTACCCAAATGTACTCGCATCCGAAAAATTATGAATCTCTACGGAAATTACAGTTCCAAAACCGTCAGGCTTGAAACATCTATTGATCTCAAGAGTCTCAATTTTAAACAGTTCATCTCTCCACCGTTGCCAACGTGGTAGCAAATCTTCAGGAATCACATCGTCCCAACCAGTGTTAAGTCTACACATCTCTTGTAGAACTTGTTTCCCAACCAATAACAAGGGAGATATGAAGCCAAGTGGGTCGTATATCGAACTTATAATAGAAAGTATGCCTCTTCTCGTTAAAGGCTTATCCGAAAGTTTGATTCGAAATCGGAACGCATCCGACTCGATGCACCATTCAATCCCTAGCGCACGTTCTGTTGGGAGATCATCGATAGTCAAATCGAGATTTTTTACTCCTTCCGCACGATCATGACACGGTATAGATTCAATAACTTCTGCTGAATTGGATAGAAATTTATGCAACCGTATTCCACAGCACGATAAAAGTTCCTTACTCTTACTGATAAGGTTGATAGCTTCACTCACAGACGAAACTGACGTTAAACCGTCATCAACATAAAAATCATTCTGAATGAAATTTGAGACAACTGTGCCGAAATCTTTCTCGTGATCTTTCGCGGCTTGTTTTAGAGCAAAGTTTGAGCATCCCGGAGATGAGCCACCTCCAAACAAATGAACGGTCATACGGAATTCTTGAGGCTTAGAGTCACAATCACCATTTCTCCACCACAAAAATCGAAGGTAGTCTCTGTGTCCTACATTAACGTGAAACTGGTAAAACATCTTTTCGATATCGCAAATAAAAGCTACGTGCTCTTTCCGAAATCGACAAAGTACACCAACTAAGGCGTTTGTTAAGTCCGGTCCTTTCAACAGGTAGTCATTCAAAGACTTATCTCGAAACTTAGCTTGACAATCGAATACTACACGGATTTTTCCAGGTTTCTTTGGGTTGTAAACTGCGTGATGCGGAATATAATTAACATGTTCGGATACATACGAATCGTCACTAATCCTTTCCGCATATCCCTTATCAATAATGTCTTCCATAAAAGTTACGTAATCTGAGCGCAAATGTTTATCCCTACGAAAACGTGACTCTAAATGATACAAACGACGAAGTGCTAGAGTTTTATTATTCTCCATAACAGGTTCAGAACTCCGAAACGGCAATGGCATTTCGTGATGTCCATCTGGCGCAGTATGAATCTCTCGAGACATTATGTCCAAAAATCTCCGGTCGTCACTAGACATAATTGAAGAGTCATCCAAATGTTCATTGAAATCCATTTCCATGAGCTTAAGAATACAATCTGGACTGATTACTTCCTTTATCTTGTTGCGAAACGAAATATGAACTTGACCTTGATCGCAGCGATCGACAACATCCGGTCGACCATCAATGTCCGCAGTGTTCAATGTAGGTACTTCGCAAGTTATAATACGATGACTCAAGCCAATATGATCTACTTCATCTGTGGAATTAAAATCTACAATACCAATGATGCCCCATCCCAAGTCTGTCCGTTCAGCGTATGGACCATTACTCTCGGGGGGTATGACATCGCGTGGAACTAGAGCTCGTGGGCAGTCGTAACCAATAAGCAATCCCACGTCGCAACTCAAAAGAGGTTGAAGTTTATTCGCAATAGGTTCTAAATATGACCAACGTTTCGCCACGTCGGGTGTTGGTATATGAGTACGATTAGCCGGCATAATATCTCTTGTATACGTATCAGGCAGCGGAATTCTAACGTCATAATTATAGCCACGAACAACTAGGCCATTAAGTTTACGAGTGTCGATAAGAGAGTCTTCAGCAAACATAGTCGACAAAGACAATTTAACAGGAAGTCCTTCTATGTCAAGAGCGTCGCATGTTTTATCCAAAATAAATGTTGTGTCGGACTGAGAATCCAAAAGAGCATACGTCAAAATTTCTTTACTTGGATTATCTTTGTGAGACAACCACACGGGTAACACCATAGCGCACTTATCAGTCCCAGTTCTTAACGTATGTGAAACAGTAGACTTCACTTCAGTATTTTCATTATGCAAGGGTCTACTTGGTTGACCATAATCTCCATGAAGTAATGAAGGATGCAAATGATTACAAATTCTACACCTGAGTCTCGATTTACAAGTACGTGACACATGCCCTAGACATAAGCAAGCAAAGCATAATCTGTTTGACCTTAGAAAGTCTTTACGATCAGACAATGATTTTTTAGCGAATAAAGTACAATCATTAATGGAATGATTTGATCTATGACAAAAAGCACAATTTTCTGGAACATAATTCGAATATTCCTTTATTTCGGTTGAAAATGCAGTTCTACGTTGATATGTTGATGGAACGTGTTCATTCTTATTAGGCGTACATATAATGGAAGTTAAAGGGTCGCATGCAATGTCTGCTTCATTAGTTACAAAGCCAACAAATTCACTAAAGGGAGGGAACTCTTCTCTCTTTTTTCTATAATCATTAACAGTTCTTCCCCAACGCATCACCAACCAATCAGGGAGTTTAATTATTTAACAGTTTTCTATTTACACGCATATCATTTAGCACATTAAGGCAATTAATTGTTCGCATCGCAGTGTAACACTGTTTAAGAAAATCCGCAAAATGACTCAGTGCAGGACCATCTCGGTTAGGTACTTTTGGCCAAGCCTCTAATTTGTCTCTAAATGCATTAGCCACAATAAATGGATCGCCATATCGCTTTTCAAGCAATGACTTCGCATCTTCAAATGCTGTCGGAGTGTCAAGCAGACAGTAACTTTCAATGGCTTCCTTAGCTGGACCACTGATGTATCGATGTAGATAATGCATACATTGCTCTTTCGGAATGTTCTTATGTTCAATAAGTGTTTTAAAGGCGCACTTCCAGTTTGGATATTTCAATGGGTCACCGGAAAACACACCTGGTTCTGGAGGGGGTAATCTATTAAAGTTAGCCTGATCTGATAAAATACGAACCAAGTCACTGGCAGGTACATGTACAGAGGAAGACAATTGCGCAGGAGCAGACTGTGACGTATGAGAATGATCAGCATTGTTCATAGGTGGGGTATTATTATTATATAGGCCTACATCACTAACTGGAATCTGAGGCGGGGGTACAGACACCAGAGGTGAACTGGCAGAAACAACAGGTTGACTTATCGAACTCACAGGGTTAGGCCTAATAGGGTTAACTGCAGGAGATAAATGAGGCGGATCACCATAATCTGTTGAAAAGTTATGACTATTCACAAAGGTTGCGACAAGTTCTGACTTATTTTGTTCTGATACTGGCACTATGCATTCAACTTTAAAATCTTCATTTTCAATTCTACGAAGAGCATTCACCTTGGCATTCGCAATATCAAGATTTTTGTGTAGTTGAATATTTTCAAGCTCCAGACTTTTGCGTAGCTGAATATTTTCAAGTTCCAATTTCTTTTCGGCTTCTAAGGAATGATACTTTAATTTCTGTTCAATAACAGCTGCTTCTTCGGCTGCTTCAATTAACTTCAATGAAATAACAGACGATCTTTTCGATGAACGTTCAGAGTTTTTCGCTGATCTTGATTTAACAGAACCGTATGTACTCTGATCGGTAGGATCAACTGGATCACTCGCAGACGTAGCCATTGTAAACAATGCGAATACGAAAAAATATAATGGGCTCTTCATCAATACTGCCACAATTTTATAAGAGTTCAAATAATACGAAGGACACACTAATGTCAGAACACTTCAAAGTTTACTTATAAACTTATATATTTACCGCATAATAAAGTTTCTTTCATTCCATTCGATAGGTGTTCGAACTCCGTGCAGAGGAGTTTTCACTGTAAGGGCAGCTGGAGACCAATAACGAACGCACCCAGCCTGTGGCCACGAAAACAGGAGTATAACACCATAATAGATTGAAAGGAGACTCGACTGACTGTAGTTTACCATATATATCTTTATTCGTTGTCTTAATGTTTTATGACATCATACGAAGACATCAACGCATAAACATTGGAAATAGCCTAACGCAAATATCATACATGATGAACGAACGCAAACTTTAGACTCGAACTTCCAGACTTGAATTAAGACATAACCGGCAACACAGACGTGAAAACTGAAATACAAAATAAATACAGCTTAACACAACGCAAAACCAGGCAGGATAGATAAATAAATACTACATTAAACGAAATATGACATACAAATGCAATATTACTGAATTATTTACCTCCAAGAGCCTGTTTACTTGACCACACGCAAAAACGAAAACGCATGGTTTCTAGGAAAGCCATTCGCACGACTGACACAGGGAGCATTAATTACGCAGGGAAGTTAAGAAGTAAACAATCAATGCTTTTAGTTACTATTTACGAAACATAGCGCAGTCTGGAAGCTTACGACCTGATAAATTAATGTACATCAAAATACATACATAATACATATATCACAAATATTACAACAGTACATAGAGTTAATATAATCAAACAATAAACAATAACGTATCCCTTAAACTAAAGCTATTCTATCGTATTAACTTAAAGGCTGTTCCAACGTACAACCTGTCCCGATTTAGGGATCGGTTACAATTATGGCCCCCGATTGTAAGGAAAATAGTGTTTTCAGCTTGTGGATCCTATACAGGTCAAAATTTTTATCCGATTTAAAAAAAAAACGTTATAAGATATCACTGTTAGGCCTACATCCTAAGGATGGTTGAGTTCGAATTGCGTGAAAATCGGACTGAAACTGCTTGACAAAATGGCTGTGGCTCGTTCGCAAATAGTGCCTTTTATTGCATGCTTCTTCTGGAAGGCATGTCGAAGTTCACTTTACATTTGATCATTTAAAGTGGTTGTGACTTTGAATATGTGAATGTGATGTGTGTTGTGTAATATTATCAAACTTTATCACTATAGACCTAGCCTATAATACTACTGCAATATTTCTTTTTTATTATATTATATAATGATGGTATGTTGAGCAAATGTGAGCTCACGAAAGTGAACCTGAATAATGACAATAATGAATAATTCATATCGATCACGTGACATAAGTAATGAAACATATCAATACACTATACAACACTACACGACTTTTGAACCAAAGTTGCCAACACAAAAATAACTTTAGAGACAAAAAAGCGTCGGACATTTTAGATTACAATATAGAACATTCTTGAGAGAATGCTAGTGTTTATACAATACATATAAATATAATAACATCATGCAATACTTCATAATTGTTTTCTAACCTCCAAACCTTGGTCCGGGTCCGAGTATGCCTAGTTGTCTTTCATCTTAGTCCGAGTCGTTTGTTTGGATTATCAGGGTTGAAAGGTCAGAATAAGTGTTTTGATTGGTCACCAATTCCACACTTCATTCATAAATAACTGACATTTGGCGCTCGGCTTTCAAGCTATCCAGTCATGACTCGACGAAAGATGGACCAGTGCCAGTAAGCTAATATGCCTTTGGATTTTATACTAAAACAGTGGATGGGTTTCCAATCGTATTCGTGGGTTTTGTTTTAAATCATAAAGTATGTGATAGAGTTAAGAGGTGTGGCTTCGACGTGGCTTCAATCCTAATCTTGTATTGTACGCAGGTCCCTTATAGTTATACTTATAATATTAATTAAATTTATTATTTGGACCGTATTGAATTGATTCCTTGTTTCTCATTTTCCACGCGCTGAGGTCTAGGCCCATGAATTAATGATCGCACAAAAAACAAAAAACAAACGTGTATAGTTTACACTATCGTACTGTGACCCCGAGTGGTCAATTTTTATACGCCCACATTTTCATGTGGACGTATATTGTCGTCGCCCCTGTCCGTCCGTCCGTCCACAATTGTTTGTGAACAGTCTACAGGTCACAATTCTTATCCGATTTTAATGAAACTTAAAATATAGGTTTATCACCCTAAGATCTCGGTTCCTTTCGATATTGGCATGTATCGGACTGTAACTTCATGGGTTATGGCCCCTGATTGTACGTTTTTTAGCTTGTGAACAGTGTAGAGGTCACAATTTTGAACCGATTTGGATGAAACTTGAAATGCATGTTTATAACTCATAGATCTTGGTTCCTTTCGATATTTGCGCCAATCGGATCGTAACTTCCTGAATTATGGCCCCTGATTGTCCGAAAAGTCGCCCTTTTTAGCTTGTGGTCCCTCTTGAGGTCAAAATTGTTATCCGATTTAAAAAACCGTTTGATTATATCACCGTTCCATGGTTATGAAGGTTGAGTTCGAATTTCGTGAAAATTGGACCAAAATTGACTGACAAAATGGCCGCCGTTTGTACGCGAATAGTGTGAAAATATGTTTATATCAAGGTTGTGGACCTTATAGAGGTCACAATTTTGAACCGATTTTGATGAAACTTGACAAGCATGTTTATAACCCATAGATCTTGGTTCCTTTCGATATTTGCGCCAATCGGATCGTAACTTCCTGAATTATGGCCCCTGATTGTCCGAAAAATCACCCTTTTTAGCTTGTGGTCCCTCTGGAGGTCAAAATTGTTATCCGATTTCAAAAACCGTTTGATTATATCACCGTCCCATGGTTATGAAGGTTGAGTTCGAATTTCGTGAAAATCGGACCAAAATTGACGGACAAAATGGCCGCCGTTTGTACGCGATTAGTGTGAAAATATGTTATATCAAGGTTGTGGACCTTATAGAGGTCACAATTTTGAACCGATTTTGATGAAACTTGACATGTATGTTTATAACCCAAAGATCTTGGTTCCTTTCAATATTTGCGCGCATCGGATCGTAACTTCCTGAATTATGGCCCCTGATTGTCCGAAAAATCGCCCTTTTTAGCTTGTGGTCCCTCTGGAGGTCAAAATTGTTATCCGATTTAAAAAAACGTTTGATTATATCACCGTTCCATGGTTATAAAGGTTGAGTTCGAATTTCGTGAAAATCGGACCAAAATTGAAAGACAAAATGGCGGCCGTTTGTATGCGAATGGTGTGAAAATATGTAATATCAAGGTTGTGGACCTTATAGAGGTCACAATTTTGAACTGATTTTGATTAAAATTTACATGTATGTTTATAACCCAAAGATCTTGGTTACTTTCGATATTTGTACCATCGGACCGTAACTTCCTGAATTATGGCCCCTGATTGTCCGAAAAATCGCCCTTTTTAGCTTGTGGTTCCTCTGGAGGTCAAAATTGTTATCTGATTCAAAAAAACGTTTGATTATATCACCGTTCCATAGTTATGAAGGTTGAGTTCGAATTTTGTGAAAATCGGACCAAAATTGACGGACAAAATGGCCGCCGTTTGAACGCGAATGGTGTGAAAATATGTTATATCAAGGTTGTGGACCTTATAGAGGTCACAATTTTGAACCGATTTTGATGAAACGTAACATGCATGTTTAAAACCCAAAGATCTTGGTTCCTTTCGATATTTGCGCCCATCGAATCATAACTTCCTGAATTATGTCCCCTGATTGTCCGATAAATCGTTTTTGTTAGCTTGTGGTCCCTCTGGAGGTCAAAATTATTATCCGATTTAAAAAAACGTTTAATTATATCACGGTTTCATGGTAATTAAGAGAGAATTTGAATTTTGTGAAAATCGGACCTGAGTTGACGGATAAAATGGCCCTTGTGGTCCCTCTGGAGGTCACAATTATTATCTGATTTAAAAAAACGTTTATTTATATCACAGTTACACAGTAGTTATGGGTGAGTTTGAATTATGATTTTCTGATGATTACTTAAAATGCAACAACTCTTGTTGACTGCCCGGACGATTTGGCTGCTGTGTGGGCGTATGTTTCGTTGCCTGGCAACCTATTTTTTAATTGGCTGAGATTGTCATCCAATTCATTTATTGTCCAACGGCTTGCAAAATGGCTAGCGATATGTGGATATAATTTAATTAAATTAACCTGTCAATAATAAATAATAATCAATGACATGCGCCGTTTTTAGATACATTCTTTTCAATGGTATCCCCCTCCCCCGCGCTCGCCTTTCGTTAATACTTACGCCTTTCCAAATCCAATCGAATCCACACGATGTACATGTACGTCTTTCAATTTCAGTAATTAAGGATTTCAGGTCAAAGTTTCGAATGACAGAAAAACTATTTTGTGGAAATATGCATAAAATGCTACCCAAGTTTTAAAAAATATATTTTAATTAGATCCAAAGTTAATGGAATTTTAAAATCCGAGATCGACGTCAATATATATACTCAATAATGTAATCAAAATGCACTGATCTGTGCGACGTCGTTAATAAGCGGTATTTCCCCTTCATAATGGCAAGTATCAATTTTTAATAATTTGAATGACAGTATGTCAAATATTTATAATCTGCTCGGGTTTTTCAATGGTTCAAGAGAATGTATCCCTGCGCAAGTATTCCACGAGCGATAATACCCCAAAATTTATCTATCGTTTGATTGGTTCTTCTATATTAAAATAACCTGGATTCACCAATGAAGTGAATCGTAGCAGTGGAAATCCCGGGTCGCGTGACGTCAGAGCGGTATTTTCCCACGAGCGTCTCCTGTAAATAAACGGTAATTTCGCTTACATTTCGATATTTTTTAGCCTGAATCTTTGCAGATATTTTGATTGATTTTAAACTATTACAATACAATTGCTAGTAATACATTTTACATTACATAGTAATTCAGAAACGTAGATTGAAGTGAGCTATATTTCAGCCGCTGACTGTCTGAGTTCACGCCAGTCACGTGACCTAAAACCGCTACTTTCATCGATATTGGAGACTTAGCAAGCGTAAATTTTTAGTCCGGATCGCGTATCCGCATCGATTTTGCGTGTGACAACAACAATGCGTGTGTATTTCTCATACGTGATACGGCAACATGCATCGAACAACTTTCATAAATAAAAGGTCCGAATAACATATGAGAAGTGTACTAAATCATTTACATGCTAGCGTAAATGTCTGCAGTACAATCCTAATGATAAATTATAGTATATATGACGATTGTTCTAGGTTATTTGCAATGGTACCATTCTTTCACTGATTGACTCAAAACTTTGTAACAATACAAACAGCTATACATCACATAAAAATCATACACATACATACAGATTTTTTTATTTTAATTTTATTTTAATTGAGCTCCAGTCATCTTTTGCAAAATATCTCTATTGCGCTATGTAGTCATATCTAATTTTTTAAACCTTAGCTTAATGACATAAATTCAATTCTTCTAGAAAATAGCAATCAGTTATAAGTTTTCAGAAATACAATAAAGGGTAATATCTATTAAACAGGGCCACAATATTTGCAAAATCTGATATGTTTTTATATTGATTATCAATAGCATAAAGAAGTTATTTTTCATTATTTCTTCCAAACAAGTGCAAGGGTGCGGGATGTTTGATCACTAATCATAATCATCTTTTTTCGATTGAATCCGCACCACATATTATGTCTTTCTTCAATGCGTTATTCTTTTCAATTGTTCAGTCCTCGAAATTAAAAAAATGAATAATGCCGTGGCAGAATGGTACTGCTACGGCACCACAGCATTTTTTGTTATTTCAAAATCAATGCTTTTTTTAACTTTTTAAGATGGATAAAACTTATTTATTCAATCCACAAAATTTGAGGCGAATTACACCAATTGGTTACCTGTGGTCGCGCCATGCAGCTCAAAAACATGCGACCGAATTCCTGGTTACGCAAATTGAAAGATCGGTTACCTTAACAAATTTCATTAACAAATTTATTCTCATTTGATCAATATTTATACAGGATGGGTGACACTGGCCTAAATTATTAATATTATACCACAAACCCAATTCATTCATTCATCATTCTTGCCATTTCATTTCTCCATCAGTCTTACCGGTACTAGTTTGACAGATGACGTATTTTTGACATCAGGTATTGACCAGTTGTAAGCAGGTTGATTTAAAAATACCCCAAGCCTTAATTCTTTAAATGACTAGTAGTGCCATAAATATTTAAATATGTCAGCTATATTTCCAAAGAATTTACTGCACGTGTTCCTTTCACTTATTATATAGCCATGCTGTACGGTAGTACTGACCCGTATGTAGGTCGTCTACTTTGACCCCCACATGGCATCGCTTGACTGCCAATGCAAACGATTTTACTGTCTTGTCTGTATATTTTAATATGATTTCATCACATCAAATTATTCTGTTTCCTATTGAAACTTGGTTTGTAGAGTGTCGAGGTTAATAAATACTATTTATTTTATCAATCAGTCGCTATATGATTGAGGCTATTGCGCTCCGTTACATAGGGCGTAGTAATTATAAACAAAGGGAGTAAATCGGTCCAGGTCCATCGTATGTGACAAACGATACAGTTAAAAATACAAATGACGAGAATGGTAACATTGTTCATGCATTAGCTAGATTAACTAGGGAACAGTCCGTGCTCTCTATCATCTGTGTCTATTTTTAGTTTATAATCGTTGAAAAAACCCACCACTGTAACGGCAAAGCATGGAATCTTGGATATATGCCTACGAACAACACATGACATGGGTTAAAAGTGTACCGGTATTCGGTAATTGCAATATACTTGTCAGACATTCGTCTACAAAATGATAAATATGTCACTTTATTACACAGTCAGGCGACATCCTCCCTGGTACTATTCTATAACTGGTACATTTAGTCATTATAATTTTTAGGATCGCAAGATCTACCACGGCAAAAAAAAAAAAAATTAATTATGCCGTGGCAGACGGAGGTTGCGTCGGCTTTTACCACGGCTTTGCCGTTTGCCGTGGTTAATTTCGAGCGCTGTTGTTTTTTGTTTTCCCATGATTTGCGCCTTTCGTCGATAGTTTCTTCTTTTCAATCGTATCCCCACGACATGTGTCTTTTTTCCACTGCATCCACACATATCTTTTATCGACATTGCGGTTTGACATTTTGTTCTTTTCGATCAAAAGAGTACATTATCTTTCTGCAACATGGTTTTCTTTTCGATCAAATCCCCACCATGTGCACTACCGCACATCATTGCCACAGTGGCAACAGAAACAAGGAATCAATCCAACATGGCCATAAAGTCACAAGAAGTGGTTGCGACTTCGTGATTTTTATCCTCACTTGTAAGGACCCCTACATGCAATCCAATCATTAAGATAGAATTGTACCATTTGTCCCGAGATGACCTAGTTTGTGTCATTGAAGCTCCTGCCCCCTCCCCCAGCTCACATACATTTTACATACATTATGTTCAAGGGAAACATACTGATTGAAAGTAATAACAACCTTTCGCATCGGTACGAATACAAAAACGTCATTGATTCGTGTGTACTTATGTCAACTAGTAATGAGTGTTCGGCCAGTGGAAAACGTTGCGGGTATGGAGCTGGATTCACGTAGGTATGCAAACAAACATTGTTCTTGTCTCATATATTGAATTTTACACAATTTTGTGTGGCCTTGTGTATATTGTTGGTTGTGTACAGATTGTTAAATGTGCTCAAATTCCGTATTCTACTTGATTTGTTGTACAACTGTTAAAAACCGATCGAAAACTTTTTCTGGACCAAGAAGTTCACAGAGTGGAAATTAACAATATCTAGCTATTATCGTGCGATGGATTGCGAAACTGTGTGTTAGAGGATACAAAAACGTAAATGGACATATGTGTTCGATTTCGTACCAATGCGAAAGGTCCCAAATTTTTCACATCACCCAAACTTTCACAGAGCCTGTATGGAAGGGTATCGCTGCCAATATTGAATGCCTTGCTAAAATGAGGTGCTACAGAGCGCAAATGTAAAAAAAAAGTATATAAAGGGAAATGTAAAATGCAGACACGCCACAAAATAACCTTTTCCAATAAAACATTTGTCATTTGACACATTACATTTATGTTTTATGTTTAACTTTGGCCTTAGATGTATTTTGACTTCATCATAACAGGTTTTAGGACTTTGTACATTGTATTTTTTTTAAATATAAGTAATCAAAAAAACATTTAAGCAGAGCATTTAACATGGGAAGCGAGTTTGTTCTATTTGTACCGGTAATTTGTTTATTTTATAATTCTTACAATGCTTAGCCAAGACAGATAAAGGGAATTATTGTCGGTTGTTATGTGCTTGCAGTTTGCCATGACGTTCCCATAAAAACACCAATGGAAATTGCTGAAATGTTTTTTGGTTTGTTTTTGTGCATGCTAGGCCTATAAGAATAACATGTAAAATATCTTCTTAAATTGGCTAGACCCCAATATTTAGATAATTAAATAAGGGTAGAACAATTTATAGTTGAAAAAAGGAATAACCCTACTAAAATGCCCCCTACTCTCCAAAATTTACAGTTTATTGTTTAATAAATGAAATATTATTAACCATGCTTAATAATTTTTTTGTTCATCTCAGATGCCGAGATTAAAAAACAGTCAGAAGATGTAAAGAAAAAAGAAAGAAAGAAATTACTCCTGAAGTAGAAAGTAGCATTCACACGGGCTCTTATTGATCTGATATTGGCCCATTTGTGGATAGTGATGATGATAATCACACAGGGTCGTACTGCTCTGATATTGACCCGAGTGTGGACAATAATGAAAAGAAAGAAAAGAAAAAGCTTAATGCAAGTAGAAGTACTTCTACAACTAGTGCTACTTTTGAAGAACATGTGGCATATGGTTGCATTAGTACAAATGACGATTTTGAAATGAAAGAAAAGCTGAATGCAAGTAAAAGTACTTATACAACTAGTGTTACTGTTGAAGAAAATGTGGCAGATGGTTGTATAAGTACACATGATGATTTTGAAATTGAAGAGTACAGTGGGGTGGTAAAGCCTTCTGTTACTGAAAGTAATGTAGCGTCAAGTTTTGTAGGTCGATAAAAATAATATAAAAAATCTAACTTTGTCACAGCTTGACAAATATTTTGATTTTCAAAATAAACAGAATTTGTTGAAACGAAAAACAGCTCATGCTGTCAGTAAGAAAACTAATGCAGGCAGAAGTGAATATTGGAAGTCTTATAAACAGGTAAAACGAAAGAATTCTCAGTATAAGGCAAATGAGAGGCAGCGAGAAACTGAACTCAGAAAGTCAAAGAGATTAAACCCTGGGTACAGGAAATCAGAAAAGATGAGGGAAACCTCTGATAGAAAGGTAAAAAGATTAAACCCTGTGTACAGGGTATCAGAAAAGATGAGGGAAACCTCTGATAGAAAGGTAAAGAGATTAGATCCTGACTATGTTTCTAGAGATAAGCAAAAACACTCTGATTTCCTGAAAAGGAAACGTCTAGATCCTGAGTACAGGAAATCAGAAAAGATGAGGGAAACCTCTGATAGAAAGGTAAAAAGATTAAACCCTGGGTACAGGGAATCAGAAAAGATGAGGGAAACCTCTGATAGAAAGGTAAAGATATTAGACCCTGGGTACAGGGAATCAGAAAAGATAAGGGAAACCTCTGATAGAAAGGTAAAGAGATTAAATCAGAAAATATGAGGGAAAGGAAATTGAAAAAATTAAAGAGATTGAATTCTGACACTAGAATTAGTCACAATAGAAAGGCCGCCATTAGTAGGCGTAAGAAAAGGGCTAAATTGAAATCGTTGGACACTAACGAATTAATATCTCTTTTCCATCAGAAGGTAAGCAATGGGCCAACCTACACCTGTGAAAGTTGTCACCAGTTATGGTACAAACAGTGTAAAACAGTCCACAGCAGTTAGTAAGTTGAATGATTCTGCTATAAAATGTTTAACATAAAATGGCAGTGGATGGATATGTGGCACTTGTGAAAAGTATATCAAAAAAGATAGGATTCCACCGCTATCTATCTATAATGGTAATGCTTTCCCAGAGCTAGCAGAAGAGTTGAAACTGTTTCCACTAGCGTGGATACTGTTATCACCTAGAATCCCTTTCATGAAGGTGTATGCAGCTCCACGTGGTGGACAAAAGAAAATCAGAGGAAATGTTGTAAATGTTGTTGCTAATGTGTGTAGTACCATCAGTTCTCTTCCCAGAGCTCCAGATGAAAACTTCACAATAGCTGCTAAATTGAAACGGCAACTTAAGTATAGCCATGCTGTTATGACTGAAAATATCAGACCATATAAGATTATGGAAGCTGTAGCATGGTTGAAAGCAAATGATGACCTCTTCCACAAGGAAGGGGTTCACTTTGATGAAGCAACTATACCAAATGATGAAGACATGGTCAAACATGTTGACCACTGTAATGAAAATAATGAAATATCTCCAGAAGGAAATGGTGTAAATACCATTCATGTTGACAACTCTGACGAAACAAATGTTTTATCGGAGGATGAGAAAAGGAACAAAGAAAGATGTGTCACCGAGAATGATAACTCAGGTAAGGAAGCCACTACTTCAGGGAATCCTGAAGTCGATACTTTTGATGATTGGAGTGAGGATGAAGGTGAACAAGCTCGTGGATCTAAGGATACATTGTTGACCTCCCCTGACTTCATTGAAGATAATGAGAAGGAAAAGGTATACTCTTTTGCTCCGGGACAGGGTAATATTCCATTAAGTATCTTTATGGACAAATACTCTGAAGAGCTGTCATTTCCACAAATATTTGCAGGAAAGGCAAGAGTAGACGCAAAGGAAAGGAAAGGAAAAGTTTACTACAGTGAACTTTGTAAGTCTGAGTTAAGACGTAACGATAGAAGAGTTGCAAATTGTGATATCAACATTCTTAAGTCAAGATTGTTGAAAGTTAATGAAGAGAGTGAGTATCCTTTTGACATACAACATCTCTTTTTAAGTAATGAAAAGATGAAAAACTTTAATGATAAAGTTTTTGATAACATGGTTGGTGAAAAAATTGTAATTTTAGCAAAAGATAGTCTAGTTGGGTCTGCTTCGCAAGCTGTGGGCAAAACTATACTAGAGAAAATTCCAGAAGATCCGAGAAAAACCATGCAATTACATTTCACTTTAGGATTGGTAATTGGCTTGAAGTGTGAAATAGCTTTAAATGCTAGATTGGACGATGGGTTGACCAATGGGGCGTCTTGCGTGGTACACAAAATCCAATCAGGCGCGTCCAGATCAGCAAGTAGCACCATCGTCTGGGTCCAGTTTGAAAATCCAGATGTTGGTAAGTTAACTAGAAAAGATTATAAAAGTCATTTCAGTGCAGAAATTGATCCCCTGTGGACACCTATTCTTGCTGTTTCTGTCGTCATACTGGCAGAGACAAGAGTAAAAGCAAGTGCAAAATCAGAAATGTATAATGTACCTGGTTATACCTTGTATAGAAATGATGCTGTAACAGAAATATTGAAAAATCATCATGGTATGGCTGTATATGTCAATGATAAAATGAAAGTGAAAAATATTGTTGTTGAACCATTCAATATGAACGGTGTTGAGATGGACGTTATAACAATAGATATTGAAATTGGAAATACAAAGAAATCTTGCAAGATACTTGGGCTATATAAACCCCCTAAAGTGTCAGAGAGTCACTTCTGTTCAGCTCTTATAGATGTGAGAAAAACGTCAAATGAAACTGATTTCACCATAGTTCTTGGTGATTTCAATTTGAAATTTGAAAAATGTAAGACTTCTAGGGTCAATGAAGTGTTGAAGGGCATGAGCCAGTTGATTGATGAACCTACCACTGATTCAGATACAGTGATAGATTTGGTATACACTGATCTACCGAAAGATCACATAAGGTCTGGTGTTCAGGAGAACTACTTTTCAGACCACAAAGTGATCTATTTGATGATCAGTAAAGAAAAACTAAGTAATGATGAGAATAAAGCTTACAACAACATTAATGTTGGAAATGAAAATATGTGGAAAGCCCAGACTGTTAAGGAAAATAAAAAGGGTTCTTTATTTGGGGAAAATATTCCTGCAAGAAGAATTTCTAAAGAAATGAAAAGAAAGACTGGCATTCAGAATGAAATGCAGGTTGATGATGTAATAGTCAGAAAGTATGGCTATCAGATAAGCAGAAGAGATCTAGCAACTTTTGCTCCAAGACAGTGGCTAAATGATCAAGTAATAAATGTGTATATGAAATATTTACAAGAAAGAGAAAGAAATGAAGGCAATCAAATATTGGCTGAAGAAATTTTCTTTTACACCAGAATAGAAGGAAATTTAAGAAATGCAGTAGAATTCTACCGAGGTAGAAATATTCTACAATATGATATGGTTCTAGTTCCAGTGTACACTTCAAGTCACTGGAGCTTATTGGTAGTATATGTAAGATCGAAGACAATAAAGTACTTTGATTCGCTTGGAAGTTGTAGTAGAGGTGCTGTATGTTTGAACACATTGCTCAGTTTTATTAATGAGATTGAGACAGTACAATCAAACACATGGAAAACGATAATGGAAAGAAACATAACTGTACAAGATAATAGTTATGACTGTGGTGTTTATGTATGTATGTTTGCTGATTTAATTCTTCAGGGTTTGTCTTTGAAGAACAGAAAGAAAACCGCTCAAGGTTATCGCCAGCACATGAAGGAAATAATAATGATGTGAAATACTGGGACAACAACTATGCTCTTGCTCATTGCAAAAACATATGCTGTTGTCTTGGTATGTAATAGTAATAGAGTGGAAAAATGGTAGCAATTATGTTGTTGCCCATGCAAGTAGTAAAGGCTAATACTCATGTATTACTGGCCGTGAAAGTGTAAGATTGGCGGGTGTCGGGGAGCCTGCCTATATAAATATTTATTTATTTATATGAAAAGTATGTTGATTTCTTCAAGGTTTATCTCAATCTGATTAAAATACAGATATTTCTATTTCGTTTCATTTTTTTATATATACTTGTAATGGCCTACAGCACATAAATTTCTAATCGGTTGTAGTGGATTTTGTCCCTATGGCTTCAATTTGATAAAAAAAAAAAATCGTGTTAATATATCTGGTGTGATAACCCCAGGTTCCATACACCACACAGACTATTATCGCTTAATCAATCAGAATGCAGATTATACAAATCCAACTGTAGTAAAGATAAGTAAAGCGAAATAGAACTTCTGTTTTATCAGATAAGGTTTATCTTTGAAGAATGAAGTGAAGTAAGCTGCTGGTTATCTCCATCCTCGGTATCTCCAATGTTATCGTTAACTTCATCACATATAAATAAAGAGCTTGTGTGTTAATTATTCGAAGAGATGCAACAAAGTTAAATTGATAGAAGTGATACCTACATTCAGCAAGGTCTTAAAATATTTTGACAAAGTTTGTTACCTTAATTCGTTGTTCTTGGTTGCAATAAAATGCTTGTTACTTCCCTTCTCCCACTTGCAAAGTTTTTAGTTGGTCGATAAATAAATAAAGCACAATTATCAAGAGCTGATACTTTGGCCATTTGTCTACTCCGCAAATAGTCTTAGAGGTAAATGCAAAACGGAACGATACCGCTGGGAATATCGAGGATTGTTTATCTCCAGCAATACTGTACAAAATGATCGTACTGTCATTGTACATAGAGCAGAAAATATTGGCTTCTAATGTATTATTGGCCAATGTAGTAGGAAAATGCAGGTTGGTCTAATGGTATGGAAATGGTATGGATTAATAACTGAAATTTTACTAATTGATGAGAAGATAAGTATTTGAAGATTGATTTGAAAATATTGTTTATGAATCTAGTCCTTAAATTATTGCTTTTGAAGAACAGAAAGAAATATGTTAGTTATTGCCAGCACATGAAGGAAATGATAATTATGTGAAATACTGTACAATTAAGTTGTTGAGCATAACAAATACATATGGTATAAATCCTCCACTGGCCAAACGAAATGAACTGTAATTGGGTTTAACGTCCTACTGTTCTGCTCCAATGGAGCTAATTACGCCACAGTTTGCTATGGAGGAAATTTGCCAAGGAATCTTTTACATGCATGTTAATGTGTAAAAGGGTTTTTCATCCCATATGAACAACTAGGCAGCTGGCCTTGTCAAACCCTCCACCCTGCACTACTGACAAAGGAAAACCACATTGGAAATCTAGATGAGCTTTCTAGACCAACATTTTTGCAAACACATGCCCAGATGATTTATTGTTAACAAATTAATACTTTATTTCCAACAACCAATTAAAATCTTTATATACATATTTTTCTATTTCTTTCAGAACTGGCAATTACCAAATATTACAGAGTTACAGAATAAAAGATATTCATACTAATTTCAAATATTCAAAAGTCCATACATGTATCTTCAGAACACTCTTATTTTTTAAAATAAATTCTCATTCATTATTTCAATTACGCCTTTTCACAGACTTTTTTTACAGCAACATTTTCATGTGGACATATATTGTCGTCGCCCCTGTCCATCCGTCTGTCCACAATTGTTTGTGGACTCTCTACAGTTTAAGGTTTTGAGACAAACCAATATATTGATTTTAATGAATTTTGATAATTGAACAGCTAAATCCATAATACTAAATGTTTCGTATACTAAAAGTTAGCATGGCGCAGAACTTCATAAAAAACAAACAAATTCTAATGATTATCTGATAATTACTTAATATCCGTCAACTCTTGTTGACTGCCCGGACGATTTAGCTGCTGTGGGCGTATGTTTCGTTGCCTGGCAACCTATTTTTTAATTAACGGGAACCATGTTTACGGGCCAAGAAACCCAAATCGGTCATTTTTTCAGATTTTGACTGCTGAGGCATCCTTCCGAAGGACTAATTCTCTCGAAATTTCGTGCGCTGGCTGCGCAATGATGGTATCTATCACATATTAAAAGCTCAAAACATAAAATATTAAATTCAAAGAAAATTCGACGAAAAACGGCATTTTTTTTATTAAAAAAAATCGTTTTGGGGTAAGGTCGGAACTCGAATTTTTTGACCCTGTTCCCGGTGTCGAAACAACTTCTCCTTTGGATATGTGGTAGCCAGAATGTCAGGCTACATTTTGATGCAAATTTGAATCCTAACTGTGCACGTTAAAGATCCCTACTGGCTGAAATCCGACGGACAACAAAATTCACCGAAAAATTTCGCATTGGACATGCAGCGTTACACACTGTAATTCACCGAAATTCACCCGATGCAACCGAAGCCTAAAACGCTTAATTTTGCACCTATCAGTCTCAAATTTTGATACAGCCTTCTGATACGAAGCTGCTGTAAAAATTTCAAGTCAAAATTCCTTCGGGAAGGCCGTTAATTACAAATACGAAATGGGGAAATCAAAAATGTGCACAAAAAAATCGGTTCCGGATTTTGACGATGGATCCAGATGTGCGACATCGATCTACGTCTGGCCCCAAAATTTGGGGCCTCTCCGACTTCCGGTTAGGAAATGAGAGCCAAAAATGGGGTGTGTCGGCCAGGTCAAATTTCCGGGAAGGTCCCTGGGCCCCGGAAAGGGGCCCCACATCCCAGAATCGGACACGGCGAATCAGGAAATGACCTCGGAATTCACTTCCGGTCAGGCAAAGTGGGCCTTTAAGGGGTGCTTTGAGACGACTTTTCACTCGAGTGCCTTTTGTGGGCATTCTAGGTCATGACCTTTACGTCAGAGACAGCACCGCCAGCGACCTTCCGGGTCGTGACCTTGACCTTGACTTCTCGGACGAAATTTTGGACGGTACATGAAGTTTTGGGAATATTTCGACCCCAAGGTCAAGGTATGGGTGTCAAGGTCGATAAATTCTCTATCTAGGGTCGTGATCTTTTGACCCCCAAATGACATTAAGGCCCCCAAAAAAGGCCCCGGAACACCGAGTTGAGCGAAAATTTCGGTGACCTTGACCCCTTAAGATGACCATGACCCAGTGGGGTTACGAGGGCTTCCAAGCCATGTCGACAGGTCAAGGTCCCGTGCAATCTGTTTCACAGAGAATTACTTACGAATTATCTCTGTAACAGATAAGTGTCCATAGCACGTGCGTTGACTGTATTTTACTCATTTTAATACCCATGTACACTAAATAGGAAATATTTTTTAACTTCAAATACTTCAAACGTCTTTATTTATTTTTCTTTTACCTCAAAAAAATGTTTGAGAATTTAATTTGTCGGAGTAAAACAGTTAATATGCCGTACTTATTAAGCCTCGTCGATGTCATGCTTATCAGTGATTGTAGCGGCCAAGCGAATATTCACTGCTGGATCAGTCTGGGTCCCGTGGTCCTGCGACCATCCGTTGGGGCCCCAGGAGCAAAAAACCGCCAAACTTCCGGGGCCGTAGCGGGTCAAGGTCACGACTTTTGGCTGGCAATTTTAAAAAATAAAGAACAAATGTACGGTCGCTCTACCCGCTCACGAAATTTGGGGCCGATCGGAAGACCTTTTTTTGGAAAATTCTGAAAAAAACTCTATTTTGAGCTGAAAATCCAGCTGGGGTCAAAGGGGGGGGGGGTAACTCGCCCCTCCAAAACCGATTCCGACGACCTGGAGCTCGCGGATTCTTAAACTAAATGACATCCTGGGAGTCGCGTGTTGACCTTCATTTGACCTTCAGAGGTCAAGGTCAAATCGAGAGAAAAAAGTTCTGTTTGAGCCACTTCCGGTCGCCGGAGAAAAATTTCAAGGTCACCACGCGACGCGCAATAATTTTTTAGGCGGGGAGCCGCGAGAACTAGTTCTTCGGAAGAGTTGACAATGGTTCAAAAAAATTATGACTGGAAAATGCACATTGGGGGCGGGGGTGCCCCAAGAAACCGGAAATTCCGGATTATGACACTGGATCCAGGCGTGAGGCATCAGTCTATGCCACGCCCCCGAATTTCAGACCTCTCCGACTTCCGGTTGGAAAATGAGAGCCAAAAAAACCCAAAAGCTGCTTTTTCCAGGTCAAATTTCCGGAAAGCCGGGAGGTTGCCCCCGAAGACGTAATCGGACACGGCGAATCAGGAAATGCCCTCAGAATTCACTTTCGGTCACGCCCAGAGATCCTTATAGGCCTTTTTGTGAAAAAAAAAATTGCGATTTCACCCACTTCCGGTCACCGGAAGTGAAATCTGAGGGGTTCCAGCGACTTCTCGGGTCAACTTTAGTTCAAGAATAACCAACCGTAGACCCCCCCCCCCCCGTGGATGCATCAGGGTGTTTACCGAACAGGATTGGGTGTTTTGGGGCCGAAATTTTTTTCTGTTTTAACGACACGAGGGGCCATGTTTGCGGCCCTATACCTCGGGCCAGGGTTAGGGTGAGGGTCGAGCTTAGGACGGGATCGATAGCCTGGGCAACCCGCTCCACGGTATTAAATTTGGGGGCTCCTGGCTCCAAAATCGTGCACGTGGCAGTGTGACAAACATGGCTTTGCGAGTCCATAGCTCCGCTCCTATGGGGCGTGCACCTTAGGGGGTCAAAATGACACGGGGCAAAAAAAAAAATTATTACTGCGTTCCTCGGACAATTTGGGCCGCTTTCGCGGGCATAAACGACTTTTTTCCCCTTATCTAGTGCTTAAAAAAATGAATATTTTCGGCGAAAAAGTGGGGTGCCAAGAACAAACGCCTAGAAGGAATGCAGGTAGAGCCTTGAATTTTTCAGGGTACCTGGGTACCACGGAGACAAGTTGCTGGCCGAAATTTGGTAGGCATCGTGCCTTTGGTTCCGGCGCTACGCATGCGCGAAGGAAAATCCAGCTAAAAAGGCCTAAAGAAGATTCTTTTTTTAAAAATGGTCGAATTTCTTCGAAACTTCGTTATAGATCATGTCCAACTTATTAAATAGATGTGTTACTGTCATAATCATAATTAACCAATGCAAAATAGTTTATTTTGATATCTTTTTACCACTTTCCGAGTTTTGTATTTTCGTATAGGCGAAAATACAAAACTCGGAAAACTCGGAAATTTAATTATAACTGCCATATTTTCATCGGATCGAAATCGGAGTGGTACCCAGGTGTGGCTAGTGTAAATGTACGTGTTGTGTCTAAATTTCAGGTTCCTCGTACAATTTGGGCCGCTTTCGCGGGCATAAACGACTTTTTTCCCCTTATGGAGTCAGTAAAAATATTTTTGGCGAAAAAGTGGGGTGCCAAGAACAAACGCCTAGAAGGAATGCAGGTAGTGCCTTGATATTTTCAGGGTACCTGGGTAACAGGGAGACAAGTTGCTGCCCGAAATTTGGTACGCATCGTGCGTTTGGTTCCGGCGCTACGCATGCGCGAAGGAAAATCCAGCTAAAAAGGCCTAAAGAAGAATTTTTTTTAACAAATGGTCGAATTTCTTCGAAACTTCGTTATAGATCATGTCCAACTTATTAAATAGATGTGTTACTGTCATTATCATAATTATCCAATGCAAAATAGTTTATTTTGATATCTTTTTGCCACTTTCCGAGTTTTCCGAGTTTTGTATTTTCGTATAGGCGAAAATACAAAACTCGGAAAACTCGGAAATTTAATTATAACTGCTATATTGCATTACTTTGGTTAAAATCTTACTGAAAATGTTATAGATCATGTCCAACTTATTAAATAGATGTGTTACTGTCATAATTATAATTATCCAATGAAAACTAGTTTATTTTGATATCTTTTTGCCACTTTCCGAGTTTTATATATTCTTATAGGCCAAAATACAAAACTCGGAAAACTCGGATATTCGATTATAACTGCCATATTGCATTATTTTGGTTAAAATATAACTGAAATAACTTTTTCCGAGTTTTATGATTTGACTCGATTGAAAACACAAAACTCGGAAAAAATTGTCCGACTTTTTGTTTCAAACTGAAAAGTCGGAAAATATTTTCCGAGTTTTCTATTCAAACAAAAAAGTCGGACAATTTTTTCCGAGTTTTCCGAGTTTTGTATCTACAATCGAGTCAAATCATAAAACTCGGAGAGGAGAAAAGTCGGAAAATATTTTCCGAGTTTTGTACCTGACCCATTCTGTCCGTCTATCTCGCAATCTCGTGTAGGTAACTGTAAAAATATTGGCTTTCAACCAAATGAAGAACAATGAAGAACTAGAATTTTCAAACGTTTTTGAGGAATAGGAATATGGCGGTTTGTAAGATAAGATTCAATACTTTTGAAGATGACCATAGTCTAGCTAGATTTAACTTCCTGCAAAGTTTTCATGTGGTGGAATGGCGGAATAACAATATTGAAACACTATGACCTTGACTGATTATATTGCTGTAGCTTTTATCGATTTCTTAGAATTAGAAACGAAACAGAAAGTAAGAATTTACGGTATAGTATAGGGAATCTTGGAATTTTAGGGGTGACGGAAAGTTTTACCCTGATGTCAGTATTTACGAATTTTCCTGTAATTCCGAGTTTTTGGTATATGACTTACCTGAAAATAAATGAACGAAGGTGCAAATAAACAAGTCTTTAATAAGTAGATTATAGGGAAACAAAAGTAAAACAATAGCCTACACTGCATAAACTTTACTATGAATTGTAGGCTAATATCTCATTAGTGTTTAATGCGAATGCAATTGAGACCGAGATGAAATTAACCTGTAATTTCCCGTTTTGGAGATAATTAACCGTATGTAGATAAAAAGAAATCTAACATTTTTTTTCCTTTTCATTTATATGGTGTTTACTACCAGCCCTAAAATATATTAGTAGCCTATCTGTTTTATATAAATTTCTTGAAAAAATTTTTTTAAAAGGCCTGATATCTTAGATGAGTTCAAAATATATGCCAATGCCTGAAACATTTCACCCACAGCAGACCTGTTTCAAAAATAATAAATGAATAAAATTACCGTACACTTCACCTCTATGTACGAAATTCACACCGCCCGTTGACTGACATAAATTTTAGCTTCGGTTCGGTGCTTACAATATTCTCGAACAATGCTCATCATTCTGTGCAAGTAGCCTTCTCGCCATTACGTAGCTCAACTGTAAAAATGGGTTGTAAAAAAATGGGTTACCAATCAATTTAACATTTAAACGTTTTAAAGGAATGGGCCTACATGACGGTTTGTAAGATACGATTTTTTGAAGCCGACCTTAATCTAGCCAGCTTTAACACATCCTACTTTAACTCACTGCAAAGTTTTGATGTCGACAAATGGTGGAAATGTTGGTTTTTTTATAAGCTAATAACAATATAGAAACTTTATGACCTTGACTGAATATTGTTGTAACATTATCGATTACTGAGAATTGGAAAGGAAACAGAAAGTAAGATTTTTACTGTATACATATTTAGTCTCCAGGGTTGCCATTTGGCACCACATGGGGCCAAATTTGGCCCCATGACCAGTCTTTTGGCCCCATTAAATTGTGTTTGGCCCCTGGCCCCAAATTTGGCCCCACTCAAATTATATTTGGCCCCACTCAAATTATATTTGGCCCTTTCTCGCCCATCACTCTGGCTCCCAGTTACCAGTTTCAATTTTGTATTACAGACATAGTTTCAGTTTCAATTTCCTGGAATTTCTGATGATGTCAGTCAGTTCCAATTTCCTAGAATATCTAACGACGATGTTAGTTTAAATTGGCCCTGCTGAGTTGCTGAGGGCTTAGTCTTAGTCTGCTTTTGCCTGTCGCAACTTGCTACTTCTGTGATTGTGACTTTGTTTCTTCATCATTTGAATTTGAATTTATCGTAGGTATTACTTTGTTACTTCTGCATGTGCCTGAGGAAAATGATTAGTGTATTTGTGTATTAAAAACCAGCTACAGAACAATAATTAATTTTTAACTATGGCTTCAAGTTCTAAGTGGAAAGGTGACTATGATGGTGCGCGAAATGTTTTATACTATATTATAAACATAACACTTCAAAATAGACACATAACCCCCCTTTTTATTTCTCACTCTGTTTACTTCGTTTAAAAAAAAATCCAGGAGAAGAATATATTTCTTAACAAAACAGATGAGTTTGTAGATGTCTAAGGGCGGTTAGGTGTGTTTGGCCCCAAGAACCTCTTATTTGGCCCATTTTGGGTAATGATTTGGCCCCCCTACGTTATAAGCATCTGGCAACCCTGTGTATTACTACAACTACTTTCGCCAATTTAAAAAAAATAATATTTTTGATAGTTTTCCAACTTTTTCTTTTTCCGAGTTTTATGATTTGACTCGATTGAAAACACAAAACTCGGAAAACTCGGAAAAAATTGTCCGACTTTTTGTTTCAAACTGAAAAGTCGGAAAATATTTTCCGAGTTTTCTATTCAAACCAAAAAAGTCGGACAATTTTTTCCGAGTTTTGTATTTTCAATCGAGTCAAATCACAAAACTCGGAGAGGAGAAAAGTCGGAAAATATTTTCCGAGATTTCCGAGTTTTGTACCTGACCCATTCTGTCCGTCTATCTCGCAATCTCGTGTAGGTAACTGTAAAAATATTAGCTTTCAACCAAATGAAGAACAATTGAAGAACTAGAATTTTCAAACGTTTTTGTGGAATAGGAATATGGCGGTTTGTAAGATAAGATTCAATACTTTTGAAGATGACCATAGTCTAGCTAGATTTAACTTCATGCAAAGTTTTCATGTGGTGGAATGGCGGAATAACAATATTGAAACACTATGACCTTGACTGATTATATTGCTGTAGCCTTGATCGATTTCTTAGAATTAGAAACGAAACAGAAAGTAAGAATTCACGGTATAGTATAGGGAATCTTGGAATTTTAGGGGTGACGGAAAGTTTTACCCTGATGTCAGTATTTACGAATTTTCCTGTAATTCCGAGTTTTTCGTATATGACCTACCTGAAAATAAATGAACGAAGGTGCAAATAAACAAGTCTTTGATAAGTAGATTATAGGGAAACAAAAGTAAAACAATAGCCTACACTGCATAAACTTTACTATGAATTGTAGGCTAATATCTCATTAGTGTTTAATGCGAATGCAATTGAGACCGAGATGAAATTAACCTGTAATTTCCCGTTTTGGAGATAATTAACCGTATGTAGATAAAAAGAAATCTAACATTTTTTTTCCTTTTCATTCATATGGTGTTTACTACCAGCCCTAAAATATATTAGTAGCCTATCTGTTTTATATAAATTTCTTGAAAAATTGCTTTTTAAAAGGCCTGATATCTTAGACGAGTTCAAAATATATGCCAATGCCAGAAACATTTCACCCACAGCAGACCTGTTGCAAAAATAATAAATGAATAAAATTACCGTACACTTCACCTCTATGTACGAAATTCACACCGCCCGTTGACTGACATAAATTTTAGCTTCGGTTCGGTGCTTACAATATTCTCGAACAATGCTCATCATTCTGTGCAAGTGGCCTTCTCGCCATTACGTAGCTCAACTGTAAAAATGGGTTGTAAAAAATGGGTTACCAATCAATTTAACATTTAAACGCTTTAAAGGAATGGGCCTACATGACGGTTTGTAAGATAAGATTTTTTGAAGCCGACCTTAATCTAGCCAGCTTTAACACAACCTACTTTAACTCACTGCAAAGTTTTGATGTCGACAAATGGTGGAAATGTTGTTTTTTTTATAAGCTAATAACAATATAGAAACTTTATGACCTTGACTGAATATTGTTGTAACATTATCGATTACTGAGAATTGGAAAGGAAACAGAAAGTAAGATTTTTACTGTATACATATTTAGTCTCTATCATTCAGTCACAGGTGCAAAAAAAAAGGATTAATGCGTAGATAGATTATGGGAAAACAAAAGTAAAACTATTATACACTGCATAATTACTACTAGGAATTGTATAGACTGGCCCAGTCTCTTCTATTTATTTTACATTTTGATTTATGTAAAAGTATTAATTTTTAGTAAACCAACACTTTCGTTTCCATTTGTATAAAAAAAAAATTTTGAGTAAACCTGTAACCAGCACCAGAGACTGGACAATTTGCGAGCTTCACAATAAAATGGGCGTTCCTGTCCTGGTTTACGTTGTTCCTTATTTGGAATGATTGACAGTTGTCAAGCAAGCCCCGAGTCACGTGACACGAATTTGTAAATAAAGTCTCGATTATCGCGGCTTCACACACACGCCGTTGTAATTGTTCATTCACCTCACCCCATACGTTGTATCCGTTCATTCGACAGATATTGTCCGTCAACAAAATTCTTAGATCGTTAAAGTATCACTAAATAACAATAACTGTTATCCACAACAAACATCTCGCACCTACACCAGTTTGCCAGTTAGTCGACAGCCATGTTTATTATCACGTGATGTTAGATATGTCGTGATCACGTGCACGACGTCACACGACCTACATAATGCAGATTGACCTACTAGATGAGAATGAAGCTCTATTTACCCAGTCTCTAGAGATTACGTTTTTTTTTTTCGTTTTTTTTTTAGAGGACTGGCCAATTTTTGGTGTGTGGAGAAGACTGGCCACCAGTCTAGGAATTGTAGTACAATATATCTCATTTGCGTTTAATGCGAATGCAATTGAGACCCAGATATGTAATGTTACACTCACTAATTCTGAGAATTTTGTGAAGAATCGTGTATATATATATAAATATAGGTTAGCCTGGCTATCTGCTCTCCATAAATTAATCCACACAGTTTTGGAAGATTTTAAAAGCTATTTTGAAGTTTTTCTATAGTATATGGGTTATAGCCAGGTAAGACAATATAGCTACCATTGAATCTATACACTATACCCGGTAAGTCGAGTGTTCGAGCAATGCATTGGCCGAGAAAGTTCATCTGGCGTGGTTCCCCTTGTCAGTGATGCAGGGCAGCTGTCTAGTCGTTCGGATGGACGAAAAACCGAGGTCGCGAGTACAAATTGGCGTCAATGGCGTGCACGTAAAAGATCCCTTGACAGTTGGAATTGGTCAGGTACAAAACTCGGAAAATATTTTCCGACTTTTCTCCTCTCCGAGTTTTATGATTTGACTCGATTGAAAATACAAAACTCGGAAAAAATTGTCCGACTTTTTTGTTTGAATAGAAAACTCGGAAAATATTTTCCAACTTTTCAGTTTGAAACAAAAAGTCGGACAATTTTTTCCGAGTTTTGTGTTTTCAATCGAGTCAAATCATAAAACTCGGAAAAAGAAAAAGTTGGAAAACTATCAAAAATGTTATTTTTTTTAAATTGTCGAAAGTAGTTGTAGTAATACATCTATTTAATAAGTTGGACATAATCTGTAACTTTTCAGTTATATTTTAACCAAAATAATGCAATATGGCAGTTATAATCGAATATCCGTGTTTTCCGAGTTTTGTATTTTGGCCTATACGAAAATATAAAACTCGGAAAGTGGCAAAAAGATATCAAAATAAACTAGTTTTAATTGGATAATTATAATTATGACAGTAAGACATCTATTTAATAAGTTGGACATGATCTATAACCTTTTCAGTTAGATTTTAACCAAAATAATGCAATATAGCAGTTATAATTAAATTTCCGAGTTTTCCGAGTTTTGTATTTTCGCCTTTTAACCAAAATAATGCAATATAGCAGTTATAATTAAATTTCCGAGTTTTGTATTTTCGCCTATACGTTAATTACAAATACGAAATGGGGAAATCAAAAATGTGCACAAAAAAAATCGGTTTCGGATTTTGACGATGGATTAAGATGTGCGACATCGATCTACGTCTGGCCCTAAAATTTGGGGCCTCTCTGACTTCCGGTTAGGAAATGAGAGCCAAAAAAACCCAAAAATGGGGTGTGTCGGCCAGGTCAAATTTCCGGGAAGGTCCCCGGGCCCCGGAAAGGGGCCCCACATCCCAGAACCTGACACGGCGAATCAGGAAATGACCTCGGAATTCACTTCCGGTCAGGCAAAGTGGGCCTTTAAGGGGTGCTTTGAGACGACTTTTCACTCGAGTGCCCTTTGTGGGCAGGGTGGGGCATTCTAGGTCATGACCTTTACGTCAGAGACAGCACCGCCAGCGACCTTGACCTTGACTTCTCGGACGAAATTTTGGACGGTACATGAAGTTTTGGGAATATTTCGACCCCAAGGTCAAAGGTCAGACCAAAGGTCAAGGTATGGGTGTCAAGGTCGATAAATTTTCTATCTAGGGTCGTAATCTTTTGACCCCCAAATGACCTTAAGGCCCCCAAAAAGGCCCCAGAACACCGAGATGGGCGAAAATTTCGGTGACCTTGACCCCTTAAGATGACCTTGACCCAGTGGGGTTACGCGGGCTTCCAAGCCATGTCGACAGGTCAAGGTCCCGTGGTCCTGCGACCATCCGTTGGGGCCCCAGGGGCAAAAAAACGCCAAACTTCCGGGGCCGTAGCGGGTCAAGGTCACGACTTTTGGCTGGCGATTTTAAAAAATGAAGAACAAATGTACGGTCGCTCTACCCGCTCACGAAATTTGGGGCCGATCGGAAGACCTTTTTTTGGAAAAATTCTGAAAAAAACTCAATTTGAGCTGAAACTCCAGCTGGGTTCAAAGGGGGGGGGGGGTAACTCGCCCCTCCAAAACCGATTCCGACGACCTGGAGCTCGCGGCTTCTTAAACTTAATGACATCCTGGGAGTCGCGTGTTGACCTTCAGAGGTCAAGGTCAAGGTCAAATCGAGAGAAAAAAGTTCTGTTTGAGCCACTTCCGGTCGCCGGAGAAAAATTTCAAGGTCACCACGCGACGCGCAATGATTTTTTAGGCGGGGAGCCGCGAGAACTAGTTCTTCGGAAGAGTTGACAATGGTTCAAAAAAATTATGACTGGAAAATGCACATTGAGGGGCGGGGGTGCCCCAAGAAACCTGAAATTCCGAATTATGACACTGGATCCAGGCGTGAGGCATCAGTCTATGCCACGCCCCCCAAATTTCAGACCTCTCCGACTTCCGGTTGGGAAATGAGAGCCAAAAAAACCCAAAAGCTGCTTTTTCCAGGTCAAATTTCCGGAAAGCCCCCGGGGCACCGGGAGTTTGCCCCCGAAGACGTAATCGGACACGGCGAATCAGGAAATGCCCTCAGAATTCACTTTCGGTCACGCCCAGAGAGCCTTATAGGCCTTTTTGTGAAAAAAATTGCGATTTCACCCACTCCCGGTCACCGGAAGTGAAATCTGAGGGGTCCCAGCGACTTCTCGGGTCAACTTTAGTTCACGAATAACCAACCGCAGAACCACCCCCCCCACCCCATGGGTGCAACAGGGTGTTTACCGAACAGGATTGGGTGTTTTGGGGCCGAAAATGTTTCTGTTTTAACGACACGAGGGGCCAGGGTTAGGGTGAGGGTCGGGTTTAGGACGGGATCGATAGCCTGGGCAACACGCTCCACGGTATTAAATTTGGGGGCTCCTGGCTCCAAAATCGTGCACGTGGCAGTTTGACAAACATGGCTTTGCGTGCACCTTAGATTTTTTGGGGGTGGTGGGGTTAAGAAGGAAAAAATCTACCTTTAAATTTTTTCGAAAACAAAAAAAAAAAAAAGAATTGGGGGCATGCTCCCCCACCAAAATTTTTTTTTTCGAAACACCCCCCGGGGGTCAAAACGACACGGGGCAAAAAAAAAAATATTACTGCGTTCCTCGGACAATTTGGGCCGCTTTCGCGGGCATAAACGACTTTTTTCCCCTTATGGAGTGCTTTAAAAACTATTTTCGGCGAAAAAGTGGGGTGCCAAGAACAAACGCCTAGAAGGAATGCAGGTAGAGCCTTGAAATTGTCAGGGTACCTGGGTACCAGGGAGACAAATTGCTAGCCGAAATTTGGTCGGCATCGTGCCATTGAATTCGGCGCTACGCATGCGCGAAGGAAAATCCAGCTAAAAAGGCCTAAAGAAGATTTTTTTTTTAAAAATGGTCGAATTTCTTCGAAACTTCGTTATAGATCATGTCCAACTTATTAAATAGATGTGTTACTGTCATAATCATAATTATCCAATGCAAAATAGTTTATTTTGATATCTTTTTGCCACTTTCCGAGTTTTCCGCGTTTTGTATTTTCGTATAGGCGAAAATACAAAACTCGGAAAACTCGGAAATTTAATTATAACTGCCATATTTTCATCGGATCGAAATCGGAGTGGTACCCAGGTGTGGCTAGTGTAAATGTACGTGTTGTATCTAAATTTCAGGTTCCTCGGACAATTTGGGCCGCTTTCGCGGGCATAAACGACTTTTTTCCCCCTTATGGAGTCAGTAAAAAAGTGGGGTGCCAAGAACAAACGCATAGAAGGAATGCAGGTAGAGCCTTGAAATTTTCAGGGTACCTGGGTACCAGGGAGACAAGTTGCTGGCCGAAATTTGGTAGGCATCGTGCGTTTCGTTCCGGCGCTACTCATGCGCGAAGGAAAATCCAGCTAAAAAGGCCTAAAGAAGAATTTTTTTTAAAAAATGGTCGAATTTCTTCGAAACTTCGTTATAGATCATGTCCAACTTATTAAATAGATGTGTTACTGTCATAATCATAATTATCCAATGCAAAATACTTTATTTTGATATCTTTTTGCCACTTTCCGAGTTTTCCGAGTTTTGTATTTTCGTATAGACCAAAATACAAAACTCGGAAAACTCGGAAATTTAATTATAACTGCCATATTTTCATCGGATCTACCAGGGAGACAAGTTGCTGGCCGAAATTTGGTAGGCATCGTGTCTTTGGTTCCGGCGCTACGCATGCGCGAAGGAAAATCCAGCTAAAAAGGCCTAAAGAAGAATTTTTTTAAAAAAATGGTCGAATTTCTTCGAAACTTCGTTATAGATCATGTCCAACTTATTAAATAGATGTGTTACTGTCATAATCATAATTATCCAATGCAAAATAGTTTATTTTGATATCTTTTTGCCACTTTCCGAGTTTTCCGAGTTTTGTATTTTCGTATAGGCGAAAATACAAAACTCGGAAATTTAATTATAACTGCTATATTGCATTATTTTGGTTAAAATCTAACTGAAAAGGTTATAGATCATGTCTAACTTATTAAATAGATGTGTTACTGTCATAATTATAATTATCCAATGAAAACTAGTTTATTTTGATAACTTTTTGCCACTTTCCGAGTTTTCCGAGTTTTATATTTTCGTATAGGCCAAAATACAAAACTCGGATATTCGATTATAACTGCCATATTGCATTATTTTGGCTAAAATATAACTGAAAAGGTTATAGATCATGTCCAACTTATTAAATAGATGTGTTACTGTCATAATTATAATTATCCAATGAAAACTAGTTTATTTTGATATCTTTTTGCCACTTTCCGAGTTTTCCGAGTTTTATGTTTTCGCATAGGCCAAAATACAAAACTCGGAAAACTCGGATATTCGATTATAACTGCCATATTGCATTATTTTGGTTAAAATATAACTGAAAAGTTACAGATTATGTCCAACTTATTAAATAGATGTATTACTACAACTACTTTCGCCAATTTAAAAAAAATAATATTTTTGATAGTTTTCCAACTTTTTCTTTTTCCGAGTTTTATGATTTGACTCGATTGAAAACACAAAACTCGGAAAACTCGGAAAAAATTGTCCGACTTTTTGTTTCAAACTGAAAAGTCGGAAAATATTTTCCGAGTTTTCTATTCAAACAAAAAAGTCGGACAATTTTTTCCGAGTTTTGTATTTTCAATCGAGTCAAATCATAAAATTCGGAGAGGAGAAAAGTCGGAAAATATTTTCCGAGTTTTCCGAGTTCTGTACCTGACCCTATATAGCCCTAACTTGCTATAAATATCAGCGGAGTATTGCTTTTGAAATGAATATATCACATTATGGAATAAAAGTGTCAAGATATAAGAAAAACATAGTTTCCATGCCGAATTCGAAAAATTTATGCGACTAGCTCGATGCATTGTTAAAATAGCTTTCACTGGCTATAAAAGCCAATTAGTATTGAATTTGAAATGGCTGTATCTCATAAACGGCTAATTTAGGGCGACATGCCATAGAAGAAAAGTGTCATAGAATTGTCTAAAATATCGGAAAAAGCATGTTTTTTATTGTAAGTTTCCGGCTGCGCCCTAAAGTAAAATTTTACCCTATTCCCTTGATTACTCATTCTTATTTTGTGTTGTTTTCTTTTTCTATTTGATAAGTTTCTCTCTTATTTTAGCTCAATTCAGTGTTATGACACTTTATTTGTTTTGCAAATGAATATTAACAAATATAAGACCAAAACTACATTTATACTATATCAATCATCCAGCCAATTTTGTTAAAAAAAAGTATAGGAAAACAATGGCTAAAATCATAATGCGTTTTTAAAAATATATAATCCTAAACTCATAATACATGTAGTCGACTACTTGAAATATATTTTTGTACTTTTAAACTTTCGGTTAATGTATATAATGTACAGTAAAAGTAAACTATTTGAAAATATCCACCGATTATTTAGAAATTTGATGAAAATAATTTAAAAAAAAATCAACAATTTAATAATAACACTGTATGTATTTACATTGGGTATCTACTGTATTCTACTGTGTATTGCCAGCTATATTTACAGTAGAATTACTGAAGATTATTAAAATCTTATGATTAACTCTATATATTACGTAAATTCACACCGGGTGCGTCAAAAATGATCCAGTCAATATATTGATCATTAATAGTATTGCCATGCCCGGGATAAAAAATTCTGTTGTGTGTGTTCAGAGGGCGGGTCTCGTGATTACCATTACACAACATTTCGCAATTTATGTATAATATTAGGACACCCATGTTTCTTGGAAATTGATTTCTCAAAAAACTTGGCGTCGCAGTTAGATTCGGCACCCTGTTTGGGATGGTATATTTTTAAAACAAAATATATAAACCGAATTTATACGCGATATATTTGCAAGTAAACAGCGGCATGAGAACCAAATGGAGATTCTGTGTATACATGAACGCGAACATGACGGTCCTCTTGGCTGTAGGATTTGTTGGCGTAAACACCATTGTTCACTATTGTTCGGGCTAAAGGCTAGCGTGGGGGTTTTATTATAGAAACAGCTTACTAGTGAAACATAGGCGAACCACGCACATGGAAGATTTGAATCCGGCGACTCATGCACCCTTTCCTTACGACATATCTTAATTGGAACAGCCCTTGATCGTTCACTTTGTTTTTTTACGTCCTATTCTGACATTTCAAGTAAATGATAGCTTCACGTTGTAGCTGAATATACTGCACCTTAAACAGTATGATTAACAGTTTTATATTCAGCTGGATACATATGATTACAATGCATGATAGATTTAGCCGTTCTTTCAACTCACCATGGCATAAAACTAACCAAAATTGGCTAGACCTATGAACATGTAGCCGATAATTCACAGCTCTACTAACGAATTCAGTCCGGTCTCTTAAAGGGACAATAACACTCTTGCTGGCTTGGCAGCTCTAGAAAATAAATAATTGTCTTATTCTAAGTACTAGATGTTTATTTGTCCTACCTGTTGTGTAAATTATCCATTACATCATATTTTACTTGTTCAGAGGGTTCGAAAATATTTTAAAATCCAAGTCACATTTGAAAAGGTTTACGTTAACCTTTTCAAATCATGTAGTTGAATTTTTCCAATTCTTTAAATTAGGTGTGTTAAGATGAAATTTGTATCATCAATTAATTTGAATATTGTAAAATAATACAATTTGTTGGCCAGAATAAGGATTGGGACATATTATTCAATTACAACAAGAGTGTTATTGGGGCTTTAAGAACCCAGGCGGTAATCGCCACGGAACCCGCATTGAACCTTCACATTGAAGTCTGGATCTGTGCAATCTCTAATATGATTGGACTAAGCTGACTATAAATGACGTCATTAATTATACTGATTGAGTTCTATGTCAAATGATGCGATATGAATTTTCCAACACAAGTGGTTTCATCCAGCTATGTTTTGGTTTTATAAATATATTAATGTATCAATCCATGTATGTGAACCCAATTAATTAGTAAACGATATAATATAATGCTAATATAAATTTTACAATACATAGTCTTACAGTGGTCGTGTGTTACGCTTCCTGACAATCTATCGTTGTAGAGGGAGTATTAACATTATGCCGGATATCACAAATAAATTTTGTAATCCAACAAATACGTCAGATAACTGGAGTTACTATCATGGAACTCTGTGAGTGTTAAATTTTGCTTGATATTTTCGAATTCGTAAAAACATTGGGTCATAAAGTGCTTAACTGTTTTCGTAAGTAACGAAGTATATAGCAGAATGGTAGCGGGGGCAGTAGGACGATTGGTGTATTACATGAAATTTGGAGTTGACAATGCAGGTTAGAGAGAAAGGAATATGCAGAGAAAGGGTAAAAATGACTAATAAAAGTTAGGACTAGATATATCATTGCACAATATTTGATCGGTTATAGATTTCTTGCAAATTTCGTGGTATATCAGATTAAATAATTGATATATGCTTTCAATAATAAAATATTTCTCTCTTTTTTCAGAAACATAATAACAGAAAGGAAACATAAGAATGGCAGAAATTGCAGGCTTCAGTTTATTTACTCTTTTAGCTATTTTACTGGCTGGATTGGGATGTCTTCTACATGTGATTGGTCTGTCAGTTGTGTATTGGGTTGTACCAGACCCCACAATTTCCGGAGTTGGGGCTGGTCTGTGGCAAGCATGCACTACCTTCACATGTGCTTCATATTCAGGTTTAATAATTTCAGGTAATTAAAATTATGAATGAATGAACACATTAATTTAAAATTTCAATTTCATATTTTTCAGTTATATTTTTAAAATGTATTAAAATAAAGCCCTAAAATAGATTGTATCTATATAGGCGGGTAAAGATAAAAAGCACCTAGAACAAACTGCAACAGAAATCATTTCTTTGGGAACTGTTCCGGTAAGGTCTCTAGTACTCCCATAACAAAAGCGGCCATTATCGGTCTTGGGGAAATTTGCATAATTACCATAAATCGAAGATGGCCATCAGAAGACCAGAAAATCGCCGAAATCTCCGAAACGGTTGACTTTAGCACAAATAAATGTATTATCGACCTATAGGAAATCGATACTCGCGAGTTCAAAAATGCCGACATTTTTTTCTTCCGACCTGAATGTAACGTCGTAACGTCATTTTGACGGCATTGTACTCGGAAAACTGCTGGAACCCACGAACCGCTGTATAATTTGTATAAAAGAACACGTCTTCCCCAAAACTGAAATTAAATATCATAGTTCATATATAGCGGGGGCAACGGTGGCTCAGCGAGTAAGACGTTAGCTTGCTTAAATGGGATTCAGTGTTTGATCCCTGCGTTGGCCGAGAAAGTTCATCGGGACTTTCCGGCGTGGTTCTCCAATGTCAGTGGTACAGGACAGAGGGTCTGACAAGGGACAACGTATAGTCCTTCGGATGGTTACGGAAAGCCGAGATCCCGTGTTCACATTGGCGTGCAATTTACGGTTCCCTTGGCAGTTGGAATTCAGTATAAGAGTAGGCCGTAATCCCTTATAGCACATGTATTATTATCCCGGTTGGAGCAGAACAGTAGGACGTTAAAACCCATTTCATCTATTAAAAGCCGATAAGAATAATCCATCTACTTAGAATATGAAAACCAAAATATATAAAATCGGTATCTTAATATTTAGAAATATCAATGAAATAGAACACATCTGATGTTTCCAGGGCCAACTTATGAGACCCAAAAATAGAAAATATCGCCCACATCTTCAAAGGCTTAAATTATCACTGTTTCGGAGTTTGCACAAGATATATCCATATATTTCCACATCCAGCAGTGCAAGCCAGACCATGCTTACGGCCAACATCGCTTGGAATTACATCCCCCTTTGCAGTTACAACGTATGATTTTCAGCAGTGATTCGGGCGCACGGGGGCTGTCCATCGTCTTCGAAACGTATTTTTTGTTAGAAAGTTGTCAACCAAAATATTCTAGATTTAGTTCTGTGACAACGTTAGTCTAGGTTTGAACCTGCTGGTACACTAGTTAGCTGTTACATTGTAACCCAGTCGATATATGGAAATTACCCCTCAACCCCCCACATATTGCTACAAAAAGTTTCTCAATGGATTCTGGTAAGGTTTAATGTACTTCATAACATACAATGTACTAAAAGTTTACCAAAGTAGGATGTCTATGCCCAGGGTTGGGGGGGGGGGACAAGAAACACATTAAGAAAACTTTGGTTATCACTTAGCTGTTGAATCATTGTGAAATTGAATTTATGACCTCCAGCTGCCCACTATCACCCAATACACAAACACCTTTGTCCATAGAATAAGTTTCAGTGCGTTCAGTTTTAAGTGTCATTCTCCTCTGTATGGACCTCGTGAGTGTTGTTTGGCTTGTCACAGTTTCCAGCTTGGCAAGGGCCACATACGGTAGTAGAGGAGTGTCCATTGCATCTGCTGCTGCATCGAAAGTTCAATGGATTATTTTCAAAGCCAACACCATTTTCAATGATTTTGATGTGTTCTCTGCTCCCAAAAACCTAGGGATAGACACCAAGATAATCAAATTTGGGTTGATAGTTACAGAGTTATGATCATTAGGATTCGGTGTCCGCTTGGGCGTAATCTTGAAAAAAACACCTTTCCGGGGGGGTCCTACTTGGGTAAGTTTTTAGTATGTTAAAAACTACAATGAAGCCTACCAGAATCAGTTGAGAACCCCTTTGTAGCAATCTTGTGAGGGTTAAACTGTATTTTGACCTGACTGTTGTGCAGCATCTTCAGTTGGAGGTAGGGATGATACTTGTGTAGGTGAAGAACTTGTCATCACTTTCTCTGGCTACCCCCTGTGACGCATTGAACCACCGTGGCTTCAGGCTATAGATGAACGATGATATATAGTTTCAGTTTGGGTGAAGATGTGTTCTTTTATACAAATTATACAGCGGTTCGTGGTTTTCCGAGCAAAGTTACAATAAAATTTGATAATGCCGTTCAAATGACTGCAGTTTGGGGTCATCGATCTTTAATTGTATCATCAATATTTCGGTAATCAAAATTTCTTTAAATTGTCCAATGGATAAAACATTTAAAATCAGTGTAATTTAAATTTAAAAAAAAAAGTTTGTATCGCCACGCTGTCCTAAGCACGACGTGGGTTTCGGAAATATTTGTTTCATCAGTGAAAATTTCTGGTGACATGTGAATGCAACGACAACAGCCTGATTGATTTGTTGATTGGAGTTCAGATGTCTTCGTTAACATGGACCACCTGCAGATTGCTGTATTCGTGCCCGAAATTCGTAGCAAGACAACGCGTTTTCCGGCTTGTAATTTTCATGAATTTTGTGGGAGAGACAGGCCCGAACAAATTCCCCGACGGCGTCTTTCATGACTTCGGTGACCTTTAATTCAAAGACATCGACATCCATTTATAAGACATAGTAAAAGTCACATCTTTTCGGAAAAATAGGTTGCCAGACAACGAAACATACGCCCACGGCAGCTAAATCGTCCGGGCAGTCAACAAGAGTCGCATATTAAGTAATTATCAGAAAATCATTAGAATTTATTTGGTTTTTATAAAGTTCTGCCCCATGCTAACGTTTAGTATACGAAACATTTAATATTATGGATTTTGCTGTTCAATTATTGATTTTCAAGAAATTCAAACTCAACCACCATTAATGTGTAACGGGGATATAGTCAAACGGTTTTTTAATTCGGAATAAAATTGTGACCTCCATGGGGTCCACAAGGTAAAAAACATGATTTTTCGTACAATCAGGGGCCATAATTCAGGAAGTTATTGTCCAATGTGCCCGAATATCGAAAGGAACCGCGATCTTTAGGTTATAAACCTACATTTCAAATTTCATCAAAATCGGATTAAAATTGTGACCTTTACAGGGTCCACAACCTTGATATATCATATTTTTACACTATTAGCGGCAGCCATTTTGTCCGGCAGTTTCATCAAAATCGGTTCAAAATTGTGACCTCAACATGATTTTTCGTACAATCAGGGGCCATAACCCATGAAGTTACAGTCCAATACATGCCAATATCGAAAGGAACCGAGATCTTCGGGTGATAAACCTACATTTCAAGTGTCATTGAAATCGGATAAAAATTGTGACCTGTAGACTGTTCACAAACAATTGTGGACGGACGTCCGGACGGACAAACAGGGGCGACGCCATATATACGTCCACATGAAAATTTGGGCGTATAAAAATGACATTTTAGTACTACGTTTACTGAACAAATCTGAATAGGCAAGAGGAACAATAGAACTAGGCCACCTTGATCTAATACGTAAGACGATATGATCATAACAAATGATATTTGATTCAACTGAAATGAGATATATATGCAACATAGGTGATTTATATCTTCATTTAAGTCAAAAAAAACTGTATCTATTGAGTTTAAATCTTACGTCGAACTGAATAAACTAAATGTAGTCATTGAATCGGCAATGGCTGGTGTGAAAACAGCGTGTAGTTCAAGACTATAATTGGATCTTTGTAGAAATAATGATATTTAAAAATTTAAGGTGTCATACGGTTGCACGTCGATTCAAAGACATATAAACATAGGATATTATTAAATTCTTTAATTACAATTCTCAATAGTGGGAGGGGTATACTATATTGTGTAGCATTGTGAATGGAATTTCTGCCACCATGGATTCATTTTTGAGATCAGTATTGAACCCGGCGACATCGCGAACCGTGTAAATATCCAACAGGGAAAAATGAAATGACGATTAAATTAACATCTGCTGATTTGTGTTGCTGCCATTTTGGGTTTTAGAAATTTATCTTTAAATTCGGATATCGAAAGACATTGCAAAAGTCAAATCTTACGAGATTATCGATGCCCTTTAATTGCCCGGCACCATATGAAAAATAAATTTTTTAAATTGATATTTGTCAAATTCGATTTTTAGGCACATTATCGCTCTGTGTTTGAGGAATTTATCCTTCCACCACCGAAACACACTGATTGCGAGATATCTCTTTCCAGAAATTCCTGAAGACCGCCATCTGGAAACGAGTTGTCGTAACTTTCCCCATATAGGACTTTGGTTACGATAAGGTCGTAGGAAAATAATGTCGGTATTTTTGAACTCGTGAGTATATATTTAGCTGAACTAAAGCCAACCGTTTCGGAGACTTAGTCGATTTTCTGGTCCACTGACGGCCATCTTAGAATGGTGTTGATTATGGAAATTTCCCCAAGACCGATACTGGCCGCTTTAGTTATGGGAGTACTAGAGACCACACCCGAACAGTTCCCAAAGAAATGATTTCTGTTGCAGTTTGTTCTAGGTCACCCCTCTCATATTGTTATCTCTACCCACCTAATAAACAGTCCTACCTTGTTAAAGGATAATCCTATTAATCCTATAACTCACTATTGCCAGTTGAGAAATTGGCAAAAATATCATTTTCAACTTCAAATTCAAACGTTTGAAGATCGCCATAGCATGGAGGGGGATGGGAAAACAAGGAAGTTATTATTGTGTTATTATTTCCTGTGACAGCCTGTGTCAGTGATTTTAATGATCGTATAATAGTGAGTTGGCAACCTTTTGAGCAAAAAGACATAGAAATAATTATGTTTTGACTTTCTTAGAAAATATGAAATTCCCGCTTTAATAGTTTAAAGTAGCTAAGGCTCTAACTCAAAATCATCCAAAATCTTCAACAGTGAAAACACGAATTATTTGTCAATTTAAATCAACATTGATGCTGTGATCTTACCGGGAAAAGATGGGCTTCTGATATCCAATATTTAAGACAAAATAAACATTTTACCATTGGTACACGAATCGTGTACCGTAATGCGTTTCAGCCCCAGATTTAACAAGAGACCCGAGGAACGAGGCTAAACACATTGCAACAAATCAAACGGCGTATGTAGACTGGAATTACCAGACTCTAGCAATTTGCGTTCAATTTAGACTGCTGGCTTATTTCGTCGAACATAACTGATTTTAAATTAGAGTAAAAACGGAAACCATTGAATGCAAATTAGTTTATATACATTCATATTACAGTATTATAAGCGTTGCGACCCACTTGTGTCAATTTCTAGGTCCCAGATGTTAGCGATTTAGCTCCTTTAAGTAAACATAATTGTCACTAGACCTGCATGCAGGAATGACGGGTTTCACTGGTGCCACGTTACCCGTAAACATGTCACTTCCGGTGCCAAGTTACCCTTGAACATATGTCGCTTCTGGTACCAACGAAACCACTAAACAGGTTTTCAAATTAACATTGCACACAAATATAATGGACGCAGAATCAACCAAATCCAGCAATGTCAATTCATTTTATACATTTGTTACTTGTAAATGATCTTGACAAAATTAAATTACTCCCGGTGTTAATGAAAATGTTCAATTAGTCTTATGAAATCAGAAATGGCATACGATATCATATAGTGAAAATTTTATGTAAATCGAATAATAATTGCCACTTTTAAAGACCAAAAAACTTGAAAAGTGACTTGTAGAAAATCGGCTATTTCGCGACAACCGTACAAGTTAGAAACCATTTTGTGGTATCTGTATGATCGTATGGCTTCATTCTATTGGTTGATTGACATCAAATACCATAATTTGAAAAAGATTTCAAAACAGACTCATTTGAATAAAATATCTGTTTTGAAGGCTAAAAATACAGTTTTTGCCAAAATGACATTACTTCCGGTGATAATGAAAATCTTACATTACTTGTATGAAATCCCAAATGGCATTAGGTATAACATGGTGTAACGTTTATGAAAATCGAATAATAATTGACTCTTTTATGGCCCCAAATCCTTCAAAAGTGACCTGTAGAAAACCGTCTATTTCTCGGCAACCGAACAGGTTAGAAACAATTTTATGATATCTATATGACCATAGGAGTTGTGTTTATATGTGAATTTAAACCAAAAGTTAAAATTATTAATACATATTAAGTAATTCTTGGTTGAATAAATCATTGATTTAAAAAGTTTAAAATGCAGTTTTTGACAAAATGACGTCACTTCCGGTGTCAATTTTAAATTGTAATCAACTTGATATGACGCTACATGCTTTTTGAATCAAATGATGTCACTTATATAAAAATCCAATAATAATTGACTTTATTACACGCAAAATAAAGAAAACAGTGACTTATGCAGAACTGCCCATTTCTTGGCAACTGCTTATATTACAAACTAATTTTCACATACATTCTCTTCGTATTGATTATAGCTACAAGTCTATAAGAGTTATGTAAAAATATTTTAAAATCTGAAAAGCCTGAATGGGTTGTAAATAGGTCAATTTTACGCCTTTTTTCACCTCTTAATCCAATTTGCTAGAAAATGAAATAGAAATTAAAAAAACTGCTTCCGCCATTTTTTGCGCCTTGAAAGGACACACTCTTTGAGTCATATAATTTTTCAAAAAAATAATATTTGTTTTCGAAGAAGGAAAATAACTGTCAAAATTGTAGTTTTTGGTAAAATTATGCCACTTCCGGTGCCGACAGATAACACTATCGGTAACAAAAAAAATGACAATTGAGACAACGAAGCATATGAACATTGTTTTATACAAATCGAACAATAAAAAAATAATCTAGGACTGAAAAACTGAATTAGCCAATGGCGGCCAAGGAAAATTACTGAGACAAATTTTTTTAACATTTTTGCGCAAGTCAGATGACTCTTTAATTCTGTGTACAACACGACTAAAAAATATTCATAAATAAAAAAGTTTTTTGTAAAATTTTAAATTTTCAAAATTTGGCGCCTAATATCTTCGAAGATTTGCCGAAAATCAAAAATCGAAAGTAGCGTAGCTATGTGCCATGTCTCCGGCTATGCCAAAATGTATCGAAAGTTAAAATCCCATGATTATTGTTAAAATTACTGCAATATTTTAAAAAACGATAACTTCGGTGATTTCGGACATTTCGCATTGTCGCAGAACGTTCAAAATAGCTTTATCCTCTAAGTCACACCCACTTTCCCAGTAAAACTGAAGAAATCGTAACGATGCGACAAGCAGTTGCTGAGATCTACTCAAAACAAAAGAATAATAATAATAATAACTAGACCTGCAAGCAGCACTGAACCGGCTTTCAGGAATCATACAGGAAGTTCATTATACCATAGCCGATCCATTGAGCTATCAAACTATACTTTAGTTGTTTTGCTTCAGTGACACCTTCTATCATATATAAAAGTAATATTTGCTGGCGAAAAGACAGGTCAAAATTGTAAATTATTGCAAAATTACGTCACTGGGAAAATTGGCTATTATTCGACAAGGGAACATGCTAGAAGCCTTTTCGTGGTATCAATATGATGGTATTGATTCAATCTTACTTCCCATTAGAGTCAGACGTTATAAAGTTAAACGAATAATAAATATAAATCCCTTCAAAAAAATGTTTGTTTTGAAGGCTAAAAATACGTTTTTTGCAAAAATTACATTACTTCCGGAGATATTGAAAATGTTAATTTAGTTCATAGAAGTCATAAATGGCATAAGGTATCAAATGGTAAAAAAATGATAAAAATCGAATAATAATTGACACTTTTATAGACCAAAAACCCTGAAAAGTGACTTATAGAAGATCGCATATTTCTCTGTAACTGTACAAGTTAGAAACCATTTTGTGGTATCCGTATGATCGTATGGCTTCATTCTATTCGTTGATGGGAATCAAATATCATAATTTTAAAAATATTATAAGGCAGACTCATTTGAATAAAATATTTGTTTTTTAAGTTAAAAATACAGTTTTTGCCCAAATGACGTCATTTCCGGTCACAGTGAAAATGTAAAATTAGCTTGACCTAGTCCAAATTGGCATTAAGCATCAAATGGAAAAAAAATATTGCAAATCGAATAATAATTCACTCTTTTATAGGCAAAATAACGTGAAAAGTGATGCATGCAAAATTGCATATTTCTCGGCAACTGCTCATATTACAAACTAATTTGCGCATACATTCTCTTCGTCTGGATTATTGCTACGAGTTTATGAAAATTACAAATAAATATTTCAAAATATGAAGACGCTGAATGAATTGTAAATAACTGAATTTTACACTTTATTTTACATTTTATTCGAAATTGATCGAAAATGAAATTGAAATTAAAAAATCTGAGCTAAGGATTTTGTGCACCTTTGCAGGGTGCATCCTTTTAGTTATATCAGTTTTGAAAAAAATAATATTTGCTTTCAAAAAGTTGTACCGAACTGTCAAAATTGTAGTTTTTGTTAATATTACGTCACTTCCTTTGCCGACAGAAAAATTTCACCGTAACAAAAAAAATTACAATTGGGACCACGGAGCATATGAACTTTGTTTTATACAAATCGAACAATAAATAATTTTTCTGGGTACGAAAAACTAAATTAGCCGATGGCGGCTAACGCAAATTACCGAGACAATTTTTTTTCTCATTTCGTAAAAAAAAATTTTTTTTTCAAAATATCGGACATTTTTTCGACTACTTCCGGTTTTACGATCATTGTCGTGACAGCTTTACGAAGTTCTTTGGATACTTAACTTTCTGTACCAGAAGTGTCAGAAACATCCATTGAGTAGTTTTGGAAAAAAAGATAAATTAAAGAGCATTTCCAAAAATTTAACGATTTTTCAATTTTTTTCAAAGTTTGAGGCCATTTTTGGACCACCTATATTATTTCAATGCTTTTCATTTTGGATTCACTATATAGACAACCGATAAGACTTTGGGTAAGAAAAGTTTCAGAAAATTCTGCGGCGTCGTTTTCGAGAAAAGGGCGTCTCAGAATGTTAAAAAATCGGAAAATACTAGATTTTTGGCATACAATAATTTATTTCCTTACCATCGAAATCGTATTATTTACATACCATAAGATGGTCCAAATATAGGGCTATCCAACGACACTTTAGTTCTTTTGGTCCGCTATTACCTAAGGGAGAAATCAAGTTTTTCGCAAGTGCGACAATGTTTTTAACCTTTTTTTTTCATTTTTTGAATACTTCCGGTATGGTTATTATTGTCGGAATAGTTTTAATAGCCGGTTTGGACACTAAAATAGACTCAGGGCTCTGTAATGATATATTACATTATCTTATCAGATAAAATGTCTCTGAGAAATCCTATGTTCAAAAGTGCCAAAATTTCAAAAAAATTTAAAATATCGAAAATTAAATTTCAATAACTACATACATATTATACATCGTTAGAATCGTAATTAGGTCAGCTATCTGAATATACAGCCTTTTTTGAAAATCTCTTAAAATAAAAAAATAGTAGAGCATTTTCCAAAATTTCACGATTTTTCGACTTTTTTCGATTTTCAGTCCGTTATTTCACCTATTCCAGATATTTCAAAGTCGTAATGTAATGTTTCGTACACAAGACTACCACAAGGTCTCTCGATAGAAAAAATTAAAAAAAAAGTTGCGGTTAAGTTTTCGAGATACAGGCATCCAAAAACGCTCCAAATCGGAAAATACTTGATTTTCAGCGTGCTATATTTTATTTCCGGGTCGTCGTATCTATATGAATTGGGTATCATACGATACCCAAATTCCCGTGCATCCCAACGATACCCTAATCCCTTTAATCCGTTGATATCGGACAAAATAATCACGTTTTTCCCCAAAGCACCCATTTTTTGCATTTTTTTCCAAACATCAGAAATTATTTCGACTACTTCCGGTTTACGGATCGGTGTTGAAATTGCTTTATCCAACTGTCGGACTATATGGCTTTATGTTCCAGAGGTTTCAGAAATATCGATTTATCTTTTCCAAAAAATATAAGGGTTACAAAATGGGCAGAAAATTCGAAAAAATTCGAAAAAAAAGGGCGGTAACTCTGAATGAAACTTATATTACTGGAATCGCATAGACTACAAGAATCCAAAAATGTAGGTCAAATTTGAAAATTTTGAAAAATAACAAAAATTGTCTCATAAACAACGTGTTTTCAATTTTAGAACGATAGAAGTCCTGGACGAATTTTCGAAATTGAAAAATGTGAGATAGCCATTATCTCCGAAAAGATTCAGGGTTTCCGAAAATGTCATTTGTTTTAAAATGGGTAAAGAATTGATGAAACTATGGCCTATTTTCAATTTTTAGACGAAGTACAAAGTTCGGTCACTTCCGGTATGCGCAGAGGTTTGAAAAATAGTTTATCAAGTAGCCACCACATGTTTTCCCGATAGAAATGTTGGTTCCAGATCGATATCTGTTTTCGATCATGGAGAAATAGGCTCACGCGGAAAAAAATAATAATAATAACTAGATCTGCTACTTTCCCATGCAGATATGAAAGCTTTCATATTCATCGTCACGTGTCATTGATTGTATCAAGTATCCTAAATAAAAGGATAAGAAGAAAAAATTATCAAAATTGGTCAAAAACTCTCGAAGTTACAAGTCTAAATATAGTATGAAACATTGCACCCAGGCATAATAATAATCTGAAAACTAAAGGGAAATAACTGAAACTTGTATTACTGAAATGAAAATGGCGGGAAAAACAAATTAAAATGGCAGGTTGGACAGGCGACCTTACTCCTTGTCACGTACAACCGGGCATTTGAAAACACGCTAGTTAACTCAATGACAGGCGCGCGTGCTAACCATTCAGCCACCCAACCCCCCTTTGAAATCAGACACGTGCAATATGTCATATAGGAAGAATAAGAAGTCGCTCACAACAAAATGGTAAATTAATGAGTTTAGGTCAAAAGGTTGAGCTACTGTTTTAGAGTATTTAATAGTTTTAAAGAGACACGTTAAGGGTTGTTC